>CM054159.1:36821403-36828903 GCA_028751875.1 Rapana venosa | reverse complement strand
TTCCTTCCTTTCTTTCTTTCCTTCCTTCCTTCTTTTCTTTCTTTCTTTATTCCTTCCTTCCTTTCTTTCCTTCCTTCCTTCCTTTTTTCCTTCTTCTACTTTCCTTCCTTCCTTCTTTCCTTCTTTCTTTCTTTCCTTCCATCCTTCCTTCTTTCTTTCTTTCCTTTCTTCCTTCTGCCTTTCTTCTTCTTTCTTCGTCTTTCTTTCTTTCCTTCTTTCTTCCTTCCTTCTTCCTTCTTTCGATCTTTCGTTTCTTCTTCTTCTTCCTTCTTCCTTTCTTCTATCTTCCTTCCTTCCTTCCTTCCTTCCTTCCTTCCTTCTTCTCCTTCCTTCCTTCCTTCTTTCTTCTATCTTTCCTTTCTTCCTTCCTTCCTTCCTTCCTTCATCTTCCTCCTTCCTTCCTTCCTTCCTTTCTTCTTCCTTCTTTCCTCCCTACCTCCCTTTCCTCTTTTTTCCTTCCTTCCTTCCATTTCTCCCTCTATATTTCCTTCCTTCCTTCCTGCCTTCCTTCCTCCCTTCCTCCCTCCCTCCCTTCCTTCCTTCTTCCCTCCTTCCTTCTTTCCTTCCCCCCCCCCCCCCCCCTTTCCTTTCTTCCTCCTTCCTTCCTTTCCAGACCTTCCTCGCCTCGCACTCCTGCCTATACTATCCTTCCTTCCTTCTTCCCTTCTTCCTTCCTTCCTTCCTCTTCCCACTCGCTCTCCCCAGCCAGTTAGCAGCTTTCTCTGTCCTCTCGTCTTTCCTTAGGAACGACTGGAGGATGCCTTCAATTGCCAGTAGCAGTACTCGTTATCCTGTCTTATCACATGTCTGTCCAAATTATTACACCACTCAGACACACATACACACATAATAACATGCCTGCAATGCACGCAGGCACGCATGCGGGTACAAGACACTCACACACACAGACACACAGACACCGAATACACAAAGACAATGAGATGAGTAAACACAGACACACTGCACCACTACACTCACACACACACGCACACATCACATGGATGAGTGAGAGAAGAGAGACCACACACACACCACATAACACACACCACACACCAATACTATATATATATAATATATAATATATATATATAATATATAATAATAGATATATAATGCACATATGTGTGCGCACATACAAACCCCTCACACACACGCGCGCGCACATACACACACACGCACGCACGCACGCACCCACACACACTCACACACACTCACATGCGCAGACACACACGCACGCGCGCATACACAACACACACACACACACACACACACACACACACACACACACACACACACACACACAACAAACAACAAAGGCGCACACACACACACACACGTCCTTCGGATAAGACTATAAACCGAGGTCCCGTGTGCCAACGCACGCAGAACATCTTGCGCACACGTTTAAAAACCTGCTCCACTTTTCGGAAGAACTGGCCGTTGTATGCCGGTGGGAACGGATAACAACATTTACAAAACTGCGTACACATGGGGACTGGATGTAAAAACAAAAAGCACAAGAATACTTATTCCATTATCTTCGAAATATAAGAATATAAAAAAATTAAAACTAATAAAATGATACACACACGTACACACATACACAGACAGACACGCACGCACACGCGCGCGCGCGCGCGCACCCACACACGCACGCACGCGCGCACACACACACAGAAGCACAATACATTAGCAGGCCTCTCTGGTTACAGAAGAAGTGAAACAAAAATTCACGTGAAAACGCTCAGACAGCAACTAGTATCCATTACATAAGCGAAAATGTGTCACGCTGCCGTTAAGCACTTGAAAAATCAAGCCCAACGCATCCACCTTCGGAATAAGAGAGAATTGTTATATGTTAAGTCATTCTTGAGGGAAAAAAAGGCAGGAGAATGGACCAAGAAGGCAAACAACAGATCTATTTATTTTTATTTATTTATTGATTTATTCTTGTATATCGAGGATAATGGAATAAGCACTCATGTATTTTTACATTCAGTGTGTATGCTGTTTTGTAAATTTTATCATCTGTTTCCACCGGCACACAATGGCCTACTCTTCCGAAAAGCGGAACAGGATTTAACGTTTCCGCAAGATGTTTCAAGAAGGAGGTGACAAGATGAAAAGGAACAAGGCTGAAACAAAGAGAAGGATAGAAAAGAGGAAATTTCTAAATCTCCAGAAGGTGGGGATGCTATTTAAACTGACAGTGAGCCCCCTCTCGGCATCCCTACAGGGAAAAGAAAATTCACCTCAACCACCCATGATTTGAACGTGCAGTCTACAACTTGCGAACTGCAAAAATTTGAAAGCTTGAACCTGAATGGTTCAGCAATAAACCGGCCCAGGCCAAAAGCTGTGTCAGTTATTGATGTCAGCTAATTGCCAAGGCCTACACTAAAATGTTTATTATGTTGTAAAAATGTTGTGGTGAGATTGATTGCCTTCAGCCATGACAAAGTTCTTAACGTAACAACCTGCACTCTCCTTTTAAAGGAGAACAAAAATGTAGTCTGAAGTCGGAGTATGGCTGCCTAGATGGCGAGGTACTTGAAAAAAGAGTCATACACGCAAACTTCTCACCCCGTGTGTGTATTTCCTAATCTCACAGTGATTCTTCCCAGGTGGGAGGATGAGTTTATTTATTTATTTTATTTTATTTTATTATTTTATATCGAGGATAATGGAATAAGCACTTATATGCTTTTTTACATCCAGTCCACGTGTGTATGCGGTTTTGTCAATTCTGTCATCTGTTCTTACCGGCACACAATATGGCCTACTCTTACGAAAATCGGAACAGAATTTAACGTGTGCGCAAGATGTTCTGCGTGCGTTCGCACACGGGGCCTCGGTTTATAGTCTCATTCGAAACAGACTTTGGGGGAGAGTGGAGTCTGCACTGATGTGAACTCCAGGGGAAAATATCCCCCCCTTGAACAGGAATCGAACCCGGGGTCGTGAGTGAGTCAGAGTGCGTGATCTGGGTGACCCCCCACAGAGTGTAAAGCTGGGGAACTCACCACCACCACCACCACCACCTCCACCACAACCACCACCACAACAACAACCACAACAATAACAGCAACAAACAACAAGTCAGCAATACTATGTTAGCCGTGCGAGACAGTCAGAGAATGCAGGACACTGCCCTGATGTTGTCCTCATTGATGAAGCTGACAGAGCATTTCCCGACAGACAAGCATTACTCACTCAGTTAGCCAGGCTAGAGAAGAGAACTATCTGGTCTCATTAAGGCATGGCTAAAACAGACGTCGTGCTGAGATCAGCACAATAGGAATGTAATGTGAGTGTGTGTGGGTGTGTGTGGGTGGGGGTGGGGTGGGGGGTGGGGGTGGGGGGGCGTGGATGGGTGTTTGTGTATGGGTGTGGGTGGGTGGGCTGTGGGGGGTTTGAGTGTAGGTTCTTCTTTAATTTAACGTCTTTTCACATTACATGATATTAGACAAAAATTGAGTGTAGGGTGTGTGTGTGTGTGTGTGTGTGTGCGAGACACAGAGAGAGATTTTCATTTATTCTTTTGTATCTAGGATAATGGAATAAGCACGAGAGAGACAGAAAAACATACAGACAGAGATAAAGACAGAGACAGAGTCAGACAGACAGACACACAGACACAGAGACAGAAAGACAGACAGACAGACAGACAGACAGACAAAATCTGAAACAGACAAACAGACATGCACACAGACTGGTGGAATAGACTTTAAATTGAAGAACAACAAATTGAAGAACAACATGGAAGGACACATGGATATACAGACAGACAGACAGTCTGATCGACAGACGGACAGACACCTATACAGCTTTAACTCTTCATTTCGACTGTGTCTTGTCAGCGAAGGCAAACCTCTGAAACAAGTTAACATTCTATTGGTGGAATCATCTGCTAGTTTTGGATTCGAGGGGGGAAAAATCCCATATAACTTTAGCTGGGTTCTGGGATTAGAGCAGCGAGGTTGACCAATAAACAAATGTTACGTGTGCAACCTTGTTTGCGCACCGTGAAGGTATCCGCATACTGTCTTTGAGAATGATCTGCTGACCCGGGTTCGAATCTCGTTCAAGAGATTTCCTCTGGAGTTAACACCAGTCCAGACTCCACTCCCCCTGAAAGTCCTTCGGATGAGACTATAAACTGAGTTCCCGTGTGCGAACGCACGCTGAACATGTTGTGCACACGTTAAAACCCGTTCCGCTTTTGGGAGGAGTTGGACATTGTGTGCGGGTGGGAAATGATGACAAAATTTACAAAATTGCATACACACGGGGACTGGATGTAAAAAAAAAGCACACGAATGCTTATTCAATTATCCTCGAAATAAAAGAATAAGCTAAAAATTGAATTAAAAAATAAATAATTATGTTCAAACACAACATCATTTTACACGCGATATTATTTTTCAATATAATAATTATCATTATCATCAGTTCCTACCATCACGCTATAGCTTACGTTTCCAAACGGCCGAACGGGTTTTAATATATTGTGGGGAAGATGTTCTGCGTTCGTTCGCACACAGGGCCTTGGTTTGCAGTATCATCCTTGGACTTTTGCGGGCTTAGAGTGGGAGCTTATGAGGTTTTGAGTGAGTGGGGATGGGGGGTGGTTTTTCTTATTATTTATTTTATTTATTTATTTATATCGAGGATAATGGAATAAGCACTTATGTGCTTTTTTACATCCAGTCCCCGTGTGTTTGCGGTTTTGTAAATTCTGTCATCTGTTCCCACCGGCACACAATGGCCTACTCTTACGAAAAGCGGAACAGGATTTAACGTGTGCGCAAAGAAGTTCTGCGTGCGTTCGCACACGGGGCCTCGGTTTATAGTCTCATTCGAAGGACTTTTGGGGAGAGCGGAGTCTGCACTGATGTGAACTCCAGGGGAAAATATCCCCCTTGAACGGGAATCGAAGCCGGGTCGTCAGATTGCGAGCGCAGTGTTCTAACCACAAGGCTATCCCGTTCCCACTTGTTTGTGTGTGTGTGTGTTTTCCTGGGGAAAATCTCCTTGATCGGAAGCCACGACGATGGCTCGAACTCAGGCCGTCAGATCACGAGCGCAAAAGCTTTAACCACTTGGCTACCCTGCCCCCTCACTGATTGCCACTGCTATTCAGCTGCTATGGAGACCAAAGATCCGTCTGTCATTATTCCTTCTATTATGGAGAACCGATTTGTATGAGGGTCGATGTCTTGTAATGGCTTTGCATCTCAGTCAATGGATCATTTCTGTGTGTATTCTCGTTCGTTAGTAAGAGTGTGGTGCTCAAATGTATTTATTCCACAACTGTTTTGTGTACGTGGTGCTTTCATTTCCAGTGCTGTTTACATTTATATTCTGGACAGTGTTCATGTTCGTGCAGTGCTATATTTTTCAAGACTAGTTTACATTGATTGTGTGAACACTGTCATATCAATGAAGCGTTCTTATTTCTAGTGATGCTTGCATTAAGGTTTCTGGATATTCTCAGCGCGTAAATCCACGATAACAGTTAAGGGTCCATGGCTCTGTGTTAAAAGTAGTCAGCCCCTTCCTTTTACCAAGTTCGGAAGGACGGGTTATCCTAGCGGTTAGAACATTGCACTCGCAATCTGACGACCCAGGTTCGATTCCCGTTCAAGGGGGATATTTGACCCTGGAGTTAATATCAGTGCAGACTCCACTCTCCCGAAAAGTCCTTCGGGTGAGACTATAAACCGAGGTTCCCGTGTGCGAACGTACGCAGAACGTCTTGCGCACACGTTAAATCTTGTTCCGCTTTTCGTAAGAGTAAGCCATTGTGTGCCGGTGGGAACAGATGACAAAATTAACAAAAACCGCATACACACGGGGACTGGATGTAAAAAGCACACAAGCGCTTATTCCATTATCCTCGATATAAAAGAATAAAATAAAATAAAAACCTAAAAAGTTCCTCTTGTGGTCAGTTCCTGCTGTAGTTAGCACCAGCTGGGCTGGAATGGAATTGATAGCAGCTGAGAGAAGCTGGAAGTGGAGGAAACTGGCAGCTGTGTAGTGTTATGTCCGTGTGATGCGTTCATCTCCAAGACTTGTTTCTCGTTTGTTTTCTGGACAATCTCATATCATTGTAGTGTTCTCATTTCCACTGTTTCCACAGCTGTTTCACATTGATTTTCTGGGCAATGTTTTTTTTATTTTTATTTTATGTATACCACTTCAAGTCATGAGATTTCTCTGCGTGAAATTCGGGCTGCTCTCCCCTGGGAGAGCGCGTCGCCTCAAGAGCAGCGCCAGTTTTTCGTGGTTTTTTTGTCTGCAACTGGATTTGTTTCCCTATCAGAGTGGCTTTTTTTCTAAGAATTTTGCCAGGGACAACTCTCTTATTGCCGTGGGTTCTTTTACGTGTGCTGAATAATTGTTGTGTAACACACGGGACCTCGGTTTATCGTCTCATCCGAAAGACTAGCGCCCAGATCACCACTCATGGTCTAATGGATGGGGCAAAAGTTTCGGGCCCAAACGGGATTCGAACCACTGTACACTTCCGACCCGGACTTTCGCTTTCTAAACAGGCGCGTTACCTCTAGACCACCGTTTTATCAATGTAGTGTTCACATTTCCAAAAATGCCAAATGTATTTTCTAGACACTGTCATAATTTTTATCTAACTATGTAGTGCTCTCATTTCCGAGACTGTCTATATTTATTTTCGGGACACTGTCGTATCTGTGTAGCGCTCTTATTTCCAAATCTGTCTACATTATTTTCTGGACACTTTCATGTCTATGTAGGGGTCTTATTTCCAAATCTGTCTACATTATTTTCTGGACACTTTCATGTCTATGTAGAGCTCTTATTTCCAAATCTGTCTACACTACTTTCTGGGCAATGTTTTATTCGTGTCGTACTTTCATTTCCAAGACTGTCTACATTTATTTTCGGGACACTGTCATATCTATGTAGCTTTCTCATTTCCAAATCTGTTTGGGCAATGTTTTATTCGTGTAGTACTTTCATTTTCGTGCTGTCTATGTCTATGTCATTTCGTGCTGTCTATGCTAGTTTTGGACACGGTCATATTTATGTAGTGCTTTCATTTTCAAAACTGTCTGCATTTATTTTCGAAACACTGTTTATTTATTTATTTATTCTTTTATATCGAGGATAATGGAAAAAGCACTTATGTGCTTTTTTACATCCAGTTCCCGTGTGTATGCGGTTTTGTAAATTCTGTCATCTATTCCCAACGGCACACAATAGACTACTCTTACGAAAAGCGGAACAGGATTTAACGTGTGCGCAAGATGTTCTGCGTGCGTTCGCACACGGGGCCTCGGTTAAGAGTCTCATCCGAAGGACTTTTGGGGAAAGTGGAGTCTGCGCTGATGTGATCCGCTTTTCGGAAGAGCGGGCCGTTGTGTGCCGGTGGGAACGGATGACAAAATTGACAAAACTGCATACAAACGGGGACTGGAGAAGAAAAGCACATGAGTGCTTATTCCATTATCTTCG
>CM054159.1:36813903-36816403 GCA_028751875.1 Rapana venosa | reverse complement strand
ACATGAGTGCTTATTCCATTATCCTCGATAAAAAAGAATTTTAAAAAAATGTCTGTCTGTCTGTGTTCTAAGTTTTGCCTTCATTTCTTGGTACAATAACCTTAGTGTTAAAAAACAAGAACGGTCTTTAGAGAATTGTAAGAATCCGCTCAAAAGTAATTGGAGAAGAACAAAGAGATCTCAAGTCGTTCTGTAAATCAGCAGCTTGTACGCAAAGCGACTGCCATTTTGGCCGATCCCTCCCCTGCTTTGTTTCCAGAATTTCAGTTGTTGCCTTCAGGACGCCGTTTTCAGTGTCCCAACAGCAAAACAAAGAGAAAAAGAAATTATTTGTGGGCCAGTCATCATTCGAATTTCTAAATTCACAACGACATTGACTACCTACTTGTTTACATTTCTCTGAGTTACTTGGCTGTTTGTCATTGTTATGAGTGTAGTTAATTATTCTTTTATATTGAGGATAATGGAATAAGCACTTGTGTGCTTTTTTGCTTCCAGTCCCCGTGTGTATGCAGTTTTGTAAATTCTGCCATCCGTTCCCACCGGCACACAATGGCCTACGCTTCCGAAAAGCGGAACGGGTTTTAACGTGTCTGCAAGATGTTCTGCGTGCGTTCGCACACGGGTCCTCGGTTTAAAGTCTCATCCGTAGTCAATATCTGTGTGTGTTAGTGTGTGTTAGTGTGTGTGTGTGTGTGTTTGTGTGTGTGATCAGCTGTAACCACGCACATGATTGCACGTGTGAGTGTGGGTGTGAATTCATGTTCCTGCCTGATGCTATAGAGAGAAAATGTGATATATATATATATATATATATATATATATATATATATATATTATATATATATATACATACATACATACATACATACATATACATATATATCAGTCTCTATCTTCTTAGTCAATGGTTTTTAAAACATTGTATCCATACATCGGTACGATCTATGTGTGTGGACGTGGGTGTGCGTGTATGTGTTCGCGCACGCACGCATGCACGTGCGTGTTGCGTATATGCGTGCGTAAATAAGTTTATGTGTCTTTTCTTGTCATTATTTATAACAATATTCCCAATTGGTGTGTGAGCGTGTGTGAGAGTGTGTGTGCACGCGCGCGCGCACGTGCGTGCTCCTGTTTGTATGCATGCCGTGTGTGTGAGCGTGTGTGCGTGCGGTGTGTGTGTATGCGTGTGTGTGTGTGTGTGTGTGTGTGTGTGTGTGTGTGTGTGTGTGTGTGTGTTTTAGTGACATTTTTATTCGAAGTTATCTTGGCATGTCGTAAGCAATCTTGAAATGTAGCTTTTTTGTGTCTTTCGAGATTATGATACGTATCAATGTGCCTGTCAGTATTGTAATTGCCCTTCATGGGATGATTAAAGTGTTTTTGACTTGACTTGTCTGTTTGTTTGTCTGTCTGCCTGTCTCTGTCTCTCTGTCTGTCTGTCCGTCTGTCTGTCTGAGTCCCTGTGTGTCTGTGTCTATCTCTGTTTCTGGCTCTGTTTCTGTCTCTGTCTCTCTCTGTCTCTCTCCCTCTGACTGTCTGTCTGTCTTTGTCTCGGTCTCTCTCTGAGTATTGTTTTCTATGCAATTCTGTCTGTTTGTCTCTCTCTGTCTCTCTGTCTCTCTGATTGTCTCTCTGTCTCTATTTCTGTCTGTCTCTCTGTCTCTCTGTCTATGTCTCTCTGTCTCTGTCTCTCTGTCTCTGTCTCGCTGACTCGCTGACCTCTGTCTCTGTCTCTGTCTCTCTTTCTCTCTCTGCTTTTAGCATTTCCAATTTAGGTCCCTTGCACTTTTGCAGAGGTGAAACAAAAATATGTGTGCTTGCGTATGTGCGTGCGCGTGTGCGTGCATGTGTGCGTGCTTGCGTAAACCAATATGTGTGTGTGTTTGTGTGTTTCTGTATGCCTGTGCTTGTTTGTATCTTTCTTTCTTTCTTTTGTTGGTTTGATTGGTATACCTGAGGGTGGTTGTTTTTTTTTCATTTTTATAATTTTCTCGAAGCAGATGCTACCTCAGTTAAAACAGGACGATACAAGGACACCGCTAACTAGCTAGAGGGGACTTCAGCTGCTATCTGTCATTACTGTCGCCTGCAGGCCACCCAGCCATGACGTAGTAGCCATGTGCTTGCAGATGGCAGTCTGTCCACTGTGGGGGCGATCTGTCCTTGTCCCTGTGTGTGTGTGTGTATATAGGTTTTAAGTGTCTAGGTTGTTGTCTGATGGTGTCATTGTGTGTTTGTCTTGTCTCTGTCTGTCTGTCAATCTGTCTCTGTGTGTCTCTGTGTCTGTCTGTTTCTGTCTCTCTGTGTGTTTCTCTCTTTCTCTCTGTGTGTCTCTCTGTGTCTCTGTCTCTGTATTTCTGTCTCTCTCTGTCTCTCTCTGTGTCTCTGTATCTCTCTGTCTCTCTTTGTGTCTCTGTCTGCCTCGCTGTCTCTCTCTCCCATCCCCCCTCTCTCTCCTTCCCTCTCTCCCTCCCTCTCTCCCCCTCCCCCTCCCTCC
>CM054159.1:36786403-36796403 GCA_028751875.1 Rapana venosa | reverse complement strand
TATATTTATATTTATATTGTTTATATATTTTTATATATATCGATTATTTGCATTATATAGCTTAGTCATGACAATGCATGGCAAGCAAAAATCTCTTAAAATATGAAGAGGGTAGAATCCCTTTTAGCTGCAAAAGTTCTGATTCTTCAACGTATAAGAAAAAAAAGACAAAACTCTGACAATGTCTCCTTCTCGAAGTTCCTGGGGTCCTATCAGTATAAGTAGCATCTCCACCTTCTGGAAATTTCTGTTAGACATTCCCCCTTCTCTATCCCTCTCTTTGATTCCGCCTTGTTCCTTTTCTTCCTGTCATTCTTGTCTAGTTCTTGCTTACTTTCTTGATCCATTCTCCCGACTTTTCTTCCTTACAGACTTAAAAGATAACAAGTCTCTCTTACACCGAATTCAGATGCGCTGGGCCTGACTTGTCAGGCGCTTTTAACAGCACCGTAACCCATTTTCGCTCACATGATAGGGAAGAATAGTTGCTGTCTGAGTGTTCGACAAAGAAGAAGAAGAAGAAGAAGAAGAAGAAGAAGACTACGGGTAGTTAAGTCACTTTTTTTCACTGTGAAACAGTATATTTCTTGAGTGTAAAATACCAAAGGTGTGCAATATCACCTATCGTTCACAGCTGTTGTCAAGCCAGAATGTGTGTCATAAATATGTGTTATTGTATCTTCAACGTGCATTCTCATGCCAGCATTATTGTTAAAGCAAAAAGTATGTTATTTTTAATGATAAGTTTTAATCCTTGCTTGTAGTAGCTATTGTGGTGGTTATTGTTTCTTCGATGTTCATTCTCATGTCAGCGTTATTGCAGATATATATATATATATATATATATATATATATATATATATATATATATATATATATATATATATATATATATATATATATATATATATATATATTATTTTGATGATACGTGTTAATCCTTGCTTGTAGTAGTCATTGTGGTGGTTATTGTTATTGCTGTTTTTTTCTATCATCATCACTTTATACCTGCTAGTATGATATATGATCAATGACTGCAGGCAGGCAGGTACGCACACACACACACACACACACACACACACACACACACACACACACACACACACACACACACACATACATACACACACACACTGTTTAAGCCTACTTTTCCCTGACAAGCGTCTATGATGTCCTTCGCCTATTAACATGGTCATTTCTTATGCCTTATGTTACAGGAAGCATCCAAGCTGTTGTAGCCATGGCCTAAAGGTCACCAGCTGTAGACAACCTGCCCTGCACTGTGTCTTTCTTGCTGTCAGTCTGCCATCCCTGCGTCCCCCAGGTTTGGTGACTACAGTGGTCACCTTGTTCTGGTGACTACAAACACCCCTGTGTGTTCTGGTGACTGTGATCACCACACTTCCGCTGTGTGTTCTGGTGACTATAATCACCGTCTTGGTTTGGTGACTACAATCCCTCACTGTGATGAGGTGACTACAATCCCCACTTTTGTGTGTTCTGGTGACTACAATCCCCACTTGTGTGTGTTCTGGTGACTGCAATTCTGCTCTGGTGACTACAATTCTGTTCTGGTGACTACAATTCTGGTTCTGGTGACTGCAGTCCCTACTATTGTGATCTGGTGACTTGAATCCCTACTACTGTATTCTGGTGACTACAATTCCCAATACTGTGTGTTCTGGTGACTACAATTCCCACTATTGTGTGTTCTGGTGACTACAATTCCCACTATTGTGTGATCTGGTGACTACAATCCCCACTATCGTGTGATCTGGTGACTACAATCCCCACTATCGTGTGATCTGGTGACTATAATCCCTACTATTGTGTGATCTGGTGACTTTAATCCCTACTATTGTGAGTTCTGGTGACAATTCCCTCTGATGTATGTTCTGGTGACTACAATTCCCATTATTTTATGTTCTGGTGACTACAATCCCCACTATTGTAATCTGGTGACTTGATTCCCTACTACTGTGTTCTGGTGACTACAATCCCCACTTTGTGAGCAGGTGACTACAATCGCCGCTATTGTGTGTTCTGGTAAAAATTCCCTCTGCTGTGTAATCTGGTGACTACAATCCTCACTATTATGTGATCTGGTGACTACAATCCCTACTACTATATTCTGGTGACTTCAATTCCCACTGTGTGTTCTGGCGACTATAATTCTGTTCTGGTGACTACAATCACCACTACTGTGTGTTCTGGTGACTATAATTCTGTTCTGGTGGCTACAAATCTGTTCTGGTGACTACAAACCTGTTCTGGTGACTACAAATCTGTTCTGGTGACTACAGTTCTGTTCTGGTGACTGCAATCTACACTTATGTGTGTTCTGATGACTATAATTCTGCTCTGGTGACTACAATCCCCACTACTGTGTGTTCTGGTGACTACAATCATCACTGTGTTCTGGTGACAACAATCACCAACAGTGGTCTGGTGACTACAGTCGCCGCTATAGCTCGGTGTCTAACAATCAAACATCTGGTGGCACGGAGAAAGTAGTTTTATCTATATATAGATAGATATAGAGATATATAGAGAGAGATAGAGAAAGAGAGAGAGAGAGAGATTTTTCTTTTTTGGTTTTGCTACCATAAAGGCTGGAAGCGCAAGCTTGCAAGGATGTCCGTGAAAGGCATTCTCCACAACAGTCGGGGCAAACTGGCCTCTGTCCTTCCTACCGCCCCGTGTGAGGCCTCTACCACTGTGGACCACGGCAAACAGGCATCACCTACCCCCCCTGCCTGATCTCCTACCTGTTCACAAGTGACAGGGAGCCATAGAGAGGAATCTTCGCGACTGATCATTAGGGAGAGGAGGGCGTGTACTTTGTGTGAGGGTATACATAGTCAGTTCTTCTCCTCGCTGTGGAAACCTCACTTGGGAGTGAACGTGCAGTTTCCGTCATTCCTTTCTGCTCGTCCAGTTCATTCCATTGTAAGGTATAAACTGTTCTTGCGATCGTCTTCTGTTGGTCGTGTTTTACTGTGTGTTGTTGGTGATTTTGTTTCTGTGTGTGTTCTTTGTATGATTTTCTCTCTGTGTGATTTTCTCTCTGTGTTCTTTGTGTGGTTTTATCTCTGTGTGGTTTTCTCTCTGTGTGATTTTCTCTGTGTGATTTCCTCTCTGTGTGATTTTCTCTGTGTGATTTTCTCTCTGTGTGATTTCCTCTCTGTGTGATTTCCTCTCTGTGTGATTTTCTCTCTGTGTGATTTCCTCTCTGTGTGATTTTCTCTCTGTGTGATTTTCTCTCTGTGTGATTTTCTCTCTGTGTGATTTTCTCTCTGTGTGATTTCCTCTCTGTGTGATTTCCTCTCTGTGTGATTTTCTCTCTGTGTGATTTCCTCTCTGTGTGATTTCCTCTCTGTGTGATTTTCTCTGTGTGTTATTTGTGTGATTTTCTCTCTGTGTTATTTTCTCTCTGTGTGATTTTCTCTCTGTGTGATTTCCTCTCTGTGTGATTTTCTCTGTGTGATTTTCTCTCTGTGTGATTTTCTCTGTGTGATTTCCTCTCTGTGTGATTTTCTCTGTGTGATTTTCTCTCTGTGTGATTTCCTCTCTGTGTGATTTCCTCTCTGTGTGATTTCCTCTCTGTGTGATTTCCTCTCTGTGTGATTTCTCTCTCTGTGTGATTTTCTCTGTGTGATTTCCTCTCTGTGTGATTTTCTCTGTGTGATTTTCTCTCTGTGTGATTTCCTCTCTGTATGATTTCCTCTCTGTGTGATTTCCTCTCTGTGTGATTTTCTCTCTGTGTGATTTCCTCTCTGTGTGATTTTCTCTCTGTGTGATTTCCTCTCTGTGTGATTTCCTCTCTGTGTGATTTTCTCTCTGTGTGATTTCCTCTCTGTGTGATTTCCTCTCTGTGTGATTTCCTCTCTGTGTGATTTTCTCTCTGTGTGATTTTCTCTGTGTGTGATTTCCTCTCTGTGTGGTTTCCTCTCTGTGTGATTTTCTCTCTGTGTGATTTTCTCTGTGTGTGATTTCCTCTCTGTGTGATTTCCTCTCTGTGTGATTTCCTCTCTGTGTGATTTTCTCTCTGTGTGATTTTCTCTGTGTGTGATTTCCTCTCTGTGTGATTTCCTCTCTGTGTGATTTCCTCTCTGTGTGATTTTCTCTCTGTGTGATTTTCTCTCTGTGTGATTTCCTCTCTGTGTGATTTCCTCTCTGTGTGATTTCCTCTCTGTGTGATTTTCTCTCTGTGTGATTTTCTCTCTGTGTGATTTTCTCTCTGTGTGATTTTCTCTCTGTGTGATTTCCTCTCTGTGTGATTTCCTCTCTGTGTGATTTCCTCTCTGTGTGATTTCCTCTCTGTGTGATTTCCTCTCTGTGCGATTTTCTCTCTGTGTGATTTTCTCTCTGTGTGATTTTCTCTCTGTGTGATTTTCTCTCTGTGTGATTTTCTCTCTGTGTGATTTTCTCTCTGTGTGATTTTCTCTCTGTGTGATTTTCTCTCTGTGTTTGTGATTTCCTCTCTGTGTGATTTCCTCTCTGTGTGATTTCCTCTCTGTGTGATTTCCTCTCTGTGTGATTTTCTCTCTGTGTGATTTCCTCTCTGTGTGATTTCCTCTCTGTGTGATTTCCTCTCTGTGTGATTTCCTCTCTGTGCGATTTTCTCTCTGTGTGATTTTCTCTCTGTGTGATTTTCTCTCTGTGTGATTTTCTCTCTGTGTGATTTTCTCTCTGTGTGATTTTCTCTCTGTGTGATTTTCTCTCTGTGTGATTTTCTCTCTGTGTTTGTGATTTCCTCTCTGTGTGATTTCCTCTCTGTGTGATTTCCTCTCTGTGTGATTTCCTCTCTGTGTGATTTTCTCTCTGTGTGATTTCCTCTCTGTGTGATTTCCTCTCTGTGTGATTTTCTCTCTGTGTGATTTTCTCTCTGTGTGATTTCCTCTCTGTGTGATTTCCTCTCTGTGTGATTTCCTCTCTGTGTGATTTCCTCTCTGTGTGATTTCCTCTCTGTGTGATTTCCTCTCTGTGTGATTTTCTCTCTGTGTGATTTTCTCTCTGTGTGATTTTCTCTCTGTGTGATTTTCTCTCTGTGTGATTTTCTCTCTGTGTGATTTCCTCTCTGTGTGATTTTCTCTCTGTGTGATTTTCTCTCTGTGTGTGTGATTTTCTCTCTTCTTTCTGATTTTCTGTGTTGTCTGTGATTTTCTCTCTTTGTTCTTTGTGATTATTTCTGTGTGTTCTTTGTGTGATTTTCTCTCTGTGTGTTCTTTGTGAGAGTTTCTCTGTATTCTTTATGGTGTGTCCTCTACTGAAGTTGGCACTAGACTGATTCTTCACATTCTGTTGACAAAATTTAATCTGTTTCTTTCTCAAGATCCACTCTTAACACGAGTATAATTTTGGTACAGTCAGCTTTAGAAAAGATCAAGGTAAAGGTATCCCATCACCTATGTGGTCGTAGGGGAGCAAGGCATCAGAGACCTCAACTTCTCCAGTGTCAAGCATATTGAGGGCGGCGCCCATCTCCTCTCTCTCGCCGCTTTTCCTTCCCTGACCCTAAAGAGGTCAGGTGCCCATTTACAGCTGGGTGAACTGGGGGACGGTACTGAAGCCAAGGCACGGAAATGGTCACCCATCCAGTCGGTAACCACGCTTGATGCTGCTTAACTTGGCTGGGGGAGAGCGAGTGCTCTGATCACTGAGCTATCCCGTCCACCCAAATGAAGTGTGGTGTAGTTGTGAGGATGTATATTTTCCTTTTCTCTTTAGGGGACAGGATAGCTCAGTGGTCAGAGCACTCGCTCTCCTTTAGCCAATGTTAAGCAGCACCGAGCGTGGTTACCACTTGGATGGGTGACCGTTTGCGCGCCTTGGCTTCAGTACAGTTCCCAAATTCATCTAGCTGTAAATGGGTACCTGCCCTCTTTAGGGTCAGGGAAGGTAAAGCAGCGAGGGAGAGGAGATGGGCGCCACCCTCAATATGCTGGCCCCTTCTGAAGCTAAGGTCTCTGACGCCTCGCTCCTCCACAACCACATAAGTTATGGGACACCTTTACCTTTTTTTATATTTTCCCTTGACTAATATGCCCATCCTTTTTCTATTTCCTCGTTGATCACCAACCTTTACTTATCCACTGGCGTTGTTGTTAATTATATGAAATATGTTTCAGTTTTTGCGAGGTTCAATTTCTTTTAAAAAATGACACAAAAGATGGCATTGAGATTAAAGTGAAAATGTGTGTGTGGTAAACAACCCTCTAGATTTCTAGCCTCTGACTGCCCTCATCAGTTACTTTTAGACACGTTCATTTGCTGATTACTGTAACACGTTACCGGTCAATCACCTCTTAGCTGTCTAGACTGAAAACGTAATAGCCCCGGTAACACAATTATCATCAATACAATTTGCACAATGGTCTGAAACACAGACATTTAATTTTGTTGAAAGGAGCAGCAGTTCCTGAGGCCCTCAGACAGCGGCAGCACACAGACCTGAATGGACTGGCACAGAAGCCAAGCCGTACTGGATACTGCACAGTCCACTGAGCCACAGTCCACAGGCACAGACAGTCTCCACTCCCTGCCACACACCAGAAACACGTTCAGCGGAAACTGGAGGCCATCTTGAAGACGTGTTTCAACATCCTGGTAACTACAGCTTACGTGGCTTAGGAGATTAAAAAAAGTATCAGGGGAGATAATGGATTAGGCTGGAGACTAAGACAAGGTGAATTAGGCAGACGACAAACGGGGAGTTGCAGAGCGATCTGTCACCAGTTTCTGTCTGGCTCCCAGACTCCTCGGGGAATAAGGGAGATAACCAGTAAGGTCAGAGCGTAGTCACGTGCATGAATCACTGTGATGACACAGACACAATAACAGTGCAAGCTGTTTCCACTGTCCACGTCTGCTGACCAAAACAAAATTCTTCCTTACCATCTGTGATTGTCCATCGTGATGTCCGCCATGGCTGACCAGGCTAACACAGCCTCCCCTGGGACAGACAGCAGCGTACACAGACAGGACGCAGCTGTCACCACCCCCAATCTGCTGACGACACACACTGGCAACTTCTGGTCAGGAGCCAGTGGAGGGAACAGCCACCACACCATAGACAACACGTCCCTCAGTTCAGACATGTTCTCCAACCTCACCACCACCAGCAGCAGTTTCTTCACCAACAGCACACTGAACAATAACAACAGCTTCGCTCCAACCACTTCACACCCCTTCCTCCTCGCACAACAAGACACCACAACGCATCTCAACATCACCTTCAACACCACACTGAACGACACCACCTACTGGTGCCAGAACGAATCGGCGCTGCCCCACGACGAAGACTTTTACGAGTTCTACGAAACGGCCCAGTTCATCACGGGGCTCATCCTCTACCCTTGCATCTGCATCCCGGGCCTCATGGGCAACGTCCTGACCCTGATCGTGCTCAGCAACGGGAACATGCGCACCTCCACCAACGCCTTCCTGTCGGCTCTGGCGGTGGCGGACTCCATCAAGCTTCTGAACGACGTGCTCTACGTCTTCACCATCCTCTTGCTGAGGACGGACGACATCATCGGCAACAGGGCTTACGGGTACCTCTACCCTTACGCTCACTTCATCTTCAGCATGTCGGTGTGCGTGTCTTCTTGGCTGACGGTGTCGGTGGCGGTGGAGAGGTACATCATGGTCTGCCACCCGACCAGGGCCCGGGCCGTGTGCAGTAGGGGCAGGGCGGTAGGGGTGTGCGTGGCCGTCTTCGTCATCATGACCACTCTGGCCTTGCCCTCTGCTTTGAGGTGAGTATGCGTTTTGTTGGGGGGAGGGTAGGGGGGGGAGGGTGTGGGGGGGAGGGAGGGGGTAGGGGAGGTGGGGGGGTGGGGGGGTGGGGGGTGGAGGGGGAGGGAGAGTGAGGGTTGGGGTGGTGGGGGTGGAGGGTGGTGGGAGGGAGGGGGAGGGAGGGAGGTTGGGGGTGGTGTATATGAGATATATATATATATATATATAGAGAGAGAGAGAGATAGATAGATAGATAGATAGATAGATAGATAGATAGATAGATAGATACGTGCATACATGCATGCACAGATACGCGCACGCACGCACACACACACACGCACGCACACGCACATACACAGACATACATGCATACACACAAACACGTATGCATGCATGCATGCATGGACGCACACGCACAACACGAATCCACACTCACTTACGCAAATGCATGTATGCATGCAGGCACGCAGGTGCGCACACACATATACACATGCACATGCACGCATCTTGTACTCACTAACGTGCATGCACGCGTGCGCGTGCACACAGTCATACAAACATGCACGCATCTCGTGCACACACAGATGCATACATATGCAGGCACGCAAACACACTCATAAACACACATGCACACACATATACACATGCACATGCACGCATCTTGTACTCACTAACGTGCATGCACGCGTGCGCGTGCACACAGTCATACAAACGTGCACGCATCTCGTACACACACAGATGCATACATATGCACGCACGCAAACACACTCATACACACACACATGCACATACATATGCACGCACACACGCACGCACAACCACACACACACACACACACACACACACACATCCAATTCTATTACTGTTTATCTGCCTATGTCTGACTAGGTTCTTGTATCTGTTTGTTGCTCTCTCTCTCTCTCTCTCTCTCTCTCTCTCTCTCTCTCTCTCTCTCTCTCTCTCTCTCTCGCTCTCTCTCTCTCTCTCTCTCTCTCTCTCTCTCTCTCTCTCTCTCTCTCTCTCTCTCTCTCTCTCTCTCTCTCTCTCTCTCTCTCTCTCTCTCTCTCTCTTCATTATGGGCTATGGCCTAATGAATAAACATCTGAATCCGAATCCGAATATCTCTCTCTCTCTCTCTCTCTCTCTCTCTCATCCTCTCTCTCTCTCTCTCTCTCTCTCCTCTCTCTCTCTCTCTCTCTCTCTCTCTCCATTATATTCATCAAATTCATGTATGTATGTATTATGGAAAGAATGCGAAGAATTGCAAAAGAGAAGAGGAATGCGAAGAAGAAGAAGAAGAAGAAGAATCACCACCACCACCACCACCACCACCACAGCAACAACAACTACAAGAATGAAGAAAATAGAAAGATTAAACACGAAAAAGAAGAACCACCACCACCACCACAACAACAACAACAACAACAACAAAATAAGACGACCAAAAAAACAAAAAACAAAAACAAGGCCACAGAAAAAAATGACAACAAAGAAAGGAAATCAATGGCTGATTTGATTATAAAGCAATGTACCTTTGACACAGGCCTAATCAAGCAACTAAGCTTCATTAATGTCTCTACTTGTTTCAAAGAAACGAGCCGCCACACCCCTTCCCCCACACCACCCCCCACCCCCACCCCCACCCCCCACCCCCAGCAAAGTCTGCTCAACTTTGAAGTGTGTACACACTTGTTTCTTCTTGTTTTGTTTTTTTTATCTCCACCACGTTCTTCAACATTTTCTGTCTCCATAATTGGTCTGGCTAGCTATTAAATCGTTCGTCTGTGTGTGTGTATGTGTGCGTGTGTTTGTGTGTGCCTGTCTTTCTGTCTGTCTGTCTGTCTGTGTATCTGTGTATCTGTGTATCTCTCTCTCTCTCTCTCTCTCTCTCTCTCTCTCTCTCTCTCTCTCTCTCTCTCTCTCTCTCCTCTGTCTGTCTGTCTGTCTCTCTCTCTTTCTCTCTCTCTCTCTCTCTCTCTCTCTCTCTCTCTCTCTCTCTTTCCCTCTCTCTTTCTCTCTGTCTCTGTCTGTCTTTCTGTCTGTCTGTTTGCCCCCTCTCTCTCTCTATCCCTCTCTGTATGTCTGTCTTTCTGTCTGTCTGTTTGCCCCCCCCCTCTCTCTCTCTCTCTATCCCTCTCTGTCTGTCTCTCTCTCTCTCTCTCTCCCATCTTCGTCTTTTTCTCTCTCCCCTCTCTGTTTATATGTATGTTTGTCTCTTTTTCTGTCTGTCTGTCAGTCTGCCTCTCTGTATGTCTGTTTT
>CM054159.1:36778903-36781403 GCA_028751875.1 Rapana venosa | reverse complement strand
CTTCTGCTTCTGCTTCTTCTGTTTCTGTTTCTGTTTCTTCTTCTTCTTCTTCTTCTTCTTCTTCTTCTTCTTCTTCTTCTTCTTCTTCTTCTTCTTCTTCTTCTTCTTCTTCTTCTTCTTCTTCTTCTTCTTCTTCTTCTTTTTCTTTTCTTCTTCTTCTTCTTCTTCTTTCTTCTTCTTCTTTCTTCTTCTTCTTCTCTTCTTCTTGTTCTTCTTCTTCTTCTTCTTCTTCTTCTTCTTCTTCTTCTTCTTCTCTTCTTCTTCTTCTTCTTTCTTCTTCTTCTTCTTCTTCTTCTTCTTTCTTCTTCTTCTTCTTCTTCTTCTCTCCTCCTCCTCCTCCTCCTCCTCCTCCTCCTCCTCCTCCTCCTCCTCCTCCTTCACCTTCCAAGTTTGTTGTTGATTTTGGATATTCAGAAACTTTTCGTCTATCTATTTTGACATCTGTACTTGCAACTGGATCAAAATACGTTCCGTTCAAAACATGTCTGTGATTCTTGTTGTAAACTAAGTTATAGACCTTACCCAATAGCTACGAGGCTGAGAGAGAAAAAAGAAACCGACTCAGTTTGAAAGATATTAAATTCACAGGCCATTTATTTTTCACATCTTCACTGAAAATAAATCAACGATGGAGTGGTCAGCAAAAGACCTTTTGAGAAGTAGACATTTTGTAAAAAGAAGAAGAACAACAACAACAAGAACAAGAACAACAACAAGAACAAGATGATGATGATGATGATGATGATGATGATGATGATGATGATGAACAGCTGATTCTGATTTGTCTTTGCAAGATATAGCGCTATACACATTTCATTTATTATTATTATTATTATGATGAAGAAAAAGAAGAAGAAGAACAAGAAGAACAAGAACAAGAACAAGAAGAACAAGAACAAGAACAAGAAGAATTGCAAGGAGGAAGAAGAAGAAGAAGAAGAACAAGAACAAGAACAAGAACAAGAAGAGGGGGAGGAGAAGGAGAAAAAGAACAAGAACAAGAAGAACAAGAACAAGAAAAACAGAAGAACAAAAACAAGAAGAACAACAGCAACAACAACAACAACAAAATTTTAATTGACACTACACTTTTTTTTACAAACGGACAAGCAAGGGTCAGAGGGCCGGGGAGGAATTTACATAGTGTGCAGAAGGGAGGGAAGGGGGTGGCTTAGTGGTTAGAGAGTTGAGCTCGCGATCTGACGGCATGGGTTCGAGCCACCACCGCTCCCTAGTATCATTAACACCAATACTGCCTCCTTCAAAAAAGTTCAGCGGATGAGACTTGAATTAAACTGAAGTCTCGTAAACACAAACGCATGCAGGACATCTTGCACGCAAAGTTAAAACCCTTTCCGTCCTTTTTGAAAGAGTAGGCTATTGTGTGCCGATATGAGGCATAGACAGGATTTTAAAAACAAAAGGCACATGCACCCTGGTGTTGTGGTCAGACATCATCCCCGAAATCGGAGTACGGCTACCTTAGTAGTAGGGGGCAAACGGCCGTGTACATAGAATCTCACGATGGGAAAGCTTAGCATAAAGGGGACGGCACAGCTCAGTGGTCAGAGCACTCGCTTTCCCCCAGCCAAGTTAAGCAGCGTCGAGCGTGGTTACCACTTGGATGGGTGACCGTTTGCACGCCTTGGCTTCAGTACAGTTCCCCCAGTTCACCCAGCTATAAATGGCTACCTGCCCTCTTTAGGGTCAGGGAAGGTAAAGCAGCGAGGGAGAGGAGATGGGCGCCGCCCTCAATATGCTGGCCCCCGGAGAAGCTGAGGTCTCTGACGCCTCGCTCCCCTACGACCACTTAGGCTGTGGGGCACCTATACCTTTTCAACGTGGTCTTGGAAAAGCTGTCAGATTTTGTGACATGAATACAGCTCAGTTTTGTTTTATTGTTTATTGGTAGACCGTCTTCAAAAGCAGTCTGTGGAATGTCTGATAGTGCTGGAAACTTTCTCATCTTTCACCAGTAAAGCTCAAAAAACTCAGTTGGCATTTAGTAGCTTCGCTTTGATTTATCTCTGCAAGATATAGCCCTATATAATCCCATTTAGTAGTAGTAGAAGTAGTAGTAGTAGTAGTAGTAGTAATAATAATAATAATATATGGAATTTATATAGTAGTAGTAGTAGTAGTAGTAGTAGAAGTAATAGTAGTAGTAGTAGTAGTAGTAGTAGTAGAAGTAGTAGTAGTAGTAGTAGTAGTAGTAGTAGAAGTAATAGTAGTAGTAGTAGTAGAAGTAGTAGTAGTAGTAGTAGTAGTAGTAGTAGTAGTAGTAGTAGTAGTAGCAGCAGCTTCGTTGTTAACATCAGTGATGACTTAAACTCCCACAAGAGTCCTTCAGATGAGACTATATAAACTGAGGTCCCGTGTGTGAACGCATACAGAACGTCTTGGGCAAACATTAAAACCTGTTCCCATTTTCGGAAGAGTAGGTCACTGTGTGCCAGTAGGAACGGATGACAGTTACAAAACTGCATGCACACGGGGACCG
>CM054159.1:36767700-36775903 GCA_028751875.1 Rapana venosa | reverse complement strand
GCACAGTCCACTGAGCCCATCCAAGGCCAGACAGTCTCCACCCCTGCCAAAACCCAGAAACACGTTCAGCGGAAACTGGAGGCCATCTTGAAGCTGTGTTTCAACATCCGGGTTAACTACGGGTTACGTGGCTTAGAGATTAAAAAAGTATAGGGGAGATAATGGATTGGGCTGGAGACTAAGACAAGGTGAATTAGGCAGACGACAAACGGGGAGTTGCAGAGCGATCTGTCACCAGCTTCTGTCTGGCTCCCAGACTCCTCAGGGAATAAGGGAGATAACCAGTAAGGTCAGAGCGTAGTCACGTGCATGAATCACTGTTATGACACAGACACAATAACAGTGCAAGCTGTCTCCACTGTCCACATCTGCTGACCAAAACAAAATTCTTCTTTACCATCTGTGATTGTCCATCGTGATGTCCGCCATGGCTGACCAGGCTAACACAGCCTCCCCTGGGACAGACAGCAGCGTACACAGGCAGGACGCAGCTGTCACCACCCACACTCTGCTGACGACGCACACTGGCAACTTCTGGTCAGGAGCCAGTGGAGGGAACAGCCACCACACCATAGACAACACGTCCCTCAGTTCAGACATGTTCTCCAACCTCACCACCACCAGCAGCAGTTTCTTCACCAACAACACACTGAACGAAAACAACAGCTTCGCTGCAACCACATCACACCCCTTCCTCCTCGCACAGCAAGACACCACAACGCATCTCAACATCACCTTCAACACCACACTGAACGACACCACCTACTGGTGCCAGAACGAATCGGCGCTGCCCCACGACGAAGACTTTTACGAGTTTACGAAACGGCCAGTTCATCACGGGGCTCATCCTCTACCCTTGCATCTGCATCCCGGGCCTCATGGGCAACGTCCTGACCCTGATCGTGCTCAGCAACGGGAACATGCGCACCTCCACCCAACGCCTTCCTGTCGGCTCTGGCGGTGGCGGACTCCATCAAGCTTCTGAACGACGTGCTCTACGTCTTCACCATCCTCTTGCTGAGGACGGACGACATCATCGGCAACAGGGCTTACGGGTACCTCTACCCTTACGCTCACTTCATCTTCAGCATGTCGGTGTGCGTGTCTTCTTGGCTGACGGTGTCGGTGGCGGTGGAGAGGTACATCATGGTCTGCCACCCGACCAGGGCCCGGGCCGTGTGCAGTAGGGCAGGGCGGTAGGGGTGTGCGTGGCCGTCTTCGTCATCATGACCACTCTGGCCTTGCCCTCTGCTTTGAGGTGAGTATGCGTTTTTGTTGGGGGAGGGTAGGGGGAGGGGTGGGGAGGGAGGGGTAGGGAAGGTGGTGGGGGTGGGGGGGTGTGGGAGGTGGGGGTGGTGGTGGTGGAGGGGGGGTGGGGGTGGGGTGGAGGAGGTGGAGGGAGAGGAGGGGGAGGGAGGGAGGTTGGGGGTGGTGTATATGAGATATTATATATAATATATATATAGAGAGAGAGAGAGAGAGATAGATAGATAGATAGATAGATAGATACGTGCATACATGCATGCACAGATACGCGCACGCACGCACGCACGCACACACGCATACACACGCACGCACACGCACATACACAGACATACACGCATACACACAAAACACGTATGCATGCATGCATGCATGGACGCACACGCACAACACGAATCCACACTCACTCACACACATGCATGCATGCAGGCAGGCACGCAGGTGCGCGCACACACATATACACATGCACATGCACGCATTTTGTACTCACTAACGTGCATTCCCGCGTGCGTGCGCACACAGTCATACAAACATGCACGCATCTCGTACACATACAGATGCATACATATGCACGCACGCAAACACACTCATACACACACATGCACATACATATGCATGCACGCACACACGCACGCACACACACACACGCGCGTGCGCGCGCGTCACACAGGCATCTAATTCTATTACTGTTTACCTGCCTAGTCGACTAGGTTCCTGTATCTTTTCTCATCCCCTCTCTCCCCTTCTCTCTCTCCCCTCCCCGGTCCCCCTCTCTTCTCTCTCCTTCTCCCCTTTTCTCTCCTTCTCTCTCTCCTCTTCTCTCTCTCCCCCCCCTTTTCCCCGCCCCACCCCCTTCCACCATCCGCCTCTGCTGTCGTCTGTGCTCTCCCTATCTGCCCCTCCGTCTCTCTGTCTTTCCTGTCTCTTTTCTCTGTCTTTTTTACTTCGTCTCTGTCTGTTTGTCTCTCTCTGTTCGTCTCTCTGTCTCTCTGTTCTCTCTGTCCTCCCCTGTTCTCTCTGTTCTGTCTGTTTTTTCTGTTTGTGCCTTCCTTTTCTCTCTCGCTTTCTGTCTCTGTTTGTCGCTCTTCCTCCGTCTCCTGTCTATGTCTCATCTCTGTCTGTCTTTTGTCTCGTACATCTCTGTCGTCTCTCGTCTCTGTTGTGTCTCTTCTGTCTTCTCTGTCTCCCTGTCTCTCTCTCTCTCCTCCTCTCTCTCTCTCCCCCTCTCCTCTCTTTTCCCTCTCTCTCTCTCTCTGTGCATGTTTTCGGGGGGTTTTCTTCGTTTGTCGTTTGTCTCTGCTGTCTCCGTTTCTGTTTCACCCTCTCCCGTTTGAGGCCTATGCATGACATAACGGCATTAGATATTATGGGGCAATGTAGTATGTATGTTAATGTATTATGTATGTGTATATTATGTATGTATGTAGTATGTATGTATGTATGTATGATGTATGTATGCAGTATGTATTATCATGAAAACAGCATGCATGCATGCATGCATACAGTATGTATGTATGTAGAGATGTATGTTTTATCATGGAAAAAGGCGAAAATTGCAAAAGAAAGGAATGCAAAGAAAAAAAGAAGAAGAAGAAGAAAAAAAGAAGAAAAGAAGAAGAAGAGAAGAAAAAGAACCACCCCCACCACAAAAAACAACAACTAAAAAGAATGAAGAAAATAGAAAATTAAACACGAAAAAGAAGAAGAAGAAGAAGAAAAAAAAAGAAGAAGAAAAAAAGAAAAAAAAAGAAAAAAACAACAAAAACAACAAAACAACAAAAACAAACCAACAACAACAAAAAATAAACACAAAAAAAACCAAAACAAAATAAAGGGGCCACAGAAAAAAAAATGAAACAAAGAAAGGAAATAAAATGGCCGATTTGATTATAAAGCAATGTCCCTTTGACACAGGCCTAACCCAACAACTAAGCTTCATTAATTCCACTTGTTTCAAAAAACGAGCCGCCACACCCCTTCCCCCCACCTCCACCCCCACCCCCCCCCCCCCCAGCTAAGTCTGCTCAGCTTTGAAGTTGTACACATTTGTTTTTCTTCTTTTTGTTTTTATCTCACACGTTCTTCAACATTTTCTGTCTCCATAATTGGTCTGGCTAGCTATTAAATCTTCGTCTGGTGTGTGTATGTTGCGTGTGTTGTGTGTGCCTTCTTTCTGTCTGTTTTCCCTGTCTGTGTATCTGTGTATCTGTCCTCTCCTCTCTCCTCATCTCTCTCCTCTCTCTCTCTCTCCCTCTGTCTGTCTGTCTGCCCTGCTGTCTTCTGTTGTCTCTCCTCTCTCCCCTTTCTCTCTTCTCTCCACCCACTGGGTTCCTCCCCCTTCTCCTCCCCTCTCTCTCTCCTCTCTCCTCTACCTTTCCCTCTCTCTTTCTCTCGCTCCCCTGTCGTCCTTTCTGTCTGTCTGTTCCCCCCCCTCTCTCTATCCCTCTCTGTCTGTCTGTTTTTCTGTTTCTTTGCCCCCCCCCTCTCTCTTCCCTCTCTGCCCTGTCTGTCTCTCTTCTCTCATCCCATCTTCCGTCTTTTCTTTCTCCCCTCTCTGTTTATATGAAAGTTTGTCTCTTTTTTCGTCTGTCTGCCCTGTCTTCTGTCAGTCTTTTTAAACCCTCTTTATGTCTGTCTGCCCTCCTCTCCCCTTTCTCCATCTCTTCCCCCCCCCCTCTCTCATCATCTAAAAAATAACATTCAATGTAAAGAATGTCGTTTTTAGAGAGATTACCCGTGATTGCTACAAATTCTCTTCAATTGATAAGCACACATCTTCCTCCCGATCAAACATGCTCCGCTTAAAGAGATGCGAGCGTAGATCATTTGCAAAACTAATGGAATTATTACCACTTGGTTACACATTATCAGCCTATTAAAAGAAAGGGAGAGAAGCGTTCTATTTTTGAAAGGGACAGAACCAAAGCCAACAAAAATCTTCTCTTTACAAACAGAAAGACAGAAAAAAATAAACAGCAGGAATGTTTTCCTTTTTTTAATCTTTTCTTGATTAGCTTACACAAAAGTTGGTCACGGTTTTTGTTGTTTTCTTGAAAAATTATTATTATTATTTGAAGCAAAGTGGCCTGGGCCATTCTGGAATGTTTTGTTCATATGTTTTGGCATGCCGTTTTGAAGTTAATTCCAGGTATGGCATGTTCTTGATGTAATAACCTGTACTCTATAAGAAGAAGAAGAAGAAGAATGCGAAGAAGAAGAAGAATTGCGAAGAAGAAGAAGAGAGAAGAAGAAGAAGAAGAAGAAGAAGAAGAAGAAGAATTGCGAAGAAGAAGAAGAAGAAGAAGAATTGCGAAGAATTGCGAAGAAAAGAAGAAGAAGAAGAAGAAAGAAGAAGAAGAAGAAGAAAGAAGAAGAAGAGAAGAAGAAGAAGAAGAAGAAGAAGAAGAAAAAGAAGAAGAAAAGCAAGAAATAATGAGAAGGAAAAGAAGAAGAACAACAACAACAAGAATTAGGAGATTGAAGAAGAAGAAGAAGAAGAAGAAGAAGACAAACAAGAAGAAAAAAGAAAGAAAGAAAGAAAGAAGGAGAAGACGGAGAAGAAGAACAACAACAACAAAGAAGACTCTCGCTCTCTCTCCCTCCTTCCCTCCCTCCCTATCTATCTCTCTCTCTATGTATATCTATCTCTCTCTCCGATCCCTCTCTCTCTCTCTCACTCATCTCTCTCTCTCTCTCTCTCTCTCTCTCCTCTCACTCTCTCTCTCATTCCTCTCACTCTCTCCTCTACTCTCTATCTATCTCTCTGATGACATGACAATTCATACTAAGGGTAATAATGCAAGTATAATATGCAATTTGTTACAGAAATATATAGATAAACTTATCTCTTGGGCTGATCTTAATCACATGCCTCTTCATCCTGATAAATCTAAGTTTATGATAGTAACGACAAGGCAGAAAAGACAAAATATCAAATCAATGTCAAGAAGTCTAAAAGTTTATGATAAGGTATTGGAAGAGGTATATTCTCACAAGTTACTTGGCTTAATAGTAGACAACAATCTTTCCTGGTCAAATCACATTTCAAAACTATCAAAGAAGTTATTCAAAAGATATTCCAGCTAAAAGGAATAAAGCATTTACTTGATGAACATAGTCGGAAGTTATTTTTCTACACTTACATACAGCCAGCTATTGATTATGCTTCAACTTGTTGGGACTCAGCAAGTACTAACTGCTTAAAACGACTTGAGAGCTTATACAGACGTTCTGTGAAAGTGATACTCCTCAAACCTTCCTTGCAAACTGAAGATTACAAGAAATTAAATATTTTTCCGTTTAACCTCAAATGCCATTTTAATAAAGGTATTTTCATGTAGAAAATTATGAATAATCTAGCACCACCCTACCTGAATGAAAAATGTTTGGTCAAGACTTCTGGAGGTAAACGTGTTCTATTTCTTCCCCGCCCAAGAATTGACCTTTTCATGTCATCTTTGGTATACTCAGGTGGTAAAATATGGAATGAAATCCCTGATAATCTGAAGCAAAAAAGTAGTCTGTCATCATTTAAGAAAAGTTACCACAGACATCTATTCAAAACGTTTTGATTGAAATTATTATTATTATTATTATTATTATTTTGTCTATAGAATTTGATTGGTTGTATTCCATATTATGTAAGTCATTTTGAATGTCTTTCAATCTCTACTCCTCCTTGTCAGTTGTCTCTCTCTCTCTCTCTCCTCTCTCTCTCTCATCTCTCTCTCTCTCTCTCTCTCATCTCTCTCCTCTCTCTCGATCTCTCTCTCATCATCTCTCTCTCTCTCTCTCATCTCAGTGCATACTCTGATGATTATGTACAAGATGATGAGAATGTGGGGTCATGTGTAAATAATTCATCTGAATTTGTAAATAAACGACCTTTTTCTTTTCTTTCTTGGAATATTAATGGTCTGCTTCAAAAATCAAAGATTATGATTTCGTTCGTATGTGAGCAACTTTGATTTTATTTGTTTGGTTGAGACATTTGTGGAATATTGTGAGCCAAATATATTTACTGGCTTTACAGTTGTTTGTAAGCCTGCAACTAAGTTTACTAAACAAGGAAGGCGTTCAGGGGGTCTGGTTTGTTTGATAAAAGATGAGTTCATGCCATTTGTAAAAATGATTGAAGTGACATATACTAATTTTTGTGTATTTCTTATTGATAAACAACTGTTTGGTACTTTGAAAGATGTGCTTTATGTGTGTGCTTACATTCCACCAGAGGGATCTCCGTTTTACGTTCATTTTGATCTTGAGAATGGGGTACAGTTACTGGAAGAATGTCTGATTGATTGTTTACTGAAGTATGATGCTTATGTTATCCTGTGTGGAGATTTGAATTGTAGAACGGCTAATATTGGTCAAAATCACATGGGAAATTCTGTTCTTGACATGCAATGCGAAAGTCAGGCACTCAGTGCTGTTCGCTGTTCGCAAGATTCTAATTTAAATAATTATGGAAAACTGTTATTGAATATGTGTACAACTTTAAGTCTAAGTGTTTTAAATGGTGTATGTAACGGCGACCGTGAGGGTTGCTATACATACGTATCAGATTCTGGAAGTAGTGTGAATGATTATTTTTTATTTTCTGACGAATTATTTTCCACTGTGTGTGGCACGTGTGAATTGCTCATATCTGAACGAATAGACTCTGATCACATGCCTCTTGTGAACTTTCCAAACAATAACGTCTGTAATACTCGTGAATCAATCAGTACACAAACATTCAAGAAAATGGTATGGAATAATGAGCATGCTACTGTCTTTAAAGATACTCTATGTTCAGATAATATTATAGTTCACGAAAAAATTAATACAGCAATCGATTTGATTGACTTTTGACATTAATGCTGCTTTAAATATGTTTAATGAATCTATAAAAGAGTGTGCCGAGTGTATGACGAAATGTGTGTCTGTAAATAACCATAAAAGATCAGGTGGTTGGTTTGACAATGAATGGTGTTTAACAGCAAAGACATGTGAGAAGGTTATTGAAAAAATATCGACGTACTTTGGACGTACAAGTTCGTAATGAATATACAAGATTAGACGGGAATACAAATATCTGTTGAAAAGAAAAGAGAAAGAGTTTAATGCTCAATTGTTAGATAAACTTGTAAACTCAATACATGATCAAAAGAGTATTTGGGATACAATTCACAAAGGCTTCTATTAAAAAAATTTGCCTAAAAAATAACATCAGTCTTGACAGCTGGTTTCAGCATTTTAAATCATTGCTAGACAAAGAAGTAAGCAATGAAAGTGTAATTGAGGATACACGTATTGAAAGTAACAGTTGTTTTAATCGTCCAATATCTAGAGAGAAAGTACTGTTCGCAATAAGAAAATTGAAAGACCGCAAGGCTTGTGGGCCTGATGGCATTGTTGGTGAAGTGTATAAAAACTACAATGAACAGGTTTTGCGGTTTTTCACAAAGCTCTTTAATGTTTTGTTTGACAATGGCTTATTTCCAGAAGCATGGACAGAATCAGTTGTGTTACCACTTTATAAAAAAGGTGATACTAATAATCCTAATAACTATAGAGGAATTTCCCTTAGCAATGTCAGTAGTAAATTGTTCAGCACAATTATTAATCGTAGAATACAAGAGTGGGTAAAAGAAAATGATACTACAGGTGATTTTCAAGCTGGATTTTAAAAAGGATACTCAACGATAGATCATATGTTTACATTGTTAGCCCTAGTGCAGAAACAATTTTCCCTTAACCGAAAATTATATGTGGCTTTTATTGATTTCGAGAAAGCCTTTGATTCTATAAATAGAAGTTTTCTTTGGACTATTTTATCTAAGAATGGTATAAATGGTAAATTACATTCATGTATTAAAGCCATGTATGAACATGTAAAATGTAGAGTTAGGTGTGGTGCCGCTCTGACCGATGTTATTAACTGCACGGCAGGGGTGAA
>CM054159.1:36695200-36762700 GCA_028751875.1 Rapana venosa | reverse complement strand
CCATTAGAAGAAAGCGAGAGAAGCGTGCTATTTTTGAAAGGGACAGCACCAGAAGAAAAAAGATCTCTTTGCAAACAGAAAGAAGACAGAAATATAAAAAAAATAGAGCAGGAAATTTTCCTTTTTTTGTCTTTTCTTGATTAGATTACACCAAAAGTTAGTCACGGTATTTAAAAAAAATTTATACTATTATTTGAAGCAAAGTGGTCTGGCCCATTCTGGAATGTTTTGTTTATATGTTTTGGCATGCTGTTTTGAAGTTGTTTTGGGGTATGGCATGTTCTTGATGTAATAACTGGCGTACTTCTTAAGAAGAAGAAGACGAAGAAGAAGAAGGATGAAGAGGAGGAGGAGGAGGAAGAGAGGAAGAAGAAGAAGAAAAGCAAGAAATAATGAGAAGGAAAAGAACAAGAAGAGCAATAAAAAGAATTAAGGAGAATAAAGATGAAGAAGAAGAAAAAGAAGCAGACGAGGAAGAAGAAAAAGAAACAAGGAAAGAACGAAAGAAGGAGAAGAAGAAGAACAACAACAACAACAAAGAAGAATCTCGCTCTCTGTCCCTCCCTCCCTCCCTCCCTCCCTCTCTCTCTCTCTCTCTGTCTGTCTGTCTGTCTGTCTTTCTCTCTCTCTCTCTCTCTCTCTCTCTCTCTCTCTCTCTCTCTCTCTCTCTCCCTCTCTCTCTCTCTCTCTCTCTCTCTCTCTCTCTCTCCCTCCCTCCCTCCCTCCATCCCTCTCCTCTCTCTCTCATATCTACAAAGCATTCATATGTAAAGAATGTCGATATAGAGAGACAACTCGTGATTACTACAAAATTCTCTTCAATTGATAAGCACACATCTTCCTCCCGATCAAACGTGTCCCGCTTAAAGAGACGCTAGCGAGATAATTTGCAAAATTAATGGAATTATTATCACTTGGTTACACATTATCAGCCCATTAAACGAAAGGGAGGGAAGCGTGCTATTTTTGAAAGGGACAGCATCAGAGCAAAAAAAAATCTCTTTGCAAACAGAAAGAAGACAAATTTAAAAAATACAGCAGGAAATTTTCCTGTTTTTGCCTTGTCTTGATTACCTTACACCAAACTTGGTCACGGTTTGTTTGGGTTTTGTTTGGAATAATTATTATTATTTGAAGCAAACTGGGTCCTGGCCCCATTCAGAATGTTTTGTTTATATTTTTGGCATCTGTTTTGGGGGTTTGTTTTGGGGTATACTGTTCTTGATGAATAACTTGACCCCCTTTAAGAAGAAAAAAAAAGAAAAAAGAAGAAGAAAAAAGAAAGAAAAAAAGAAAGAGGAAGAAGAATAGAAGAAAAAAGCAAAAACAACAGCAGCACGCAACAACAAAAGGGAAGCCCCCTTTTCTGGCCCCATCTTCATCTCTCTCTCTCCTTTCTTTCTCCTCCCTCTCTCCCTCCTACTCTCCCTTCTCCATCTTCCTCTCTCCCCCCTCTCCTCCCTCTCCTCTCCCTCTCCTCTCTCTCCCCTCCTCTCCCTCCCCTCTCTCTCTCTCTCCCCTCCCTCATCACTAAAAAAACATTCATAGAAAGAATGTCGATATAAGAATAACCCTCATGCTACAAAATTCTCTTAATTGATCAGCACCATTTTCCTCCCGATCAAACGTGTCCGCTTAAAGAGACGCTAGCGAAGATCATTTGCAAAATTAATGGAATTATTACCACTTGGTTACACATTATCAGCCCATAAAAGAAAGGGAGAGAAGCGTGCTATTTTTGAAAGGGACCGAACCGAAGCCAAATAGAGCTTCTCTTTGCAAACAGAAAAAATACACAGCAGGTAGCTTTTCCTTTTTTTTGTCTTTTCTTGATTAGCTTACACCAAGAGTTGGTCGCCGTTATGTTTTTGAAAATAATAATATTAGTATTTGAAGCAAAGTGGCCTGTTTTGTTTTATGTTTTGACATGCTGTTTTGAAGTTGTTTTGGGGTATGACATGTTCTTGATGTAATAACTTGTGCTCTCCTAAAGAAAAGAAGGAGAAGGAGAAGAAGAAGAAGGAGAAGAACAAGAACAAGAAAAAGACAAAAAAAAAGAACAAGAAAAGAAGAAGACCAGAAGAAAAGAAGAAGAAGAAAAAGAAAAACAAATAAGAAAGAAGGAGAAGGAGAAAACAAGAACAACAAGAACAACAAAGAAAAATCTCGTTTCTCTCCCTCCCCCCCCCTCTTCTCTCCCCTTCTCTCTCTCATCTCTCTTTTCCCCTCCCCTCTCTCCCCTTCTCTCTCATCTTCCTCTCTCTCTCCTCCTCTTTCATTCTCTCTCTCTATCTACTTCTCTCTCTCTCTCTCCTTTCTCTCCTCTCTCTACCTCCCTCTCTCTTTCTCTTTTCCCTCCTCTTTATCCCCCTTCCCTCCTCTCTCGCCCCCGCTTCTATTTTCTTTCTCTCTCTCCCCCCCCACCCTCTCTTTTCTATGTTTGCCTGCTGTCTTTCTGTATCTGTCTCCCCTCTCTCATATCTAAAAAGCAATCAATGTAAGAAACCGATAATATAGAGAGATAAACTCGTGAAATTTCTACAAAAATTCTCTTCAATTGATAAGCACACCTTCCTCCCGACAAACGTGTTCCGCTTAAAGAGACGCAAACGTAGTCATTTGCAAAATTAATGGAATTAAATTTCCACTTGGTTACACATTATCAGCCTATCAAAACAAAGGGAGAGAAGCGTGCTATTTTTTGAAAGGGAAAACAAAACCGAAGAAAAAAGATCTCTTTGCAAAAGAAAGAAGACAGAAATAAAAATATACAGCAGGAAATTTTCCCCTGTTTTTTGTCTTTTCTTGATTTGCTTATACCCAAAAGTTAGTCGCGTTTTTGTTTTTAAAATAATTTATTATTATTGAATGCAAAAATGGTGCCCATTCTGGAATGTTTTTTTTAATGTTTAGGCATGCTGTTTTGAAGTTGTTTTCGGGTATGACATGTTCTGATGTAATAACTTGAGCCTCCTTAGAAGAAGAGAAGAAGAAGAAGAAGAAGAAGAAGAGAAGAAGAAGAAGAAGAAGAAAAAGAAGAAGAAAAAAGAAAAGAAAATGAAAAGAAAAGAAAAGGAAAGAAAGAAAAAAGAAAAAAGTAGAAAAAAGAAAGAAAGAGGAAGAATAGAAGAAGAAGAGCAACAACAAACAGCGCAACAGCAGCAACAAGAAGGAAGTCCTCTCTGGCCCCATCTTCAGTCTCTCTCTCCTCCTCCTCCTCTCATCTCCTCTCTCGTCTCTCTCTCCTCTCTCTCTCTCATCTCTCCTCTCTCTCTACTCTCCTTTTCCTTTTCTCTCCACTCTTCCCCCCCCCTCTCTCTCATCATCTAAAAAAATAAATATTTCATATGTAAGAATGTCGTATGAGAGATACTGGATTGCTACAAAATTTTTCTTCAATTGATAAGCACACATCTTCCGATCAAACGTGTCCCGTTTTTAAAGAGACGCGAGCGTAGATAATTTGCAAAATTAAATGAATTATTACCACTTGGTTACACATTAATCACCCTATTAAAAGAAAGGAGAAAAAAGGCGTGCTTTTTTTGAAAGGGACAGAACCGAAGCCACCCAAACTATATTCTCTTTGCAAACAGAAAGAAGAAGAAAAAAATTTTACGCGGGAAAATTTTCCGGGTTTTTTGTCTTTTTTGATTAGCTTATACCAAAGTTAGTCGCGGGTTTTGTTGTTTTTAATAATTATTATTTTTTGAAGCAAAGTGGCCTGGCCCATTCTGGAAAGTTTTTTTTTATATGTTTTGGCATGCTGCTTTGAAGTTGTTTTCGGGTATGACATTTTTCTTGATGTAATAACCTGTGCTCTCCTTAGAAAGAAAAGAAGAAGAAGAAGAAGAAGAAGAAGAAGAAGAAGAAGAAGAAGAAGAAGAAGAACAAAAACAAGAAACAAGAACAAGAGAAACAAGAAGAAAAGAAGAACAAGAAGAAGAAGAAGAGCAAGAATAAGAACAAGAACAAGAACAAGAACAAGAAGAATTAAGAAGGATGAGAAGAAGAGGAGGATGAGGATGAAGAAGAAGAATTGCGAAGAATTGTGAAGAAGAATTGTGAAGAAGAAGAAGAAAAAGAAGAAGAAGAAGAGAAGAAGAAGAAAGAAGAAGAAGAAGAAGAAGAAGAAAGAAGAAGAAAAGAAGAAGAACAAGAAGAAGAAGAAGAAGAACAACAACAACAACAACAACAACAACACATCCTTCAAAGGCGCTTACACGTTGACGTACTTAAAAACAAACGTAAAGGCAATATTCTTATCTAGTGAATATAGTGTGTATAGTGTATATAGTGTATATGACTGTGTAAGATTAGGTTGAATACATGCGCTTTGATTTGTCTTTGCAAGATATAGCGCTATATAAGTTTCATTTAGTAGTAGTAGTAGTAGTAGTAGTAGTAGTAGTAGTAGTAGTAGTAGTAGTAGTAGAAGTAGTAGTAGAAGTAGTAGTAGTAGTACTAGTAGTAGTAGAAGTAGTAGTAGTAGTAGTAGTAGTAGTAGTAGTAGTAGTAGTAGAAGTAGTAGTAGTAGTATTAGTAGAAGTAGTAGTATAGTAGTAGTAGTATAGTAGAAGTAAATAGTAAATAGTAGTATAGTAGTAGTAAAGTTAGTACTAGTAGTGTAGACTAGTAGTACTAGTAGTAAATAGTATATAGTAGTAGTAGTAGAGTAGTAGTAGTAGTATAGTATATGTAGTATATAAGTAATAGTAGTAGTAGAAGTAGTAGCATTGTAGTATAGTATAGTAGTAGTAGTATAGTATATAGTAGTAGTAGTAGTATATAGTAGTAAATAGTAGTAGTAGTATAAAATTGTTGTCTTAAAAGCGACTCTCATTTCGTCATGAGTGAGACGAAGTTTTATAATTGTTCTGGGTGATTCCGAAACGGTACAGCTTAGAACGCCCATCAGAATAGAAACTTCAATATCAACAATAACAGCAACAACAAAAAATGCATCAGTTCTGCAGCACAAAAGCAAAAAACAAAAATAAAAACAGCAACAACAGCAAAATCGACACTAGCAGCGCAGCAGCAGCAACAACAACCCAACAACAACAACCGAACAAAAGTAGAGCAACAACGCGGCAGCAAAAAACAAAAGCAAGATAGGGAAAAGCACCAGCACAGCAGCAGTAAACAAAACAACAACATTAACAACACAAGAAAGTACAACACAACAGCAAAAACAACAACAGCGACAACAAAAAAAACATCAACAACAACAGCAACAACAACGCAAAACACAGCAGCACAGCAACAACAAAAACAACAACAACAACAACAACAAAACAACAACAACAACAACTATGTTGAATCCTATCCACCTGTCATTTTGAAATGAAGACAAAATGAGCTGAAAATTTTCGCTCCTTTCTTTCACAAAAGTGTGTGCTAATGTAACATGATTTTTAAGGGAAAATGTTTGTAACACCCTTTGGAAAAAATATTTGTTGCGTATTTTTTTTATTTAATTTAAGAAATATGTAACTTATAATTTGTTTTAAAGTTTCGGCTGGGTAGGGTAATTGCCTTGGTGATGGTGGTGGTGGTTTGTTGTTACTTGTTTGCTTGTTTGGATATTTGCTAAGGATAAGTGGTTGTTTTGTGTTTTGCTTGTTCATTTTTTGTGTTTGTTTGTTTGTTTGTATAACTAAATAATAATAATAATAATAATAAATGAAATTTGTATAGCGCTATATCTTGCAAAGACAAATCATAGTGCTTGCATTCATCATATTCTTACAGAGTCATGCAGCCAATAACTATCAAAAGCTTAAACAAAATTCAAATGTACACACACACACACACACACACACACACACACACACACACACACACACACACACACACACACAACACACACACACACACACACAACACACACACACACACACACACACACACACACAGGTTGCAGGCTTTGGCAGGGTAATGGGATTTGGGCTGTTGAAGGCAGGGGCAGTTTTTTGAGATGAAAGAGGGAAAAAGTTGGGTTTGAAACAAATATGTCTTGAGGCTGGATTTATATGTGTCATATGTAGGCCTCTGTCGAAGAGAGAGAGGAAGGTTGTTCCAGATGGATGGACCAGAAATAGAGAAAGAGCGACGACCAACGGTGGACTGGTTGAATCTAGGTATTCGTAAGCACAAGGTACAAGGTATCTGCAGCAGAGCGGAGGGAACGTGAAGGAGTGTACAGGTGAAGACATTCACAGAGGTAGGAGGGTGCTGTTTGGTGGAGACATTTGTAACAGAGGGTACTGATCTTATAGTTTACTCTCTGTGGCACAGGCAACCAGTGGAGAGATTGCAAGAGAGGAGTAATGTGTTCAGATTTTTTCTTTCTGAGGACTAGGCGAGCTGCAGAGTTTTGTATACGTTGAAGGGAGTGGATAGATGTTGCTGGCAGACCAGCTAAAAGAGAATTGCAATAGTCCAGACGTGAGAGAATGAGAGACGCAACAAGTTTGGATGTTGCATCAGTGGACAGGTACTTTCGAATTGCACTGATACGCCGTAATTGATAGTAGCAAGACTGGCAGGTCTGGGTGATGAATATTTGCATAGAGAGTGTGTTGTCGATAACAACTCCTAGATACTTCACAGCAGTGGACAGAGGGACCGATGTATTGCCGAGTTCTATTGAAGTTGTTGTAATGGAAGAGAGTTTGTGTTTGGTCCCTACAAGCATGGCTTTTGGTTTTATCTGCGTTTAACTGTAACTTGTTTTGTATCATCCAGTTTTGGATATCTTGAAAGCAGTATGCCATCTTTGTCAAGAGAGAAGGCAGATTTTCAGGTGTAACACTACTTTGAATCTGAGAGTCATCTGCATAAAAGTGATAGTTGATATGATGACGGTTTATTATATGTGATAGTGGAGCAGTATAGCGAGTGAAAAGAAAGGGCCGAGAACTGATCCCTGCGGGACACCACATTCCAGTTTGGCAGGTATTGACTGCATCTTGTTTACTTCGACTGTCTGGAATCGGTCCAGTGAGGAAATGAACTGAACCGGGAGAGGGCTGTGCCAGTAACACCGAATGTTTTTTGAAGACGCGAGAGAAGAATTGAATGGTCAATAGTGTCAAAGGCTGCAGATAAGTCGAGTAGAGTAAAAATCCCTGATAAAAGTTTAGTGATCGCCGTCGTTGTCATTATCATCACCACCATGATCATCATCAATGATTATGTCTTCTGTTTCTGTTTCTGTTTCTGTTTCTTCTTCTTCTTCTTCTTCTTCTTCTTCTTCTTCTTCTTCTTCTTCTTCTTCTTTCTTCTTCTTCTTCTTCTTCTTCTTCTTCTTCTTCTCTTCTCTTCCTCCTCCTCCTCCTCCTCCTCCTCCTCCTCCTCCTCCTCCTCCTCCTCCTCCTCCTCCTCCTTTTTCTCCTCCTTCACCTTCCAAGTTTGTTGTTGATTTTGGATATTCAGAAACGTTTCGTCTATCTATTTTGACATCTGAACTTGCAACTGGATCAAAATACGTTCCGTTCAAAACATGTCTGTGATTCTTGTTGTAAACTAAGTTATAGACCTTACCCAATAGCTACGAGGCTGAGAGAGAAAATAGAAACCGACTCAGTTTGAAAGATACTGAATTCACAGGCCATGTATTTTTCACATCTTCACTGAAAAGAAAAAGAAATCAACGATGGAGTGGTCAGCAAAAGACCTTTTGAGAAGTAGACATTTTTTAAAAAGGAGAAGAAGAAGAAGAAGAAGAAGAAGAGAAGGAGGAGGGGGAGGAGAGAGGAGGAGGAGGAGAAGAAGAAGGAAGAAGAAGAAGAGGAAGAAGAAGAAGAAGAAGAAGAAGAACAAGAACAAGAACAAGAACAAGAAGAAGAAGAAGAAGAAGAAGAAGAAGAAAAAGAAGAAGAAGAACAACAACAACAACAACAACAACAACAACAAAATTTTAATTGACACTGAACCTTTTAACAGACGGACAAGCAAGGGTCAAGGGTTCAGGAGGAATGTACATAGTGTACAGAAGGGAGGGAAGGGGGTGGCTTAGTGGTTAGAGAGTTGAGCTCGCGATCTGATGACCTAGGTTCGAGCCACCACCGCTCCCTCGTATCAATATTAACACCAATACTGCCTCCTCCAAAAAAGTTCAGCGGATGAGACTTGAATTAAACGGAAGTCCCGTAAACACAAACGCATGCAGGACATCTTGCACGCACGTTAACACCCTTTCCGTCCTTTTTGAAAGAGTAGGCCATTGTGTGCCGATATGAGGCAATGACAAGATCTTTCACCAAAAAATAGACGCATGTACTTTGGTGTTGTGGTCAGACATCATCCCCGAAGTCGGAGTACGACTACCTTAGTAGTAAGGGGCAAACGGTCGCGTACATAGAATCTGACGATGATGAATCTCAGACCTCTTGTCGAGGAACGGGAGAAGAAAAAATACAACAAACAAAGAATTGTGAAGTATGGATCCCCACAGACTATTTTATTGATAGTATTTTAGTTCATACCACTTTAAGTCACGGCAGATTTCTCGGCGTCAAATTCGGGCTGCTTTCCCTAGGGAGAGCGCGTCGCCACAAGAGTAGCGCTACCCATTATTAGTTTTGTTCTTTTTCCTGTCTTGCAACTGTACTTGTTTCCCTATAAGAGTGGCTTTTTCTCTACATATTTTTTCCCCAGGAACAGCTCTCTTCTTTTCGTGGGTTCTTTTATGTGCGCTAGATAATTTTGTGTAACACACAGGACCTCGGTTTATCGTCTTATTCGCAAGACTAGCACCGAGACCACCACTCATGGTCTAATGGATAGGGGGGGGGGGGAGTTTTGGGTCCGAACAGGGATCAAACCACAGCACACTTCCGACCTGGACTTTTCGCTTTCTAGGCAGGCGCGTTACCTCTAGACCACCGATCCACGCTGCTAAGTATGTTGTGTCGAAATCGTTATTGAACTGCAAGACCACAGGAGTTGAGCTGTCTGAAAGACCAGGTAAGCCTTTAAGATTAGTATCTTAGCCACTTTCCTGTACAGACACACGTTAACATTAAGGAAACTTCAGCCATTCTTAAGTCAATGTTAATCTTCCTTGTCCAGTACCAATGTGGAACCACACACCCCTGCTGTACACCTTTTTTGTGTGTTTAATACACAGCCACGGGATAGCTCAGTGGTCAGAGCACTCGCTTTCCCCCAGCCAAGATTAAGCAGCATCGAGCGTGGTTACCACTTGGATGGGTGACCGCTTTCGCGCCTTGGCTTCAGTACAGTGCCCCCAGTTCCCCCAGCTGTTAATGGGTACATTCCCTCTTTAGGGTCAGGGAAGGTAAAGCAGCGAGGGAGAGTTAGATGGGCGCCGCCCTCAATATGCTGGCCCTAGAGAGTTGAGGTCTCTGACGCCTCGCTCCCCTACGACCCCTTAGGTTGTGGGACACCTTTACCTTTTCAAAGTGGTCTTGGACAGGCTGTCAGATTTTGTGACATGAATACAGCTCAGTTTTATTTTATTGTTTATTGGTAGAACATCTTCAAAAGCAGTCTGTGGTCTTGCTGATAGTGATGAAAACTTCTTCATCAATTACCAATGAAACTCAGAAAAGTCAGTTGACATTTAGTAGCTTCGCTTTTTGGATTGTCTCTGCAAGATATAGCGCTATATAAATTCTATTTAGTAGTAGTAGTAGTAGTAGTAGTAGTAGAAGTAGTAGTAGTAGTAGTAAAAGAAGAAGTAGTAGTAGTAGTAGTAGTAAGTAGTAAATAATAATAAATAGTAGTAGTAGTAGTAGTAGTAGTAGTGTAGTAAATAGTAGTAGTAGTGATAGTAGAGAAGAAGAAATAGTTGTAGTAGAAGAAATAGTAGTAGTAGTAGTAGTAGTAGTAGTAGTAGTAGTAGTAGTAGTAGTAGTAGTAGTAGTAGTAGTAGTAGTAGTAGCTTCGTTGTTAACATCAGTGCCGACTTTAACTCCCACAAAAGTCCTTCAGATGAGACTATAAACTGAGGTCCCGTGTGTGAACGCATACAGAATTTTTTAAGCTATCTTGGAATGTTTATAACAATCTGAAATGTATTTTTCTTGTGTCTTGTGAGATAATTATAGGTATCAATGTGCCTGTCAGTATTGTAATTGCCCTTCATGGGATGATTCAAGTGTTTTTGACTTGACTTGTCTTGGGCAAACATTAAAACCTGCTCCCATTTTCGGAAGAGTAGGTCACTGTGTGCCAGTAGGAACGGATGACATTTACAAAACTGCATGCACACGGGGACCGGAGTTTAAAAAAGCACATGATTGGTTATTCGATTATCTTCGAAAGAAAAGAATGAAAGAATAAATTCTTCTTCTTCATCGAACGCTCAGACAGCAACTATGTTGTCTGTCATATGAGCGAAATGCGTTACGCTGCCGTTAAGAAACCGACAAGTCAGGCCCAGCGCGTCAGACTTCAGCATAAAAGAGAATTGTTATATTTTAAGACTTTCTTGGGGGTGGGGGGGGGGGGGGTGGGAGGCAGGAAAATAGACCAGAAAGGCAGAACATAGATAATAAGGATGACAAGGAACAAGGCAGAAACAAAGAGAGTGAAAAGGAAATAGGAAACTTTCAGCCCAGAATTTCCAGAAGTTGGGGACGCTGTTTATACTGACAGGCAGGCCCCCGGCATCCCCACGGAAGGAGAGAGAGAGAGAGAGAGAGAGAGAGAGAGAGAGAGAGAGAGAGAGAGAGAGAGAGAGAGAAAAGAGAGAGAGAGAGAGAGAGAGAGAGAGAAATGAATGAACAACAATAATGGAAACATATGCAGTACAGGACGGACAAAGCATACGTTGAGTTTCAGGTCTAACTTTTCCAAAAGGCGCCTTAACAACAGTATGGAGACGGGGTAGCCTAGTGGTTAGAACATTGCGCTCGCAATCTGACAACCCGGGTTCGATTCCCGTTCAAGGGGGATATTTTCCCCTGGAGTTTAACATCAATGCAGACTCCTCTCTCCCCAAAAGTCCTTCGGATGAGACTAGAAACCGAGGTCCCGTGTGCGAACGCACGCAGAACGTCTTGAGCACACGTTAATTCCTGTTCCGCTTTGCGTAAGAGTAGGCTATTGTGTGCCGGTGGGAACAGATGACAGAATTTACAAAACCGCGTACACACGGGGACTGGATGTAAAAAAGCAATAAGTGCTTATTCTATTATCCTCGATATAAAAGAATTTTTTTTTAATATAAAATAAATTAAAATGTAAATTATGTAAATTGTACCCTTAGTATTATACTAATAGTATATTTGGCCTTGTAGATGTTATTTTCCTAAGTGGCTCTCTCTCTCTCTCTCTCCTTCTCTCTCTCTCTCTCTCTCTCTCTCTCTCTCTCTCTCTCTCTCTCTCTCTCTCTCTCTCTCTCCTCTCTCTCTCGATCTCTATCCCTCCATCTATCTATCTCTCTCCCCCTCTCTCTCTCTCTCCCTCTCTCTCCCCCTCTCTTTCCCTCTCTCTCACTCTCTCTCTCCCTCTCTCTCTCCCTCTCTCCCTCTCTTCTCTCCCACTCTCTCTCCCACTCTCCTCTCTCTCCCTCCCTCTCCCTCTCTCTCCCTCTCTCTCCCTCTCTCTCCCTCTCTCTCTCTTCTCTCTCTCCCCTCTCCCTCTCTCTCTCTCTCTCTCTCTCTCTCTCTCTCTCTCTCTCTCTCTCTCTCTCTCTCTCTCTCTCCCTCTCTCTCTCTCTTGTCTGGTTATTCTATTCCAGCTATTTTGTGTGAGGGGTTTTGTGTGTGCTTACTCTACAAATTGATAAGTTTCCTTGTGTTATCTTCCTTTTTTTTCTTTTACATTAGCAAAGATTGCAATTGATTAAAATGTTTGCTGTTGGTGTTGGTTTACATTTTGCAGCTCAGCAGCCGTTATGTTCACGTTAATGTTCATTCTTTAATAATTGAGCACACACACCATAAGGTACAAGCTTGTTGTTGTTGCTATGTTTCCAAAATGCTGTTGTTTTTTCTACGTTCATACTTATTTCTAGAATAAAACCTATGTCAATCAACAACCAGACAAGAAATCGCATAATTGCGCGTTTTAAGCAATATCATATGCACGTGTGAAACAAGAACGACAATCGGTTGCGTATGAAGCGCTTTGATTTGTTGCTCTACAAGATTCAGCGCTATATAAATTCCATACATTATTATTATTATTATTATTATTATTATTAGAGAAGGGTGATGGTGATGGCGACGCATGCTATATTTTTTTTTAATATAAATTCCGATTAACATATGTTGCCACCGTAAAATTCACTGCTTATTGCCTACCTAACACAACAACAAAAAAGGAAATCCCAGCATGCATTAAGAGGTAAAGTGTGAATGCGTGTGTATTGATTTCGCCGGGTTGGGACGAATGTGAATGACTTTTATGCACATCTGCCTGTGTACATGCTTGTCTGTGTAAGCCATAGGTCAATACACAGACACAGGCACAGACACACACAGACACAGACAAACGCACACATATATGTATATATATATATATATATATATATAGAGAGAGAGAGAGAGAGAGAGAGAGAGAGAGAAATAGATAGATAGTTAGATAGATAGATAGATAGATAGATATCTAGGGAGAGAGAGAGATCTATATCTATCTATATCTATGTATGTGTGTATATATATGTCTCTCTCTCTCTCTCTCTCTCTCTCTCTCTCTCTCTCTCTATATATATATATATATATAATATATATATATATATATATATATATATATGTATATAAATATATATATATATAACACTCACACACTCACACACACGCTCACAAACACACACTGACACACACACACACTCACACACACACTCACACATAAATGCTTATTCCATTATCCTCGATATAAAAGAATAAAATAAATATTTCAACAATTTAAAAAATAACACACACACACACACTCACAAACACACACTGACACACACACTCTCACACACACACTCTCTCACACACATACATCACACACATACACTCACACACACACACGCACGCACACACACACACACACACACACACACACACACACAACACACACACACACACACACACACACAAACTTATGCTTATTCCATTATTCTCGATATAAAAGAATAAAATAAATATTTTAAAAATTAAAATAATAAAACACACACACACACACTCACACACACACACACACACTCACACACACACACACTCACTCACACACACTCACACGCACAATGACACTCACACACTCACACAAACACACACTCACACATACACACACACTCACACACACTCACACACACACTGATACACACACACACTAACACACACTCACACACACATACACAAACACCTTCACTCACACACACTCACACACACTCACACACTCACACACACACACACTCACTCACACTCTCTCACACACACACACACACACTCACACTCACACACACTCACACACACACACACACTCGCACACACACACACACACTCACACACACACACACACACACACACACACACACACACACACACACACACACACACACACACACACACACACAACTTAAAGGCACACAGATGGGAAGGACAGCGAAGCATCCCAGCCTTCTGCCGTACAGCACCGTGTCCAATCTACTGTACTGCCCCTTCCTCTCACAGGACGGGATAGCCTAGTGGTTAGAACATTGCGCTCGCAATCTGACGACCCGGGTTTGATTCCCGTTCAAGGGGAAATTTTTCTCTCGAGTTAACATCAGTGCCGACTCCACTCTCCCCAAAAGTCCTTCAGATGAGACTATAAACTGAGGCCCCGTGTTGCGAACGCACGCAGAACATCTTGGGCACACGTTAAATCCTGTTCCGCTTTTCGTAAGAGTAGGCCAATGTGCCGGTGGGAACAGGTGGCAGAATTTACAAAACCGCTACACACACGGGGACTGGATGTAAAAAAAAAGCGTATAAGCGTTTATTCCATTATCTTCGATATAAAAGAATAAAATAAAATAAATAAATAAAATAAAATAAATAGCCATCAATATGATCCTCCATCTCGAAGTGAGTCGCATTGCACCTTACCCACTTTCCGCGCGCTAGAAGACTTTTTAGGCAAGTGTGTGTGTGTGTGTGTGTGTGTGTGTGTGTGTGTGTGTGGTGGGGGGGGGGGGGGGGGGTAATGTTGTCGATTTTGATATTCCGATGTTTTGTCAATTTTGATATTCCGATGTGTTGTCAATTTTGATATCCCGATGTGTTGTCAATTTTGATATCCCGATGTATTGTCAACTTTGATATTCCGATGTGTTGTCAATTTTGATATCCCGATGTGTTGTCAATTTTGATATCCCGATGTGTTGTCAATTTTGATATTCCGATGCGCTGTCAATTTTGATATCTCGATGAGTTGTCAATTTTGATAACTCGATGTGTTCTCAATTTTGATATCTCGATGTGTTGTCAATTTTGATATTTCAATATGTTGTCAAATTGTAATATTTCGATTACTTATTAAACTATAAGCTCTCTTCACCCTTTTGCTTTAAAAGTGTTTAAAAAATCACCGAACTTGTCACCTTGACCAACTATTACGATGCAAAAAATCGTTAATTTTTTTATGTTGTCATCCCTGATTTTATCATAATATGATAACATATTATTAGCCTAGTAGTCAGTGTGATGCGCTGGTGATCTGCTGACCCGGGTTCGAATCTCATTCAAGAGGATTTTTCCTCTGGAGTTAACATCAGTGCCGACTCCACTCCCCCTAAAAGTCCTTCGGGTGAGACTATAAACCGAGGTCCCGTGAGCGATTGCACGCAGAACATCTTGCGCACAGAGAGACACACAGAGAGACGAAAAGACAGACAGACAGACAGACAGAGAGGGAGAGACAGACAGACAGACAGACAGAGAAAGACACAGAGAGATACACACACACAGACAGAAAAAGACAGACAGACAACATACAGAGAGACAGACAGGCAGACAGAGAGACAAACGTACAGAAAGACAGACAGAGATAAAAAGAGAGAGAAGGGGGGACAGATAGACGGAGAGAAAAGCGGATACATGTGGATGTTTAAACATACACACACACGAACACACGTCAAGATGCTATCATACCAAAGGCCATGGGACAGGCATACACGGTAACAAGGCAATGAAAAGAATCACATCCGAAAGCCAAGTAAGACAAACTGCACACAGATTACATCTGATGGAGAAGCGAAATCACACACACACACACATGCACACAAAAGCACACACACATACACAACACACACACATGCACAACACACACACACAAGCACACACATACAACACACACACACACAAGCACACACACATACACAACACACACACACACACACACACACACAACGCACGCACGCACACTCACACACACACACACACAAGCACGCACACACACATACACAGATCATAGCAGCAGGATGCAATGTCTCTTATTTAGAATAACAACGACACACAGAGATAGGAAAAGGATTCAATGTTTCTCTCTTTTTTGTAAAACGATGTATACATGGAGAGAGACAGACAGACAAACAGACAGGCAGACAGACAGACAGACAGACAGGCAGGCAGGCAGGCAGGCAGGCAGGCAGGCAGGCAAACAGACAGACAGACAGACATGCAGAAAAGACCGACCGACAGAGACAGAGAGAGAAGGCGGTCAGACAAACAGACAGACAAAGACAGACAGAGAGAGAGACAGACAGACAGACAGACAGACAGACAGACAGACAGACAGACAGACAAACATTATGTTTTCTGATGTGTGGAGTGGTGTTTGTTTTATTTGTTTGATTGGGATTTGATTTCGCTTTTTATGTTTGTTTTTGTTTCTTGTTGTTGCTGTTTTGTTGTTGCTGTTGTGGATGGTGGTGGGGGTGGTGGTGGGGAGGGGGGATCGAAGGAGGGTATTTTGAGCTTTGTAATCTAGATCAGCAAGGTTTAAAATTGTTAGTGTTTGTATTTTTTATAGGCAAACACACAATACAATTTTTTCACCTCAGTTAATCGTCCTACACCACATTAGAAAATAACAACATCACATGTAGTGCACCATACTGCAAACACTAACACACACACAAACACACACAAAACACAAACACTAACACACACACAAACACACACAAAACACAAACACTAACACACACACAAACACAACACACAAACACACAGCACCAAAACACACACACACACACACACACACAACACAACACACACACACACACTTACACACACACATACATATACACACACAGCTTTTGAACCACAACCCCTTTTACTTTCTAAATGATAGCTCAAAGCCTTTAGCCATCACAAACTATAAAATAAAAGGTAAAGGGTGTCCCACAACCTATAAGGTCGTAGAGGAATGAGGCGTCAGAGACCTCAACTTCTCCAGTGACCAGCATATTGATAGCCACGTCCATCTCCTCTCCCTCGCTGCTTTTACCTTCCCTGACCCTAAAAGAGGGCAGGTACCCATTTACAACTAGGGGGAACTGTACTGAAGCCAAGGCAGTGCAAAACGGTCACCCATCCAAAGTTGATAACCACGCTCGAGGCTGCTTAACATTGGCTGGGTGGAAAGCGAGTGCTTTGACCACTGAGCTAGCTATCCCGTCCCCACACACTACAGACCTTTAAAAAGTGAGGGCCAGAAGATGGGCTGTATGCATGTCTGATGGGGATGTTGAAGAAGGATCAGTCAACACACAGTGCGGGGATAGGACCTGGCTGTAAGCGGCGAGCACGTCTGCAACGGTTGAGGGTGTTTGCTTCTACGTGATGTCGACTTTCTTTCAGCAGGGAACATGAGCTCAAAAGTTTTCGACTTGGGGCTCCCCAAAAAATATAGTGGTGTTGGTAGTAGTAGTTGGTAGTGGTAGTTGTGGTGGTGGTAGTGGTGGTTGTGGTGGTTGTGGTGGTGGAAGTGGTGGGTGTGGATGAGGGGTGGGGGTGGTGGTTGGAGGATGGGTGTGTGGGGGGTATTTTCAGCTTCATAATGTAAATCAGCAAGGCCTAAAGTTGTAAGTGTGTGTGTTTTTTATAGGCAAACACACAATACATTTTTTCATCTCGGTTTATCGTCCTAATTGACACTAGAAAATCGCAATATCACATGTAGCCTATCATACTGCAAACACGCACACACACAAAACACACACACACATACACGCACCCACACACGCACACACACACAGCTAGTGAACCAAACGGGAACCACAACCTCATTTTACTCTCTAAAAGATAGCTCAAAGCCCTTAGCCATCACAGACTAAAATAAAAGGTAAAGATGTCCCATAACCTATAAGGTCATAGATACCTCAACTTCTCTAGGGGCCAGCATATTGATGGCGACGTCCATCTCCTCTCCCTCGCTGCTTGTACCTTCCCTGACCTAAAAGAGGGCAGGTACCCATTTACAGCTGGGGGGAACTGTATCGAAGCCAAGGCAGCGCAAAACGGTCACCCATCCAAAGTTGGTAACCACGCTCGACGCTGCTTAACATTGGCTTGGGGGAAAAGCGAGTGCTGTGACCACTGAGCTAGCTATCCCGTCCCCACACACTACAGACCTTTAAAAAGTGAGGACCAGAAGATGGGCTGTATGCATGTCTGATGGGGATGTTGAAGAAGGATCAGTCAACACATAGTGCGGGGATAGGACCTGGCTGTAAGCGGCGAGCATGTCTGCAACGGTTGAGGGTGTTTGCTTCTACGTGATGTCAGCTTTCTTTCAGCAGGGAACATGAGCTCAAAAGTTTTTGACTTGGGGCAAAAAAAAATATAGTGATGTTGGTAGTAGTAGTTGGTAGTGGTAGTAGTTGTAGTTGTAGTTGTGGTGGTGGTAGTGGTGGTGGAAGTAGTGGGTGTTGGTGTGGGGGGTTAGGGGTTGAAGGATGGGTGTGTTTGTGTGGGGAGGGATAAGGGGGCTGTAAGTGAGTGTGTGTGCAATATTGTGTGTGTGTGTGTGCGTACTGTGTGTGTGTGTGCGTGTGTGTTCTTTTTGCATCTGTATCAGTGCCTATTTGTCTATCTGTCGAGACAGCTCTCTCTTCACCCTCTCTCTCTCTCTCTCTCTCTCTCTCTCTCTCTCTCTCTCTCTCTCTCTCTCTCTCTCTCTCTCGCTCTCTCTCTCCTCGCTCTCTCTCTCTCTCTCCCCTCCTCTTTCTCTCTCATCCACCCTCCTCCTCCTCCCCTTCCCCCTCATCCTCCTCCTCCACTTCTCACCCCTCCTCTCTTTCTAAGTAATGATATTTTCTTTTCGTGTTGATGCGAACCCTTGACAAGTGTGTGCTATATATATTATTAAATCAAAAGCTGAATCAGTGCACTGAATCACTTGCCTGTGGTGGCTGACATGAAAGAAGGAAGGAAAGAAGGAAGGAAGGAGCCCTCAGACAAGGAGGTAGCCAAGAGCTGATGGCTAGCAAGCAGACGACTGACTGCCAAAGGAGATTATCATCACAAATCCTCTTTCTCTCTCTATCTGTGATCACAGATCTCTCTCTCTCTCTCTCTCTCTCTCTCTCTCTCTCTCTCTCTCTCTCTCTCTCTCTCTCTCTCTTTCTCTCTCTCTCTCTTTTCTTTTCTCTGTGAGGATTGTGTGTGTGTGTGTTACCTCATAGCTATTTAACTGCATCAGGATTGGAGGGAAGGGGGGGGGAAGGATGGGGAGAGAGAGGGAGAGAGAGAGATGGAGAGAGATGGGAAGAGATGAGAGAAGAGATGGAGAGATGCAAACATAAACGCAATTTTATTTAATGAGGGCAATAGATTAAAATATTCTGATAGATGTAGAGAGAAAGGGAGAGAGAAAGATGGGAAAAGAGGGAGAGAGAGAGATGAGAGACAGAAAGAGAGATGGAGAGAGAGATGGATAGAGATGAGAGAGATGGAAAAGAACGAAAGAGATAGATGGAAAGAGAGAGAGAAAGAGAGATGGAGAGAAAGAAAGATGAGAGAGATGGGGAGAGAGAAGGGGGACAGACAGGCAGGCAGGCAGGCAGGCAGACAGACAGACAGAAAAGAAAGACAGACCAATAGAGACAAAGAGAGAAGACGTTCAGACAGGCAGGCACGGAAAGACAGAGAGAGAGAGGGAGAGAGAGAGAGAGAGAGAGGGAGAGAGAGAGAGAGAGGGAGAGAGAGAGAGAGAGGGAGAGAGAGAGAGAGAGAGAGGAGGGAGAGAGAGAGAGAGAGAGAGAGAGAGAGGGGGGGAGGAGAGAGAGAGAGAGAGAGAGAGAGAGGGGAGGGAGAGAGAGAGAGGGAGGGAGAGAGAGAGAGAGAGGGAGAGAGAGAGAGAGAGAGAGAGAGAGAGAGGGAGGGGGAGAGAGAGAGAGAGAGGGAGGGAGAGGGAGAGAAATAGACAGATATATATTCTGTTTTCTGCTGTGTGGAGTGGTGTTTGTGTTATTTGTTTGATTGGGATTTTTATTTCGCTTTTTATGTTTGTTTCTGTTCCTTGTTGTTGCTGTTTTGTTGTTGCCAGTGGTGGTGGTGGTGGTGAGGGGTGGGGGTAGATGGAAGGAGAGTATTTTCAGCTTTGTAATGTAGATCAGCAAGGCTTAAGTTGTAAGTGTGTGTGTTTTTATAGGCAAACACTCACTTCATTTTTTCATCTCAGTTAATCATCCTAATTCACACTAGAAAATCACAACACAATTATAATGTATCATGCTGCAAACACACACACACACACACACAAACACACACACACACAAAACACAAACACTAACACACACACACACACAAAACACAAACACTAACACACACACACGCACACACACACCACACACAACACACACACACACGCATGCACCCACACATACACATACATTACACACACAGCTTTTGAACAAATCCGGAACCACAACTCCTTTTACTCTTTAGAAGACAGCTCAAAGTCCTTAACCATCACAGATTAAAATAAAAGGTAAAGATGTCCCATAACCTATAAGGTCGTAGAGGAATGAGGCATCAGAGACCTCAACTTCTCTAGGGGCCAGCATATTGATGGCGACGTCCATCTCCTCTCCCTCGCTGCTTGTACCTTCCCTGACCTAAAAGAGGGCAGGTACCCATTTACAACTAGGGGGAACTGTATCGAAGCCAAGGCAGTGCAAAACGGTCACCCATCCAAAGTTGGTAACCACGCTCAACGCTGTTTAACATTGGCTTGGGGGAAAAGCGAGTGCTGTGACCACTGAGCTAGCTATCCCGTCCCCACACACTACAGACCTTTAAAAAGTGAGGACCAGAAGATGGGCTGTATGCATGTCTGATGGGGATGTTGAAGAAGGATCAGTCAACACACAGTGCGGGGATAGGACCCGGCTGTAAGCGGCGAGCACGTCTGCAACGGTTGAGGGTGTTTGCTTCTACGTGATGTCGACTTTCTTTCAGCAGGGAACATGAGCTCAAAAGTTTTCGACTTGGGGCTCCCCAAAAAATATAGTGGTGTTGGTAGTAGTTAGTAGTTGGTAGTGGTAGTTGTGGTGGTGGTAGTGGTGGTTGTGGTGGTTGTGGTGGTGGAAGTGGTGGGTGTGGATGAGGGGTGGGGGTGGTGGTTGGAGGATGGGTGTGTGGGGGGTATTTTCAGCTTCATAATGTAAATCAGCAAGGCCTAAAGTTGTAAGTGTGTGTGTTTTTTATAGGCAAACACACAATACATTTTTTCATCTCGGTTTATCGTCCTAATTGACACTAGAAAATCGCAATATCACATGTAGCCTATCATACTGCAAACACGCACCACACAAAACACACACCCCATACACGCACCACACACGCACACACACACAGCTAGTGAACCAAACGGGAACCACAACCTCATTTTACTCTCTAAAAGATAGCTCAAAGCCCTTAGCCATCACAGATTAAAATAAAAGGTAAAGATGTCCCATAACCTATAAGGTCATAGATACCTCAACTTCTCTAGGGGCCAGCATATTGATGGCGACGTCCATCTCCTCTCCCTCGCTGCTTTTACCTTCGCTGACCCTAAAAGAGGGCAGGTACCCATTTACAGCTAGGGTGGAACTGTACTGAAGCCAAGGCAGTGCAAAACAGTCACCCATCCAAAGTTGATAACCACGCTCGAGGCTGTTTAACATTGGCTGGGTGGAAAGCGAGTGCTGTGACCACTGAGCTAGCTATCCCGTCCCCACACACTACAGACTTTTAAAAAGTGAGGGCCAGAATATGGGCTGTGTGCATGTCTGATGGGGATGTTGAAGAAGGATCAGTCAACACACAGTGCGGGGATAGGACACCGCTGTATGCGGCGAGTACGTCTGCAGCGGTTGAGGGTGTTTGCTTCTATGTGATGTCGACTTTCTTTCAGCAGGGAACATGAGCTCAAAAGTTTTCAACTTGGGGCCCCCCAAAAATATAGTGGTGTTGGTAGTAGTAGTTGGTAGTGGTAGTTGTGGTAGTGGTTGTGGTGGTGGTAGTGGTGGTGGAAGTGGTGGGTGTGGATGTGTATGTGGGAGGGGGTGGTAGGGGTTGGAGGATGGGTGTGTGTGGGAAGGGGTAAGGGGGTTGTAAGTGTGTGTGTGTGTGTGTGTGTGTGCATATATGTGTGTGTGGTGGAGAGATGGTGTGTGTGTGCGTGTGTGTATTTCCGTCTGTGTCGGTGCCTATCATAAACATTTTGTCTATCTATCTGTCAAGAAAGCTCTCTCTCTCATCTCTTCTCCTCTCGTCCCCTTCTAACCCCCCCCCCCCCCCCCCCCGCTCTCTCTTTCTCTCTCTTCACCCTCCTCCCTTCTCCTCTCTCCACCTCCTTTTCCTCCTCCACCATCCTTCTCCTCCTCCCCTTCCCCCTCCTCCTCCTCCTCCTCCACTTCTCACCCCTCCTCTCTTTCGAAGTAATGATATTTTCTTTTCGTGTTGATGCGAACCCTTGACAAGTGTGTGCTATATATATTATTAAAGCAAAAGCTGAATCAGTGCAGCCAGCACTTGCCTGTGGTGGCTGACATGAAAGAAGGAAGGAAAGAAGGAAGGAAGGAAGAAAGGATCCCTCAGACAAGGAGGTAGCCAAGAGCTGATGGCTAGCAAGTAGATGGCTGACTACCAAAGGAGATTATCATCACAAGTCCTCTTTCTCTCTCTCTGTGATCACATATCTCTCTCTCTCTCTCTCTCTCTCTCTCTCTCTCTCTCTCTCTCTCTCTCTCTCTCTCTCTCTCTCTTCTTCTTCTTCTTCTTCTTCTTCTTCTTCTTCTTCTTCTTCTTCTTCTTCTTCTTCTTCTTCTCTGTTAGGAGTGTGTGTGTGTGTGTGTGTGTGTGTGTGTGTGTGTGTGTGTGTGTGTGTGTGTGTGTGTGTGTGTGTGTGTGTGTGTGTGGTGCGCTTTACCTCATAGCTATTTAACTGCATCAGGATTAGTGCTGGGGTGTGGAGGCCAGGGATGGAAGGGGGATGGGATGGAGTGGTGAGATGGGAGAGAGAGACGAGAGAAAGGGGGGAGATGAGAGAAGAGATGGAGAGATAGACAGAGAGATGGAGAGAGAGAGGGGGGTGGGAGAGAGAGATGGAGAGAGAGAGAAAAAGATGGGAAAAGATGGAGAGAGAGAGAGAGAGAGAGAGAGTTGAGAGACAGAGAGATGTAGAGGGAGATGAGAGACAGAAAGAGAGATGGAGAGAGATGATATAAAGAGAGAGAGATAAATGGAGACAGAGATGGAGAGAGAATGAAAGAGATATATGGAGAGAGAGAGAGATGGAGAGAAAGAAAGATGAGAGAGATGGAGAGAGAGAGGGACAGACAGACAGACAGACAGACAGGCAGACAGACAGACAGACAGACAGACAGACAGGCAGGTAGACAGACAGACAGTCAGACAGAAAAGGCAGACATACCGACAGAGACAGTGAGAGAAGATGGTCAGACAAGCAGACAGAGAAATACAGAGACAGACAGACAGACAGACAGACAGACAGATAGATATTCTGTTTTCTGATGTGTGGAGTGGTGTTTGTTTTATTTGTTTGATTGGAATTTTGATTTCGCTTTTTACATTTGTTTTTGTTTCTTGTTGTTGCTGTTTTGTTGTTGCTGTTGTGGATGGTGGTGGGGGTGGTGGTGGGGAGGGGGGTCGAAGGAGGGTATTTTGAGCTTTGTAATCTAGATCAGCAAGGCTTAAAGTTGTAAGTGTGTGTGTTTTTATAGGCAAACACACAATACAATTTTTTCACCTGGGTTCGTCGTCCTAATTCACACTAGAAAATCACAACATCACAAAATAGTGTACCATACTGCAAACACACACACACTCACAAAACACAAACACTAACACACACACACGCATGCACGCATGCACACGCACACACATACACACACAGCTTTTGAACCAAACTGGAACCACAACCCCTTTACTCTCTAAAAGATAGCTCAAAGCCCCTAGCCATCACAGATTAAAATAAAAGGTAATGGTTCCCATAACCTACAAGGTCGTAGAGAAACGAGGCGTCAGAGACCTCAACTTCTCCAGAGACGAGCATATTGATGGCGACGTCCATCTCCTCTCCCTCGCTGCTTTACCTTCCTTGACCCTAAAAGAGGGCAGGTACCCATTTACAGCTGGGGGAACTGTACTGAAGCCAAGGCAGCGCAAAACGGTCACCCATCCAAGTTGGTAACCACGCTCAACGCTGCTTAACATTGGCTGGGTGGAAAGCGAGTGCTCCGACCACTGAGCTAGCGATCCCGTCCCCACACACTTCTTCTTCTTCACGTGCCAGGTCTGTTGCAGACATCGGCGTTCATGGCCTTCCATTCCTCTCTGTTGTCAGTTCTCCTGATGAGTTTATTGTTGGGGGATTCTTTCCTCGTTGCGTAGCTATTCAGACTGTCTGTGTATTTTGTGCGTTGTCTTCCTCTGTCTTTGGTACCACAAATCTTTCCACACAATATTTGCTTTTCTATTCCATCAGCTCTGTTTATGTGCCCCAAAAATTGTAGTTGTCTTTTTCTGATGGTTTTGAGTAGGGATCTTTTGTACCTGGCCATTTCCATTACTTCTTCGTTTGACTTCTTTTCAGTCCATGATATTCTCATAATTCTTCTGATATACCACATTTCTGCTGCTTCAAGTCTTCTTTCGAGGTCTTTTGTCAGCGTCCAGCATTCACATCCGTACAGAAGGACGGACCATATTTAGGCTTTCAGAGTGTTGATTTTGGTGCTGAGTCTTATATTTCTGTTGGTAAAGATGGGCTTCATCTTGGTGAATGTGTCTTTAGACAAAGTGATTCTCTTCTTTATTTCTGTGTCGCATCTGGCGTCTGGAGTTATTGTGAAGCCCAAGTATTTAAAGGTGCAAACTTGTTTTATTCTTTCCCCTATGCATAAAATGTTACATACAGGCATGTCTGACTGTTTTGAGATTACCATGCACTCAGTCTTCTTTGCATTCAGTTGGAGTCCTTTGTTTTCACAATCGATTGTGACTGTTGTAAGGATATTTTGTAGTTTTTCTTCCGAGTCAGCAATTAGCACTGTGTCATCCGCATATCTTAGATTGCAGACTTTAAAAAGTGAGGGCCAGAAGATCGGCTGTATGCATGTCTGATGGGGATGTTGAAGAAGGATCAGTCAACACACAGTGCGGGGATAGGACCCGGCTGTAAGCGGCGAGCACGTCTGCAACGGTTGAGGGTGTTTGCTTCTACGTGATGTCGACTTTCTTTCAGCAGGGAACATGAGCTCAAAAGTTTTCGACTTGGGGCCCCCTCAAAAAAATATAGTGGTGTTGGTAGTAGTAGTTGGTAGTGGTAGTTGGTAGTGGTAGTTGTGGTGGTTGTGGTGGTGGTGGTGGTAGTGGTAGGTGTGGGTGTCGGGGGGTTAGGGAGTTGGAGGATGGGTGTGTGTGGGGATGGGTAAGGGGGTTGTAAGTGTGTGTCAAGTCAAGTCAAGTCAAGTCAAAATTTTATTTCCAGATGGTACATTGAATAAGCAATGCATTTGCTTTTTTTCATCAAGCCATCTATCTAAGAACAAATTAATGTGTGTATGTGTGTGTGGGGGGGCGGGCATGTGTGTATTTCCATCTGTGTCGGTGCCTATTTGTCTATCTGTCAAGAAAGCTCTCTCTCTTCCACCCTCTCTCCTCTCTCTCTCACTCCCTCTCTCTCTCTCTCTCTCTCTCTCTCTCTCTCTCTCTCTCTCTCTCTCTCTCTCTCTCTCTCTCCTCCACCCTCCCCCTCCCCCTCTCTCTCCTCCTTCTCCTCCCTTTTCCTCCTCCTCCTCCTCCTCTTCCTCCCCTTCTCACCCCCTCCTCTCTTTCTAAATAATAATATTTTCTTTTTGTGTGGATGCGAACCCTTCCTTGACAAGCGTGTGCTATATATATCATTAAAGCAAAAAGCTGAATCAGTGCAGCCAGCACTTGCCTGTGGTGGCTGACATGAAAGAAGAAAGGAAGGAAGGAAGGAGCCCTCAGACAACAAGGTAGCCAAGAGCTGATGGCTAGCAAGTAGAGGGCTGACTACCAAAGGAGATTATCATCACAAATCCTCTTTCTCTCTCTCTGTGATCACAGATCTCTCTCTCTCTCTCTCTCTCTCTCTCTCTCTCTCTCTCTCTCTCTCTCTCTCTCTCTCTTCTTCTTCTTCTTCTTCTTCTTCTTCTCTGTGATGAGGATTGTGTGTGTTTACCTCATAGCTATTTAACTGCATCAGCGTTGGGGGGGGGGGGGGGAGGTGGGAGATGGGAGAGAGAGAGGGAAAGAGGGGGAGAGAGAAGAGAGACAAAGATGGAAGAGCGAGGGGGGAGAGAGCGGGGAAGAGATGGAGAGATAGACTGAGAGAGATGGAGAGAGAGAGATGGAGAGAGAGAAAGATGGGAAAATGTGGAGAGAGAGAGAGAGAGAGAGAGATGAGAGACAGAGAGATGGAGAGAGAGATGAGAGATGGAGAGAGATGATATAAAGATGGCTAAAGAGAGAGAGAGATGGAGAGAGGGAGATGGAGAGAGAATGAAAGAGATAGATGGAGAGAGAGAGAGATGGAGAGAAAGAAAGATGAGAGAGACTGAGAGAGAGAAGGACAGACAGACAGGCAGGCAAACAGACAGACAGAAAAGACAGACAGACCGACAGAGACAGTGAGAGAAGATGGTCAGACAAGCAGAGAAAGACAGACAGAGAGATAGAGAGAGAGAGACATAAAGAGAGAGAGAGAGAGAGAGAGAGAGAGAGAGAGAGAGAGAGAGAGAGACTGACAGACAGATATTATGTTTTCTGATGTGTGGAGAGGTGTTTGTTTTATTTGTTTGATTTGGATTTTGATTTCGCTTTTTATGTTTGTTTTTGTTCCTTGTTGTTGCTGTTTTGAGATCGAGGCACTGGCTGGCACACAAGTATTTTCAAGTACCTTGGAGCAGTCATCACCAAAGAAGGCACGAGCACACAAGAGGTGAAGATCAGACTTGCTGTGGCACTCTCCTCCATGACTAAGCTGGCGAAAGTGTGGAGAAACCACAACATCAGAACCCACACTACGGTCAGACTCTACAAGGCACTCGTCACATCCATTGCCTTGTACAGCTGTGAAGCATGGACACTTACTGCCGATTTAGAACGTCGCATTCAAGCCTTTGAGATGAAGTGCCTCAGGCGGATCCTGAACATCACCTACAGAGACCGCAAAACCAATGACTACGTCTGGCAGCAGATCGAGGCACTGGCTGGCACACAAGAACCATTGCTAGATACAGTCAAACGGAGGAAACTGAAGTGGTTTGGCCACACAACAAGGCATAACAGCCTGTCAAAGACAGTCCTGCAGGGAATGGTGGAAGGAGCAAGGAGGCAGGGACGACCACGCAAAAGCTGGATATCCAACATCAAGGAGTGGACCGGCCTCACTGTACCAAGCCTCCTGGAAACAGCCCAGGACAGAACCATTTGGCGGTCCACTTGCAGCGTCCGTGCGGGTACCCCAACGGTTGTCCCGACCAAGGGATGATGAAGATGAAGAAGCTGTTTTGTTGTTGCTGGTGGTGGTGGTGGTGGTGGTGGTGGTGGGTGGTGGTGATGAGGGGTGGGGGTGGAGGTAGGTGGCAGGAGAGTATTTTCAGCTTTGTAATCTAGATCAGCAAGGGCTTAAGTTGTAAGTGTTTGTGTTTTTTATAGACAAACACACAATACAATTTTTTCATCTTGGTTAATCGTCCTAATTCATACTAGAAAATCACAACATCAGATATAATGTACCATACTGCAAACACACACACACATACAAAACACAAACACTAACACACACACACACACACACACACACACACACACACACACACACACACACACACACACACACTAACACATACATGCACACACATACACACACAACTTTTGAACCAAACTGGAACCACAACCCCTTTTACTCTCTAGAAGACAGTTCAAAGCCCTTGGTCATCACAGACTATAATGAAAGGTAAAGATGTCTCACAACCTATATTTCGTAGAGGAACGAGGCGTCAGAGATCTCAACTTCTCCAGAGACCAGCATATTGATGGCAATGTCCATCTCCTCTCCCTCGCTGCTTTTACCTCCCCTGACCCTAAAAGAGGGCAGGTACCCATTTACAGCTAGGGGGAACTGTACTGAAGCCAAGGCAGCGCAAAACGGTCACCCATCCAAAGTGGTAACCTCGCTCGACGCTGCTTAACATTGGCTTGGGGGGAAAGCGAGTGCTCTGACCACTGAGCTAGCTATGCCGTCCCCACACACTACAGACCTTTAAAAAGTTAGGGCCAGAATATGGGCTGTATGCATGTCTGATGGGGATGTTGAAGAAGGATCAGTCAACACATAGTGCGGGGATAGGACCCGGCTGTAAGCGGCGAGCATGTCTGCAACGGTTGAGGGTGTTTGCTTCTACGTGATGTCGTCCACTTTCTTTCAGGGAACATGAGCTCAAAAGTTTTCGACTTGGGGCAAAAAAAATATAGTGGTGTTGGTAGTAGTAGTTGGTAGTGGTAGTTGTGGTGGTGGTGGTAGTAGTGGTGGTGGAAGTGGTTGATGTGTGTGTTGGGGGATTAGGGGGTTGGAGGATGGGTATGTGTGGGTGGGAGGGGTAAGAGGTTGTAAGTGTGTGTGTGTGCATATATATGTGTGTGTGTGTGTGTGTGTGTGTGTGTGTGAGTGTGTGTGGTGTATGTACGTGTGTGTGTACGTGTGTGGTGTGTGTGTGTGTGTGTGTGTGTGTGTGTGTGTGTGTGTGTGTGTGTGGTGTGTGTGTGTGTGTGTGTGGGTGTGTGTGTGTGTGTGTGTGTGTGGTGTGTGTGTGTATTTCCGTCTGTGTCGGTGCCTATTTGTCTATCTATCTGTCAAGAAAGCTCTCTCTCCCCCACTCTCTTTCCTCCCCCTCCCTCTCTCTCTCTCTCTATCCCTCTGTCTCTCTCTCTCTCCTCCACCCTCCCCCTCCTCCACCCTCCTTCTCCTCCTCCCCTTCCACCTCCTCCTCCCCCATCTCCTCCACCCCTTCTCACCTCCTCCTCACTTTCTAAGCAATAATATTTTCTTTTCGTGTTGATGCGAACCCATGACAAGCATGTGCTATATATATTATAAAAGCAAAAAGCTGAATCAGTGCAGCCAGCACTTGCCTGTGGTGGCTGACATGAAAGAAGAAAGGAAGGAAGGAAGGAAGGAGCCCTCAGACAACAAGGTAGCCAAGAGCTGATGGCTAGCAAGCAGACGACTGACTGCCAAAGGAGATTATCATCACAAGTCCTCTTTCTCTCTCTCTGTGATCACAGATCTCTCTCTCTCTCTCTCTCTCTCTCTCTCTCTCTCTCTCTCTCTCTCTCTCTCTCTCTCTCTCTCTCCTCTCTCTCTCTCACGTCAAATCATGTTCCGCTTTTCGTAAGACTAGACCATTGTGTGCCGAAAAGGAACAGATGACAGAATTTACAAAACCGCATACACATGGAGACTGGATGTAAAAAGAGCACATGAGTGCTTATTCCATTATCCTCGATATAAAAGAATAAAATAAATAAAATACATAAATCACACACACACGCACACGTTACACACACACAAATTCACCCTCCAAACACATACACGTAAACACACACCGTCATACACACAAACACACAAGTCACTCACACATACACACACAAACACCACACACACCACACACACACACAACACAACACACACTCACACAATCACACATACACCACATACAGGGCACAAACACTCACACTATACACACAAACACACACACTCACTCACACACACACATACGGCACACCACTAACACATAACAAACACACGTCACACACACGCACGCACACACACACGCACGCACGCACGTACGCTTGATCCAGTCTGCCAGACAGCTTTGCTGGCTATTGAAGTGGGCAAAGCGCCATTATCTACATCAAAATGCTTTTATATAATCATCGGAATGCTTTGTTGAGATTTTTGCTCAATCTATAACAAGCTTTTAGTCAAAAGCCTTTAATCCCTTCTCAAAAGAGAAATGGCCTCTGAAGTCAGAGTACAGCTTCCTAAATTGCATAATACTTGAAAAGAACCTACCTAAAACGTACTTATTCACCCAAGAGGATGCTGACTGTCAGTATGAATAGCATCCCCATAACTGGAAAATCTCTGCTAGGATTTCCCTCTGTTCTTTCCCCCTCTCTTTTGTTTCCGCTTTGTTTCTATTCTTCCTCTCAGCTCTTTCTTCTCTATGTTCTGCCTTCATGGTCCATTCTCCTTTTTCTTTTTCCCAGTAAAACTGAAAAGATAACAGTTCTCTCCCATACCGAAGTCGGATGTGCTGGGCCTGACTAGGCAGGCGTTTAACGGCAGCGCAAAACATTTCATCTTCAATACAAGACAACGATAGTTGCTGTCTGAGCGTTTGACTCAAAATAATATGTGACCTCAGATTCGGTTTCCCCACACACTTCTCTGCCTGTGATGAGTATGTGTCAAAGCCTTTGGGGTTGGAGGTTCGTGAGGGGGGGGGGGGTGGGGAGGGGAGGATCTTTAAAGGGACGTTGTGGTGTTCGCCACCTCGAGTGGGCGACTCACTCAGTCTGGCTCGCAAACTGAGCTAAAAACTGTCGTTAGTAGGGGCATGGTTTGGCGGTTTTTCCTGCGTTTTTTAGCTAGAACGGGGCACCACTGAATAAAAATTTAATAATGATTAAAAATTTAATAATATATGGAATTTATAGAGCGCTGAATCTTGTAAAAAACAAACAAATCGAAGCGCTTGCACCCCAAATCATTTACAGGCATGCAACTCTCCTTAAACATTAATGAATCCAAAGATTTAAGATTTCAAATCCATGCCCCCACACACACGCACGCACGCACCACACACACACACACACACACACACACACACACACACGGAGCAACACTTAGAAGGTGAAAGATGCTGTTCAAAATTAGGGACAGATATGTGGGGGGAAAGTCTCAGGTAGGAAATAAATGTGTTTTGAGGCTGTATTTGAAGGTATCAAGTGAAGGCTTTTGGCGAAGTGAAAGAGGGAGGTCATTCCAGGTGGATGGACCAGAAACAGAGAAGGAGCGACGGCCAACAGTGGTTTGTTTGAATCTGGGTGCTCGAAAGCACAAAGTATCTGCGGCTGAACGAAGGGAACGGGATGGAGTGTACAGGTGAACATACCACCATACCACCATGAATACCACCAAAGTGACCCGGCAGCAGTGCAGGGCCCCTCTGGCTGGTGGCCCCCACGCCGGCGTGATAGTGATGGGCTCCCTGTGGACTTCCGACCCGGATGATGCGACATAGCGAATCTGGGTATGGCTGTGGCCGGGAAGATTGACATGAGCAGTCTGGTAACGTGGGAATTGAAACGTCACAGAACATAAGACAGCAAAAACGAAAAATAAAACCCCGTACTTATAGTTTTAAAACGATCACTAAGTGTGATGTGTAGACATCAAGTACATACTCATTTCTTTCTTTCTTTCTTTCTTCCTTTCATTCTTTCTTTCTTCCGTCCTTCCTTTCTTTCTTCCTTTCTTTCTGTCTTTCTTTCTCTGTGTCTTTCTTTCTTCCTTCGTTTCATTCTTTCTTCCTTCCTTCTTTCCTTCCTTCTTCCTTTTTTTCTTTCTTTCTTTCTTTCTTTCTTTCTTTCTTCCTCCCTTTCTTTTTTTCTTTCTTCATTCCTTCCTTTCTTTTTTCTTTCTTCCTTTCTTTCTTTTTTCTTTCTTTTTTCCCTCCCTTTCTTTTTTTCTTTCTTCATTCCTTCTTTCTTTCTTTCTTCCTTCGTTTCACCCTTTTCCTTTCCCTTCCCTTTCCCTTTCTTTTTTCCTTTCCCTTTCGTTTCTGTCTTTCTTTCTTTCTTTCTTTTTTCTTTCTTCCTTCCTTCCTTTCTTTCTTTCTGTCTTTCTTTCTTCCCTTCGTTTTATTCTTTTTTCTTTCTTCCTTCCTTCCTTCCTTTCTTTCTTTCTTTCTTTCTTCCTTTCTTCCCTTCCACCCACCCTTCCTTCCTTCCTTCCTTTCTTGCTTTCTTTCTTTCTTTCCTTCTTTCTTTCTTTTTTTGAGGAGAATCCAAAACTTCTCCAAGTCTACTTGAAGAGGTCAAGTCACGCACGGGTAAACAGCATCAAGTTGATTCATGGACTGCCTGCTGCCGTAGTGCATGCATGCGATGCCCCTATCCTAGCAACATATATGTCGACTGATCCTACTGCACCATCTGCATCAGACTGCAAGCAGTCCCCCCCCCTCTCTCTCTCTCTCTCTCTCTCTCTCTCTCTCGCTCTCTCTCTCTCTCTCTCTTCCCAAGTCCCTTTTAAACTCTCTGTGGTGTGGTGGCCAAAAGCCTCTGTGCGCTCATCTAGAAAATGAAGGGTATATAGTTCAAACTCCGCTTCAAAGGTTTAATTTGTGTTATTTTCTACTCGCAGCAGATTTGTGTGTGTGATGTTTTCACCATAGTCGCGTAGACCACTAGGGCAGTCACTGGAAGTTTTTTGGGGGGGGTTTGCTACCAGCTTCCTCCACTCTTTTACGGATGTTTTGCTTTCTGCAAGAAATCGGTCCATTCAAGGCCAAGTCCACTTTCTGATGTTGGGTTCCTTTCGTTTTCTCTGTCTGTCTGCTTCTTCGTCTCCCTCTCTTGTGATGTTGTTAGTCTAGATGTAGAATCGAGGTACTGGGTGTAAGTACATGCAGAATATCTTGTTTACATGTTGAATCCTGTTCTACATTTGACAAAAAAATGTAGGTTGCTGTTGTGTGCCTGTCTTAACATCAAAGGATAGACCAATCAAAGAACGGGCCCTAATGAACATTATGTTTTTCCCAAGAGACCCAGAGCATCATCCAAAGAAATTCACCAGAACACAAGTAACACCCAGAGTTCAAATCACCCACAGAAAATGCCCACCATGCATCAGACTGCAACAAGATCACAGGCTACTTATTCTAACCACTGAGCCCATTGGTAGATCGGTGGTCTAGAGGTAACGCGCCTGCCTAGAAAGCAAAAAGTCCGAGTCGGAAGTGTTCTGTGGTTCGATTCCCGTTTGGACCCGAATCACCCCCAGCCCCTCCCCCTATCCATTACACCATGAGTGGTGGTCTGGGTGCTAGTCTTTCGGATGAGACGATAAACCGAGATCCCGTGTGTTACACGTAATTATTTAGCGCACGTAAAAGAGCTCACGTCAACAAGAGAGGTGTCCCTTGCAAAATTCTGTAGAAAAAAGCCACTCTGATAGGGAAACAAGTGCAGTTGAAAGACAGGGAAAAAATATATTAAATAATGGGTGGCGCTGCTCTTGTGGCTAAGCGCTCTCCCTTGAGGGATAGCAGCCTGAATTTCACGCAGAGAAATCTGCCGTGACTTAAAGTGGTAGAAATAAATAATAAATAAATGAATAAAAAATAGGGTGGCGCTGCTCTTGTGGCGAAGCGCTCTCCCCCGGGAAGAGCAGCCCTAAATTTCACGCAGAGAAATCTGCCATGACTTAAAGTGACATAAATAAAATATTTGATAAATAAATCATGGCGAACATCGTGTTACACTGACCATGTCCATACCACAAGATGCGCTTTGGGGCCTAGCCTGCCTGCCTACCTGCATCAATAGCCGAGCTAGATAGATTTCATTAGAGAGAGAGAGAGAGGAGGAGAGAGGGGAGAGAGAGAGACTTCAGACCCCTCTCTCTCTTTTCTCTAGCTAGCTCGGCTATTTGATGCAGGTAGAGAGAGAAAAAGAGAGAGAGAGAGAGAGAGAGAGAGAGAGAGGAGAGAGGGGAGAGAAGAGGGGAGAGAGAGAGAGAGAGAGAACTCAGTGAAGGTGATGTATGGTGCCCCGTCGTGGTAGCGAAGCACCTTGGTCATTCAATAAGCGGGGCGATATGTATTGCTGATGGAAGATTCCATCGTATTACATGCTGGGCCTGTCACGAGAGACTTCTTTCTGTTGTTGGGGTGGTGTGTGGGGTGGTGGGGTGGGGGTTGGGTGGGGAGATGGGGTAGAGGGTTGTGTGTGGAGAGGGCTTGTTACATGCATTTCATGTGCTACACCACACTGCGTTGTGATTCTTTTTTTCTTCTTTTTTTGATGGGGTGGGGTGGGGGGTGGATAGATTATGTGTTTTGTGTGCATGTTTTCTCTTTGATGTTGTGTGTGTGTCTGTCGTTCGTCGGTTGCTCTCTCTCTCTGTCTCTCTCTCTCTCCCTCTGTCTCTCTCTCTCCCTCTCTCTCTCTCTCCCTCTCCACACAACATACACCTACCCACCCACCACACACACACACACCACACACACAATATATATATATATATATTATATATTATATATATATTTATATAATATGCATATAGTAATGCCCTATTATATAGGCATATATATATATATATACATATCAGATGAGATGAGAAAGATAATACTATGCTATGCTATGCTATACAGAGACAGAGAGACAGACAGACACAGACACAGAGACAGACAGGGTACATGAACACATGAAAGAACAAAACAGTGATTTCTAATAGGCCAGTATAAAGGTTTTAGGCCAAACCTAGGCCGACTACTCTGTCCTTGTATGTTTTTAAAAAATATTTAATTTATTCTTTTATATCGAGGATAATGGAATACGCACTTATGTGCTGCTTTTTTACATCTAGTCCCCGTGTATATGCGGATTTATGAATTCTGTCATCCGTTCCCACCGGCACACAATGGCCTACTCTTCCGAAAAGCAGAACAGGATTTAACGTGTGCCGAAGATGTTCTGCGTGCGTTGTCACACGGGGCCTCGGTTTATAGTCTCATCCGAAGGACTTTGGGGGGAGAGTGGAGTCTGCACTGATGCTAACTCCAGAGGAAAATATCCCCCTTGAACGGGAATCGAACCCGGGTCGTCAGATTGCGAGCGCAATGTTCTAACCACTAGGCTATGCCGTCCTCTAGCTATGTTTACCTATGATTTACTACAGTCTGGTGGAGCAATCACATCTGTTATCCTACTGCCAGCAAAGTTACGTATAGAGAGCTGTCCTGTTTTTCTTCTGTCTAAAGTTACCCCTTTTTATCTTGGGAAACTTTGTCTTTAAGTAACATTTTCTCTTCTCAAGATCGCTATCCATCGCCTTCTTTTAAATTGAGGGGCTTTTTTGTCTTTGTCTGTCTGCTTGTCTGTTTGTCTCCCTGTTTAGTCTGTCTGTCTGTGTCTGCCTGTCTGGCTGGCTGGCTGGCTAGCTATAGTTAGTTTCTCTCTCTCTCTCTCTCTCTCTCTCTCTCTCTCTCTCTCTCTCTCTCTCTCTCTCTCTTTCTCTCTCTCTCTCTCTCTCTCTCTCTCTCTCTATCTATCTATCTATCTATTTATTTATTTATCTATTATCTATCTATTATCTCTTAGGAGGTGCACCTTTCACGGAAACTTCAAATCAGATAGATTCTATACCATAATGTTCTAAATGAAGGAGACTCTTACAAGAAATGTTGTGTCATTGTCATTGTCATTGTCATTGTCTCTCTCTCTCTCTCTCTCTCTCTCTCTCTCTCTCTCCTCTCTCTCTCTCTCTCTCTCTCTCTCTCTCTCTCTCTCTCCTCTCTCTAAGGGGTAGGGTACGGGATAGCCTAGTGGTTAGAACATTCCGCTCGCAATCTAACGACCCGAGTTCGATTCCCGTTCAAGGGGATATTTTCCCCTGGAGTTAACATCAGTGCAGACTCCACTCTCCCCAAAAAGTTCTTCGGATGAAACTATAAACCGAGACCCCGTGTGTGAAGGCACGCAGAACATCTTGCGCACACGTTAAATCCTGTTCCGCTGTTCGTAGGAGTAGGCCATTGTGTGCCGGTGGGAACAGATGACAGAATTTACAAAACTGCATTTACACGGGGACTGGATGTAAAAAGTGCTTTTTTACATCCAGTCCCCGTCCATTATCCTCGATATAAAAGAATTTAAAAATAAATAAAATCTCTCTGTCTCTCCCCCTCTCTTTCTCTCACTCTCTCTCTCTCTCTCTCTCTCTCTCCTCTCTCTCTCTCTCTCTCTCTCTCTCTCTCTCTCTCTCTTTCTCTCTCTCTCTCTCTCTCTCTCTCTTCTCTCTCTCTCCTCTCTCTCTCTCTCTCTCTCTCTCTCTCTCTCAATCTCTGTGCTTGCGTGAACCTTTCCAACAGGCAACCATGAGTGCCGGTTTGCCGTGAGGTCACCCTCTAAAAGAGGTCCTGCTCTACTGCCGTGTTGACGATCTAATGCCCTATCGTAAAATCTTGTCTTCTCCCAGCCTGAAAATCCAGCATAACTCAGTCAAGGGTCCAGGGCCCAGTGCTAAAATTAGCATGCCCCTTCCTTTTTGACCAAGTCCATGTGCTGTCAGTTTTTGCTATAATATATGCATCAACTGGAATGGAACGGATAGGAGACGAGAGTAGAGGAAAGGGGGAGAAACTGGCAGAGCTGTGTCCTCAGATCACTATTTGGAAGAGATTGGATGACAAGAGAATTAGAAACATCATGGAATCATTATGAAGAGTTCCAGACTTCAGTGGGAAAAAAACGCACAATCTTAAGTGGTACGGGCACGTACGTCACACGAATATCTGTACTGGCCAAGACTGTCCTACAGGGAACAGTACAAGGAGGGAGACGAAGAGGCAGATAGAGAAAACAATGGGAAGTCAACATCAGAGAGTGGACTGGCTTTTAGTGGAATGAATTGCTACGGAAAGCAGAAGACCGTGGGGAGTGGAGGAAGCTGGTTGCAAAATCTTCAGGTCATCCCCCCCCCCACACACACACAGTCCACGTGACTACAAGATAGGTGAAGGTGGTGGATGACAGGAAGAAAAGTCAACTAACAACAAGGATTGAAACACGATTTTTTGTGACCTTGACCTGTGATAACGTCACCATTTTCCTAACTCCCTGAGGAGTCATTGAACCACTGCACCGTGACTTCCACAGCAGTAGGTTGGGCAGAGCTAATCCTGGTGAAGCCCCCTCTTTTCAAACTCATGTTTCACCAGCAATAGATGGCTTACATCTGTCTGATACAGGGATGGGGGGTCTTAGCACGTGCAACAGACGTCATGTATGTCTTTACACACATGACTTTTTTTTTGGGGGGGGAGGAGGGGGAAGCGGTGGTGGTCTGAAGTTACCCCTCTTTGGAGACTTGCTCTCCGTCTGTCTCTCTGTTTGCTGCTTGCTTGCGTATCTGTGTGTCTGTTTGTCAGTCTTGTTTGTGCTTGCATAGTCTGTGTTGCTCTTTCTATTGTTCACTTTCTTATTCTGTCAGCTTTACCTGTGACTGTTTGCCAGGCTGTGTATCCCTCTTTCTTTGTATCCTTCGCACATTTGTATCTTTTATCTGTTTGTCAGTCTGAGTCTCTGTTTCTCAGATGGAATGTTATATTGTACTTTGTTGTAATCACACTATGATCTGCAGCAAGACATGGACTGTTTCAGAACAAAGCCAACAGTGCTGGTTCGCCATGAGGTCTCCACCCAGAACACATCATGCTCCACTGCTTTGTTGCAAACAAAACCTCAATGCAGAGATGTATTCTAAAATTCAGTCCTTAAATCACCCCTTATGACGTTCCACCATCTAATGAACTGCATTGCACCAGAGGTAGAGTTTTAGTTATTAACATGTTGATAGTCTGCAATAAATAAGCTATTCAGTACAGAAAACAGATTGTAAGTCGAGGACTTCTATGAAAAGTTATTCCGAATTGAAATTGTAGACTGCCGAAAGTGGCAAACTGAGAAAATGACAAGTTTTGCATTGTATAATATGTGGTGAGAATGAGGGCTTGGATCATTTTAAATGCTTTGAAAAGCAAAAAGGAAACACAATTCTGCCTTGATACTTCAGTACACAGTATAAACATTGTTTTAGTTTTATAATCAATCAAAATCTCAAAACCGAGAACCTAGAAACATTGTTTTAGTTTTATAATCAATCAAAATCTCAAAACTGACAACCTGACCACCACCTGCCTAAAATGGCTCCTGGCGCAAAAATGGGTCAGGTGCAAAGTGACTTATTTCGTGGTGAAGTGTCACATTTAAAAGAGACTGGGCGACACAAAGTAAAGTGGACAACAAACTTAAACCATGACCTTTAGTGACCTTGACCTGGATGATGCCACCGCTTTTCTAACTCCCTAAGGGGTCATTGAGGCACTGCACTGTGACTTCTGCAGCATTAGGTTGGACATGCTAATCCTGGTAAAGCCCCTTCTTTCGTAGCTCATGTTTCACTAGCCAGAGACTGGCTTAACTCTGTCCGATAAACTGATGGGGTTCTTAGCACATGCAACACACATCATTTATGACCTTACACACCAGACTTTGATCTATACTGTCATCTGTAGAACTGGCACAGGAATGGAATCAGACCCAGAGTTCATTCCAGAAAAAAAGAATCCTCTCTAACGCAGCACAGTTTAGCGGTGACTGGGAGCCATGCCTAGAGATCACTGACACGTCAGGAGGTTCAGTGCTCTAAACACCCTGATACTCCCCACTCCCTCCCAGGGGACGGGGGAGGGGGGTGTTGACCTTGAACCCACAAAGTAACCTTGACTGTTGAGGGACCAGAAATGGCAGAGGTGTGTAATTATATCATGAGCAGTGGTTCACAGTTGAACATAGATTGATGGTTTGTAAATAAGTGCTTTTTATGGGTGGACAGGGGATTTGATAGTGGGCTGTTACAGGGAACTGTGTTGATCTATGATAGCAGTCAGATGGAGTAATTATATTGTTAGCATACAGCATGCAAATTACATATAGTTGTCAGTATGTTTACTGTTTCCAAAGTTAATCCTTCTCTTTGGAAACTTGCTCTTAAAGTAAATCATTTCTTTCAGATTGCTAGGAATCCCTTCTTTTCAAATTGTTTCTGTCTCCCTCTGTATCTCTGTTAGCTGCTTTTCTGTCTGCCTATGTGCTTGTCTGTGTGTCTGTCTGTCTACATGTGTGCTTGTATGGTCTGTTTTGCTCTTTCTATAGCTTACTTTCTTTTTCTGTCAGTTTTACTTGTGACTGTTTTCCATGATCTCTATCTCTCTTTCTGTGTATCTTTTGCACATTCATATATTTATCTGTTTGTCAGTCTCTCTGTTTCTAAGGTGGAATGTTATATTGTGTTTTGTTGCAATCACACTTTGATCTTTAGGAAGACACAAACTGTTTCAGAACAAAGCCAACAGAGCTGGTTCACTATAAGGTCACCGCCCAAAACACATCCTGCTCCACTGATGTGTTGCAAACAAAAGATCGATCCAGAAATGTATCCTAACATTCCATCCTCATATCTCCAGCATTCAGAATAGAGTGGATGATAGGAAGAAAAGTCTGCCAACAACAAAATTTAAACTATGACCTTTATGTGACTTTGACCTGTGATAACGTCACCTCTTTTTTGTTAACTCCCTGAGGAGTCATTGGGGCACTGCACTGTAACTTCCACAGCAGTAGGCTGTACAGGCTAATCTTGGTAAAGCCCCTTCTTTCGTGGCTCATGTTTCACCAGCCAGAGACTGGCTTTAATCTGACAGATAGACTGATGAGGTCTTAGCACATGCAACACACGCTATGCATGTCTTTACATACAAGGCTCTAATCTAAACTGTCATGTATAGAACTGGCACAGGACTGGAATCAGACCCAGAATTCATTCCAGAAAAAGAAAAGAATCCTCTCTAAAGCAGCACAGTTTAGCGGTGACTGGAAGCCATGCCTAGAGAGCACTGACACCTCAGGAGGTTCAGTGCTCTAAACAGCCCACTACTCCTCCCATCTCCATCCCCTCACCCCCTGTGTGTTAACCTTTAACCTGTAAAATCAACTTTGACCATTGAGAGATGAGAAAAGGCAGAAGAGTGTAATTACTTCATGAGCAGTGGTTTGTGTTGAACTTAGATTGATGGTTTGGAAATAAGTGGGGTTTTTTAGGGTGGACAAGGGTTTTGGAGAGGACAGGGGTTTTGCAGGGAGCAGTGGTGATTTATAGTACACTCAGATGGAGCAATCACGTTATTAGTCTAATTTGTGCAAAGCTACATACAGATGGTTTTTTTCTTTTTCCAAAGTTAACCCTTCTTTTTGGAAACGTGCTCTTTAGTAAATCCTTTTTTTCATATTTCTAGGAATGCTGTCTTTCAAAATGAGTTCTTTTGTTTTTATCTTTCTCTCTTTCTGTCTGTCTGTCTGATGATCTGTACGTGTGCTTGTCTGGTCTGTTTGGCTTTGGCTATTGTTCAGTTTCTTTATTTGTCAGTTTTTCTTGCAATTTACCCCCCACCCTGTCCATCACCATTTCTGGACATGTATGAACTGTTCACATTGGTGTGTTTATCTCTTCGTTATTCTGTGTGTCTCTTTTGCATAATTTTTAGTGTACAATTGTACACTATTCCCAGAGTCAGAATGCACCTAGGTTGGACAGGCTAATCCTGGTAAATTAAAGCCCCTTATTTCGTAGCTCAGTTTGCACCAGCCAGAGATAGCTTAACTCTATCAGATAGACTGATTGGGGATGTTAGCACATCATTTGTGACATTACACAAGACACTTGATCTATGCTTTCATCTGTAAAACTAGCACAGGAATGGAATCAGATCCAGAGTTCATTCCAGAAAAAGAAAAGAATCCTCTCTAACGCAGCACAGTTTAGCAGTGACTGGAAGCCATGCCTAGAGATCACTGATACGTCAGGAGGTTCAGTGCTCTAAACACCCTGATACTCCCCACTCCCTCCCAGGGTCGGGGGAGGGGGTGTTGACCTTGAACCCACAAAGTAACCTTGACTGTTGAGGGACCAGAAATGGCAGAGGTGTGTAATTATATCATGAGCAATGGTTCACAGTTAAACATAGATTGATGGTTTGGAAATACATGCTTTTTATGGGTGGACAGGGGATTTGATAGTGGGCTGTTACAGGGAACTGTGTTGATCTATGATAGCAGTCAGATGAAGTAATTATATTGTTAGCATACAGCATGAAAATTACATATAGCTGTCAGTATTTTTACTGTTTCTAAAGTTAATCCTTCTCTTTGGAAACTTGCTCTTTAAGTAAATCTCTTTTTTTTCAGATTGCTAGGAATCCCTTCCTTTCAAATTGTTTCTGTATCTCTGTTAGCTGCTTTTCTGTCTGCCTTTGTGTCCATCTGTGTGTCTGTCTGTGTTTCTGTCTATCTGTCTACAGGTGTGCTTGTATTGGTTTTTTGCTTTTTTATATAGTTCATTTTTGTATTTTGTCAGCTTTACCTGTGACTGTTTGCCAGGCTGTGTATCCCTCTTTGTTTATATCCTTCACCTATTTGTATGTTTTTTTCTGTTTGTCAGTCTGAGTCTCTGTTTCTCAGATGTAATGTTATACTGTACTTTGTTGTAGTCACACTATGATCTGCAGCAAGATATGGACTGTTTCAAAACAAAGCCAACAGAGCTGGTTCACTATAAGGTCACCGCCCAAAACACATCCTGTTCCACTGATGTGTTGCAAACAAAATATCAATCCAGAAATGTATCCTTACATTCCATCCTCATATCTTCAGCATTCAGAATAGATTAGATGATAGGAAGAAAAGTCTGCCAACAACAAAATTTAAATCACGACCTTTATGTGACCTTGATCTGTGATAACATCACCTCCTCTTTTTAAACTCCCTGAGGAGTCAATGGGGGACTGCACTGTAACTTCCACAGCAGTAGGCTGGACAGGCTAATTCTGGTAAAGCCCCTTCTTTCGTGGTTCATGTTTCACCAGCCAGAGACTGGCTTAAATCTGTCTGATAGACTGATGAGGTCTTAGCACGTGCAACACACGCTATGCACGTCTTTACATACAAGGCTCTAATCTAAACTGTCATGTATAGAACTGGCACAGGAATGGAATCAGACCCAGTGTTCATTCCAGAAAAAGAAAAGAATCCTCTCTAACGCAGCACAGTTTAGCGGTGACTGGAAGCCATGCCTAGAGATCACTGACACGTCAGGAGGTTCAGTGCTCTAAACAGCCCACTACTCCTCCCTCTCCCTCCCCTCTCCCCCTGTGTGTTGACCTTTAACCTGCAAAATCAACTTTGACCATTGAGAGATGACAAAAGGCAGAAGAGTGTAATTACTTCATGAGCAGTGGTTTGCGTTGAACTTAGATTGATGGTTTGGAAATAAGTGGGTTTTTTTAGGGTGGACAAGGGTTTTGGAGAGGACAGGGTTTTTGCAGGGAGCAGTGGTGATTTATAGTACACTCAGATGGAGCAGTCACGTTATTAGTCTACTTTGTGCAAAGCTACATATAGTTGTCTGTATTTTTTTTCTTTTTCCAAAGTTAACCCTTCTCTTTGGAAACTTGCTCTTTGAGTGCATCCTTTTTTTCAGATTTCTAGGAATGCTGTCTTTCAAAATGAGTCCTTTTGTTTTTATCTTTCTCCCTGTCTGTCTGTCTGTCTGATTATCTGTATGTGTGCTTGTCTGGTCTGTTTGGCTTTGGCTATTGTTCAGTTTCTTTATTTGTCAATTTTTCTTGCAATTTACCCCCCACCCTGTCCATCACCATTTCTGGACATGTATGAACTGTTCACATTGGTATGTTTATCTCTTCGTTATTCTGTGTGTCTCTTTTGCATAATTTTTAGTGTACAATTGTACACTATTCCCAGAGTCAGAATGCACCTAGGTTGGACAGGCTAATCCTGGTAAATTAAAGCCCCTTATTTTGTAGCTCAGTTTGCACCAGCCAGAGATAGCTTAACTCTATTAGATAGACTGATTAGGGATGTTAGCACATCATTTGTGACATTACACAAGACACATGATCTATGCTTTCATCTGTAGAGCTGGCACAGGAATGGAATCAGATCCAGAGTTCATTCCAGAAAAAGAAAAGAATCCTCTCTAACGCAGCACAGTTTAGCAGTGACTGGAAGCCATGCCTAGAGATCACTGACACATCAGGAGGTTCAGTGCTCTAAACAGCCCACTACTCCTCCCATCTCCCTCCCCTCTCCCCAGGGTGTGTTGACCTTTAACCCACAAATCTACCTTGAATGTTGAGGAAAAGCAGAGGAGGGTAATTACATCATGAGCAGTGGGTTGGCCTTGAAGGTAGATTGACGGTTTGGGAATACATGTTTTTTAGGGTGGAGAGGGGATTTGGAGAGGAGGAGGCGGTGGTGGAGGGTGGGGTCTGTTTAGGAGTTGTGATGTACTGTTATTACGTTCAGATTGACAAATGGTTATTTCCCAGCACAGGGGTGCAAAGCTGTATAGAGGCGTCTAGTTTTCTTTTCTTTCCCCCCACTTATCCCTTCTCTTCCCAAAACTGGCTGTATGACTGACAGGCTATCTTAAATTTGTAAAGATCCCGGTTTCAAGTTGAGTCTGCATTGTCTGTCTGTCTATCTGTCTGTCTGCCTGCCTGCCTCTCTCTCTCTCTCTCTATCTCACTCTCTCTCTCTCTCTCTCTCTCTCTCTCCTCTCTCTCTCTCTCTCTCTCTCTCTCTCCCTTACCCTGAAGCCTGCCAGCAACACACTCTCTCTCTCTGTCTCTCTGTCTCTGTCTCTGTCTCTGTCTCTCTCTCTCTCTCTCTCTCTCTCTCTCTCTCTCTCTCTCTCTCTCTCTCTCTCCCTTACCCTGAAGCCTGCCAGCAACACACTCTCTCTCTCTGTCTCTCTGTCTCTGTCTATCTCTCTCTCTCTCTCTTCTCTCTCTCTGTCTCAGTCTGTCACTGGTTGGCCTTTTCTATGGAATTTACTGTCCAGTCTCCTACTATTACAAGTATGTCTTTTGGTTGTTTGACTGTCTGTCTTTAAAAAAAAAATCTTGTAGACATCGGTCTGCGTATCTATGTCTGTCTGTCTGTGTTTTCTGTTGTTTTGTTTTCTGTTTTGTGTGTCACTTTCAATTCAGGGTTTATTTATCAGCCTGAATATTTGGCTGCCCCCCCCCCCCACTCCCCTCCCCAAGAGAACACGGCAAATAGCAGCACCGCCAGTGAAATATCTAAGATTGATATAGTTTTCTTGTCTGTCAGCAAGGATGTTTTGTTTCAATGCAAAGACAGTTTTCGTTTTCAATAGATTTTTGCAAGTGGAAAAAAGTGGAAATAATAGATTAAACAGCTTTAGGGTGGCTCTTGCTTCTATCTGAACCTTCTTTGACTGTCTGTCCGTCTGTCTTGTCTGTCTCTGTCCGTCTGTCTCTCTCCCTCCCTCATCTCTCTCTCTCACTTTCTGTCTCTCTCTCTCCGCCCGTCTTGTCTGACTGTCTTTCTATCTCTCTCCATCCCCTGTCTCCCCCCTCTCACTCTTCATTGTGACCGTCAGTTATGGTTGTGGTTTTTGGTGAGAGTCAATTTCCCCCAAGTCCACTTAACTCGTTTTCAATGAGGAATGAATCCTAACCAGGGACTTAAAGTGGAAATAATAGATTAAACAGCTTTAGGGCAGCTCTTGATTCTATCTGAACCTTCTTTGTGTTGTACGTCTGTCTGACTGTCTGTCGGTCCTTCTGTATGTCTTGTCTGTGTTTGTCTGTCTGTCTCTTTCTCTCTCTCAACCTCCCCATCTCTCTGCCTCTGTCTCATATTTCTCTTTCTCTCTCTCTCTCCATATCTCTCTCCCTCTCTCCCTCTCCCTGTCTCATATTTCTCTCCCTCTCTCTCCCTATCCCTCTCCCTCCCTTCGTCCCCCCCACCCTCTCTCTCTTCAGTTTGACCTGTTGGTTATGGTTGTGGTTTTTGGTGAGAGCAAATTTCCCTCAAGTCCACTTAACTGGTTTTCAATGAGAAATGAATCCTAACCAGGGACTTAAAGTGGAAATAATAGATTAAACAGCTTTAGGGTGGCTCTTGACTCTTTTTGAACCTTCTATGTCTGTCTGCATTAGCACTGATATCAGGGTTAATGACCAGAAGCTGGAAACAGTTCAAAGCTTCAAGTACCTGGGAGCCATTGTATCAGACCAGGGATCCAAGCCAGAAGTAGTATGCAGGACTGCACAGACAATAACAGCTTTGTCAAAACTAAACACCATCTGGAGAGATAAAAATATCTCACTTATCTCCAAGATCAGACTAATGCGCTCCCTTGTCATATCCATATTTCTGTATGCCTGTGAATCATGGACCCTGACTGCAGATTTGGAGAGAAGAGTACAGGCGGTGGAGATGAGATGCTTTCGGAGACTCCTTGGCATCTCCTAACAAAGACCACATAAGCAACGAAAGCGTGCATAACAGAATCCAGCAAACCATTGGACCCTATGAGAACCTTCTAACATTGTGAAAAAACGTAAACTTAAATGGTATGGGTATGTCACAAGATCCAAAGGATGTACAAAGACAGTTTTACAAGGCACTGTCCAAGGAGGAAGAAGAAGAGGCAGACCAAGGAAGAGCTGGGAGGATAACATCAGCGAATGGACAGGCCTAGAACTCAACAAAACCCTGAGAAAGGCATAACAGAGAGAGGAATGGAGGGAACTGGTTGTTGAGTCTTTGAGGGTGCCCCCACGGTCGTCAGACTATGGGACACAGAGAGAGAGAGAGAGAGAGAGAGAGAGAGAGAGAGAGAGAGAGAGAGAGAGATGTCTGTCTGTCTGTCTCTGTGTCTCTGTCTGTCTGTCCGTCTTTTTGTCTCTTTGTCTCCCTCCCTCCTCTCTCTCATTTTCTGTCTCTCTCTCCGCCAGTCTTGTCTGTCTGTCTTTCTGTCTCCCTCCCTTCCCTGTCTCCCCCCTCTCTCTTATCATTATGACCTGTCAGTTATGGTTGTGGTTTTTGGTGAGAGAAAAATTTCCCCCAAGTCTACTTAACTGGTTTTCAATGAGGAATGAATCCTAACCAGGCACTTAAAGTGGAAATAATAGATTAAACAGCTTTAGGTTGGGTCTTGATTCTATCTGAACCTTCTTTGTATGTCTGGCTTGTCTGTCTTGTCTGTCACTCTCTCTCCCTTCCACTGTCTCCCCATCTCTCAATTCATTGTGACCTGTTGGTTACCTTGTGGTTTTGGGTGAAAGCAATTTCCCCCAAGTCCACTTAACTCGTTTTCAATGAGGAATGAATCCTAACCAGGACATTAAGTGGAAATATTAGAGTAAACAGCTTTAGGTGGCTCATGATTCTATCTGAACCTTCTTTGTGTTGTATGTCTGTCTGACTGTCTGTCGGTCCTTTTGTATGTCTTGTCTGTGTTTGTCTGTCTGTCTCTTTTTCTCTCTCACCATCCCCCGTCTCTCTGCCTCTGTCTCATATTTCTCTTTCTCTCTCTCTCCATATCTCTCTCTCTCCATCTCCCTGTCTCATATTTCTCTCCCTCTCTCTCTCCCTATCTCTCTCCCTCCCTCCGTCTCCCCCACCCTCTCTCTCTTCATTTTGACCTGTTGGTTATGGTTGTGGTTTTTGGTGAGAGCCAATTTCCATCAAGTCCAAATAACTGGTTTTCAATGAGAAATGAATCCTAACCAGGCACTTAAAGTGGAAATAATAGATTAAACAGCTTTAGGGTAGCTCTTGATTCTATCTGAACCTTCTTTGTCTGTCTCTCTCTGTTTCTCTCTCTCTCCCTCCCCGATCTCTCTCTGCCTCTGTCTCGTATTTCTCTCTCTCTCTCACTATCTCTTTCTCCCCATATATCTCGTGCTCTATCTCTCCCCCTCCCTCCCTCTTTCCCCCACTTTCTCTCTCTCAATTTATTGTGACCTGTCAGTTATGGTTGTGGGGTTTGGTGAGAGCCAAATTTCCCCCCAAGTCTACTTAACTGGATTTCAATGAGGAATGAATCCTAACCAGGGACATAAAGTAGAAATATTAGATTAAACACCTTTAGGGCAGCTCTTGACTCTATCTGAACCTTCTTTGACTGTCTGTCCGTCCATTTGTCTCTGTCTCTTTCTCATACACACACACACACACACACACACACACACACACACACACACACACACACACACACACACACACACACACACACACAGATACAACCTTAACAAGACCTTAGCTGTGGTGACCCCTAGTGACCTTATTGTCCAGATTGTCATTCTTACTAACGTAACTCTCTCTCTCTCTCTCTCTCTCCTCTCTCTCTTCTCTCTCTCTCTCTCTCTCTCTCTCTCTCTCTCTCTCACTCACTCTCTCTCCCTCCCTCCCCCTGTCTCTCTCTCTCTTTCTCTCTCTCTAGCTCCCCCTCTCTCTTTCAATTCATTGTGACCTGTCAGTTATGGTTGTGGTTTTTGGCGAGAGCCAATTTCCCACAAGTCAACTTAACTGGTTTTCAATGAAGAATGAATCCTAACCAGGGACTTAAAGTGGAAATATTAGATTAAACAGCTTAAGGGTGGCTCTTGACTTTATTTGAACCTTCTTTGTCTGTACCTGTCTGTCTATCTCTGTCTCTCTCAATCTCTCTCACACACTCATACGCACACGCACACACATACACGCGCACACGCACACTTGACAAGACCTTAGTTCTGACCCCCAGTGACCCTATTGTCCAGGCTTGTTATTACTGACATAATGAACTTCTCTCTCTCCTTCCTTCCCTTCCTCTCCATCCCTTTCTCTCTCTCTCTCCCTCTCTCCCAGTCTTTCTCTCTCTCTCTCTCTCTCTCTCTCTCTCTCTCTCTCTCTCTCTCTCTCTCCCTCTCTCACACACACACACACACACACACACACACACACACACACACACACTCTCTCTCACACACACGTACACACACACTCTCCCTCTCTCAATTTATTGTGACCTGTTAGTTATGGTTGTGGTTTTGGTGAGAGCCAATTTCCCCCAAGTCCACTTAACTCGTTTTCAATAAGGAATGAATCCTAACCAGGGACTTAAAGTAGAAATAATAGATTAAACAGCTTTAGGCTGGCTCTTGACTCTATCTGAACCTTCTTTGACTGTCTGTCCGTCCATCTGTCTCTGTCTCTTTCTCACTCTCTCTCTCTCTCTTATATATCCATAAGGGCGCGGACTGGATGTAAAAAAGCACATGGGTGACTCATTCATTATCCTCGAAATAAAAGAATTTGTCATTGTCATTGCCATTGTCATTGTCTCTCTCTCTCTCCCCCTCTCACACAACCTTGACAGGACCTTAGCTGTGGTGACCCATTGTGGCCCTATTGTCCAGGATTATTATTGACATAATAAACTTTCTATCTCTCACTTTCTATCTCGTCCTCCCCCCCCCCCCTCTCTCTCTCTGGCTCCTTCTCTCTCCCCTCTCTCTCTCACACACATACTCTTTCTCTATCTCTCTCTTCATTGTGACCTGTCAGTTATGGTTGTGGTTTTTGGTGAGAGCCAATTTCCCCCTAAGTCCACTTAACTCGTTTTCAATAGGGAATTAATCCTAACCAGGCACTAAAAGTGAAAATAATACATTAAACAGCCTTAGGGTGACTCTTGACTTTATCTGAACCTTCTTTGACTGTCTGTCCGTCTGTCTTGTCTGTCTCTGTCCGTCTGTCTCTCTACCTCCCTCATCTCTCTCTCTTACTTTCTGTCTCTCTCTCCGCCCGTCTTGTCTGTTTGTCTTTCTGTCTCTCTCCCTCCCCTGTCTCCCCCCTCTCACTCTTCATTGTGACCCGTCAGTTATGGTTGTGGTTTTTGGTGAGAGCAAATTTCCCCCAAGTCCACTTACCTGGTTTTCAATGAGGAATGAATCCTAACCAGGGACTTAAAGTGGAAATATTAGATTAAACAGCTTTAGGGTGACTCTTGGTTAGCCTTCTTTATCCCTTTTGTCTTTGTTGTCTGTCTGTCTGTTGCTCTCTCTCTCTCTCTCTCTCTCTCTCTCTCTCTCTCTCTCTCTCTCTTATATATATATATCCCTAAGGGCGCGGATTGGATATAAAAAAGCACATGGGTGACTCATTCATTATCCTCGAAATAAAAGAATTTGTCATTGTCATTGCCATTGTCATTGTCTCTCTCTCTCTCCCTCCCCCTCTCACACAACCTTGACAAGACCTTAGCTGTGGTGACCCATCGTGGCCCTATTGTTCAGGCTTATTATTGACATAATAAACTTTCTATCTCTCACTTTCTACCCCGCCCCTCTCTCTCTTCTCTCTCCTCTCTCCTCTCTCTCTCTCTCTCTCTCTGGCTCCTCTCTCCCCCTCTCTCTCACACACATACTCTTTCTCTCTCTCAATTTATTGTGACCTGTCAGTTATGGTTGTAGTTTTTGGTGAGAGCAAAGTTCCCCCAAGTCTACTTAACTGGTTTTCAATGAGGAATGAATCCTAACCAGGCATTTAAAGTGGATATAATAGATTAAACAGCTTTAGGGTGACTCTTGACTCTATCTGAACCTTCTGTGTATGTCTGGCTTGTCTGTCTTGTCTGTCACTCTCTCTCCCTCCCACTGTCTCCCCATCTCTCAATTCATTGCGACCTGTTGGTTACCGTTGTGGTTTTTGGTGAAAGCAATTTCCTCCAAGTCCACTTAACTCGTTTTCAATGAGGAATGAATCCTAACCAGGGACATTAAGTGGAAATATTAGAGTAAACAGCTTTAGGGTGGCTCATGATTCTATCTGAACCTTCTTTGTGTTGTACGTCTGTCTGACTGTCTGTCGGTCCTTCTGTATGTCTTGTCTGTGTTTGTCTGTCTGTCTCTTTCTCTCTCTCTCCCTCCCCCGTCTCTCTGCCTCTGTCTCATATTTCTCTTTCTCTCTCTCTCTCTCCATATCTCTCTCCATCTCCCTGTCTCGTATTTCTCTCCCTCTCTCTCCCTATCCCTTTCCCTCCCTCCGTCTCCCCCACCCTCTCTCTCTTCATTTTGACCTGTTGGTTATGGTTGTGGTTTTTGGTGAGAGCAAATTTCCCAAAGTCCACTTAACTGGTTTTCAATGAGGAATGAATCCTAACCAGGGACTTATAGTGGAAATAATAGATTAAACAGCTTTAGGCTGGCTTTTCACTCTATCTGAACCTTCTTTGACTGTCTGTCCATCCATCTGTCTGTCTCTGTCTCTCCCAATCTCTCTTACACACACACACACACACACACACACACACACCACACACACACACACACACAAACCCTTAACAAGACCTTAGCTGTGGTGACCCCTGATGACCCTATTGTCCAGCTTATCACTATTACTAACTCTCTCTCTCTCTTTTCTTCTCTCTCTTCTCTCTCTCTCTCTCCCTTCTCTTCTCTCTCTCTCTCTCTTTTCTCTCTCTCGCTCTCCCTCCTTCCCTCTGTCTCCCCTCTCTCTCTTTCAATTCATTGTGGACCTGTCAGTCATGGTTGTTGGTTTTTGGGAGAGCCAATTTCCCCCAAGTCCACTTAACTCGTTTTCAATGAGGAATGAATCCTAACCAGGCACTAAAGTGGAAATAATAGATTAAACAGCCCTTAAAGGGTGACTCTTGACTTTATTTGAACTTCTTCTTTTCTGTACCTGTGCTGTCTATCTCCCGTCTCATCTCTCTCTCTCACACTTCATGTCTCTACTCGCACCCATCTTGCGGACTCGTCCCCTCTGTCAGACCTTAGTTCTTCCTGTTGACCCGTATTGTCAGGTTGTTTTTTGATAGAGCAAATTTCCTCTCCTTCCTTACTTCTTCCATTAATGCTCCTTCTCAGGCACTTCCAAGTGATTATTGATTCCCTTTTAGTCTCTCTTTTCTATCTCCTTTTTCTCTCTCTCTGCTTGTCTGTTCTTGTCTGACAACCCCCACACACCCTCCCACTGTCACTCCCTCTCTCAATTCATTGTGACCTGTTGGTTACCGTTGTGGTTTTTGGTGAGAGCCAATTTCCCGCAAGTCCACTTAACTGGTTTTCAATGAGGAATGAATCCTAACCAGGGACTTTAAGTGGAAATAATAGATTAAACAGCTTTAGGGTGGCTCATGATTCTATCTGAACCTTCTTTGTTTGTACGTCTGTCTGACTGTCCTTCTGTATGTCTTGTCTGTGTTTGTCTGTCTGTCTCTTTCTCTCTCTCAACCCCCCCTATCTCTCTGCCTCTGTCTCATATTTCTCTTTCTCTCTCTCTCTCTCCATATCTCTCTCCCTCTTCCGTCTCCATGTCTCATATTTCTCTCCCTCTCTCTCCCTATCCCTCTCCCTCCCTTCGTCCCCCCCACCCTCTCTCTTTTCATTTTGACCTGTTGGTTATGGTTGTGGTTTTTGGTGAGAGCCAATTTCCCCCCAAGTCCACTTAACTCGTTTTCAATGAGGAATGAATCCTAACCAGGGACTTAAAGTGGAAATAATAGATTAAACAGCTTTAGGGTGGCTCTTGATTCTATCTGAACCTTCTTTGTCTGTCTGTCCTTCCATCTGTCTCTGTCTCTTTCTCACACACACACACACAACACACACACACACACACACACACACACACATACAACCTTAACAAGACCTTAGCTGTGGTGACCCCTAGTGACCTTATTGTCCAGTTGTCTTTTACTAACATAACTCCCCTCTCTCTCTCTCTCTTTTCTCTCCTCCCTCCCCTCTCCATCTCTCTCTTTTATCTCTCTTTCCTCTCTCTCTCTCCCTCTGCTCTCTCTTTCAATTCATTGTGACCTGTCAGTTTATGGTTGTGGTTTTTGGCTGAGAGCCAATTTCTCCACAAGTCAACTTAACTCGGTTTTCAATGAGGAATGAATCCTAACCAGGACTTAAAGTGAAAATAATACATTAAACAGCCTTAGGGTGACTCTTGACTTTATCTTTAACCTTCTTTGTCTGTCTGTTCTGTCTATCTCTGTCTCTGTCCCATCTTTCCCCCTTAAAACCCCCACACATCTCTCTCGCACTCACACACTTTCTGTTCTCCTCCGCCCGTCCTTGTTGTTTGTCTTGAACTTCTCTCTCCCTCCCCTTCCCCCCTCTCACTCTTCATTGTGACCCGTCAGTTATGTTGTGGTTTTTGTGAGAGCAATTCCCCAATCCACTTACCGGTTTTCAATGAGGATGATCCTACCAAGGACTTAAGGGAAATATTTGATTAAACAGCTTTTTGGGGGCTCTTGGTTTCTTTTTATCCCCTTTTTTCTTTTTTGTTATCTGTTGTTGCTCTCTCTCTCTCTCTCTCTCTCTCTCTCTCTTTTCTCTCTCTCTTTTATTATATATATCCCAAAAGGGGCGGATGGATATAAAAAAAAACCCTGGTTTTTTTCTTATCCCCGAAATAAAAGAAAAATTTTCATTTTATTGCCATTGTATTGTCTCCTCTCTCTCTCTCCCCCTCTCACACAACCTTACAGGACTTAGCTGTGGTGACCCTTGTGGCCCCATTGTTTAGGTTATTTTGACATAATAAACTTTTTATCTCTCACTTTCTACCCGCCCCTCTCTCTCTTTCTCTTTTCTGGCTCCTCCTCCCCCCCTCTCTACACAATCTCTTTCTTTTTTCTTTTTAATTTTTTGGACCCGTCAGTTAGGGTTTTAGTTTTTGGGGAGGCAAAGTTCCCCCAAGTTACTTAACTGGGTTTTTAATGGGAATGAATCCCAACCCCGGCATTTAAAAATGGATATAAAAGATTAAAGCTTTGGGGGACTTTGACTTATTGAACCTTCTTGTAGTCTGGCTTGTCTGTCTTGTCTGTCACTCCTCTCCCTCCCCTGTCTCCCCCTTTTCAATTCATTGTGACCCGTTTGGTTTCCGTTTGGTTTTTGGTGAAAGCAATTCTCCAAATCCACTTAATCGTTTTCAATGAGGAAAGAATCCAACCAGGGACATTAAGTGGGGAAATATTAGAGTAAAAACAGCTTTAGGGTGGCTCTGATTCTTTTTAACCTTCTTTTTGTTGCGTTGTTGATGTCTGTCGGTCCTTCTGTATGTTTGTCTGGGTTTTTTCTGTCTGTCTCTTTTCCTTCTCCCCCCCGTCTTCTGCCTCTGTCTATATTTTTCTTTCTCTCTCTTCCCCTATCTCTCTCTGCTCCCTTCTATTTTCTCCCTCACTCTCCCCATCCCCTTTCCCCCCCTCCCTCTCCCCCCCCTCTTTCATTTTTACCCTTTTGGGTTTTGGTTGTGGTTTTTGGTGAGAGCAAATTTCCCCCAAATCCACTTAACTGGTTTTAATGAGGATGAAACCTAACCCGGGACTTATAGTGGAAAAAATAGATTAAAAAAATTTGTCTGGCTTTTCACTTATCTGAACCTTCTTTGACGTTGTTCATCCCTCTGTTGTCTCTGTCTCTCCCCAAACTTCTTTCACACACACAACACACACACCCACACACCCACAAATACAACAACTTAAAAAAAGACCTTGCTTTTGGGGACCCCCGATGACCCCATTGTCAGTTATCACTATTACTAACTCTCCTCTCCCTCTCTTTCTTCTCTCTTCTCTCTTCTTCTCTCTCTCTTCTTTCTCTCTCTCTTTCTCTCTCTCTTCCTCCTTCCCCCTGTTCCCCCCCTCTTCTCTTTCAATTCATTGTGCCCGTCAGTCATTTGGTTGTGGGTTTTTTGGGGAGAGCCAATTTCCCCCCAAGTCCACTTTTTTGTTTTTAAAGAGGAATGAACCAACCCGGCACTAAAAATGAAAAATAATACATTTTAAAAGCCTTGGGTGATTTGATTTATCTGAACCTTCTTTGACGTTGCCGTTGTCTTGTTGTCTTGTCCGTTGTCTCTCCCTCCCTATCCTTCTCACATTATTGTCTCCTCCCACCGTCTTGTTGTTGTTTTCTGTCTCTTCCCCCCCGTCTCCCCCCTCTCATCTTATTGGACCCGTCAGTTATGGTTGTGGTTTTTTTGGGGAGAGCAAATTTCCCCAAAATCCATTAATGTTTTCAATGAGGGAAGAATCCCAAACCCGGGACTTAAAATGGAAATAAAAGATTAAACAGCTTTTTGGGTTTGGTCTTGTTTTATCGAACCTTTTTTTTTAGTCTGGCTTGTCGTCTTGTTGTCACTCTCTTCCCCTCCCCCTGTCTCCCCCTCTCCAATTCATTTGCCTGTTGGTTTCCCTTTTGGTTTTTTGGGGAGAGCCCAAATTTCCCCCAAGTCCCCTAAAGGTTTTTTAATGAGGAAAGAATCCTAACCGGCTTTAAGTGGAAATAATGATTAAAAGCTTTAGGGTGGCTTTTCTATTGAACCTTCTTTTTTTTGTAGTTGTCGATGTCCCTTTTGTATGTCTTGTTGTGTTTGTTTTCTGTCTCTTTCTCTTCTCAACCTCCCCCATCTCTCGCTCTGTCTCTATTTTTTTCTCTTCTCTCTCCTATCTTCTTTCCCCCCCCCCCGTCTCCTGTTATATTTCTTTCCCCTTCTCCCTATCCCCCTCCCCCCCTTTTGTCCCCCCCCCCTCTCTTTTCATTTTGCCCGTTGGTTTTGGTTGTGGTTTTTGGTGCGGCCAATTTTCCCCCAAGTCCCCTTTAATCTTTTCAATGAGGGAAAGAATCCTAAACCGGACTTAAAATAGAAATATTGATTAAACCCTTTAGGGGAGCTCTTTATCTTCTGAACCCTTTTTTGACTGTCTGTCCGTCCATTTGTCTCTGTCTTTTCTATACACACAACACACAACAAACACACAACCCCACACACAACACACAATAAACCCCTTAAAAAAAGACCCTTTGGTGGTGACCCTGTACTTATTGTCAGATTTTCATTTTACTAACATAACTCTCTCTCTCTCTTCTCTTCTCTCTCCCTTCCCCCCCCTCTCTCTTCTCTTCTTTTCTCTTCTGCTCCCTCTCTCTCTTTAATTCATTGTGCCCCTCAGTTTTGGGTTTTTTGTTTTTGGCGGGCCAATTTCCCACAAGTAACTTAATGGTTTTCAATGAGGAATGAAACCTAACCGGGACTTTAAAATGGAAATAATAGATTAAAAAAGCTTAAGGGGGGGTCTTGACTTTTTTTGAACTTCTTTGTCTGTACCTGTCTGTCTATCTCTGTCTCTCTCAATCTCTCTCACACACCATACGCACACGCACACACATACACGACACACACACACTTGACAAGACCTTAGTTCTGACCTCAGGTGACCTATTGTCCAGGCTTGTTATTACTGACATAATGAACTTCTCTCTCTCCTTCCTTCCTTCCTCTCCATCCCTTTCTCTCTCTCTCTTCCCTTTTCCCCTCCCCAGTCTCTCTCTCTCTCTCTCTCTCTCTCCTCTCTCTCTTCTCTCTTCTCTCTCTCTCTCTCTCTCTCTTACACACACACACACCCCAAAACACACACATTCTCACACAACGTACACACACACTCTCCCTCTCTCAATTTATTGTGACCTGTTAGTTATGGTTGTGGTTTTGGTGAGAGAACAATTTCCCCCAAGTCCACTTAACTCGTTTTCAATAAGGAATGAATCCTAACCAGGGACTTTAAAATGAAATAAATTTGATTAAACAGCTTTAGGGCAGCTCTTGACTCTATCTGAACCTTCTTTTGACTGTCTGTCTGACTGTCTGTCTCTTCTCTTTCTTGCTTGTTTCTCTGTCCTTATATTCCTGGCGCGGCTGATAAAACCATGGGGGACCATCTTTCCTCGAATAAGAATTTGTCCTTTCATGCCATGTCATTGTCTCTATCTCTCTCCCCCTCCTCACCACCTTTACATAACCTTAGCTTCTGCATCTCCCATTTCCCCCCTCCCCCCCACCCTCTCCATTTATTTTGAAACCTTTGTATGTTAGTTTCTAAACTTTCCCCCCGTCCTCTTCTCTCTTCTGGAATAATCCCCTCTTAAAGTGGAAAACATAATTAAAAATCTTTTTCTCTTTGTCTATCTCTTCTTTGTGACTGTCAGTTATCTGTTCTGTTTTTGGTCACACAACAATCCCCCAAACCCACACAACACGTTTTCACAGGAATAATCAACCAGCACAAAAGGAAAAAATACAATTAAAAGCCTTAGGGTGACCCTCCTATTGACTTTATACTGAACAAATCTCTCTTTGACTGTCTGTCCGTCTGTCTTCTCTGCTCTCTTCCTCTCTCTCCTCTACCTCCCTCATCTCTCTCTCTTACTTTTCTGTCTCTCTCTCCGCCCCTCTTCTCTTTTGTCTTTCTCTCTCTCTCTCTCCCTCCCCTCTTCTCCCCCCTCTCTCTTTCATTGTGACCCGTCAGTCATGGTTGTGGTTTTTGGTGAGAGCAATTTCCCCCAAGTCCACTTACCTCGTTTTCAATGAGGAATGAATCCTAACCAGGACTAAAAGTGGAAATAAATTTCATTAAACAGCTTAGGGTGACTCTTGGTACCTTATCTGATCCCTTTGTCTTTGTTGTCTGTCTGTCTGTTGCTCTCTCTCCTCTCTCTCTCTCTCTCTCTCTTCTTCTCTCTCTCTCTTATATATTTTATCCCTAAGGCGCGGATTGATATAAAAAGCCCATGGGGGACTCATTCATTATCCTGAAATAAAGAATTTGTCAATGTCATTGCCATTGTCATGTCTCTCTCTCTCTCCTTTCCCCCTCAAACAACCTGACAGACCTTAGTTGGTGAAGGGATTTAGTTATTAAATTGACATAATAACTTTTATCTTCACTTTTACCCGCCCTTTCTCTCTCTCTCTCTCTCTCTTCTCTGCCATTCCCCTCTCTCTCAAACATACTCTTTCTCCTCCAATTTATGTGACCTGTGGGGAGTTTTGAGAGAAAGCCCCAAGTATTAACTGTTTCAAGAGGAAAAAAGAATTAAACCAGGATTAAAGGGATTAATAATTAAACCAGCTATGGTGACCCTTGACCCCTATTGAACCTTCTTGTATGTCTGCTTGTCTTCTTTTTCACCCCCTCTCCCTCCCCCTGTCCCCCCCCATCTCCCCCCCCAATTCATTGCGACTGTGGTTACCCTTGTGGTTTTGGTGAAGCAAATTTCCCCAAGTCATTAAACTTTTTCAATGAGAATGAATCCTAACCAGGGCATTAAGTGAATATTAATAAACAGCTTTAGGTTTCTCTGATTTTATCTGAACCTTCTTTTGGTTTACTCTTCTGACCCGTCTTAGGTCCTTCTGTATGGGCTTGTCTGGTTTGTCGTCCTGTCTCTTTCTTTTCTAAGTCCCCGACTTTGCAAAATGTCACTTTTCTTTCTCTCCTCTCTCTATATCTCTCTTCTTTGTCTCGTTTTGTCCCCCTTTTTCCCTTCCCTTTCCCTCTCCGTCTCCCCAACCTCTCTTCTTCATTTTGACCTGTTGGTTATGGGTTTTGTTTTTGTGAGCAATTTCCCAAGTCCACTAACTTTTTCAATGAGGAATGAATCCTAACCAGGGAATTAAGTGGAAATAATAGATTAAACAGCTTTAGGCTGGCTTTTCACTCTATCTGAACCTTCTTTGATGTGTCGTCCATTGCTGTCTCTGTCTCTCCCAATCTCTCTTAACACACACACAACACACACACAACCACACACCCCAAAACAAAACACACACACATACCACAACCTTAACAAGACCTTAGCTGTGGACCCGAGACCTATTGTCCACTTATCACATTACTAACTCTTCTCTCCTCTCATCTCTCTCCCCTCTCTCTCTCTCTCTCTCTCTCTCTCCCCTCTCCCCTTCCTCTCCTCTCTCTCTCTCATCCGCTCTCCCCTTCCCTCTGTCTCCCCCTCTCTCTCTTTCATTCATTTGTGACCTGTCAGTCATGGTGTGGTTTTTGGGAGCCAATTCCCCAAGCCACTTAACTCGTTTTCAATGAGGAATGAATCCTAACCAGCACTTAAAGTGGAAATAATTTGATTAAACAGCTTAAGGGTGCTCTTGACTTTATTGAACCTCTTTGTCTGTACCTGTCTGTCTTCTCTGTCTCTCCCAATTTTCTCTTCACACACACTCATTAAAGCACACGCACCAACACAACACCCACCCCATCTCAAGACCTTAGTTTGACCCTAGGTGACCTATTGTCGGCTTTTTACTGATAGAACTTTCTCTCCCTTTCCCTTCCTTCTTCCAAAACCTTTCCTCTCTCCTCCTTCCCCGTCTTCTCTCCTCTCATCTCTCTCTCTCTCTCTCTTCTCTCTCTCTCTCTTCCCACTCCTTCTCACCACGTTCACCCCTCTCCTCTTCAATTCATTGTGACCTGTCAGTTATGGTTGTGGGTTTTTGGTGAGAGAATTTCCCCAAGTCCACTTAACTGGTTTTCAATGAGGAATGAACCTAAAACCCGGGACTTTAAAATGGAAATATTAAAATTAAACAGCTTTAGGGCTCTTGATTCTATCTTTAACCTTCTTTGGTTGTACGCGTCCCGACCCGTCCGTCTCCTTTGTATGTCTGTCCCGTGTTTGTCTGTCCTGTCTCTTCTTTCTCAACCTCCCCTGACTCTTTGCCTCTGTCTCATATTTCTCTTTCCTCTCTCTCCTCTCCCCATATTCTCTCCCTCTCTCCTCTCCCTGTCTCATATTCTCTCCCTCTCTCCTCCCTTATCCCTCTCCCCCCTTCGTCCCCCCCACCCCACTTTTTTTCATTTGAAACCCGTTGGTTATGGTTGTGGTTTTTGGTGAGAGCCAAATTTCCCCCCAAATCCACTTAACTCGTTTTCAATGAGGAATGAATCCTAACCAGGGACTTAAAGTGGAAATAATAGATTAAACAGCTTTAGGTTGGCTCTTGACTCAAATCTGAACCTTCTTTGACTGTCTGTCCGTCCATCTGTCTGTCTCTGTCTCTCCCAATCCTCTCTTTACACACCCCAACCCAAAACACACACACACACACACACACACACATACACACAACCTTAACAAACCTTAGCTGTGGTGACCCCTGATGACCCTATTGTCCAGTTATCACTATTACTAACTCTCTCTCTCTCTCGCTTCTCTCTCTCTCTCAACTCTCCCTCCTTCCCTCTGTCTCCCCCTCTCTCTCTTTCAATTCATTGTGACCTGTCAGTCATGGTTGTGGTTTTTGGTGAGAGCCAATTTCCCCCAAGTCCACTTAACTGGTTTTCAATGGGGAATTAATCCTAACCAGGCACTAAAAGTGAAAATAATACATTAAACAGCCTTAGGGTGACTCTTGACTTTATCTGAACCTTCTTTGACTGTCTGTCCGTCTGTCTCTCTCCCTCCCTAATCTCTCTCTCTCACACTTTGTGTCTCTCTCTCCACCCGTCTTGTCTGTCTGTCTTTCTGTCTCTCTCCTCCCCTGTCTCCCCCATCTCACTTTCATTGTGACCCGTCGTTAGGGTTTGTTGGTTTTTGGCGGGAGCCAATTTCCCCACAATCAACTTAACTGGTTTTCAATGAAGAATGAATCCAAACCAGGGACTTAAAGTGGAAATATTAGTTTAAACAGCTTTAGGTGGCTCTTGCCCTTTATTTGAACCTTCTTTGTCTGTACCTGTCTGTCTGTCTCTGTCTCTCTCAATCTCTCTCACACACTCATAACGCCCCACGCACAACACACACACTTGACAAGACCTTAGTTCTGACCCCCATGACGCTATTGTCCAGGCTTGTTATTACTGACATAATGAACTTCTCTCTCTCCTTCCCTTCCCTTCCTCTCCATCCCTTTCTCTCTCTCTCTCCCTCTCTCCCAGTCTTTCTCTCTCTCTCCTCCTCTCTCTCTCTCTCTGTCTCCTCTCTCTCACACACCACACACACACACACACACACACACTCTCTCTTCACACACACTACACACACACTCTCCCTCTCTCAATTATTGTGACCTGTTAGTTATTGTTGTGGTTTTGGTGAGAGCCCAATTTTTCCCCCCAAATCCACTTAACTCGTTTTCAAAAAGGGAAAGAATCCAACCGAGGACTTAAAGTAGAAATAATAGATTAAACAGCTTTAGGGTGGGTCTTGACTCTTTCTGAACCTTCTTTTACTGTCTGTCCGTCCATCTGTCTCTGTCTCTTTCTCACTCTCTCTCTCTCTCTCTCTCTCTCTCTCTCTTCCCCTCTCTCTCTCTCTCTCTCTCTCTCATATATCCATAAGGGCGCGGACTGGATGTAAAAAAGCACATGGGTGACATTCATATCCTCGAAATGAAAGAATTTGTCATTGTCATTGCCAATTTTCATTGGTCTCTCTCTCTCTCCCCCTCTCACACAACCTTGGGCAGGACCTTAGCTGTGGTGACCCATTGTGGCCCTATTGCCCAGATTATTATTGACATAATAAACTTTCTATCTCTCACTTTCTATCTCGCTCCCCCCCCCCCTCTCTCTCTCTCTGGCTCCTTCTCTCTCCCCCTCTCTCTCTCACACACATACTCTTTCTCTCTCTCTCTCTTCATTGTGACCTGTCAGTTATGGTTGTGGTTTTTGGTGAGAGCCAATTTCCCCCAAGTCCACTTAACCCGTTTTCAATAGGGAATGAATCCTAACCAGGCACTAAAAGTGCAAATAATAAATTAAACAGCCTTAGGGTGACTCTTGACTTTATCTGAACCTTCTTTGACTGTCTGTCATCTGTCTTATCTGTCTCTGTCCATCTGTCTCTCTCCCTCCCTCATCTCTCTCTCACTTTCTGTCTCTCTCTCCGCCCATCTTGTCTGTTTGTCTTTCTGTCTCTCTCCCTCCCCTGTCTCCCCCCTCTCTCTCTTCATTGTGACCTGTCAGTTATGGTTATGGCCAATTTCCCCCAAATCTACTTAACTGGTTTTCAATGAGGAATGAATCCTAACCAGGCACTTAAAGTGGAAATAATAGATTAAACAGCTTTAGTGTGGCTCTTGATTCTATCTGAACCTTCTTTGTCTGTCTGTCTGTCTGTCTTGTCTGTCTGTCTCTGTGTCTCTGTCTGTCCGTATGTCTCTCTCTCCCTCTCTCGTTTTTCTCTCTCTCTCTCTCTCTCTCTCTCTCTCTCTCTCTCTCTCTTCTCTCTCTCTCTCTCTCTCTTCTCTCTCTCTCTCTCTCTCTCTCTCTCTCTCTCTCTCTCTCTGCCGTCTTGTCTGTCTGTCTTTCTGTCTCTCTCCCTCCCCTGTCTCCCCCCTCTCACTCTTCATTGTGACTCGTCAGTTATGGTTGTGGTTTTTTGTGAGAGCCAATTTCCCCCAAGTCCACTTAACTGGTTTTCAATGAGGAATGAATCCTAACCAGGGACATAAAGTGGAAATAATAGATTAAACAGCTTTAGGGTGGCTCTTGATTCTATCTGAACTTTCTTTGTCTGTCTGTCTCTGTGTCTCTGTCTGTCTGTCCGTCTTTCTGTCTCTCTCTGTCTCCCTCCCTCATCTCTCTCTCTCTCTCTCTGTCTCTGTCTCTCTCTCTCTCTCTCTCTCTCTCTCTCTCTCTCTCTCTCTCTTGTTTTCTGTCTCTCTCCGCCCGTCTTGTCTATCTGTCTGTTTCTCTCTCTCCCTCCCCCTGTCCCCTCTCTCTCTTTCAATTCATTGTGACCTGTCAGTTATGATTGTGGTTTTTGGTGAGAGCCAATTTCCCACAAGTCCACTTAACTGTTTTCAATGAGGAATGAATCCTAACCAGGGACTTAAAGAGAAAATATTAGATAAAACAGCTTTAGGGTGGCTCTTGATTCTATCTTAACTGTCTATCTTTGTTGTCTGTCTGCGTCTGTCTGTCTCTCTCTCAATTTTCTGCACTCGCGCGCACATTTGTGTGTGTGTGTGTGTGTGCGCGCGCGTGAGCGCGCATGCGTGTATTTAAGTCATGTCAAACATTGTACCTATGTGCGTGCGTGCCCATGTGTTTCCCACTTTAACATCTTCCCACTTCAAATCAAAGGTTAGGAGAAAGAGTTATGTAGAGAAAAGGAAAAGAGGGAGGGAAAATGTGTTCTTCTTTCAAAGCTTAGACAGCAACTATTGTCTGTCATAATGTGAGAAAATGCGTTGTGCTGCCATTAAGCGCCTGACAAGTCGGGCCCAGCACATCCGACTTCAGCATGGGAAAGAATTTTCTTTGAAGTATTTCTGAAAAAACAGGCAGTAGAATGGACCAAGGCAGAAGATAGACGAGAATGAGGTGACAAGAATAAACGGAACAAGGCAGAAACAAAGAAGATAGAAAAGAGGGAATTCCTAGCGCAAAATTTCTAGAAGGTGGGGATATATATAGACAGGCCCCTGGTATCCCCACGAGAAAGAATGAGTACGATTTAGCATGTGCGATTGCGAGTGTATACAGAGAAAATGAGTCACAGAGAGACAGACAGACAGACAGACGGCCACAGAGAGAGACAGACAGATGGCCACAGAGAGAGCAGTCTAGATTACAGGAAAATCTAAATACATACTCTACTATTGTAAACACACAGTCACTCGCTCTTTTTTTTCAAAATTCAAGATTTCAAGAAAACCCCAAGGGGCACATGAAATCCAACAAAGCCAATACTTGCAGATGTGGGCGTGCGAAAACACAACACAAACTCACCCCAAAATGGAAAGCAGAAAGGAAAGCACAAACTATGGACATGAAAAGCAAAAGACCATTCACAATACAGGAAAGGCACGCAAATTAACATGTCTGGATACATTACCAGCAACCAACTGCATTCTCTCTCTCTCTCTCTCCTCTCTCTCCTCTCTCTCTCTCTCTCTCTCTCTCTCTCTCTCTCTCTCTCTCTCTCTCAGCATATCACGCCCAACCCAAAGACATCCACAAGCACACACACACATACACACACAGGTGCTCGTGGAACATCCACATGTGAAGATGGAACTTTGAACAAAAACCTTGGTCAAGTTTCTTTTATTCAGTGATGATTTTTGCGCTTTGCATTTTTCATCAGGTTTTGACATTGTTTAAGTCATTCTTAAGCTTCCTTTTCCATTTGTTTTATTGCAGCTGCAAGCTGGCTATCCAACCCCAACTCCAGGTGTGTGTGTTTTTTCTGAAGGGGGAGGTAGGTTTTTCCCCAATGCTCTGACCAGCAGTGACACAATGAGCGCCCAACTGACTTGTTCGCCTGTGAATTCTCACACTATCATTTGAAACAGCAGATCACAGTGGCATGTTCATTCCATAATGCTTTTAAAACACCGAATTGACAAAACAGCTTAATTCCAGCTATGTTATCTTTACAGCCAGGAAACACAAACCTCCTGAACAAGTTAAGAGCAAAACATCAGCTTGAGAGTTTTTAAAGAAGCATGAGTTTTACAAAGCTTGTATTTTTCTCCTCAGGAAAAGTCAGTTGGGTAAAGTGTCAGTGGTGTGTGCTCACCACATACAGGAAAAATGGAAGCTATGCTGGTTACAGGAAACATTTTGATCTTCTAAAGAAACATTTTCTCCATTCATTTAGATGGCTAAGTTTGGATTTTATCACACGTGATAGAGGTAATTCATTTGGGTTGTAAAAGTATCCACACCTTTGTACATTTTCAGTTGGGATTCTCAAACAAGGTAGTTTTGTTTAGATAAAGTGTACTAACAGAGCAACAAAATCATTGATAATTGCAACACACAAGCAAAAAAACATAAAATGCTACTGGCAAAGGGGTGTCCAATTCACCCTTGCATGGGAGTAAATCCAATAGCAAAACAATTTTAAATGCAATATATTTCAACATAATGCACATACAACATAAATGTTCTCTCTAGAATGGGAAGTAGAGGGAAGGGGCAGCAAAAATTGGAGAAGGCATTAACTGCCTAACAAACCAGTCTACCATCATTATGCCACAACACCATTGTCTAAGAATTTCAAATGAGGATAGGTCAAACATGATTTAAGCCGGGACCTGGCGATTGTTATGATCAAGAATTGATACAGGCAACAAACTTCACACATTTACTACCTTTCACTTGAAGGTAAAAACAAAATGTGGGTTTAGTTTGAAATGGTGACATGCAACCAACTCAATTGTACAACTTCCCAGAAAAAGATGAGAAACTTCAAGCCTCTAAAATAAATTTTGAAACACTAAATGCCACCAAAACATTACTGAACATGTATTTTTATTTTTATTTACCTCAAAAACCCAGAAGATAATTTGTTTACCTACTGTGTCAGCATAAACCTCTTTGTCTACTTGCTTTCTGTGTCCACATGTGGGGCCAGGGTTAGGGTTGAGGTTAGTGTTAGGGTTAGTGTTAACAGTTAGTAGCAGGGAAATGGCTGGTTGTCAGCTGGTCGGTCTGAATGTTAAGAATGCATGTGGACGCCATAACACACAGACAACTGGTATGTAGCTATAGACTCAATGGTACGTAGCTCTTGAAATAGTATTAAGTTTTGAATCAATCTCTGCTCCTATCAACATCTAAGTGGTGGTGCAATTGACTTGTCCACACACATTTCCAGTTTGAATATCAAAGCAATTTCAGCCAAAGACATTTTTAACAACCTGCTTCTATCATTTCTTTACCAGTTGCATCCATTAAGGACGGTGGCAGGATGGTTAAGACGTTTGCCTGCCAACAAGTAAACCGTGAGGTTCTGGGTTCGATTCCCAGCCTCGCCCTTTCTTCCCAGTTTGACAAAAAAATCAAAACTGAATGTCAAAGTCCTTCGGATAGACTATAAACCGAGGCCCCGTGTTCGAACGCATGCAGAACATCTTGCGCACACGTTAAATCCTGTTCCGTTTTTCGAAAGAGTAGGCCATTGTTTTCCCGGTGGGAACAGATGACAAAATTTACAAAACCGCATACACACGGGGACTGGAGGGGAAAAAAAGCACAAAAGTGCTTTTTCCCCATTATCCTCGATAAAAAAAAAAGTCATCTGAGCGCTTTGATTTTTTTGCTTAACAAGATTCAGCGCTATATAAATTCCATACTTTATTATTATTTTTATTATTATTTTTATTATTATTTTTTTTTATTTTTTATAATAATTATTATTATTATTAATTATTTTTTTTAAAAGAGTCCAAAATAAGCCATGTAAAAAAAATATCTATCAGCCAGCCCTCTTTTTCTATCTCCACTGCTCTAAAAAGTGCATCAGCAAACCCCTCCTAAACACTCCTTTCTCTTCCTTGCCTCTCATCCTTCCAGCCTGATGTCTCCTCCCCAAAAACTACTCCTTTAACATACACACACATAACACACACGCTCTCTCTCTTCTCTCTCCTCTCTCCCCTTCTCATCTCTCTCTCTCTCTCTCTCTCTCTCTCTCTCTCTCTGTGTAAAAATTAAAAAAATAATGTTTTTTGAATAGTGGTTTAAAACACATATTTCTACTTCGGGCCCAAAATTAAAGGCCGTTTGATTGCCTATTTACTAACATTGTATTTTTGAGGTCTCTGACACTTCGATAGGAAATGGAACAAATTTACCTACTTTCCAATAACGGGAAAATTTGATTTTCTTATTTTAAAAAAACTTTCAAAATTGCCAGGTATATAATATGCAGGGAAGATTTCACAAAGTAATGGGTAGCTGCCTAGTATTGAACCCTCTTACGATACGCACACAAAAATCAATTATGGTCCTTTAAGCCCAAGTTAACCAAAACACACATACAAAACTTTCAACACACCAAGAGAAAAACCAAATTTACTTTAAATCCATTTACTTCAAATCCAAAGAGCAGAAGTGTTGAGAGTCTCACATTCTACGTCATTCCGAAAAAAAAAAAATTAAAAAAAAACAAAAAAAAAAAAAAAAACCAAATTTTTCACTTTTCCCCCCTTTTTTACTTCTATGAATAGACATTCCGCCCCTCCCCGCCCCCCCCTTTCAATTAAGGAGCAGTTTTAATGTGGTTTTTAGACCAAATTTTAAAACCCTTTAACTTTTTTAAATGGGTTTTCCTCCCTTAAAAAAATTTTTTTCAGCTTTGGGTGGCTCTTGATTCTATCTTAACTGTCATCTTTGTTGCTGTCTGCGTCTGTCGTCTCTCTCTCAATTTTTGCACTCGCGGCACATTTTGTGTGTGTGTGTGTGTGCGCGCGCGTGAGCGGCATGCGTGTTTTTAGTCATGTCAACATTGTACCTATGTGCGTGCGTGCCATGTGTTTCCCACTTTAACATCTTCCCACTTCAAATCAAAGGTTAGGAGAAAGAGTTATGTAGAGAAAAGGAAAAGAGGGAGGGAAATGTGTTTTCTTTCAAAGCTTAGACAGCAACTATTGTCTGTCATAATGTGAGAAAATGCGTTGTGCTGCCATTAAGCGCCTGACAAGTCGGGCCAGCACATCCGACTTCAGCATGGGAAAGAATTTTCTTTAAAGTATTTCTGAAAAAACAGGCAGTAGAATGGCCAAGGCAAAGATAGACGGAATGAGTGACAAGAATAACGGAAAGCAAGGAAACAAAGAAGATAGAAAAGAGGGAATTCCTAGCGCAAAATTTCTAGAAGGTGGGATATATATAGACAGGCCCTGGTATCCCCACGAGAAAGAATGAGTACGATTTAGCATGTGCGATTGCGAGTGTATACAGAGAAAATGAGTCACAGAGAGACAGACAGACAGACAGACGGCCACAGAGAGAGACAGGACAGATGGCCACAGAGAGAGCAGTCTAGATTACAGGAAAATCTAAATACATACTCTACTATTGTAAACACACAGTCACTCGCTCTTTTTTTTCAAAATTCAAGATTTCAAGAATAACCCCAAGGGGCACATGAAATCCAACAAAGCCAATACTTGCAGATGTGGGCGTGCGAAAACACAACACAAACTCACCCCAAAAATGGAAAGCAGAAAGGAAGCACAAACTATGGACATGAAAAGCAAAAGACCATTCACAATACAGGAAAGGCACGCAAATTAACATGTCTGGATACATTACCAGCAACCAACTGCATTCTCTCTCTCTCTCTCTCTCCTCTCTCTCTCTCTCTCTCTCTCTCTCTCTCTCTCTCTCTCTCTCTCTCTCTTCTCAGCATATCACGCCCAACCCAAAGACATCCACAAGCACACACACACATACACACACAGGTGCTCGTGGAACATCCACATGTGAAGATGGAACTTTGAACAAAAACCTTGGTCAAGTTTCTTTTATTCAGTGATGATTTTTGCGCTTTGCATTTTTCATCAGGTTTTGACATTGTTTAAGTCATTCTTAAGCTTCCTTTTCCATTTGTTTTATTGCAGCTGCAAGCTGGCTATCCAACCCCAACTCCAGGTGTGTGTGTTTTTTCTGAAGGGGGAGGTAGGTTTTTCCCAATGCTCTGACCAGCAGTGACACAATGAGCGCCCAACTGACTTGTTCGCCTGTGAATTCTCACACTATCATTTGAAACAGCAGATCACAGTGGCAATGTTCATTCCATAATGCTTTAAAACACCGATTGACAAAACAGCTTAATTCAGCTATGTTATCTTTACAGCCAGGAAACACAAACCTCCTGAACAAGTTAAGAGCAAAACATCAGCTTGAGAGTTTTTAAAGAAGCATGATTTTACAAAGCTTGTATTTTTCTCCTCAGGAAAGTCAGTTGGGTAAAGTGTCAGTGGTGTGTGCTCACCACATACAGGAAATAATGGAGCTATGCTGGTTACAGGAAACATTTTGATCTTCTAAAGAAACATTTTCTCCATTCATTTAGATGGCTAAGTTTGGATTTTATCACACGTGATAGAGGTATTCATTTGGGTTGTAAAAGTATCCACACCTTTGTACATTTCAGTTGGGATTCTCAAACAAGGTAGTTTTGTTTAGATAAAGTGTACTAACAGAGCAACAAAATCATTGATAATTGCAACACACAAGCAAAAAAACATAAAATGCTACTGGCAAAGGGTGTCCAATTCACCCTTGCATGGGAGTAAATCCAATAGCAAAACAATTTTAAATGCAATATATTTCAACATAATGCACATACAACATAAATGTTCTCTCTAGAATGGGAAGTAGAGGGAAGGGGCAGCAAAAATTTGGAGAAGGCATTAACTGCCTAACAAACCAGTCTACCATCATTATGCCACAACACCATTGTCTAAGAATTTCAAATGAGGATAGGTCAAACATGATTTAAGCCGGGACCTGGCGATTGTTATGATCAAGAATTGATACAGGCAACAAACTTCACACATTTACTACCTTTCACTTGAAGGTAAAAACAAAATGTGGGTTTAGTTTGAAATGGTGACATGCAACCAACTCAATTGTACAACTTCCCAGAAAAAGATGAGAAACTTCAAGCCTCTAAATAAATTTTGAAACACTAAATGCCAC
>CM054159.1:36675200-36682700 GCA_028751875.1 Rapana venosa | reverse complement strand
TGTGTGTGTGTGTACATGACAGAAGCTGACATAAGCACCTGTAATATTTAGACAGTGTATGAGATGATTGAAAACAGTGAATCAATATGGTCTTGTTCAGCGCTGAAAGAGCTCCACTGGTATAGAACAGATCAGATTTAGAATATATATATATATATATATATATATATTATATGTGTGTGTGTGTGTGTGTGTGTGTGTGTCTGTGTGTCTGTGTGTCTGTGAGTTTGTGTGTGTTTTAGAGTGAGTGTGTGTGTGTATTTTGTGTTTCCATTGTGGGTTTTTTGCGTTTCCAGAGTGTGTGTGTGTGGTCTGTGTGTTTTAGAGTGTGTGTGTCTGTGGGTGTGTGCGTGCACGCGTGTGTGTGTGAATGGTATATATTTTGTTTCAATACTTAATATGGCATGTCCTGGTTTGCCCCGTATTTTTGCTTTAGTTCAATTTCTTAAAGAAGCGAGGGCATTTACATTTTTTTCAATTGGTTTACTGAACAATAATATGTATAAAACAATAAAGTAAAAAAGCGTTATTAGTGTATTATACATTTACGCACATCTTACCTTTCTGCAAGTGCTTGTATATTGAAAAGAATGTACATTGTTTGCACTCAGAATTGGGTGAATGGATAAATAAAATAATTTGTAATGATTTGATACATGTATACATAGAAAAGAAATCAACGGGCATGGAAAAGTACACAGAAAAGGTTATATAATGTATAGATCCCAAAAGTGAGCACTACACACATACTGCAATATAAAACAAAAGCTACAGGTTAATGATAAGGTTTTCAAAGGACACATATCCTCATAGCAGTAGTTTTGACCCCTTGCCTTACCAAAATAAGTATTTATATATGTATATAATATCATGTAAAAGTGAGTAGTATATACACACAAATACGATACAGAGAGGCTATACCAAGTCTTTATTTCATCACTAAACCATTTGTCTAAAGAACACCTCCCCAAGGAGACAGAGCCTGACCTAATTCCCTGGTGTGTCCCGAATTAGAAACACGGCCTTGGGCTCCTGCTCTTTCCACATGGGAGGTAACTGTTACTGCCTCATCCCTTCGATTTGTTTGTTTTACAAGATTCAGGGCTATGTAAATTCCATATTATTATTATTACCATCATCATCATCATCATCATCATTATGATGATGATGATGATGATTATTATCATTATTTTTATCATCATTATTATTATTATTATTATTATTATTATTATTATTATTATTATTATCTTAAGTTAGTCTAACGTCTAATGATAGAGAGCCGCATTTTGGACACAACAATCGACTGAGATGCCTTTTGCAGCTTGGGCTTTTTAAAAAAAACACTTTGTTTGTTTGTTTATTTGTTGTTGTTGTTTTGTGTTGCTGTTTTTGGGGGGGAGGGTTGGGGAGGGGAAGCCTTTCTTAAAAAACAAACAAACAAACAAAGCTTCATTTATTGAAGACCTAGTAAATCCTGTGTTGTACACATTCAGACATCTGTGTCCCTGCGTGCATGCGTGCGTGTGTGTGTGCTTGCTTACTTCCTTGTGTACATGTGTGTGTGTGTGTGTGTGTGTGTGTGTGTGTGTGTGTGTGTGTGTGTGTGTGTGTGCTTTATTCCTTGTGAATATGTGTGTGTATGTGTACGTGTGTGCTTAATTCCTTGTGTACATGTATGTTCTTTATTTAAAATTTATTTTATTCTTTTATATCGAGGATAATGGAATAAGCACTTTTGTGCTTATTTTACATCCAGACCCCGTGTGTATGCGGTTTACTCTGTCCCCTGTTCCCATCGGCACACAATGGCCTACTCTTACGAAAAGCAGAACAGGATTTAACGTGTGCGCAAGATGTTCTGTGTGCGTTCGCACACGGGGCCTCTGTTTATAGTATCATCCGAAGGACTTTTGGGTAGAGTGGAGTCAGCACTGATGTTAACTCCAGGGGAAAATATCTCCCTAGAACGGGAATCGAACCCGGGTTGTCAGATTGCGAGTGCAATGTTCTAACCACTAGGCTACCCCGTCACCCCGTCTATGTGTGTGTGTGTGTGCGCGCGCGCGCGCGCGCGTGCGTGTGTGTGTGTGTGTGTGTGTGTGTTTCTTTCATTTCGAGGATAATGGAATAAGCACTCTTGAGCTTTTTTTGTTGTTGCTTTTTTTTGTTTTACACCCACCCCTGTATGTAAGTGGTTGTGTAAAATCTATCATCCCATCCCACGAACACAACAATGGTCTACTCAACCAAAACTTTGAAGGTATTCTGCGATTCTGTTCACACACACAAGGGAGGGACTTCGATTTATAGCTCCACCCGAAGGACTTTTGTGGGAGTGGAGTCGGCACTGATGTTGACTCTAGACGAACAATTCCCTTGAACGGGCTTCTTGGTAGTGGCACAAATCCGTGCTGGAAACTTGGTCGTGGATAAAAAATACGAAAAGTCTTAGGTTCGATTCCACCCCAACACACATACACTCTCTCTCTGTCTCTCTCTGTTTCTCTCTGTCTCTCTCTGTGTCTGTCTGTCTGTCTGTCTGTCTGTCTGTCTGTCTGTCTCTCTCTCTCTCTCCTCTCTCTCTCTCTCTCTCTCTCTCTCTCTCTCCTCTCTCTCTCTCTCTCTCTCGGGCAGATGGCCTGGCTCATTAAATTATTTGACTTTGACTTGACTCTCTCTCTCTCTCTCTCTCTCTCTCTCTCTCTCTCTCTCTGTGTCTCTCTGTCACTCTCTCTCTGTCTGTCTGTCTCTCTCTGTCTGTCTCTCTCTCTCTCTCTCTCTCTCTCTCTCTCTCTCCTCTCTCGGGCAGATGGCCTGGCTCATTAAATTATTTGACTTTGACTTGACTCTCTCTCTCTCTCTCTCTCTGTGTCTCTCTGTCACTCTCTCTCTGTCTGTCTGTCTCTGTCTGTCTGTCTGTCTGTCTGTCTCTCTCTCCTCTCTCTCTCTCTCTCTCTCTCTCTCTCTCCTCTCTCTCTCTCTCTCTCTCTCTCTCTTATATATATCCCGAAAGGCGGGGACTGGAAGTAAAAAAGCACATGGGTGCTTATTCATTATCCTCGAAAAATAGAATTTGTCATTTGTCATTGTCATTGTCATTGTCGTTAAATTGCGAGCGCGTAGCACAACGTTCTAACCACCAGGCTATCTATCTATCCCGTAGTCGTCGTCGTCGTCGGCGTGTGTGTGTGTGTGTGTGTGTGTGTGTGTGTGTGTGTGTGTGTGTGTGTGTGTGTGTGTGTGTGTGTGTGTGTGTGTGTGTGTGAGAGAGAGAGAGTGAGAGAGAGAGGGGGGAGACAAAGAGAGAACTCTGAACTCTGAACGTAGTTCAGTTCAGAAAGAGAGAGAGAGAAAGAGAGAGAGAGAGAGAGGGAGAGAGAGAGAGAAACAGAGAGAGGACTTATCAACGCAGGAATTATTTTACTACAGAGAGAGAGAGAGAGAGAGAGAGAGAGAGAGAAAGAGAGACAGGAGAGACAGAGACGTAGAGAAACAGAGAGCTTGATGACTTATCAAAACAGGAATTATTTTACCACAGAGACAAAGAAAGAGACACAGAGATACAGAGTGAGAGAAAGAGAGAGACAGAGACAGAGAGAGAGAGAAAGACAGAGATGACTTATCAAAACAGGAATTATTTACACACAGACAGACAGACAAACAGAGACAGAGAATAGAGAATAGAGAAACAGAGAGCTTGAGGACTTATCAATACAGAACTTATTTTACCACAGAAACAGAGAGAGAGAGAGAGAGAGAGAGAGAGAGAGAGAGAGAGAAGAGAGAGAGAGAGAAAGTGTGTGTGTTTGTGTGAGAAAGAAAAAGAGACAGAGGCAGAATGAGACAGAGACACAGAGAGAGAGAGAGAGAGACAGAGAGGACTTGTCAATACAAGATGCATTTTAGCACAGAGGCAAAGACAATGACAATGACAATAGTTTATTGTGATTTAAGCTGTGAAGCCCAATCACAAGGGGCCAGTGGGAACGGGACTAGGCACAACACATATATTGACCGATAACAACAACAACAACAGCAACAAATATGGTTGTAGCCCAAAATGATCATCATGGCATGGATTCCACGCCATGGCACAGAGATAGAGATCCAGAATCAGACACAGCATTGCAGCAAAGTGTTCAGTCAGACCGAGGCAGAGAGAGAGAGAGAGAGAGAGAGAGAGAGAGAGAGAGAGAGAGAGAGAGAGAGAGAGAGAGCGAGAGAGAGACAGACAGACAGACAGACAGACAGATCCAGAATCAGACACATCATTGCAGCAAAGTGTTCAGTCAGACAGAGGCACAGAGAGAGAGAGAGACAGAGACAGAGAGACAGACAGACAGACAGACATATCCAGAAGCAGACACAGCATTGCAGCAAAGTGTTCAGTCAGGCAGAGGCACAGAGAGAGAGCGAGAGAGAGAGAGAGAGAGAGAGAGAGAGAGAGAGAGAGAGAGAGAGACAGACAGACAGACAGACAGACAGACAGACAGACAGACAGACAGACAGACACATCCAGAATCAGACACATCATTTCAGCAAAGTGTTCAGTCATACAGACGCACAGAGAGAGAGAGAGAGGGGGAGAGAGAGAGAGACAGACAGACAGACAGACGGACAGACAGACAGACAGACACACAGACAGACACACAGACAGAGACAGACAGACAAATAGCTAGAGGACTTATCACCACAGGAATTATTTTACTACGTTTCGCATCCTTACCCTGCTTTTTTTTGGGGGGGGGGGGCCACGACGCTCATTCCAGTATCATTTTTCGCCAGCCCTACTGTAAGATGTCCTATCATATTCACAGAGCCAGAGGTCTACAGGGATGCTCCTAATGCAGAATTCCTGTCAGGTCAGGTCAGGTGAGGTCAGGTCAGGACAGGTCAGGACAGGTCAGGAACAGGAGGGGCCATTGCACTGCCGGCGGTTGAATCACTTTAGTGATGGTTACCCCTTATCAGTTTTAATCAGATATAACATCAATATGCAGGGTGCCGGCCACTCAAGCCCATACCTTCTTCGTCTTCTTGTTCGTGTTGTTGTTGTTGTTGTTGTTGTTGTTCTTCTTCTTCTTCTTCTTCTTCTTCCTATTCTTCTTCTTTTTTCTTCTTCTTCTTCTTCTTCTTCTTCTTCTTCTTCTTCTTCTTCTTCTTCTTCTTCTTCTTCTTCCTTCCCTCCTCCTCCTCCTCCTCCTCCTCCTCCTCCTCCTCCTCTTCTTCTTCTTCTTCTTCTTCTTCGTCAAACGCTCAGACAGCAACTATTATTGTCTGTCATACGAGCAAGGGGACTGGATAGCTCAGTGGTCAGAGCACTTGCTTTCCCCCAGCATCCATCGTGGTTACCACTTGGATGGGTGACCGTTTACACGCATCGGCTTCAGTACAGTTCCCCCAGTTCACCCAGCTATAAATGTGTACCTGCCCTCTTTAGGGTCAGGGAAGGTAAAAAGCAGCGAGGGAGAGGAGATGGGCGCCGCCCCTCAATATGCTGGCCCCTAGAGAAGTTGAGGTCTCTGATGCCTCGCTCCCCTACGACCACATAGGTTATGAGACACCTTGACCTTTGGCTGCATAGCTGGGTAAAAGGCGAAAAGTCTGGTCGCACTTACAGGGTAGAATGAGTTAAGATCCATGGTAATATTGTGCTGACATGAGAAAGACAGACAGACAGACAGAGACAGGGAGGGAGAGAGACATAGACACAGACAGACAGACAGACAGACAGACGGACAGAAAATGAAAGAGATACAGACAGAGACAGAGAAGGAGACAGACAGACACAGACAGACAGACAGACGGACAGAAAATGAAAGAGATACAGACAGAGACAGAGAAGGAGACAGACAGACACAGACAGACAGACAGACAGACAGACAGACGGACAGAAAATGAAAGAGATACAGGCAGACAGAGAAACAGACACAGAGAGAGTTAAGATCCATAGTAATATTGTGCGGACATGAGACAGCCAGACAGAGAGAGACAGAGAGGGAGACAGACAGAGACACAGAAAGACAGACAGACGGACAGAAAATGAAAGAGATACAGACATACAGGCAGAGAGAAAGAGACAGATAGAAATAGAGAGAGAGAGAAATGGAGAGATAGAGACATCGACATAGAGAGAGAGAGCACTATCATTACTTTACCTTGTGATACTGTAATTTCCCTGGGGAAAGTAAGGGAACAGTATCTTCGTAATTTTGGTTTGTTATGTTGTATGTCTTTGGAGAGAGAGAGAGAGACAGAGACAGAGAGAGACAGACAGAAATAGAAACAGACAGACAGAGACAGAAAGAGAGAGGGAGAGAGACAGAGACATAGAAGGTGAGGGAACAGTATCATCGTAATTTTGGTTTGTTATGTTGTATGTCTTTGGAGAGAGAGAGGAGAGAAGAGAGAGAGAGAGAGAGAGAGAGAGAGAGAGAGAGAGACAGACAGAGACAGAGAGAGACAGACAAAAATAGAAACAGACAGACAGAGACAGAAAGAGAGATAGAGAGACAGAGACATATAAGGTGAGGGAACAGTATCATTGTGGTTTTGGCGTTTTATGCTGTATGTCTTTGGGGAGAAAGAGAGAGACAAGAGACAGAGCGAGTTGTTGTCATCATAACATATTAATATTGCATCATATGTATCCTATTATGATGCGTTATTTTTCTCACAGGAGGGAGAGGGATTTCGCAACGTCAGTATTTTAACGTGTGACGTGATCACTTTCTTGGGGGGAGTGGGGTGGGGGTGGGGGGGGAGAACGCAGTAATGCTGTCATTCTAACTTGTGAAATTATCACTTTTTCCTGGAGAGAGAGAGAGAGAGAGAGAGAGAGAGAGAGAGAGAGAGAGAGATGTATAGAGACATAATTATTGTCATTGTGTTCTGTAGTAATATCAGTTCGTTGGGTACGTGGTGGTTAGTGTTATCTTTTCGCTTATAGCGGTGGGGGAACATCGACGGTCTGAGGGTTGGAGATCAGGAAGTTGAAGAGGTGGAGAACTTCACCTATCTCGGAGCAAACGTCACCAAAGACGGAGGAGGAACAGCAGACGTCAAAAAGAGAGTAGCGCTGGCCAGTGCGCAGATGAAACGATTATCCAACATCTGGCAAATGGGAGACATCGGCAGAAAAACCAAAGCATCCCTTTTCAAGAGCCTTGTTTTGTCGGTTCTTCTCTACGGATGTGAGACCTGGAAATTAACGAAAGGAGAAGAAGAGAAACTAGACATTTTCCAAACCAAATGTCTGAGGAGGATCTTCAAGATCCGATGGCAAGAACACATTTCCAACAAGACAGTCTTGGAAATAGCAGGAGCAGAACAAATCAGCCAGGAGATTAGAAGACGGAGATGGAACTGGATCGGACATGTCCTAAGAAAGGACAGGAGTGACGACTGTGCTGTTGCCCTCGGATGGACACCTGAAGGGAGAAGGAAAAGGGGACGACCAAAAACAACATGGCGACGAATGGTAGAAGTAGAGCGGAACGG
>CM054159.1:36672949-36674700 GCA_028751875.1 Rapana venosa | reverse complement strand
GGGGTTTGGGTGGGGGGGAAGGAAAGGAAAGGGGGGGGGAGAATAATTTGAAAATTGAAAAAATTATTTTATTTCGAGGATAATGAATAAGCACCCTTGTGCTTTTTTTTGTTTTGCCTCCAGTCCCCGCCCTTAGGAATACATCATATGACAATAAAGAGAGAGAGAGAGGAGAGAGAGAGAGAGAGAGAGAGAGAGAGGAGAGAGAGAGAGAAGAGAGAGAGCCTTTGAAACAACAAACCGCGGAAACTTCTTTGAAGAAGAGGAAAGCTCTATAATATGTCGTTTGAAGTGGTGTTGGTGTTGGTTTTTGGGGGGGGGGGTGGGGGGGGGGGGGGGGTTAGATAAAGAGATAGGAGACATACAGACAGAGACGGACAGAGACACAGAGAGAGAGAGACAGAGACAGAGACAGAGAGAGAGGGGGGGGGGGGGGGGGGGGGGATGACACAAAAACGGACTTGAACAGGAAAACAAACAAGACCTCATGAATATTCATTTGCAAATTTCTGAAGGAATGTTTCCAGCAATGTCACCTATGGACTACAATTAAAGCGCGTGCTCGCAACTGTGTAATTTTGGAGTGGTGGTGGTGGTGGTGGTGGGTTGAAGATAAAGTTCCTAAGTCGGTTAGCTCCACTGGGATTCTATAATACAATCAAACTAAACCAAACCAAACGCACGTGTGTGTGTGTGTGTGTGTGTGTGTGTGTGTGCATGCGTGCGCGCACGTCTCTCTCTCTCATGAGTTTATGTCACAGTGCATCTGCACATGACTGTGTATAAATTTTACACGCGCGCGCGCGCGCGCGCGCACACACACCCACACCCACACACACACACGTGCATGTATACACACACACACACACGTGCACGCTTCATACAAGGATTTTTAAAACACACACACACACACACACACACACACACACACACACACACACACGTGTGTGTGTGTGTGGGGGGGGATTTACATGTGTGTGTGTGTGTGTATGTGCGTGCATGTGTTAAAAATCCTTGTATGTATGCGTGCATGTGCATGTGCATGCGTATGTGTGTGGATACATGCTGAATATGATTATGTATACATGCATTGTATGTGCATGTGTGTGCATAGATAAGTGCGAATAATATGTGTGTAAGAAGAGATGTATTTTTTAATGTATTAATTTATTCATTATCATGTAATCTTTTATTTTGAGATAAAGTGAATAAGTATTTCAGTACTTTGTGTGTTGTTTTTTTTACCCATCCAGTCCACGTGTGTATCAGTTTCGGCGGTGAATTTTGTCATCCGTTGTTTCCCACCGGCACAACAATGAATATACGAAGAGCTCTTGTACGAAACGTGTGCGCAAGATGAATCTGCGAGATACATACGTGTAGTTATGAGAGAAAAATAACGATAACGATAATGAACGATAACGATAATGATAAAGTAATGTTAATTGCCGTTAAGCTATAATTATGAGAAGAAAGATAGGAGAGAGGAGAGAGAGAGAGAGAGAGAGAGAGAGAGAGATAGAGAGGAGGAGAGAGAGAGAGAGAGAGAGAGAGAGAGAAAGTACAATGTACAATGACAATGACAAATTTCTTTTATTTTCGAGGATAATGAATAAGCACTCATGCGCTTTTTTAGCATCCATTCCCGCCCCGTAGGGGATAAACATCTTAATAATAACCCAATAGTGATGTATTTCTTTGTATTTGGAGAGATAGAGAGAGAGAAGAGAGTGAGAGAGAGGAGAGAGGAC
>CM054159.1:36655449-36667949 GCA_028751875.1 Rapana venosa | reverse complement strand
AATTTCAGGCCCAAACGATGAAGGGGGGGGGGGGGGGGGGGGGGGGAGAGGGGAGGGGAGGGGGGTATCGAACATCGACACTTCCGAATGGACTTTTTTTTTTTTTTTTTTTGCTTTCTAGGCAGGCGCGTTACCTCTCGACCACAGACAGAAGTTGGGGGATAAGAGGGGGGGGGGGGGGGAGGGGCTGGGTTTTTTTGGGGGTTTTTCGGGGGGGGGGGGGTGGGGGGGGGCGAGAGGGGGGGGGGGTTGTTCCTCGGCTACAGCTCCGAGGTTTACCAGTGGTAAAGTTTTTTGCTTATGCGACCGTTTGCCCACCGTTAATTCAGGCAGCTGCATTCTGAATTCCGGGATGATGTCTAAAAACGACACTTAGTGCGCGTGCGTTTTTGTGTGTGTGTGCTGTTGTTTGTTTGTTTGTCTGTTGTAGTTGTTGTTTGTTTGCTGTAGTAGTTGTTGTTGTTGTTGTTGGTGGTTTGGGGGTGGTGGTGGTGTTGTTGTTGGGTTTGTTTGTTTGTTGTTGGTTGGTTGTTGGTGGTGGTGGTGTTGGGTTTGTTTGTTGTTGTTTGGTTGTAGTTGGTTAGTTTGGGTGGTTGTTTGTTGGTTGTGTTTGGTTGTTGTTATTGCTGTTGTTGTTGGGTTTGTTTATTTGTCGTTGCTGCTGTTGTTGGGTTTGTTTGTTGTTGTGCTGTTGTTGGGTTTCGTTTGTTTGTTGTTGTTGCTGTTGTTGTGTGTTTGTTTATCGGTTGTCGTTGCTATTGTTGGGTTTGTTGTTGTTGTTGCTGCTGTTGTTGGGTTTGTTTGTTGTTGTTGCTGCTGTTGTTGGGTTTGTTGTTTTTTGTTGCTTTCGGGTATTGTTGGGTTTGTTTGTTGTTGTTGCTGCGATTGTTGGGTTTGTTTTTTGTTGTTGCTGCTGTTGTTGGGTTTGTTTGTTTGTTGTTGTTGCTGTTGTTGTTGGGTTTGTTGTTTTTTGTTGCTGCTGTTGTTGGGTTTGTTGTTGTTGTTGTGCTGCTGTTGTTGGGTTTGTTGTTGTTGTTGTTTCTGCTATTATTGGCTTTGGTTTGTTTGTTGTTGTTGCTTGCTGCTATTGTTGGCTTTGTTTGTTGTTGTTGTTGTTGCTGCTGCTATTGTTGGGTTTGTTTGTTTGTTTGTTGTTGTTGTTCCTGCTGTTGTTGTTGGATTTGTTGTTTGTTGTTGTCGTTGCTGTTGTTGTTGTGGTTTGTGTGTTGTTGTTGTTGCTGTGCTGTTGTTGGATTTGTTGTTCTTGCTGCTGCTGTTGTTGGGTTTGTTGTTGTTTTTGCTGCTGTTGTTGGGTTAGTTTGTTGTGTGTTGTTGTTGGGTTTGTTTGTTGTTGTTGTCGTTGCTGTTGTTGGGTTAGTTTGTTGTTGTTGTTGCTGTTGTTGGGTTAGTTTGTTGTTGTTTTCTGTTGTTGGGTTTGTTGGTTGTTGTTGCTGATGTTGTTGGTTTGTTGCTGCTGCTATTGTTGGTTTGTTGTCGTTGTTTTCGTTGTGCTTTTTGTTGGGTTTGTTAACGTTGTTGCTGTTGTTGGTTTGTTTGTTGTTGTTGCTGTTGTTGGGTTTGTTGATGCTGTGTTTTTTGGATTTGTTGTTGTTGTCATTGCTGCTGTTGTTGTTGTTGTTGTTTGCCTCTTTTCTTACGAATTTGGAGATTATGGCTAACACGACACTAGTGTGCATATAGGTTTTGTTGTTGTTTGTTTATTTGTTTGTTTGCATGTTGCTGTTATTTTTTGGTGGTGGGGGGAGTAGATGGGTTTGGGGTCTTTTTTTTTTGGGGAGGGGGGAGGGGGGGAGTGGTAGTGTATCGTGCTTAGCGTGCGTGCGTGTGTGTGAGTGTATTGCGTGAGTGCTTCGTGCGTGCGTGCGTGTGTGTGTGTTTTTGGTGTTTGGGAGAGGGGGGGGGGGGGAGGAGGTTAGTCATCTGTTCTGTCAGAATACATAAGCCTACTCCACCGAAAGGCGGAACGGGTTTTGATGTGCTCGCAAGACGTTAAGTGTGCGTTTGTACATGGGATCTTGCTTTAACTTCGAAAGACTTTCTGCGGAGAAAAATCGGTACTGAGGTTAACTGCAAAGGAGGTAAGGAAATGTAAAGGAGTCCCATAACCTATATTAAGGTCGTAGGGGAGCGAGGCGTCAGAGACCTCACTTCTCTAGGGCCAGCATATTGAGGGCGGCGCCCATCTCCTCTCCCTCGCTGCTTTACCTTCCCTGACCCTAAAGAGGGCAGGTACCCATTTACAGCTGGGTGAACTGGGGGAACTGTACTGAAGCCAAGGCGCGCAAACGGTCACCCATCCAACTGGTAACCACGCTCGACGCTGCTTAACTTGGCTGGGGGAAAGCGAGTGCTCCGACCACTGAGCTATCCCGTCCCCCTAACTGCAAAGGGGGAAAAAAATCCCCGCAAACAAGGGTCTCAGAATACCTAAGATATGGGTTAAGAACAGGAATGCATTGAAACAGAATAACGGTGGAGGGAGGGTAGAGTTAATTCTTGAAACTTCACCCATGAATTGACAGTCAATTTGGTATAAAAAAAAATCGGCTACATTTCGACAACACAAGACAACGTGAAAATGTACTGGTAACATAATTTGCTCCGTAAATCTTTTCAATTTTATTTCTCAGTGGTCAGAGCACTCGCTTTCCCCAAGCAGCGTCAAGCGTGGGTGCTAATTGAATGGGTGACCGTTTCGTGCGCCTTGGCTTCAGTACAGTCCCCCTAGTTCACCCAGCTGTAAACGGCTACCTGTCCTCTTTAGGGTCAGGGAAGGTAAAGCAGCGAAGGAAGAGGAGATGGGCACCACCTACCCTCAATATGCTGGCCCCTTAGAGAAACTGAGGTCTCTTAAATAACGCCTCGCTCCTTCCTCTGCGACCACGTAGGTTATGGGGAGACCTTTACCGTTTTTCATCATCAATCCTTGGACCAAGATGGTTACTGGGGAAAACATGAGGGGTGTGTGGGTGGACAGTGCTCTCCAGGCTGGTCTGTCTGTCTGTCTGTCTGTCTTCAGCCTTCCGCAGCAACACCACACAGGCCTGTGTCAAGGTCTGTCCAGTCTTTGACGTTAGTTCTGCATCATCCAGTTCTTCCAGTGGATCGGTGGTCTAGAGGTAACGCGCCTGCCTAGAAAGCGAAAAGTCCGGGTCGCAAGTGTGCGATGGCTCGATTCCCCGTTGGGCCCGAAACTCCCCCCCCCCCCCCCCCCCCCCCATCCATGAGTGGTGGTCTGGGTGCTAGTCTTTCGGATGAGACGATAAACTGAGATCCTGTGTGTTACACATAATTATTTAGTGCACGTAAAAGAACCCACGGCGATAAGAGAGTTGTCCCTGGAAAAATTCTGTAGAAAAAAAGCCACTGTGGTAGGGAAACAAATACAGTTCCAGACAGGAAAAGAAAAAAAATGTAATGGGTGGCGCTGCTCTTGTGGCGACGCGCTCTTCCCAGGGAGAGCAGCCCGAATTTCATGCAGAGAAATCTGCCGTGACTTAAAGTGGTATAAAAAAACCAACCAAAAATATGTGCTCATTTTTGGTTTAAAAAGAATTTATTCAGGGAAAGTGTCACAAACTTACAATCATACCTTTTTGTGTGCAGATGCAAATCTTACTATGAAGTTCCAATTTCTGAATCAGCGACAAGTGATTTAAACAAGCTATACTTTTTCATTGAAACTCCACAAGACTGTTCTGAATTCTGAGTGCCTTTTCCTTTTTTGCTGCATTATCAACTTTTCATAACCATAGAGATAAACCCAACAAAAACTGATTACTGATTTTTCTTAAAGAATATGACTGAACGCTCATAAGACAAAGTTTTATGATGAAAATGGTGGGTGCATTTGTGGCGGACAACTTTCTCTGGCTCATCGTATCGTCAAAAGCTTCATGTTTACTAACTCGAAACTTTTATGTAGCTAGAAATATTTCTAAAGAAAATTTAGATATAATTCTGTCGGGTGAAAATATCCTTTTTTCTTGTTCTTAGTCTCTTATGCATGGCTCAGTTTTTGCCTTTCTTTAATGTTCTCTTTAATATATATACCTCTACCTCTAAATATATATATATATTTCTCTCGCTGTATTTTTTGTACGTAACATTCGTAATTTAATACCAAACTGTCACATGGCTCTTCCATATTTTTTTCTATTATTTCTGCTAGATGTTCTTTTTAGCTGTCTGATATCACAATAGTGAACAGACGTTAAATACAAGACCAGACAGACAGACAGACACAAAAGCAAGAAGGGCAACTGGCAGGCAAAAAAAACCACAAACACAAAACAAAACAACACCAAAAAACAAAAAAAACCCAACAAAGTACACAAAAACAAAAAAGAAAACCGAGTGGTAAGGCGACAGCCAGCCAGACAGACAGACACAACACACACAACACACACACAGACAACGAACAGACAGACATACTGACAGACAGACTCACAGACAGACAGACAGACAGACTCACAGACAGACAAATATACAGACGTACAGACAGAGGAGAGGAATCCCCGGAAAAACCCAAGGATAGGATCATTATACGAGGGGACAGATTAGGCAGCACATACAGAGGTGATGCCATAAGTGCAGAGGTCAGAGTGATGAGGGTGAGGGGTGGGGGGTGGGGGTGATATGAGAGGGGTGGGGGGATGGGGTCAGAGGGGTCAGATGAGAGTACTTAAAAACCAATCAAAAAACCGAAACGAAAAACAATAACAACAAAAATGACAACAACAACAGCAGCAACAACAAAAACTGTTGACTCTTGATTTTGCTATCTATAGACGAACAAGCGATCGGTTTGTGGTGGCTCTGTGTGTGTGTGTGTGTGAGTGTGTTTCGTGTGTGGGTGTGTGTGTTTCGTGTGTGTATGTGTGTGTGTGTGTTTCGTGTGTGTGTGTGTGTGTGTGTGTGTGTGTGTGTGTTTCGTGTGTGTGTGTGTGTTTAGTGTGTGTGTGTGTGTGTGTGTGTGTTTGTGTGTTTCATGTGTGTGTGTGTGTGTGTTTAGTGTGTGTGTGTGTGTTTGTGTGTTTCATGTGTGTGTGTGTGTGGGGTGTGTGTGTGTGTTTGTGTGTTTGGTGGTGGGGGAGGAGTCAGTTAGGGTTGTATGGGGAATTCTAACAACAGCCTCTCTCTCTCTCTCCCTCTCTCTCTCTCTCTTGCGCGCAGAACATCTTGCGCACACGTTAACTCCTGTTCCGCTTTTCGTAAGAGTAGGCCATCGTGTGCCGGTGGGAACAGATGACAGAATTTACAAAACCGCATACACACGGGGTAAGGAGGGGAGGTAAATGTGTCCCATAACCTATAAGGTCGTAGGGGAGAGAGGCGTCAGAGACCTCACTTCTCTAGGGCCAGCATATTGAGGGCGGCGCCCATCTCCTCTCCCTCGCTGCTTTACCTTCCCTGACCCTAAAGAGGCAGGTACCCATTTACAGCTGGGTGAACTGGGGGAACTGTACTGAAGCCAAGGCGCGCAAACGGTCACCCATCCAACTGGTAACCACGCTCGACGCTGCTTAACTTGGCTGGGGGAAAGCGAGTGCTCCGACCACTGAGCTATCCCGGCCCCTCACACGGGGACTGTATGTAAAAAAAGCACATAAGCGCTTATTCTATTATCCTCGATATCAAAGAATAAAATAAAAGATAAATAAAATAAAATAAAATAAATAATCTCTCTCTCTCTCTTATTCTTTTCCTTCAATAAAAAGTTTCAAAGATCAGAACTCTCTCTCTTTCTCAATGGAGGTTAGTAGGGGTAGGGGTTGGGGGGTGGGGGCCAGAGATAGTTAGGGTCGTAGGGGAGCAGGGGTGGGGGCAGGTGGGGGGGGGGGAGGGGTAGGGGGCGCAGGGGGGTGGCGGGGAATTCTTACCAACAGCCTCGTGGGGTTTCGTGTAACAGTTTAACGATAATTTGTTCTGACCCTCCACTGCTGTCTTCATCCCTCCCTCTCTCCCTCCATCCCTCCCTCCCTCCCTCCCTCTCTCCCTCCATCCCTCCCTCACATAAAGCGGTGTGTAAGGGAAGAAAGTGACCTGGAACAGTTTACTACTTAAGTCCTTCGGATGAGACTATAAACCGAGGCCCCCGTGCCGTGTGCGAACGCACGCACGCACGCAGAACATCTTGCGCACACGTTGAATCCTGTTCCGCTTTTCGAAAGAGTAGGCCATTGTGTGCCCGGTGGGAACGGATGACAACATTCTACAAAAAACACATACACACGGGGACTGGATGTAAAAAAAAAATAAGCGCATGAGTGCTTATTCCATTATCCTCGATATAAAAGAATAAAAAAAAAATATAAAATACATACTACTCTTGAAACTTGGAGTTAACATGTTGGCTTCAGTCCTTCTGTCTGTCTCTCTGTCCCTCTCTCCGTGTCTCTCTGTCTCTGTCTGTCTGTCTGTCTGTCTGTCTGTCTGTCTGTCTGTCTGTCTCTTTTCTCTCTCTCTCTCTCTCTCTCTCTCTCTCTCTCTCTCTCTCTCTTCCTCTCTCTGCCTACCTGCCTGCCTGCCTGTCTGTTTGGTGCTCTCTGTCTCTGTCTCTCTCTCCGTGTCTCTGTCTCTGTCTATCTGTCTCTCTTCCTCTCTGTGCGTGCCTGCCTGTCTGTGTGTCTGGCGCTCTCTGTCACTGTCTCTATCTCTCTCTGTCTGTCTGTCTCTCTCTCTTTCTGTCTCTGTCTGTCTGTCTGTGTCTCTATCTGCCTCTCTCTGAATGCCTCTCTCTGTCTGTCTGCCTGCCTGCCTGTCTGTCTGTTGTCTGTCCCTTTCTCCCCCCCTCTTTATTTCTTCCTTTCTTTCTTTCTGTCTGTCTGTTTGTCTGTATGTCTCTCTCTCTCTCTCTCTCTCTCTCTCTCTCTCTCTCTCTCTCTCTCTCTCTCTCTCTCTCCTCCCCCCCTCTCTCTTTCCCTCCCACACTTCCCCCTCCCCCTCTCCCATATTCTGTACTGAACTCTCTTCTTGTGACCACTTATGCCCTCCTCCTCCTCCTCCTTACCCCACCCCCCCATCCCCACCCCCACCCCCGCCCCCACTCCTCACCCCTGCCCTTACTCCCAATCCCCCGAAAGAAAAAGGAAAAGATTTTAAAAAAAGATAAAAAACGGTCGTAAAATCCCTTCCTAAATCCCTTGCCGTCAATTTGGCCCCTAAGTTTATTGTGGCCTTTGACATCAGGTTGCTAAAGCTCGCTCCTGACTTGCCCCCTTAACACCTTGCTAGGTACTAGCTGAACTGAGAGAGGGAGAAGGAGAGGGATGGGGGAGAGAGAGAGAGAGGGAGGGAGAGAGAGAGAGGGAGGGAGGGAGGGTAGAGAGGGAGAGAGATGGAGAGAGAAAGAGAGAGAGGGAGGGAGAGAGGGAGGAAGAGGGAGATGGAGGGAGAGAGAGAGGGAGAGAGAGAGGGAGAGAGAGGGAGAGAGAGAGAGGAGAGAGAGAGGGAGGGAGGGAGGGAGAGAGAGGGAGAGAGAGGAGGAAGAGAGGAGAGAGGGGGGGAGAGAGAGAGAGAGAGGGAGGGAGAGAGAGAGAGAGAGGGAGAGAGAGGAGGAGAGAGAGAGAGAGGGAGGGAGAGAGAGAGGAAGTGAGAGAGAGGGAAGGAGAGAGAGGGAGGGAGAGAGAGGGAGGAGAGAGAGAGAGGGAGAGAGAGAGAGGGAGAGAGAGAGGGAGGAGAGGAGAGAGAGGGAGAGATGGAGAGAGAGAGGGGGAGAAGAGGAGGGAAGGAGAGGGAGGGAGAGAGAGGAGGGGAGAGGAGAGAGGAGAGAGAGGAGGAAGAGAGAGAGAGGGAGAGAGAGGGAGGGAGACAGGGGAGAGGGAGAGAGTGGGAGAGAGAGAGGGAGAGAGAGGGAGGGAGAGAGAGGGAGGGAGGAGAGAGAGAGAGAGAGAGGAGGAGGGAGAGAGGAGAGAGAGGAGGGAGAGAGAGGAGGAGAGAGAGAGAAGAGAGAGGGAGAGGGAGGGGTGAGGACGAGGAGGAGAGAGGAGAGAGAGTGAGTGAGAGGGAGGGAGAGAGAGAGGGAGATGAGAGGAGAGGGAGGGAGGAGAGAGAGGGAGGGAGAGAGAGGGAGGGAGGGGAGAGAGAGGGGAGGGAGAGAGAGGGAGGGAGAGAGAGGGAGGGAGAGGGAGATGGAGGGAGAGAGAGGGGGGAGAGATGGAGGGAGAGACGGAGAGAGAGAGGGAGAGGGAGGGAGAGAGAGAGGGAGATACAGACACAGACAGGCAAGCAGGAGACAGAGAGACAAACAGAGAGAGTGGGTGAGGGAGACAGAGACGGAGAGAGTGAGGGAGAAACAGAGGCAGAGACAGAGTGAGGGAGAAGAGAGAGGGACAGAGAGAGAGAGAGAGAGAGAGAGAGAGGGGAGAGAGAGAGACAGACAAAGACAGGCAGAGACAGAGAAAAGACAGACAGAGTAAGGGATGAGAGAGAGAGGAGTAACAGAGAGACAGTAACAGAGAGACAGAGAGAGAGAGAGAGAGTGAGGAGAGACAGAGAGGGAAGAGAGGACAGACAGAGAGTGGGAGAGATACAGACAGACAGACAGGCAGGCAAGGACAAAGAGACAAACAGAGGAGAGAGAGAGGAGAGAGAGAGAGACAGAAGACAGACAGACAGACAGACAGAGAGTGAGGGAGAGAGAGACATAGAGAGAAACAGAGAGAGAGAGAGAGAGATGAGAGAGAGAGGAGAGAGGAGGAGAGGTAGAGAGGAGGACGAGAGAGAGGAAAGTGACAAAGAGAGAGTGAGGGAGAGAGAAACAGAGAGAAGAGAGTGAGTAGAGAGAGAGAGACAGAGAGAGTTGAGGGACAGAGAGAAGGACGAGAGAGAAGAGTGTGTGTGTGTGTGTGTGTGTTTGGTGATGTGAGGTGAGTAGTGAGAGAGAGAGAGAGAGAGAGAGAGAGGAGAGAGAGAGGAGAGAGTGAGAGATGAGAGATGAGATGAGGAGAGATGAGAGAGGAGAGAGAAAATTCGAAATGGTTTATTCAGTATAGGTTATGGCCCCTTACTGAAGGGGGTACAATACACCAGTTTCAAAGCCAAACAGTGGCCAGGTGTTCTAAATCTTCATCTGTAAACATGTCATTTTCAATATGTAGATCAACAAAAAGCACGAGATATCTTTGACAGTAATTGGTTTAAGTAAACTGAAAAAAAAGAAAATCTTCGCTGTTTTGATTATGTTCATTCCAGTTGTGTCATCTGTGAACTTTATGCAAATCAGCAGATAACAGAATATAATCATTACATTTTACCTGTGTCTGATAATACACTAAACGACCATGATCTTCACCAGCACATTTTACCAAGTTAGAATACATACATTCAGATTGATACCTATATTTATCATAATTATATTTGTTAAACTTCTGTCTCACATAATCCTCAGAGCATCTTGAGCGCTTTGATTTGTTGCCGTATAAGATTCAGCGCTATATAATTTCCATACATTATTATTATTATTATTATTATAGCCAAAACGTGACAGGCCTGTAATACTAAAACAATGAGGATCTTCATCTATGATATCTGGAACAATGTTTGCAGTCCATCTATTGAAATCTCCATTCATCAATACACGCACATCCGAAATCTCTTAAATCTTATCCACAACTCTTTTTCAGACATAGGCATACCACTATCAACATCAAAAATGGGGGACGGGGCAGCCAAGTGGTTAGAACATTGCGCTCGCAATCTGACGACCTGGGTTCGATTCCCGTTCAAGGGGGATATTTTTCCCCTGGAGTTAACATCAGTGCAGACCCCGCTTTTCCCAAAAGTCCTTCGGATGAGACTATAAACCGAGGCCCCGTGTTGCGAACGCACGCAGACAATCTTGCGCACACGTTAAATCCTGTTCCGCTTTTCGTAAGAGTAGGCCATTGTGTGCCGGTGGGAACAGATGACAGAATTTACACAACCGCGTACACACGGGGACTAGATGTACAAAACAAGTACATAAGTGCTTATTCTATTAGCCTCGATATAAAAGAAGACATTTTTTTTTAAATGATGAGTTTTCTGTCAGTAAGTGAACACAAATACATCATACATCCTTTGCCAGACCTAAATGACCTTTTCTATAATAATAATCAGCATGATAACAACGAATCGGTGTTAAAGGTAAACATGACAAAACATGTTTTATTATAATCAAATTTAGATGTTTGCTACCAGATACTGTGTGGAAGCTTTTGTTGCAAATTTACAGTTGAATAATTATATTTTTGTTGTTTTTCTGACAACTGTGGTGTACCATAAACCAGCCAGCCATTCGGTTCATAAACAAAAAACCAAAAAAAAGTTAAGGAGGATGGTTTGTTGGATCAAGAAGGAACTTTAAGAGTATATGAGATTTATGTATTTATCTATCTATTTATTTATTTATTCATTCATTCATTCATTCATTCATTCATTTATTCATTCTTTTATATCGAAGATAATGGAATAAGCACTTATGTGCTTTTTTTTACATCCAGTCCCCGTGTGTATGTGGTTTTGTAAATTTTGTCATCCGTTCCCACCGGCACACAATGGCCTACTCTTCCGAAAAGCGGAACAGGATTTAGCGTGTGCGCAAGATGTTTTGCGTGCGTTCTCACACGGGGCCTCGGTTTATAGTCTCATCCAAAAGACTAAAGAGAGAGAGAGAGAGAGAGAGAGAGAGGGGGGGGGGGGACTGTTTTAGTGTCAAAAGGTCTTTAGTATTATGTCCAGTTCATGTAGAAACATTACCCATCCATACAAAATGAATAACTTCATAATTATATGATTTGGTCTGCAGTACCATGTTTGTAATATCTGTTTGAACTATTGATTATTTGTCATTGGTTGTATGACTGTAAGATTAGGTCGAATGCATGCGCTTTGATTTGTCTTTGCAAGATATAGCGCTATATAAGTTCCATTTATTATTATTATTATTATTATTATTATTATTATTATCTTCTTCTTCTTCTTCTTCTTCTTCTTCTTCTTCTTCTTCTTCTTCTTCTTCTTCTTCTTCTTCTTCTTCTTCTTCTTCTTCTTCTTCTTCTTCTTCTTCTTCTTCTTCTTCTTCTTCTTCTTCTTCTTCTTCTTCTTTCTTCTTCTTCTTCTTCTTCTTCTTCTTCTTCTTCTTCTTCTTCTTATAAATTATGCTTTTGAATTGAAATGATCGCCTTAGCTGTATAGATCATAGCGAAATGTGTATTTCAAAATTCTTTTTCTTCTTCATCACTAAAATATACAATTTTTTCATTCATAAAAGGGTGCAGTTTTGTCAGGGAAAGTATGTTAATGAGCATAAATGTATAATTTTCATTGTTAAAAACAAAGCAAATGTCAACATTTTTACTGTTGACATGTGGGTGTGTTTGTGTGTGTGTGTGTGTGTGTGTGTGTGTGTGTGTGTGTGTGGAGGAGGAGGAGGAGGAGGAGGAGGAGGGTGTTTAACACGTGTGCCTCTCATTTCTCTTAAATTTGCAATAGTCAGACACATGATAGATATTATATATATATATATATATATATATATATATATTATATAATATATATATATATAGAGAGAGAGAGAGAGAGAGAGAGAGAGAGAGAGAGAGATAGATATATATATATATAGATATATATATATATATATATATATCTGTATATCTGTATATCTGTTTGTTTGTTACTTTTGTTTTTGTCTGCTGTTTTGTTTGTTTTGTTATTAGGTCAATACGTCTGTCTACAAGAGAAAAGGGAAGGAGGAGGGTGGGAGGGAGAGAGATAGGAGGTTTCAATTCAAAAGTCATAGTGTGCAAAGTACACACTATAACATATACATACATAATTTTCATTAGTAAAAAATCGTTAAACAACACGGAGTTTAACAGAAATAGAAATTATAGTCAACATTTTCATCAGTATCATGCTTTTTATGTTTGTCCGTCGTGTCCGACGATGACCTCCAAGACAGCAGAGGAGGCAGCTGCCGTTTTGGAAACTGGGCAGAAATTTGATTATAGTGGAGATGCCTTACCCACAGTACATCCCCACTCTCTCGGCCAAGTGGGCATAAGGACAGTCAGCGTTGGAGATGTTCTCCAAAGGCCAACCATCCCCCAGGGCTGCAGCACATAAGGACTGTGCGAGTCAAGCCTCCTAGTCAGAGAGTCATAGTCGATCACTAAAGACTAAGCTGTAAAGTGGAATTCCATGAGTGGGAAAGAAAGCCACTGGTCATACAGCCTCTCACTTTGCTGTTGCCCCCAGCGTCAATGGTTTAATCAAGAACTGTGATGAAGCCCAGGCGCTGATGGCAGAAGTTTACTCTTACTATAAATTTGCTATCTCACGCACACACATACAGACACAGACACAGACACAGACACAGACACAGACACACACCACACACACACACACACACACACACACACACACACACACACACACACACACACACACACACACACACACACACACACCACACACACACACACACACCACACACA
>CM054159.1:36635449-36647949 GCA_028751875.1 Rapana venosa | reverse complement strand
CTTACAGTTGTTTTATCATCTCATTTTTGGTTTAAACATGGTTTATTCACTATTCATACAACATAAGCAAAGAACAACAATGCAGCTTATTTTTCATCTATTTAATACCATTTTGTTCAGTTTCGGCCCATTTTTGGACGCTAATGCTAGAGTACGCATAAATAAAAAACATTGCTTGTTGTACTCATTTTATGTATTGGTGCTACGTTGTTCTGAAAGGAAAAACTTTGGTTTACAAAAGAAAGAGAGAAAGACTGAGACAGAGATACCGAGAGACAGAGAAAGAGAGACAGACAAATGCAGAGACAGAGAGACAGACAGGGAGAGACAGAGACAGAGGGATAGGGACAAATATAGTTTATAGAAAATATAAAGAAAGTAAATAAAGTTCTATTAATGCAGTGTATTCTTTCTGGATTTTTTTTTGCCCTGGAATTATTGTAAGAGTAAAAATTTGTTGGTTTTTTATTTTATTTTTAGAAAATTCCCACATTTGTTGAACATGACAGCGTGTCGCCACAAGAGCAGCGCCACCCATGATTTTTTTTCTGTTCCTGTCTTCAACTATATTTGTTTCCCTATCAGAGTGGCTTATTTTTTCAGAAATTTTGCCAGGGACAACTCTCTTGTTGTCGTGTTTCAATTTTTTTTTAAAACATGCGATAAATAACTATGTGTATCATACGGGACCTCGGTTTATCGTCTCGCCCAATAGACTAGCACCCAGACCACCACTCATGGTCTAATGGATGGAGAGGGGGGGTGGGTGGGGAGGGGAGTTTCAGGCCCGAACGGGAATTGAACCACCGCACACTTACGACCCGGACTTTTCGCTTTCTAGGCAGGGGCGTTACCTCTAGACCACCGATCCACTTTATGCTTTAGTACAAACTGTAATATCCCCCTCCCCTATCTAACCCTCTCCTCCAATTTTCCATCTTCTCTTATTTCTTATTCTTTTATCTTCTTCTTTTATATCGAGGATAATGGAATAAGCACATGTGCTTTTTTACAACCAGTCCCCGTGTGTATGCGGTTTAGTAAATTGTCATCTGTTCCCACCGGTACACAATGGCCTACTCTTCCGAAAAGCGGAACAGGATTTTAACGTGTGCGCAAGATGTTCTGCGTGCGTTCGCACACGGGGCCTTGGTTTATAGTCTCATCTGAAGGACTTTTGGGGAGAGTGGAGTTTGCAAGAATGTTAACTCCAGAGGAAAATATCCCCTTAAACGGGAATCGTCGAACCCGGGTCGTCAGATTGCGAGCGCAATGTTCTAACCACTAGGCTATCCCATGCAAACTGTAGTACCCCCCTCCCCCCACCCTCACCCTCACCCCCCAATCCATCGCTCTTTAATACAACTTGTAGCACCCCCCCCCCCCCCCACCTACCCCCACCCCCTATCCAACCCTCTCCTCCAATCTTTTGGCACAAACTCTAGCATCCCTGTGTCATAAAAAAAAGTGTCATTCATAACAATTATGGCAAGAACCCTTTTTAGATTCATAAAACTATAAAAAAAAAATCAACAACAAAAAATCATCTCTTTATTCAGTGACAGAGGGGAGAGAGAGAGAGAGAGAGAGAGAGAGGGGAGAGAGAGAGAGAGAGAGAGAGAGAGAGAGAGAGAATATCAGAAGCGTCAGTCACTGGTAGTAAAACAAAAAAACAAAAAAAAACTGTAAAAAAAACCAAACCCAGCCCAGAAGGAAAAAAAACCCACAACAACCCCCCCCCCCCCCAAAAAAAAAACCACCAAAAAAAACTTAGGACAAGAGCACAAACAAAACGAGAGGAGTCCAGCCACACGTCTGTCCCTCATAAATCCCACACCTTGCACGTGCCTCTTCTCTCATGTGCAAATGGGCCCCACGTGCTGCGCATGCGCCGTGCTCTTTGACCCCCTCATTGTTGTCGGTTTATTATCATTTGATAGGAAGCGCCATCAGGGAGAGGAGGTAGGTGAGAGAGAGAGATAGGGAGAGGGGAGGAGAGAGAGGGAGAGGGAGAGAGAGAGTGAGAGAGAGGGGGGGGAGAGAGAGTGCGAGAGAGAGAGAGGGAGAGTGAGGGAGAGATAGGGAGAGAGAGAATAATAATAATAATAATAATAATGTATGGAATTTATATAGCGCTGAATCTTGTAAAGCAACAAATCAAAGCGCTCAGATTTTATTTCATACCACTTTAAGTCATGGCAGATTTCTCTCCGTGAAATTCGGGCTGCTCTCCCCGGGGAGAGCGGGAGAACGCGTCGCCACTTAGCGCTGCGCCACCCTTTCACCCTTTTTTTTTTTTTTTTTTTCTGCAGCTGTATTTGTTTCCCTATCAGAGTGGCTTTTTTCTAAGAATTTTGCCAGGGACAACTCTCTTGTTGCCGTGGGTTTTTTTACGTGCGCTAAATAATTACGTGTAACACACGGGACCTCGGTTTATCGTCTCATCCGAAAGACTAGCGCCCAGACCACCACTCATGGTCTAAGAGAACGAGAGAGAGGGAGGGAAAGAGAGGGAGGGAGAGAGAGAGGGAGAGAGAGTGAGAGAGAGAGAGAGAGAGGGAGAGGAGAGAGAGAGGGAGAGGAGAGAGAGAGGGAGAGAGAGAGAGAGGGAGAGAGAGAGAAAGGGAGAGAAAGGGAGAGAGAGAGGGAAGAGAGAGAGGGAGAGAGAGACAGAGGAGAGAGAGAGGGAGAGAGAGAGAGAAGGAGAGAGAGGGGAGAGAGAGAGAGAGTGAGAGAGAGAGAGGGGGAGAGAGAGAGAGAGAGTGAGAGAGGGGAGAGAGAGAGGGAGGTAGAGAGAGAGAGGAAGAGGGGGAAAGAGCGAGTAAGAGAGAGAGAGAGAGAGGGAGAGAGAGGAAAGGGTTTTGAAACAATGTGAAGGGGGGTCTCTGAAGTCATCCTTCCCCGGGAAGGGGGGGGGGGGGGGGGCGGGATAGCCTGGTGGTTACAGTGATGTATTTGGGGTTTGCTGACCCGGGTTCGATTCTCGTTCAAGAGGATTTTTTCCTCTGGAGTTAACATCAGTGCAGACTCCACTCTCCCCAAAAAGTCCTTCGGATGAGACTATAAACCGAGGTCCCGTGTGCGAACGCACGCAAGAACATCTTGCGCGCACGTTAAAACCCGTTCCGCTTTTCGGAAGAGTAGGCCATTGTATGCCGGTTGGAAACGGATGACAAAAGTGACAAAAGTGCATAAACACGGGGACTGGATGAAAAAAAAGCACATGAGTGCTTATTCCATTATCCTCGAAATCATCATCATCATCATCATCATGTGCCAGGTCTGTTGCAGACATCGGCGATCATGGCCTACCATTCCTCTCTGTTGTCAGTTCATCCTCGAAATAAAAGAATAAAAAAAGAAAAAAGAAAAGAGAGGGGAGGGGTGTAGAGGATGAAAGGCATGAATGGACTCATATGTATATGAATATAATTATGTATTAAGCATATATTCCTGTATTTTCTATTTTCATCTTTTGCTGGCAGCGGCGGTAGGCTACAAGAATATCTAGTTATTCTTAGGGGGTGCAATAAACAATTTAAAAAAAAAAGGTAAAGGTGCCCCAACAACCTATGTGGTCGTAAGGAAGCGAGGCGTCAGAGACCTCAGCTTCTCCTAGGGGCCAGTATGTTGAGGGCAGCACCCATCTCCTCTCCCTCGCTGCTTTACCTTCCCTGACCCTAAATAGGGCAGGTACTCATTTACAGCTGGGGGAACTGGGGGAACTGTACTGAAGCCAAGGCGCGCCAACAGTCATCCATCCACTTGGCAACCACGCTCGATGTTGCTTAACATCAGCGTGGGAAAGTGAGTGCTCTGACCACTGAGCTATCTATCTATCTATCTATCTATCTATCTATCTATCTATCTATCTATCTATCTATCTATCTATCTATCTATCTATCTATCTATCGGGAATCTTTAACATGCTTATATTTTGATCTTCTGCATGTGTATATATACACAAAGGGGATTAAGGCACTGGCAGGTCTACATTTGAAGCTGTCCTGGGAGATCGAAAAAAAAATCCCTACCCTAAATTCACCAAACGCCATCTAGATTCAAACCCACGATTTATGGACCCATGGTATTGAAGCCGAACATTCTTAACCACTCGGCTATAGCGTCCCGTTGTGTATACCTTTAAAGTGTTTACAGGTGTGCCTGTGTGTCTTACTTTAATCATCTATTTATTTTATTAGTTCATACTCTTATTTTGAGGATAACGGAATAAGCACTTACGTGCTTTTTTTTTACATGCAATCCCCGTGTATACACAGTTTTGGGGTGGTTTTTTTTGTCATCCGTTCCCGCCGGCACACAATGGCCTACTCTTCCGAAAAGCGGAACAACAGGTTTCAACGTGTGCGCAAGCTAGATGTCCAGCGTCCATTCACAAACAGGACCTGGGTTTATAGTCTCCTCGGAAGGACATGCATTGTGTAATGCACTGAGCCCCATTATCACAGTCACCACAAACCCACACCAAACCCCACAAAGTCAACACACAGGATGGATCAGACAATAACACCAAACGGTATGTTAGGAAACAGTCTTCAAAACAAAAGCCCTGTGTCCTCTCATCATTACACACCAACGGTATGTCAAAGTCCTTCGGATGAGACTATATAACCGAGGCCCCGTGTGCGCGAACGCATGCAGAACATCTTGCGCACACGTTAAATCCTGTTCGGCTTTTCGGAAGAGTAGGCCATTGTGTGTACGGTGGAAAGAGATGACAAAATTGACAAAACCGCAACCACACGGGGACTAGATGTAAAAAAAAAAGCACAATGAGTGCTTATTCCATTATCCTCTATATAAATAAAATATGTTAGGAACAGTCTTCAAAGTAAAAGCATCGTGCCCTCTCATCATTAACACGTATACAGAAATTTATTTATTTTATTTTATTTTTTTTATACCACTTTAAGTCACGAGATTTCTCTGCGTGAAATTCGGGCTGCTCTCCCCCGGGGAGAGCGCGTCGCCACAAGAGCAGCGCCACCCTTTTTTTAAATTTTTTTTATTTTTATAAATCCTTAGCCCCCCTCTTCCCCCATTTTCCCCCTCCCAACAATATAATATAATCATGTTTGTCTAGTGTCTCTCCACTTCAGCTTAGCCCTAGAACTCTAAATTAAAAAAATAAAAAAATAATTTATTCTTTGATATCAAGAATAATGGAATAAGCACTCATGTGCTTGTTTACATCCAGTCCCTGTGTGTATGCGGTTTTGTCAATTTGGTCATCTGTTCCCACCGGCACACAATGGCCTACTCTTTCGAAAAGCGGAACAGGATTGAACATGTGCGCAAGATGTTCTGCATGCGTTCGCACACGGGGCCTCGGTTTCTAGTCTCATCGGAAGGATAATATAATCATGTTTGTCTAGTGTCTCCACTTAGCTTTGCCCTAGAACTCTCAATGGTACAGTCAGTAAGCCAAGTGACTGACTGACTGACTCAACAGTAAGCAGCGCTTCTCCTTCCCTCTCCTCCACTCTCCTCTCCTCTTCCTCGCCTCTTCCCAACCCCCCACCCCTCCTCCTTTCCACCCCTGGTTGCAGACATAGGGGTGTCACCCACAGTCTCTCCGGGTACAATCCACCCTGTCTGGCCACGTTCAGACCAGTAGTAGTAAGGGCCAAGATGTATGACCACCCCCACCACCCCCTTTCACCTCAACCCCTCCTCCCTCAGTGAAACAGAGCCACCGACAGTCCTATTCGATATACACCCTACCCCTTAACCATCTCCACTCATCTTCACCTCCAAAACAAAAGCTTGGAAACCTTACTCTCCAAGCCCGGAGTCAGAAAAAATCCGGTACCCTCTGACCCCTAAGGCTAATCATGTCAGATCGCAGTGAGATCTCGTCGGGAGGCGATGATATACGAGAGCTAAGGTTTCTGTTCCCCCCCGGATGTACAGGGGGGGGGGGGGGGGGGGGGGGGGGGGGGGGAGGACAGGGGGGGGGGGGGGGGGGGGGGAGGTAATGCGAGGAAGAAAAGTTGTTGGAGAAGAAGAGCAAGGGTTTAAAGAAAATTTTTTCATTGTGTGTATGTAGCTAGCGTGAGACCCATCAAAGCTATCAGTGAATTAATATGGCCGGGTTTTTTTTTCCCCCTTGTGTGGACAACACGGGCTGATTTAGACTTTGTCCCTTTTTTGTTCGTGTGTGTGTGTGTGTGTTGGTGTGTGTGTGTGTGTGTATTTTTTGTGTGTGTGTGTGGGGTTGTGTGAGGTGGGTGGAGGCTTGTGTGTGAGTGTGAGGTGTGTGTGGTTTGTGTGTGTATGTGTGGTATGTGGCGTGTTTGTGTGTGTTTGTGTTGTTTTTGTGTGGTGGTGAGTGTGTGTGTATGGGGGTGGATGGGTGTGTGTGTGAGTGTGAGTGTCCGTGAGTGTGTGTGTGTGGTTTGTGTGGTGTGAGTGTGTGTGGTTTGTGTGTGTGAGTGTGTCCGTCTGTGTGTGTGTGTGTGTTTTTATCCATTGTTCCTGTCCCTTTTCCCCCCTCTGTACCCTGTTTGTGTTGCCAGTTTGGTTCTGTATCCGTCAACCATTTGATATCACAATCTCTATAAAGATGTTCTGGATTATTTTGAGCATACAACAATTATTATAGTTGTGGCCAGGAGTTGTAACAGCATTTTGCTGTATGCAGAAACTACCATCTTGTTACCCATCCCAACTAGAAGTGTATTCAGTCACCTCTCATCAGTATGTGATAGTGTGGTAATTAGATTACCTCCCATGCGATCAGAGCGACGTGTTACTATTTTGGGACACATCTGCAAATTGTGCAGCGCTCTGTTTCCTTGGGTGGTGGTTGGTAAAATGTAGTATTTATGCACCCTCTTTCTTAGAGGCCACATCCTCCCTGTTCATACTGTGCTGTCGTAGCCGAGAAGTTGTACAGAGTTGTGGCAGATCAAATATCTCCACTCTGTTACAAGTACATACAATAGGACAGATTAGGCCTTCAGTTAAAACAATAACTTAACTTGATATTGTCTGTTGCAGAACAAGTGAAAAAAAGTTTGCTTCTTCTGGGCACAGTGTCATGTTGACGTGCATCACCATAGTATTTTTTGTCTGTGTTCTTTAATTTGTCGATGAGAAATATCTTTCTCACCAATCGTTTTGCCATGGATAACTCTTGTGGCCAGGTACACTTTATCATGTAATACATGTGTCCTGCATACAGCATCCTTAGTTTTATCATCTCATGACAAAGACTAGGTTTATCACCCAGGTGTATTTGATAAAGTAAAAGGTTTATCTTAAAAGGGTTTCAAAGCTCCGCCCAGGTTTCTTTCAACTATAATAATAATAATACATGGAATTTGTACAGCGCTATATCTTGCAACAAAACAAATCAAGGCGCTTTCATTCATCCTACTTCTTCTTCTTCATGTGCCAGGTCTGTTGCAGACATCGGCGATCATGGCCTTCCATTCCTCTCTGTTGTCAGTTCTGATGAGTTCATTGTTGGGGGATTCTTTCCTCGTTGCGTAGCTATTCAGACTGTCTGTGTATTTTGTGCGTTGTCTTCCTGTCTTTGGTACCACAAATCTTTCCACTCAATATTTGCTTTTCTATTCCATCAGCTCTGTTTATGTGCCCCAAAAATTGTAGTCTTTTTCTGATGGTTTTGAGTAGGGATCTTTTGTACCCGGCCATCCTACTATATGACATTAAAGCAGCGCATCTGTTATGGCACCCAACATCCTTTTATGATATCAGTCATACACGATTTCATTCTCCTGCCTCCCTAAGCATGCTATAGAAAGGTAGTTCTGTATTGTGAAACAAAGTATGCTTGTGTCCTCAAGGCTTACTGTTCCAGGTCCATGATAGAGGGTCTCGTCAGCTCTCAGTGTACCTTTGAGGAGGCATTCATCTGTGGAGGGATCTTTAAGGTAAAGACAGGACAGAGGAACTGGCAGTGTGTTCTGTTCTCTGTCTGAGGAGGGTGATCTGGTGTGCCTCCCCCTCATCCAGCTGATTGATGTCACCTCCCTTGAGGTCCTATCTTTTAGACTTTGCTTCTACTTCATTTAATGACCTTTTGAGAAGGCTTTGACGTGTCTGTTTATTCCTGTTCATTGCTCAGTATGGGGGGGGGGGGGGGGGGGGGGGGGGGGCAGGATAGCCTGGTTGGTTAAAGTGTTGGGCATTGCGCTGGTGATCTGCTGATCCGTGTTTGGATCCCGTTCAAGGGGATAGTTTCTCCTTAAGGTCAACACATCAATTCTGACTCCACTGCCTCCCAAAAGTCCTTCGGATGAGACTATAAACCGAGGCCCCGTGTGCGAACGCACGCAGAACATCTTGTGCACATGTTAAATTCTGTTCCACTTTTCGGCCAATTGTGTGCAAGTGGAAACGGATGACAAAATTGACAAAACTGTGTTGTATGGTTTATCATTGATTAGTTTTTTTTTATTCTATGTCTGCATATATTATGTCTCTCTCTCTCTCTCTCTCTCTCTCTCTCTCTCTCTCTCTCTCCTCTCTCTCTCTCTCCTCTCTCTCTCTCTCTCTCTCTCTGTGTTTTCTTTAGATAGATGGCTTGATGAAAAACCCCCAAATGCACTGCTTATTCAATGTACCATCTTAAAATTAAACTTTGACTTTGACTTTGACTTTGACTTTCACACACACACACACACACACACACACACACACACACACACACACACACACACACACACACACCACACACACACACCACACACACACACACAACACACACGCACGCACGCACGGCGCGCGCGCGCGCACGTGAAAATAGCATATCATCATCCCCTTGCTTACATTGGGGATCTGATCTGCTTGAAGTAAGGTTCAGGTGTCAATCCTGAAGTCTGTGGTGGACTGACAAGCAGTGACAGGCTTGGCATCAAAACTGCCTTCACAATATCGACACCTTCTCCGTTTCACTCAGGATTATCTCCTTTTAAGTCACCCGTCTTAACTCCAATCGAAGAAGTGGGTTAGTATAGATAGTCTCTTGCTGGGTATTTGAGGATTTTTCAGTTCCACTGTTTTAGGCTTCTGTTTTGTTTCTACCCCAGCAACATTAGAACTGGCAGATAGGGTATCAAGTACAAGATAGGCCTACTCTTACGAAAAGCGGAGCAGGGTTTAACGAGTGCGCAAGATGTCTTTTGGTGGATAGATAGGCCCTTGTGTGCCAGTGGGAACAGATGAAAATTTACAAAACCGCATACACACGGGGACTGGATGTAAAGAAAAGCACGTAAGTGCTTATGGATACTGCTTGTTCCTGATAATCACAGAGCTCTTCTTTCTTTTTCTTCTCTGTTTTTTTTTTTTTTTTAAAGTCTCAGACTGAGATGAGTTAACTATAATGTTAGTGCTGAAGTATGTATTGACCTGGTGATTTCAACTTTGGTATTTGTTGCGATGTTGTTGTTTTTTTTTTTCTTATCCAACACTAGAGCTTGGTGTGTCTTGGTTTAAAACATCTCAGGAGCTTCTCCACTCTCTTCTCTTAGAGCTAGAGTTTGCTAGTCATTAATTTTTTTCCCCGCTGCAGCTGTGGGGGATTGGTTTTTGTACCGTCTGAGTCTTCTTGGCATTCTCCTCTCCTCACCTCATCTCACCTATTCCGCAGTCTAGTAGACCGTTGGGGCAGCACTGAATAGTTTGCAACCAGCTTCCTCCACTCCTTTGCGCTTTTCAGCTTTTTTGTGTGTGTGTAGCAAGTCGTTCCACTCAAGATCAGTTCACTCTCTCATGTCTTACGTACCTTCTTTTTTTCCCCCGCGAGGGCTGGATGTAAATAAGTCTTGTACTTGTTCTAATACCCTCAGAAAATAAAATTTTGCTATAGTTATCATTATCATTATCTTCCCATCGTTTTCACTGTCTGCAACTTCGTCTCGATTTTTGTACTGTTCCCTGTAAGACAGCTGACACTCTGTACTTTATTTATAAACGGTCTGTGCTGATTTTGGCTGCTGCAGATCTGGAAATAAAAGTTGTATTCTTCATGTGGAAGTAAACTGAGTTTAAGGATTTTCATCTGGAACCTCACCCAGTGTCCGCATTCCTTCCTTCACAGCCATCTTGTTTTTCTTTTTTCTTTTATATCGAGGATAATGGAATAAGAACTTATGTGCTTTTAAAAAAAAAAGTACATCCAATCCCCGTGTGTATGCGGTTTTGTCAATTCTGTCATCCGTTCCCACCGGCACACAATGGCCTACTCTTACGAAAAGCGGAACAGGATTTAACGAGTGTGCAAGATAATTTTTGGTGGCTCTGCTCTGCTCTGCTTTGCTTTTTTTTTTTTATATTGCTAATGGACTGTAGAAGCCTCTTATATGGAGTCACTCTGTGGATAGGTATTATTCTTTCATAAACACGAAACAGCATTCTTTACAACCTGTTCCCTACTGGCTGTAAGGTCACCAACCATCTACTATAACCCTTCCCTCCCTATCACCCACTACTGGGTTACAGAAGCGTACAGAATGCACACAGTGCACTTGTACTGGGAGAGAGAGGGGTTCTCTCCCTTAACGTGAAAACGGATGAAAAAATTTACAAAACCGCATACACACGGGGACTAGATGTTAAAAAAAAGCACATGAGTGCTTATTCCATTATCATCGATATAAAAGAATAAATAAATAAATAAATAAAATGAATAAATAAAAACATAGGGATAGTGTAAAAGAATGTGAAGGAGTAAAAATAAGCCTCAAAATACCCCCCCCCCCCCCCCCCCAGCAACCAACAAAAAAAAATTGCTTCTTTGAGATTACAAAGTCTAAAATTTGGTTTAACTGGAACAAAATTTGATCTGTCCATTTTCTTTTTCTTCTCAACCTTAAGGAGACTAACAACCCCTCCCCCCCACCAGCAAACCAACCAACCAAACAACATAGACCCCCCCCCCCCCACACACACACACAACCAAATCTAGATTTCATTGATACAAGCAAATTGCTTATCCAGTACCTTTTTTCCTTTTTACAGGGTGATAATTTATATTTTCCCTCAGTTGCATGCTCATTTCAAAACTTCACGGTGTCTGAAAACGTGCCGGTTTAGCTCAAACATATGGTGTTGCTTTAATAACCCACTCTAAACAATAACAACAACAACAACAACAACAGCAAACCAACTTCACAAAAGCCTTCTTCCTGCCTTTCTTTCCAACCCCCCTACCCAGTCCTACTCTAGCCTACCCTTCCAGCAACATTCGAAACTTTTGCAATTCATCAAGCAGACCCAGAGGGTTGAGACATCTTTTCTTTCTTTCCATTTCTTCCTCTGCCTTCAAAGACAAGCTTCCCCCCCCCCCCCCCCCCCCATCCCACCCCTCGCCCCCAATCCGGGTGGAAAGTTGAGAGGACCTGGGTGACAGGGGGAGGGGGGGGGGGGTGGGAGAAGCAGGAGGGGTAGGAAGGGGGGTAGAAGGCCTAGCGGGTCGCACCCCTTTCTGCGTGGAGATGGAGAGGTGATAAGCCAATTCATCTTGCTACCTTTCACACATGGCATAGCGTAGAAGTTGCTTCTGTGATAAACGCCTTTTTTTTTCGCTCTCTTCCTCTCATCATCGTATCTGCTCTCTCTCTCCTCTCTTCTCTCTCTCTCTCTCCTCTCTCTCCTCTCTCTCTCTCTCTCTCTCTCTCCTCTCTCTCTCTCTTCTCTCTGTCTCTCTCTGCTCTCCTTCTCTCCTCTTCTCTCTCTCTCTGTCTCTCTCTCTCTCTTGTCCTTCTCTCTCTCTTCTCTCTCTCTCTCTCTCTCTCTCTTCGTCTTCTGTTGTCTCTGTCTCTCTCTCTCTCTCTCTCTCTCTCTCTCTCTCTCTGTCTCCCCCCCTTCCCCTACAGTTTCTGTACACATGATTCTTCAACTACTAGGCTTCTACCCTACTTCCTGCACTCTTTGCGTACCCTTCTGTGTGTTGTTGTTGTGGGGTGTTGTTGTGTGTTGTTGGTGGTGGTGGTGGTGGTGTGTGGTGGTGTGGTGGGTGTGTGTGTGTGTGTGTGTGTGTGTGTGTAAGTCTTCAATTTTAACGTCTTTCCACTTTAAGTGATACCAGACGATCCTAAAAAAAGAGACTGAATACGAGAGAAGAGACAGAGAGACAGAGATAGAGACAGAGACAGAGAGACAGACAGGGAGAGACACACATCCACACATCCACATACAGACACAGATAGAGAGAGAGATAGAGAGACAGACAGAGAGAGACACACACAGATAACACTTCTAATATCACAACTGTGAAAAGACGTTAAATGAATTTGAACAGACAGACAGACAGACAGACAGACAGAGAAACAGAGACAGACAGAATCACTGAACTCATTCACACAGACACAAACAATCAAGAAACACACACAACAATAACAACAACAACACAATAAACAAACACAATAAAACCAAAAAAAGTAAGAAATAGCGTCATTTCAAACAGGGGTAGATAAGTACAGGAAGAAAGAGAAGAAATGCAAAGA
>CM054159.1:36602949-36630449 GCA_028751875.1 Rapana venosa | reverse complement strand
TCTGACGGGTGTCAGACAACACACACACAGACACACGCACGCACGCACGCGCGCTCACACACACAGATACACACAGACACAGACTACACATACACAAACACACACACACAGATACACACACCCACACACACACTCTCTCTTCTCTACACACACAATCATGTACACAGATCTACACGCATGTATGTTCTCTCTCTCTCTTTCACACACACACACACACAAACACACAGATGCACACATACACACAGAGACACGCACGCACACACACACACACTCTCACATACACACACACACACACTCACACGCACACACACACTCTCACTCACACACACACTACACACACTCCCACACACACATTACACACACTCACACACACACACACACACATACACACACCACACACACACACAACACACACACACACACACACACACACACACACACAACCACACACACACACACACACACACACACTCCCTCACACCACACACACACACACACACAACACACACACACACCACACACACACACACCTCACACACACACACACGCACGCACAGCACACACACTCTCTCTCTCACACACTACACACAAACACACACACACACACACACACACACACACACACACACACACACACACACACACACACACACACACACACCACACACACACACACGCAAAACCCTGTCAAAACAGTGTGACTAGCTTTTCATTCCCGTCCCATTGTGAAAAACACTATAGCACCATTGTGACACAGAGAGGCAGCATCTTAACACTGTGACCTTCATAGGGATATTTCCCCCTTTATTTATTTATTTATTACATTTATTTATTTATACCACTTTAAGTCACGGCAGATATCTCTGCGTGAAATTCGGGCTGCTCTCCCCGGGGAGAGCACGTCGCCACAAGAGCAGCGCCACCCATTTTTGTGTGTGGTCTTTTTTCCTGTCTGCAACAGTATTTTGTTTTCCTATCAGAGTGGCTTTTTTCTACAGAATTTTGCCAGGGACAACTCTCTTGCTGCCGTGGGTTCTTTTACGTGCGCTAAATAATTATGTGCAACACACGGGACCTCGGTTTATCGTTTCATCCGAGAGACTAGCGCCCAGACCACCACTCATGATCTAATGGATGGGGGAAAGTTTCGGGTCAAACGGGATTCGAACCACCGCACACTTCCGACCCGGACTTTCTGCTTTCTAGACAGGCGCGTTACCTCTAGACCACCGATCCATCCCTGGAGTTAACATCAGTGCAGACTCCACTCTCCCTAAAAGTCCTTCGGATGAGACTATAAACCGAGGCCCCCAAGTGCGAACGCACGCAGAACATCTTGCGCACACGTTAAATCCTGTTCCGTTGTAAATTTTCTTGTAACATTATTTAATTACCTATTCGATAATGGAATTTATCCTGAAAACTGGACAGAATCAACTATCTTACCACTATTCAAGAAAGGAGATGTAAATGAGACAAATAACTATAGAGGTATATCGTTATGTAATATTGCAAGTAAATTGTATAGTTCTGTCATTAATAATAGATTGCAGGAGTGGGTAACATTAAACGATATAACAGGGGAACATCAAGCTGGTTTTAAAAAAGGTTATGGCACAACTGATCACATATTAAAATATTTTACTCTGTTAGCCGCAGTTCAAAAGCAGTTTGCAAATAATCAGAAATTATATGTTGCCCTAGTAGATTTCGAAAAGGCCTTTGATTCTATTTCAAGAAAACTATTATGGCCTGTGTTGCTGAAAAATAGGACAAGGGGTAAGTTATTTACATGTGTTAAGAGTATGTATAGAGCAGTGAAAGCTAGAACAAGATGTGGTTCAAATTTATCAGATTTTGTGAATTGTACGAAAGGGGTGAAACAAGGGGATGTGTGCAGTCCTGTACTATTTTCGTTGTTTGTAAATGAGCTTGCTATTGAAATTATTGAACATGGGAAACATGGTGTATCTTTTGATTTGACAGAATTGTTTATAATGCTTTTTGCTGATGACATTGTCTTGCTGTCTATATCTGTGGTAGGGTTACAAAGGCAATTGAATAATCTATACACAGCTGCACAGAAATTGGCATTAAAAGTGAACATGGAAAAAACAAATATCATTGTGTTTCGTAAAGGTGGGCACCTTGCTAAGCATGAACAATGGACTTATGGAAAAGAGAGAATCAAGATAGTTAACGCATATAAATATCTAGGAATATGTTTTTCAACCAGGCTTAGTTTTTCTTATGCATGTCAAGATTTGGTAAAAGAGGAAAGAAAGCTGCTTTGATGATTCTTCGTGCATTGTATAAACTGGATTGTAGTTCTTTTAGTATTTTTATAGAGCTTTTTGATTCACAGGTGCAATCAATTTTGCAGTATGGGGTAGAAATATGGGCTTTTGAGAATAGCGATGTGATTGAAAAATTACACTTATTTGCTATGAAACGTTCTTTTGAATGTAGACAGTAGAACACCCAATGACTTTGTTTATGGTGAACTTGGTAGGTACCCTATAATATTTAAATTCGTATGTAAAATGCATAAATCATTGATTAAAATTGACTAGAATGAATTGTAGTAGATTGCCGTATAAAGCATATATGACTTTGTATAGATTGGACAGAAATGGAAAAAAGACTTGGGCTTCAGGAATTCGAAAATGTTTGTATACTTATGGTTTTGCATATGTTTGGGAAAATCAGGGAGTAAAAAATATTAAACAGTTTATGAAAAGTTTTAAACAAATAATCATAGACTGCAGGTGGCAGGAGTGGCATGATCATATAGAAACTAGTCATAGATTTAAAGAGTATAGGATGTTTAAGTCGAATAATAAAATTGAAATGTACATTGGAATTGCAATGAATAGATATGTAAAGAGTGAGGTGACAAAACTTAGGTTAGGTGTATCAGACATAGCATGTCACCGGTTCAGGTATAAAAAGAGGGAGACTGATAACGTGGCAATGTGCCGGTTGTGTCAAAGTTCTGAGGAAAATGAAGTTCATTTCATGTTATGCTGCCCTGTTCTTCATGATTTGAGAACTGAATTAATTCAGCCTAAATTTTATAATAATCCATGTTGCTTTAGATTCAATTTACTTATGGCATCTCAAAATGAGAATATACTATATAATTTGGCACTGTATACTTACAAAGCTTTGAGAATATTATATACTTTGGCAACATAATTTATAGAGCTGTAATACATTTATATTTTTTTTATGGAAGAACGCCTGTTATAATGTTGTATGATGCTTATAGAAATTCATATTCAACTTCATACTTGTGTTAATATCATGTGTATCCCCTTCAGAAAGGGGCCTAGGCCTAAATCTGAATAAACTTTTCGCATTCGCAAACTTTTTCGCATTCTGTCTCTGTCTCTCTAACCCTCTGTCTCTCTCGATCTCTCTCTCTCTCTGTCTCTCTGTCTGTCTGTCTGTCCTGTCTCCCTCGATCTCTCTCTCTCTCTGTGTTTGTCTGTCTCTCTGTCTGTCTGTCTGTCTCTCTCTCTCTCTCGATCTCTCTCTCTCTCTTCGATCTCTCTCTCTCTCTCTCTCTCTCTCACTCTCTCTCTCTCTCTCTCTCTCTCTCTTCTCTTCGATCTCTCTCTCTCTCGATTTCTCTCTCTCTCTCTGTCTGTCTCTCTCTCTGTTTCTGTCTCTCTCTCGATCTCTCTCTCTCTCTTTCGATCTCTCTCTCTCTCTCCTCTCTCTCTCTCTCTCTTTCGATCTCTCTCTCGATTTCTCTCTCTCTCTCTGTCTGTCTCTCTCTCTGTTTCTGTCTCTCTCTCGATCTCTCTCTCTCTCTCTGTCTGTCTGTCGTCTGTCTCTCTCTCTCTCTCTCTCTCTCTCTCTCTCTCTCTGACTCTCTCTCTCTCTCTGACTCTCTCTCTCTCTGACTCTCCCTCTCTGACTATCTCTCTCTCTGACTCTCTCTGTCTCTTTCTCTCTGATCTGACCTGTTGCGCATGACTTGGTCTCAGACTGATGTGTAGGGGTAAGAGAGAGAGAGAGAGAGAGAGAGAGAGAGAGAGAGAGAGAGACGGACAGACAGATAGACAGACAGACAGGCAGACAGGCAGACCCTGAGACACAGAGAGACAGAGAGAGACACACACACACAGCGAGAGACACAGAGAGACACAGGGAGAGGGACAGAGAGAGACAGAGACACAGAGATAGAGAGAGAGACACAAACAGATAGACAGGCAAGTTAGAGAGAGAGAGAAAGACATACAGACAGAGAGAGACAGACATACAGAGACAGAGCCAGACAGAGCCAGACAGACAGAGTGAGAGACAGAGAAACAGACAGACAGAGACAAAGACACACAGAGATAGAAAGAGAGAGACAGACAGAGGGAGAGACAGAGACAGATAGGTAGGTAGGTAGGTAGAGAGAGAGAGTGTTGTGTGTGTAAGTGTGTGTGTGTAAGTGTGTGTGTATGTGAGAGAGACACTTGAAAAAGAAAAAAAATAGACAAACTAAGAAAAACAAAATCTAGATATAGATCAAATATCCAAAATTGCACAATCATACTAACAAACATTATGAATGTAAATGTCACTGTATTATTCTTTAAAGACACACAACACACATACACAAGAAAAAAAAGAGAGAGAGAGAGAGAGAGAGAGAGAGGGAGAGAGACAGAGAGAGAGAGAGAGAGAAAGACAGAGAGAGAGGAGACATGACGAGAAGAGGAAGCGAGCGAGAGAGAGAATGAAGAGGAATAGTGAATATTTACAGGTCAGATGAAGAACATATACTCTATTTTTTGCACACATACACTCACATGTGATACTTAGTCAAGGTACAGAAAAACATTCAAAAGAGAGAGATGTTTGAGCGAGGAGAGAGAGGATGAGGGAATGAGAGAAGAGATGACTGATGATTGAAGGAGTTAGAGAAAGAGTAGAATCTTTTTCAGATGAGCGGACTTGCGAGTAAGAGAGAGAAGAGAGAGAGAGAGAGAGAGGAGAATGAGAGAATAGAAGAAGATGAAGAAGAAGAAGAAGATGAATACTTTATTCAAAGGGTGTAATGATAAGCATTCAATATTCTTTTTTTTCATAGGTCGAGCCATTCACTCCCTTTTTATAAGATAGAAACGCCGCGATAGAGAGAGAGAGAAGAGAGAGAGAGAGAGAGAGAGAGAGAGAGAGAGAGAGGAGAGGACGAAAGAGAGAGAGAAGTGGGAGGAGGGAGGGGGGGTCAGGGATGGGCGAGAGCAAGAGAGGGAAGGAAAGGAAGGGGGAGGGAGAGAGAGGGGGGTAGGGGTGGGGGTGGCGGTAGAAGAGAGAAAAGAGAAAGATAATGACAAAAACAAATGAGACGAGAGCCTACGTGCGTGGGTTGTGCGCTGGTTCGGTGTCCTTTGTTGTGCGTTCAAACTGAGTGAGATGCGGCCACTGTGCGCGTTGGTGGAAGGGTTGGAGAGGGGTGGTCACGAATACATGAATGAAATGTACCCATACATGTATGCATTCATCTGGATACTGTCTCTCTGTCCTCTCCGTCTCTGTCTGTCTGTTGTCTCTCTGTTGTCTCTTTCTCTCTGTTCATCTTCATCCTGTCTATCTTGCCTTCTTCTCTTCTGTCTCGTCTGTGTCTTCCCTTGTCCCACTTTGAATGGGCTTAAAGCTTATCACAATAAACTATTGTCATTGTCATTGTCATTGTCATATCTGTCTCTCTGTTTCTCTGTATATATCTGTATCTCTGTCTCCGCTTGTCTGTGTGTCTCTCTGTGTGTCTATGTATCTCTCTCTCTCCCATCTCTCTCTGTTTGTCAATCTGTCAATCTGTCTATCTTTTGTCTGTCTCTGTCTGTCTGTCTCTCTCTCTCTGTCAATCTTTCTGTCAATCTGTCTGTTTCTCTCTCTCTCTCAGTCTCTGGTCTGTCTGTCTGTCTCCCCTCCTGTCTCTGTCTCTTTCTGTCTCTATCTCTCTGTCTCTGTCTCTCTGTCTCTGTCTGTCTCTCTCTGTGTTTGCTCTCTCTGTCTCTCTGTCTCTGTCTCTCTCTCTCTGTTGGCTCTCTCTCCCTCTCTCTCTCTACCTCCTCCCCCCCCCCTCTCTCTGACCCCCCCTCGCTCCCCCTCTCACCCACCCACCCACCACTGCCTTGACTACTGCTGACATTTCGAAACTAACGTGGCCTTCCTCCCAATGGCTTCATCATTATCTGCCGTGCGGCCATAATGCCCCTACCCCTGCAGAGTTAATCGCTTCTGAAAGTTTGCGCAGTTCGTATTTTGGTCCTGCGTCATAGGAAACTCTGGTCTTGTTCCCCCCTCCTTCCTTCCCTCCTAACCTCCCCCCTCCCTCCCCCCCCTAAAAGTTGGTTTGATATAAGCCGTATCATCTGTTCATCTGTGCAGACTCCACTCTCCCCCTCCCCCCAAAAAGTCTTTCGAATGAGACTATAAACCGAGGTCCCGTGTGCGAACGCACGCAGAACATGTAACGTACGTGTTTAAATATTGTTCCGCTTTTTGAAAGAGTGGGCCATTGTGTGCCGGTGGGAGCAGATGATAGATTTTGTAAAAGCTTCATAAACACGGGGATTGGATGTAAAAAGAGAAAAGCACACGAGTGCTTATTCTATTATTTTCGATATAAAAGAATGAATAAATAGATGAATGAATAATATGTAATGTGGCTTTTTTGGTGTGTGTGTCTTTCGAGTGAATGATTCGTATCAATGTGCCTGTCAGTATTGTAATTGCCCTTCATGGGATGATTTAAGTGTTTTTGACTTGACTTGACTTGATTGGACTTTATTCTTGAACTAGAGAGAACTTTACAGTTGAAACAATGCATTATTGTGGTAAAAGTGGTATCAGGAAGTTTGGAGGTTTTATTGTGTTCATTGAATGTAAATTTGATTTGCACTTTGCGCTTTTGTTGTTTTACAATTTTGATTTCATATTCACAAAAATACACATACAAATATATACATGCAATGTACGCATACACGCATACACACATACTCACACGCGCACGCACATGAGTAAAAACGCACACATACAGACGCACGCACGCACGCACGCACATTTTGTACACACAGATTAGAGCGTGTACACACATGCACCATTACATAAACTCTCGGAGGGGGGGGGGGGGGTGTCTGTGTGCGAACCAACGCACACTTGAACACACATTAAAATCCCATTCATCCATCAAGGTCTTGTAGAAAGAAGAGGCCAATTATGGCCAGTGGCATGGATGACACACACAGACCCAAAATTGACAAAACTGCATACACACGGGGACTGGATGGAAAAATGCACATGAGTGCTTATTCTATTATCCTCAAAATAAAAGAATACAATAAATGTTAAAAATCTAAACACATACATACATTATACTTCCCGGTGGGAACAGATGACAGAATTTACAAAACCGCATACACACGGGGACTGGATGTAAAAAAAGCACATAAGTGTTTATTCCATTATCTTCGATATAAAAGAATAAAAGAAAATAAACAAAATAAAATACTACATAAGTATGTAAAGCCAGCAAAACAGTTCCATGCCAGTAGTATGTATAGTACAAGTTACAAACTACTGCGTAACATAATGTAGTAAACACACTATTGATATTTATTTATTTAGTGTATTTTATTCTTTTATATCGAGGATAATGGAATAAGCGCTTTTGTGCTTTTTTTTTTACATCCAGTCCCGGTGTGTATGCGGTTTTGTAAATTGTCATCTGTTCCCACCGGCAAACACAATGACCTACTCTTACGAAAAGCGGAACAGGATTTAACGTGTGCTCAAAATGTTCTGAGTGCGTTCGCACACGGGGCCTCGATTTCTAGTCTCATCCGAAGGACTTTTGGGGAGAGTGGAGTCGGCACTGACGTTAACTCCAGGGGAAAATATTATCCCCTTGAACGGGAATCGAACCCGGGTCGTCAGATTGCGAGCGCAATGTTCTGACCACTAGGCTATCCCGTCCCCCTGATAGTATGTGATAGTGATAGAATCACCCAGCTGGTATTTCAGAATCTGAATTTTCACTCTGGCCTCTACAGAGAACAACACGACACATTCAACACAATACAACTGTCGTCATCTTCGCCACCACACTCCCCCTCTTCAAACGAAAGGTCAGAGTTAACTCCCTTGTCAGAGCTCTGGCGAATTTCATAGAGTAAGGATGAAGGGGGGTGGGGGATAGGGGTGTGGGTGGGGTGGGGTGGGGGTTGAAAGATGTGATGTTAGGAGTTGAGGGGGGTGGGGGAGGGGTGGTGGTGGTTAGGATGGGGGGTGTGGGTGTAGGGGTAGGAGTAGGGGTGGGGAGAGGGGATAAAGAGGATCAAAAGCGTTGTGTGTGGGTGTGTGTGTGTGTGTGTATACGTGTGTGTGTGTGTGTGTGTGTGTGTGTGTGTGTGTGTGTTGTGTGTGCGCGCGCGCACACACACATGTGTGTTCTGTTCTGTTCTCTATCAGTGTATGTACGAGAGAGAGAGAGAGAGAGAGAGAGAGAGAGAGAGAGAGAGAGAGAGAGAGGAGTGTAGGTGTTGCGAGTGTAGTGTGTGTGGTGTGTGTGTGTGAGTGTGTGTGTTGTGTGTGTGTGAGTGTGTGTGTGTGTGTGTGTGTGGTGTGTGTGTGTGTGTGTGGGGTGTGTGTGTGTGAGTGTGTGTGTGTGTGTGTGTGTGTGTGTGTGTGTGTGTGCAAGCGCATGCTCACATGTATGTTCTGTGCTCTATCAGTTTAAGTCAAAGTCAAAATTTTATTTCCAGATGGTACATTGAATAAGCAATGCATCAGTGTGTGTGTGTGTGTGTGTGTGTGTGTGTGAGTGTGCGCGTGCGTGTGTGTGTTTGTGTATGTGTGTGTATTCGTCTTTGTGTGTGTGTGTGTGTGTGTGTGTGTGTGTGTGCGTGCCTGCGTGCCTGCGCGCTCGTGTGTGCGTGTGCGTGTGTGTGTGTATGTTTGTGTATGTGTGTGTATTTGTATGTGTGTGTGTGTGTGTGTGTGCGTGCGTGCATGCACGCTCGTGTGTGTGTTTGTGTATGTGCTTGTGTGCGTGCATGTATACATGTGTGTGTGTGTGTGTGTGTGTGTGTGTGTGTGTGTTTGAGTGAATAATTATATATATTCTTGTATATGTATGTTCTGCATAATTTATATATGTGTGTGCACACGTACTTCCACATGCGGGGTGATGGGGGCAGTAGCGGGGAGGTGGGGGTGGAACAAAAAAGAAAAGAAGTGATAGAAAGAGGGGGAGATGAGAGGGGGAGGGAGAGAAGGAAGAAAGAAAGGAAGGAAGGAAGGAAGGAAGGAAGGAAGGAAGGGGGAAGGAAGGAGGGAAAGAACCAACAGGGAAGAGAGGGTCAAAAAGACAGATGGGAGGGGGGATGGAAGTGGGGGTGGGAGGTATGTATATGTGGGAGGGAGGGGGGGGGGGAGAAGGGGGAGGAAGGAGCAGAGTGTGGGGGTCGTAGGTATGTGTGTATGTGTGTGTGTGTGTGTAGGGGGGTGGGAGGAGGGGGAGGAGGAGCAGGGTCTGGGGGTCGGAGGTATGTGCATGTGTGTGTGTATGTGTGTGTGGAGGGGGGGGGGGGAGGGGGAGAGGGTAGCAGAGTGTAGGTGGTCGTAGGTATGAGTGTGTGTGTGTGGGGGTTGGGGTGGGGAGGAGAGGGAAGAGGAGAGCAGAGTCTAGGGATCGGAGGTGTGTGTGTAGAAGAGGAGCTTGGGGGGAGGGGGGTGATGGGTGGGGGTGGGTGGTGGGTGGGGGGGGGGGGGGGGAGGGAGGGAAGGGGGGGGGGGGGTAGTAGAGAGGGGGGTGGGGGGTAGGGGGTGGGGGTGGGTGGGGGGGTAGGGTTGCGGGAGATGGCGAAGTTGGCTCCAGCGGCAGGGGTGAGTGTCATTATCTCTGAATGTCAGCCGTCTGCTTTCTGCCTCCGCTGGGCTCTTGTACAGGAGGCGATGTTTGTCTCGTTGGTACAGTCATAGGGGACATCGGATCACCTCCCTCCCTCCCTCCATTCCTCCCTCCCTCCCTCCTTCCATTCCTCTCTCCTTTCATCCCTCCATCCCTATCAACCCTCCTTCTATCCCTCCCTCATTCTTCCTTCTATTCATCCCTCCATTTATTCTTCCTTTCATCCCATCCATCCCCTCTCAACCCTCCTTCTATCCCTCCCTTCATTCTTCCTTCCATTCATTCCCTCCCTCATCCATTCATCCCTCCATTCATCCCTCCTTTCTATCCCTCCCAACCCTCCTTCTATCCCTCTCTCATCTTCATCCCTCCATTCATCCTCCATTCATCCTCCTTCTATCCTCATTCCATCCCTTCATCATCTATTCTATCATCTATCTATCTATCTATCATCTCCATCTATCATTCATCCATCTATCTATCCTCTTCTATCTATCTCCTCTACCTCTCTATCTACTCCTCTCTATCATTATCCTTCATGTCTGTCTGTCTGTCTGTCTCTATCTATCTACCTATCTATCTATCTATCTATCTATCTATCTATCTATCTATCTATCGTCTTCTTCTGTCTGTCTGTCTATCTATCTATCTATCTATCTATCTATCTATCTATCTATCTATCTATCTATCTATCTATCTATCTGTCTGTCTGTCTGTCTTCTGTCTATCTCTATCTATCTATCTTCTGTCTGTCTTGTCTGTCTGTCTGTCTCATCTATCTATCTATCTATCTATCTATCTATCTAATCTATCTATCTATCTGTCTGTCTGTCTGTCTGTCTGTCTGTCTGTCTATCTATCTATCTATCTATCTATCTTATGTCTGTCTGTCTGTCTGTCTATCTATCTATCTATCTATCCTATCTCTCGCTTCATCTCTATCTCTCTCTGTCTCTCTTCTCTCCTCATCCTACTCTCTCTCTCTCCTCTCTCTCTCTCTCTCTCTCTCTCTCTGGCTCTGTGTGTGTATGTGTGTGTCTGTCTCTCTGTCTTTGTCTCTGTTCCTGCTCTGCCTTTTTCTCTGTCTTTCTATTCTTTCTTTCTTTCTTTCTTTCTTTCTTCTATCTCTCTATCTCTTTATCTCTCTGCCTCTGTCTGTCTGTCTCTGTCTATCTCTTTGTCTGTCTATCTGTCTGTCTGCTCTCTCTATCTCTCTCTCTCACTCTCTCTCATTCCCCTCCCCCCTCCTCCTCTCTCTATCTATTTCCCCGCTTTCCACCATCTCTCGTTCTGTCTTTTGTCCTTCCCTGCTTCATCATCTCTCTTTCTTTCCTGTCATCATTCAAATGATGGCTAGAATAAAAAGAAAAACCAAAAACCAAAAAAAAATGAAAAAGAGAAAAGAAAAAGGCAAAAACCGATTGAATTTCTTCCTCCTCCTCCTCCTTTTTCCCCCTTCCTCCTTTTCTCTCTCTCCCCTCTTCTCTCTCTCTCTCTCTCTCTCTCTCTCTCTTCTCTCTCTCTCTCTCTCTCTCTACTCTCTCTCTCTCTCTCTCTCTCTCTCTCTCTCTCTCTCTCTCTCCACTTTCACCCTCCTGTTCAGATCTAGAATTTTAATCAATCTCCCCCACCCCCCCCCCCGACACCCCCACCCCCTCCTCGCCGTGGTACCACCTCCCCTGTCTCTCATCCATCATCTCAACAACACCCCCCACCCAGCACCCACCCCCCCACCCCTTCCCATATTCATTCACCCACCATTCTTTTTCACTCCATGCATTTTGCACGCTCCCTCCCCTCCACCCACCCACCCCTCTCTTCCAACAAAGTAGCCCGCATTTTCAAAGTTCATGTATTTTCCTTTTATTATTATTATTATTATTTTTTTTTTTTTTTTTAAAGTTTCTTATCTGTATTGGCTGTGTAGAGATTTAAAAAGAAAAAGTGTTGTTGTTGTTTTTTTAAATTTCTGTCTTTGATGAAAAACAACAACCCAAAAAAGTTAAAAGTCTTATTGTCCTCTGTTTGATTGTTGGCCTCTGTCTGTCTGTCTGTCTGTCTGTCTGTTTGTTTGTCTGTGTCTCTCTGTCTCTCTGTATTTCTCTCTGTCTCTCTGTCTCCCTCTGTCTCTGAATCTGTGTCTGCCTGTCTGTCTCTCTGCCTCTTTCTGTCTGTCTATCGGTCTCTCTCTCTCTGCCTCTGTCTGTCTGTTTTCTCTCTGTGTGCCTCTGTCTATCTGTCTGTCCCCTGTCTCTCTCTGTGTCTCTGTCTCTCTCTGCCTCTGTCTCTGTATCTCTCTGTACATTAGACATCAAAAGATGTTCAACTTTTCCAACATTTTGTTGTGCGTTTTGGCTATTATAAAGGCTAACTCTCTGTGATGATGATAATGATTACGACGACAACGATGATGATGCTGGTGGTGGTGGAGGTGGTGATGATGATGATGATGATGATGATGATGATGATGATGATCTGCATTCCAAAAATTATATTATTATTATTATCGTTATCATTATCAATGTAGTCTATATGATTGAGCTATTTGCACGTGCTTTACTCTCTCACTATTCCCAGAGATGTTTTTTGGTAAAGAGTAGTTTGCATTTTGTAAGGAATAGTTTTGCATTTTGGTAAGGAATAGTTATGAATATTGGTAAGGGATAGTTGGTAAGGAATAGCTATGCAATTTGGTTAGGAATAGTTATGCATTTTGGTAAGGAATATTTATGAATATTGGTAATGAACAGTTATGCATTTTGGTACAGAATAGTTATGAATATTGGTAATGAATAGTTATGCATTTTGGTACAGAATAGTTATGCATTTTGGTAAGGAACAGTTATGCATTTTGGTACAGAATAGTTATGCGTTTTGGTAAGGGATAGCTATGCATTTTGGTAAGGAATAGTTATGAGTTTTGGTAAGGAATAGTTATGAGTTTTGGTAAAGAATAGTTATGAGTTTTGGTAAGGAATAGTTATGCGTTTTGGTACAGAATAGTTATGAGTTTTGGTAAGGAATAGTTATGAGTTTTGGTAAGGAATAGTTATGCGTTTTGGTAAGGAATAGTTATGCGTTTTGGTACAGAATAGTTATGAGTTTTGGTAAGGAATAGTTATGCATTTTGGTAAGGGATAGTTATGCGTTTTGGTAAGGAATAGTTATGCGCTTTGGTAAGAAATAGTTATGCGTTTTGGCACAGAATAGTTATGAGTTTTGGTAAGGAATAGTTATGCATTTTGGTAAGGGATAGTTATGCGTTTTGGTAAGGAATAGTTATGCATTTTGGTACAGAATAGTTATGCGTTTTGGTAAGGAATAGTTATGCGTTTTGGTAAGGAATAGTTATGAATATTGGTAATGAACAGTTATGCATTTTGGTACAGAATAGTTATGCATTTTGGTAAGGGATAGCTATGCATTTTGGTAAGGAATAATTATGCATTTTGGTAAGGGATAGTTATGCGTTTTGGTAAGGGATAGTTATGCGTTTTGGTAAGGAATAGTTATGCGTTTTGGTAAGGAATAGTTATGGGTTTTGGTAAGGAATAGTTATGTTTTTGGTAAGGAATAGTTATGAATATTGGTAATGAACAGTTATGCATTTTGGTACAGAATAGTTATGCATTTTGGTAAGGAATATTTATGAATATTGGTAAGGAATAGTTATGCGATTTGGTAAGGAATAGTCATGCATTTTGGTACAGAATAGTTATGCGTTTGGTACAGAATAGTTATGCATTTTGGTAAGGGATAGCTATGCATTTTGGTAAGGAATAATTATGCGTTTTGGTAAGGAATAATTATGCATTTTGGTAAGGGATAGTTATGCGTTTTGGTATGGAATAGTCATGCATTTTGGTAAGGAATAGTTATGCGTTTTGGTAAGGAATAATTATGCATTTTGGTAAGGGATAGTTATGCGTTTTGGTATGGAATAGTTATGCATTTTAGTAAGGAATAGTTATGCATTTTGGTAAGGGATGGTTAATAAGGACTCTCTCTCTCTCTTCTCTCTCTCTCTCTCTCTCTCTCTCTCTCTCTCTCTCTCTCTCTCTCTCTCTCTCTGTATGTGTGTATTTTTAAAAATTCATTTTATTCTTTTATTCTAAGGATAATGGAATAAGCACTTTACTACTTTTTACATCCATTCCCCATGTGTCTGCAGTTTTAAAAAAAAAAATTTTGTCATCCCTTTCTACCGGCACACAATGGCCTACTCCTCCGAAAAGCGGAACGGGTTTTAACGTGTGCGCAAGATTTTTCTGCGTGCGTTTGCACAAGGTTACATCCGAAGGACATTTTTGGGGAAGGGTGGAGTCGGCACTGATGTTAACTCCAGAGGAAAGAAAAAAAATCCTCATAAACGAGATTCGAACCCGGGTCAGCAGATCACGAGCGCATCACTCTAACCACTAGGTTATCCCCCCCCCCCTCTCCCGTGCCCCCTCTCCCACCCCCACCCCCCTCTCGTGGGGGTAATCCAGCATTCTGGATATTTTGAAGTGTGATACCAAAGATATCGTTCAATTTATCATCATGAAGCTTGTGTTGTGAAAGACAAGAAGAAAGAGAAGAGGAAGGGTGGGGGAGGGTGGTGGGAGAAGGGGGAGGGGGGAAGGGGTGTGGCATAACTGACGAGGGCGGGGGGGGGGGGTGGGGGGGGGGGGCGGAGAGACGGAAGATGAAGCTTTGATGGTACTTGGAGGTGGATGGGGGGGGGGGGGGGGGGGGGGGAGCATGGAGGGAGGAAGAGGGATGGAGAGAGAGACAGACAGACAGAGACAGAGACACACAAAAACCCATACAGAAAAGAAAGATTGAAAAGAAAAAGAAAGAAAAGAAAGGCAAAAAAGAGAGAAAAAAAGAAAAGAAAAAAAGAAAGAAAAGAAAAGAAAAGAAAAAAGAAAAAAGAATCAAAAGAAAAGAAGAAAGAAGAAAGAAGGAAAAAGAAAGAAAGAAAAGAGAAAAGAAAGAAAAAACAAAACAATGAAAGAAAGAAAGAAACAAGAAAGAAAAGAAAAAAAAGGAAAAAAAAAAGGGGGAAAAAGAACAGAAAAGAAAAGAAAGAAAGAAAGGCCAGCTCCCTCCTCCTCCTCCTCCTCCTCCTACTACTACTACTACTACTACTACTGCTACTGCTACTACTACTACTACTACTACTATTACTACTACTACTATACTGCTGCTGCTGCTGCTGCTGCTGCTGCTGCTGCTGCTGCTGCTGCTGCTGCTGCTGCTACTACTACTACTACTACTACTATTACTACCGTATGGAATTTATATAGCACTGAATCTACTACTACTACTACTACTACTACTACTACTACTACTACTACTACTACTACTACTACTACTACTACTACTACCGTATGGAATTTATATAGCACTGAATCTTCTTCTACTACTACTACTACTACTACTACTACTACTACTACTACTACTACTACTATACTACTACTACTACTTGTAAATTGTCATCTGTTCCCACTGGCACACAATGGCCTACTCTTACCAAAAGCGGAACAGGTTTTTAACGTGTGTGCGCAAGATGTTCTGCCGTGCGTTCACACACGGGGCCTCAGTTTTTACAGCCTCAACCGAAGGACTTTTTGGGCGAGAGAGTGGAGTCTGCACTGATGTTAGTTAACTCCAGGGGAGAAAATATCCCCCTTGAACGGGAATCGAACCCGAACCCGGGGTCGTCAGATTGCCAGCGCAATGTTCTAACCACTAGGCTATCCCATCCCCCCCCCTTAAGGCTAAGGAAGTAGGGACCCTTCTCCCCCCCCCCCCCCCCCCCCCCCCCCCTCCACCCACACCCCCAACCCAGAAAGGGACAACTCGAAGTATATAGTATAGTAAGGCTAAAGGAAGTAGGACCCCCCTCTCCCCCTTCCCCCCCTCCACCCCCCCCCTCCCCCCCCCCCCGCCCCCCCCCCCCCCTACCCTCTCCCCCCCCCCACCCCCCCTCTTCGCCCCAGAGAAAAAAGGGCGACTTGAGCTGCTTAATTCATCATGGGCGATGTGTTGTAAGATAAAGGGGTTGACAGGTAGCCATTAGGCCACCGCCCCTCGGCCCTGCCTAATTATAAGGGGCAGCAGAAGAAGGAGGCACTACAGCGCGCAAGGCTACTGCCACAACCGTGTCACTCACTGCCGCCGCCGCCGGACGTCCTTGCGCCCAACAAAAGAGTGCAAGGGAAGGGAAGGGAAGGGGAAGGGGATGGGGATGGGGTGGGGGTTGGGGGGTTGGGGGGGGGGGGGGGTTGGGGGGGTTGGGTTGGGCATCTGGCGACGACTTTGGCGTAAGGTGAAAATGGAGCTGGAGGGGTTTTTTTTTTTGGAAGGGGGGGGGGGGGGGTGGGTGGGGGGGGTTGGGGGTTTGGTGAGGGGGGGGGGGGGGCATGGTGTGTGTTTTTTTCTTCTATTTTTTGTATTTGTTTTTGTTTGAAGGTGTTTTTATTTTTATTTTTAGGGGTGGTGGTGGTGGTATGATGGGGGTGGGAGGGGGTTGGTGAGGGTGTGTGTGTGTGTGTGCGTGCGTGTTTGTTTTCTTTCTATTTTGTGTGTGTTTGGTTTTGTTTGGAGGTTTTTTACTTTTTTTATTTTTGTGTGTTTCTTTTTTTTTCATTCTGTGATTTTTCAGGATGGGGGTGGGGGTGGGGTGAGGGGGGTTTAAAAGGATTTTTTTTCTTTTCTTTTCTTTTCTTCTCCGGTCTTTTCTTTTGTTTGTTTGTATGTTTAATTATTATTTTGTTTGTTGGTTTTGTTTACCTCGTCCCCCCCCCCCCCCCCCCCCCCCCCCCCCCCACTCCCTTTCTCTTAATGTTGGTTTGTTTCTTTCTTCAAGGGGGTGTGTGTGTGTTGTGTGAGCGTGTGTGTGTGTTGTGTGTGTGTGTGTTGTGCGTGTGTTTGTGTGTGTAATGTGCGTGTGTTTGTGTGTGTGTGTTGTGCGTGTGTGTGTGTGTTTTGTGTGTGTGTGTGTGTTGTGCGTGTGTGTTTTGTTGTGTTGTGTGTGTTGTGTGTGTGTGTGAGCATGTGTGTGTATGTGCGTGTGTGCGTGTGTGTGTTGTGTTTGTGTTGTCGTGTGTGTTGTGGGTTGTGTTTGTGTTGTGTGTGGGGTGTGTGTGTATGGGGTGTGCGTGGTGTGTTGTGTTGTGTTGTGTGTGTGTGTGAGTGTGTAGTGGTTGTGGTGTGTGGTGTGGTGTTGTGTTGTGTGTTGTGTGTTGTGTTGTAGTGTGTGTGTGTGTGTGTGTGTGTTGTTGTGTGTGTGTGTGTGTGTGTGTGTGTGGTGTGTGTGTGTGTGTGTGTGTGTGTGTCCTGTTTCAATTTGCTCTCCGTTTTTTGTTTGTTTGATTTCTGTTTGTATTCTTGACCCATTTTTCAATCTTTTGTCTTTTTTAATTTTTGCTTGCTTTCTTTCTTTGTTTTCTTTTCTTTTTCTTTCTTTCTTTCTGTCTTTCTTCTTTTTTTTCTTTTTTCTTTTGTCTTTCTTTCTTTTCTTTTCTTTCTTTCTTTGTTTTCTTTCTTTCCTTCCTTCCTTCCTTCCTTTCTTTTTGTCTTTCTTCCTTTTCTGTTAATTTTGTCTGTCTGTCTTGTCTTCTTTTTTTCTTCTTTTCTTTCTTACTTCCTACTTCCATTCCTTCCTTCCTTCCATCCTCTCTGTCTGTCTGTCTTTCTTTCTTCTTTCTTTTCTTCTTTCTTTCATTATTTCTTTATTTCTTTTCTTTCTTCTTCTTCCTTCATTCCTTCCATCCTTTCTGTCTCTCTTTCTTTCTTTTCTTTCTTTCTTCCTTCCTTCCTTCCATCCTTCCTGTCTGTCTGTCTGTCTGTCTTTCTCTCTTCCCTTCCTTCGTTTGTTTGTTTGTTTGTTTGTTTCTTTCTTTCTTTCTTTCTTTCCTTCCTTCCTTCCTTCTTCCTTCCTTCCTTCCTCCTCCTTCCTTTTCTTTCTTCTTTCCTTCTGTCTGTCTGCCTGTCTGTCTTTCTTTCTTTCTTTTTTTTCTTTCTTCTTCCTTCCTTCCTTCCTTCCTTTCTTTCTTCCTTCCTTTTTTGTAGCGTCATGTTCTGCTTTCTTCTCTGTCATTTTGTTTATCCTTTCACTCTTTGATGTTTTTTTTTGGGTGTAAAAATTGTTTTCCTTTTGCCCTTTGTTTTCATGTTTTGCGTTTGGGTTTTTGTTTTTGTTTTTTTTCTTAGTGTGATTTTCTTTTATTATTTTGCTCTTTGTCTTTAAATTGTTCCCTTTTTTGAACTCTGTTACTTTTTTCCCCGGATGGGGGGGGTGTGGGGGTGGGTGAGGTGGGGGGGGGGGGGGGGAAGGTGGCAGAGGGGGGGGGGAGAGGGGGGGTGGAGGGCGGGTGGGGAGGTGGGGGAGGGAGGGGGGTGTTTGCAAGCCCAGTTAGGATTTTTTCTCTTTTTTTTTGTTTTTGGTTTGGTTTGGTTTTGCTTTGTTTTAGATGTTTCGTCTCGTAATGTTTTCTTTTATTTTTCATCCATATTTTATTTTTCCGTTTCGAGCCTAAATGTTGCTTTTCTCGATTCAGTCAGTACGCTTTCATAATTACTTGTTCGTGTTCTTTTCGCCGATTTTCGATTTTTACCCCCCTGTGATTTGTTTTTTCTTTTCCTTTTCCCCCTTGAGTGTTTTCTTCTTTTATTTGTCTTCTTTCTGTCTGTCTTTCATTTCTTCTTTACTAATATCATTTTTATTTCTTGCATAAGTCTTTTTTTAAAAATTTTTTTTGGTGTGTGTGTGGGGGGGGGGGGGGGTTTCAAGTTTTGACAAGTCAGACCAGCACATCCAATTTCGTCGTAGGAGAAAATTTAAATTTTTTAAAATTATCTTTTAAGTCTTTCTGGTAAAAACAAAAACAAACAAACACAAAAACAAAAAACAAAAAAGGCAGGAGAATGGACCAAGAAGGCAGAAAGAAAACAAGAAAAGAAGGAGATGACAAGAAGAAAAAACAAACCCAAACCAAAACAAAACAGAAACAAAAGACAGAGACTTTTTTTTAAAGGGGGGGGGGGAGGGAGGAGGGGGGGGGTGCGGAGGGAGAGGGGGGGAGGGGGGGGCGGGCAGGAGGGAAATTTTCTAGCACACAGAATTTCCAGAAGATACAGCATGCTATTTTTTTCTTTTACACTGACAGACTCCACACGCATCCCCAACGGAAAGGGGGGGGTGGGGGGCGGGGGGAGGGGGGAGGGAGGGAGGGAGGGAGGGGGAGGGGAGGTGTAGGAATGGGGGAGGATTTCGGCTGCACACCGGTATTAATTTAGGGGTCGCGTAGTATCTTCTATAGAGTGCGAGTGGAAAAAAAAATGTTGGTGATTTTCACAGATTTTTTTTTAGCATGAAAAAATGGACTGTGCGCTTGTTTTTTGGGGATTGAGGACATAGAGCAATACCAGGTAGTCACGAGAAAGTTGGAAATAACCATCAAGAATTTCCTGTATTCCTACAGCGTTGACCCCCGCGCATGCATATTGCGGTAAGGAAGCTAGCAGACGACAAAGGACTGAGGGGGGTACAGCGTTTACTAAATTTTTAAAAAAAATTCAAATCTACCAAATTTGTTCAACATCACACGAGTTTTGAGTCAGAGGCTAGTCTTTCACAAAAAGTGGTTTTTATTTTTGTGGATGCCTTATTAAGGGGACGGGATAGCTCAGTGGTCGGAGCACTCCCTTTCCCCCAGCCAAGTTAAGCAGCGTCGAGCGTGGTTACCAGTTGGATGGGTGACCGTTTTCGCGTCTTGGCTTCAGTACAGTTCCCCCAGTTCCCCGAGATGTAAATGGGTACCTGCCCTCTTTAGGGTCAGGGAAGGTAAAGCAGCGAGGGAGAGGAGATGGGCGCCGCCCTCAATATGCTGGCCCTAGAGAAGTGAGGTCTCTGACGCCTCGCTCCCCTACGACCTTATAAGTTATGGGACTTCTTTACCTTTACCTTATTAGTACGTGCGGTATGAATATAAGAATCACATAGAAAAACAGAAGGAAAAAGAGTGATTTTTTTTTAATACCGGTGTGCGGCCTTCTCAAAGACCGGATCTGGAGTCTGAGTTACAGTGCCCACGTGCCCATGGTCATGGTTGGTTTGTGATTAGCATATTGACCGTTTTGGGAGGATGCCACAGAGGTCATCTATTAGTAGCTGCAAAACACTATCATTACTTTGCCAGTTTTCCCGTTCAAGAGGAACTGATTGCCGTGGAGACGATCCACACACACACACACACACACACACACACACACACACCACACACACACACACACACACACACACACACACACCACACACACACACACACACACACACACACACACACACACACACACATACATACACAAAACTAAAAAAAAAAACCACAAGCAGCGCTTTAGGAGTGAGAGGGTTTTAACAAGGTGGTGGTTGGTGGTGGTGGTGGTTGTTTGGGTAGTGGTTGTGGTAGTTGTGGTGGTGGGTGGTGGGGTGTTCCCAAAATTTCTGTGTGGTCGTTGGGACCCGAAGTATCAGAGCCCTCAGCTTCTTCTAGGGCCCAGCTTATTGGAGCGGCGCCCATCTCTCTCTCTCTCTTTGTCTCTGTCTTTTCCTCTCCCCTCTCTCCTCTCTCTCTCTGTGTGATTTCTTTTTGTCTCTCTCTGTGTGTTCGGGGTCTCGCTGGCTCGTCTGTCGTCTGTCTCTCTCCTCTCTTTTGTTCTGTTGTCGTCTCTCTTCTCTGTAGCTGTGGTCTCTCTGTGTGTCTGTCGGTCTGTCTGTCTCTCTCTTTTCTGTCTGTCTGTTTCTGTCCTCTCCTCCTGTTCTTCTGTCGCTGGTCTCTCTCTTTCTCTCTGTTCTGCCCTGTCTGTCTGTCTTCTTTCTCTCTCCCCTCTCTGTTCTTTCTCTCTCTCTTTCTCTCTTCTGTCTCTGGCTCCCCTCTCTCTCTCCTTTTCTGTCTGTCGTCTGTCTCCTCTCCCTCTCTCTCTCTGTTCTGTTCTGTCTGTCTTATGTCTGTCTGTCTCTCTTCTCTCTCTCTCTCTCTCTCTCTCTCTCTCTCACCTCTCTCTCTCTCTTGGAAATCTCTTGATAATTATCCATATGTTGTGTTTTTTCATAATTTTCAAAATGTTTCATAATTCTGTTTTTTTTTTTCTTTTGGCAGCGTTTTCATTTTGAGGGCTGGATAAAAAAAGCCCGGGTAACTTAATCTAATACCCTCGTGAAATAAAATTGCATTTGCGTTTGGCGTTTCTCTCTCTCTCTCTCTCTCCCTCTCTCATCCCCCTCTCTCTCTCCTCTCTCCTCTCTTCTCTCTCTCTCTCTCTCTCTCTCTCTCTCTCTCTCTCTCTCTCTGTGTTTTCTCTCGCTCTCTCTCTGTCTCTCTCTGTCTCTGTCTCTGTCTCTCTCGCTCTCTCTGGTCTGCCCTGTCTGTCTGTCTGTCTGTCTCTATGCTTTACTGATTGTGTTGGTGTATGCATGTTTGTTTACAAGGAGAGATTGTTAGCTAAGCTTGGTTCCAAGTGTTCATCCTTAAGCAATTAAGTTTATCATTCGCTCAGTTCATTCATTCATTCATTCATTCATTCATTCGTTCAGTCATTCGTTCCTTTACTCATTCATTCACCCATCCTTTCATTCATTCAAGTATTCATTTTATTTCTCTCTGTCTCTTTCTCTGTGTCTCTCTGTCCTACTCTGTGTGTAGTTAATTATTTATTCGTTTATTCATTCTCTCTCTCTCTCTCTCTCTCTCTCTCTCTTCTCTCTCTCTCTCTCTCTCTCTCTCTCTCTCTCTCTCTCTCTGTATTCCTCCCTCCCTCTGTATGCCTGTGTGTGTGTGCACGCACGTGGCGTGTGCGTGTGTCAAATCAAATCAAGTCAAAAATGTTTATTTTCAGACGATACAGTGTGTGTGTGTGTGTGTGTGTGTGGTGTGTGTGTGTTGTGTGTGTGTGTGTGTGTTGTGTGCGTGTTGTATCTGCGCGCGCGCGGACTCTTGTGCGCATGTGTGTGGTGGTGTGTGGTGTCGGAGTGTGTGCCTGCCTGTGTGCAAGCAAGCAAGCGAGCGCGCACGCACGCGAACACACACACACACACACACACACACACACACACACACACACACACACACACACACACACACACACACACACACACACACACACACACACACAACACACACACCACACACACACACACACAACACACACACACACACACACACACAGAGCGCGGGCTTTCTCGATTTGAAATGATGCGAAGCGAAACAAAGCGAGGCAAGGCGAGATGGCAGATGTTGATATTCATACTGGGCATTTCTGACTGGCACAGGAATCAGGTAAATGGTTCAGATTTCTGGCCCCAGATTTCCGCGTCATTCTCTCGATAATTGTCATTAGTCATATGCACGGGGGTGCACGTGCAGATAGGCGTGTGTGTGTGTGTGTGTGTGTGTGTGTGGTGTGTGTGGGGTGTGTGTTGTGTGTGTGTGTGTGTGTGTTGGTGGTGTTGTGTGTGTTGGTGTGTGTGTGTGTGTGTGTTGGTGTGTGTGTTTGTGTTGTGTGTGTGTGTGCTAGTGTGTGTGTGTGTGTGTGTGTTGGTGTGTGTGTCGTGTGTTGGTGTGTGTGTGTGTGTGGTGTGTGTGTGTTGTGTGCTTTATTTTATTTATTGATTGATTTATTGTTTTATTTATTCTTTTATTTCGAAGATAATGGAATAAGCACTCATTTTGCTGCTTTTTTAAAATTGTACATCTAGTCCCCGTGTGTATGTGTGTTTTGTGTGTGTGTGTGTGTGTGTGTGTGTGTGTGTGTGTGTGTGTGTGTGTGTGTGTGTGGTGTGTGTGTGAGTGTGTGTTGGTGTATATATGTGTGTATAATTATGCATGTATGTATGTATGTATGTATGTATGTATTATGTAATGTATGTATGTATGTATGTAGTATGTATGTATATATAATATATATATATAATGTGTGTGTGTGGTGTGTGTGTGTGTCGGTGTGTGTGAGTGTGTGTGTGTGTGTGTGTGTGTGTGCGCGCGCGCATGTGTGTGTATGTGTGCACCATTGTTTTGTTTGGGTGTGTGTGTATGTGTCTGTATGTATGTGTGTGTCTGTGTGTGTGTGTGTGTGTGTGCGTGCGTGCGTGTGTGTATGCGAGGACACGCGCGCGCGTGGAGTTTTTTCACCCGCAGTTAAGGTAGCTGAATTCCGACTTCGGGATGCTGTCAAAAGCACACTTGGGTGCACGCTGTTTAAAAAACACCCAACAAATTGTCCTCTGTTCCTACCGGCAAGAACTGGCCTACTCTTGAGAAAGGCCGAACAGGAGGTTTTTTTTTAAAACGTGTGTGCGAGATGTTCTGAGTGTGTTTGTACACGGGGCCTCGGTTTATAGTCTCATCCGAAGGACTTTTTTCGGGGAGAGTGGAGTCAGTACTGATGTTAACTCCAGGGGGGAAAATATCCCCTAAAACGAGGGTGCCTCCGTGGTGACACGATCCCCGGGCCCTCAGATCACGAGCCCAATGCTCTAACCACTATAATGAACACATGATGATCATTTTTCCCCCTACCACTAATTCAGCATCTCTCTGATAACTCTTAGTTACTGTTTTCTCTGCCACCCCACCCCACCCCACCCCACACCGCACCTCACCCACCAACCTCACCCCCACACTAAGCCGAATTTCCCTACAACCCACCCGTGGGGTATCTAGCCCTCTTATTTCCAATGACAAACAGTCTCGATTCTCTGTAAAAGGTAAAGGTGTTCCTATAACCTATGTGGTCGTAGGGAAGCGAGGCGTCAGAGACCTCAACTTCTCTAGGGGCCAGCATATTGAGGGCAGGTGGAGCCCATCTCCTCTCCCTCGCTGCTTTATCTTCCCTGACCCTGTGTGTTTGTCCGTCGTGTACGACGATGACCTCCAAAACAGCAGAGGAGGCAGCTGCTGTTCTGGAAATTGGGCAGAAATTTGATTATAGTGGAGATGCCTTGCCCACAGTACATCCCCACTCTCTCGGCCAAGTGGGCATAAGGACAGTCAGCGTTGGAGATGTTCTACAAAGGCCAACCAGCCCCCAGGGCTGCAGCACATAAGGACTGTGCGAGTCAAGCCTCCTAGTCAGAGAGTCATAGTCGATCACTAAAGACTAAGCTGTAAAGTGGAATTCCATGAGTGGGAAAGCCACTGGTCATACAGCCTCTCACTTTGCTGTTGCCCCCAGCGTCAATGGTTTAATCAAGAACTGTGATAAAGCCCAGGCGCTGACGGCGTTAAAGAGGGCAGGTACCCATTTACAGCTGGGTGAACTGGTGGGGGGACTGTACTGAAGCCAAGGCGCGCGCAAAACGATCACCCATCCATCTGGTAACCACGCTTGATGCTGCTTAAACATTGGCTGGGGGAAAGCGAGTGCTCTGACCACTGAGCCCTGTTCTCTGTAGTGGCTGTTAATTCCAGCTTTACATCTTGTCATGCCTGACATTTCGTTGGGGGCCTGTTTAGGGATCATATTTACAGGGTGGGTTTTTTTTTTTTTTTTGGGGGGGGGGGGGGGGTGGAGGGTGGAGGTGGTGGTGGGGTTGGGGGTTGGGGAGGGATAGGAATGGGAGATTAATAGAGGGAGTGAGAATGATGATGGAGGGGGGTTGGAATTATGAATGCTGTATACGTGTGTGTGTGTGTGTGTTTTGTGTTTATTATACTTTGTTTTGTTGTTTTTTGTTTTATTTTGCTGATTTGTTTTAGCTTTGCTGTTGTTTGGTTTGGTTGGTTGTTGTTTTTGTTTTTGTTTGTTTGGTTTGTTTTGTTTGCTAGGGAAGGTATATTGTTTTTGTGTTTTGTTTAGGATATTTTGCTGTTTTATTTGTGGTTTTGGTTTATTACGAGTGTTGCATGTGTTTTGCTTGGTTTTGCTGTGTGTGTATGTGTTTATTTGTGTGTGTGTGTGCGCGCGCGCGCGCGCGCGTATGTGTGTGTGTGTGTGTGTGTGTGTGTGAAAGTCAAAGTCAAAGTTTTATTTTCAGATGGAACATTGAATAGGCAGTGCAGGTGCTTTTTCATGATGTGTTTTTTTTTTTTTTGGGGGGGGGGGGATGGGAGTAATTGGTATAGACAGTGTCATTTGATAAGTATTATCGTTTGTGTCTGAATACATCAGCTTTTGATAAACATGATGAATCCGATTTTGTGGCTGGGGTGGGGGGGTGGGGGGGGGGGGGGTAGGGGGTACTCTTTTTGCTATTAAAAAGGTAAAAGTGTCCCATAACCTATGTGGTCGTAGGGGAGTGAGGCATCAGAGACCTCAGCTTCTCAAGGGCCCAGCAAATTTAGGGCGGCGCCCATCTCTTCTCTCTCGCTGCTTTACCTTCCCTGACCCTAAAGAGGGCAGGTACCCATTTACAGCTGGGTGAACTGGGGGAACTGTACTGAAGCCAAGGCACGCAAACGGTCACCCATCCAAGTGGTAACCACGCTCGATGCTGCTCAACCTTAGCTGGAGGAAAGCGAGTGCTTTGACCACGGAGCTATCCTGTCCCCATTTTTACTATTACCAGTAATGTAATAATTATAAATAAAAACGGGGCAGGTTGGCTCAGTGGTCATAACACTCGCTTTCCCCAAGCTTTGGTTGAGGGGATTACCAAGTGGATGGGTTACCATTCCTGTGCCTTGGCTTCAGTGCAGTTCCCCAGTTCACCCAGCTGTAAATGGGTATGTCTCCTCTGTAGGGACAGGGATGGTAAAGCAGCGAGGGAGAGGAGATGGGCGCCGCCCTCAATATGCTGGCCCCTGGAGAAGTTGAGGTCTCTGACACCTCACTCCACAACGACCACGTAGGCATTTGAACACCTTTACTTTAACAACTACGTATTTTAAACATCACTGTAAATCATTTTTGTTGCTGATCCAAAATGTGAATTTATCTGTTTTGTCGAATTGATAATGAATAATGGAACTTTGAATCAAAACGAATGCGCAGGCGCAGAAGACTGTGTGTGTGTGTGTGTGTGTATGTGTGCGTGCGCGCGAATAAGCGGGTGGGTGGATGGATGGAGAGTGTATTATGTGCTATGTCTGTGCTTTATTTTGATGTGTGTGTATGTGTGCCTGTCTGTGTGTATGTATCTATCTGTATGAACATGGATGTACACACAAAAAGATCATTTTCCGTCTAAAATCACTAAATGTGAATAGACGTTAAACTGAAGATATCACATGGATGTACATGTGTGTGTGTATACATGCACGCGCGTTTGGTTTACCTTGGTTTGGTTTGATGTGCGCGTTCATGCGAGCGTGCGTTTGCGCGTATGCGCGCATCTGTCTCCACGACCATGTGTACATACATGTTTCACACACGTTTTATGCACGTCCAAGCTCAACAACAACAACAACAGCAGCTTAGATTCTGAGAGGCTAGCTTGGGTGCTGGCTAACTGGCCAGCTAACGCAGTCCTGATTACATCAACGTTTTCCACCGATGGGGGCAATACACAGCACTTGTATTCTTTGCCTCAAGTCCTTAATATCCTGGTTACCGCCTCATTACATTCATTCATTCAGCCCACCTTCATTCACGGTGGTTTTTTTTTGTACCTTCGCTTTCAGAAACAGCTTTGCAATCTGCACTCCATGCACTGCGTTCACCCATTCTTCCTAATCGATCTTTTATCACTTCTGAGATGGTTTTTCTCTCTCTAAGGACCACACAAAAAAGAAAGAGAAAAAGCAAGCAACCAAAAAAGTTCCAGCAGCAGTTGTCTCCCATGAAGTATGTGTTGCGGCAGTCCTGCCACTAGGTGTCGTGTTTGTCTTCAGCCGCCTCATTTCCGCTTTTTACCGCCTGGCTGTCGACTTCCGGTCTGTAACGGAGATGTCTTTCCTCTCTGCGAAAGAGGAAGCGGAAGATATTTATCAATGGCCGCTAGTCTTCAACGCCGTGTGGTACCCTGCCGTTTCTAGTTTGTCGTCCCCACTGTCTTTGGTGGTTTTCGCTTTTGAATATGCTGTGTGTGTGTGTGTGTGTGTGTGTTGGGTGTGTGGTGGGTGGGTGTGTGGGGGGGGGTGGGGGGTGGTGCGTGTGTGTGGTGTGTGTGAGTGAGTGTGTGTGTGTGTGGAGGGGTGAGGTGAGTGTGTGTGAGTGTGTGTGTGAGTGTGTGCTTGTGTGTGAGAGTGAGTGTGCGTGTGGTGTGGGGGTGGGTGAGTGTGGGGGTGTGTGTAGTGCACGTGTGTGTGAGAGTGTGTGTGTGTGTGTGTTTGTGATGTGTGTGTGGTGTGAGTGGTGTGTGTGTGTGTGGGGGAGGTGTGTGTGTGTGAGTGTGTGCAGTGTGTGTGTGAGTGTGTGTGTGTGTGTGTGTGTGAGTGTGTGTGTTGAGGTGTGTGTGTAGTGTGTGCGTGCGTGTGTTGCGTGGTGTGAGAGTGGTGTGTGTGTGAGTGTGTGTGTGTGCGAGTGTGTGTGTGTGTAGTGCGTGCGTATTGTGAGTGTGTGGTGTGTGGTGTGTGTGTGGGGGGGGGGGGGGGGTGTGAGTGTGTGCATGTGTGTGTGGAGGTGTGTGCGTGTGTGTGATGTGAGTGTGAGTGTTGTG
>CM054159.1:36587949-36597949 GCA_028751875.1 Rapana venosa | reverse complement strand
GTTATGTGCGTAGATAGCCCGTAACGCCGCTTTGACGTGTCAAAAATATAAAATATTATTGTTGGTCATTATTTCTCTGTCTGTCTTCGACTCATGAGGGGAGTATTTAAATCGTTGCGAAGAAGGGGGTGGTGGGGATGGGTGAGGGGGTTGGGTGGTGGGGAGGGGGGCTATTCAATTTTGAACAATGCGGTGTTGATCCAAATCATGATAAATGATCGTTTTCTTTATTATTATTATTGTGTGTGTGTTGTGTGTGTGTGTGTGTGTGGTGTGTGTGTGGTCTCTTCCTTCCTTCCTCCCAACATCGTCTTTTTCATTGTCTTCTGCTTTTTTCTATTGTTTGTCTTTTTAACCGCCCTTAAAACACACACACACACGCACACACACACACACACACACGCACACACACACACACACACACACGCGCGCACACACACGCACGCGCGCGCGCGCACACACACACACGCACACACAACACACACACAGATGACAATGACATAAATTCTTTTATACACACACACACACACACACACACACACACACATATATATATATATATATATAATATTATTATATATATATATATAAAACACACACAGAGAAGTATTTATACTTGTTTACATATGTTTGTTTTTTTCTTTTTAACTGTGAATTCAACAGACCTCTAATATATTATAAGGAACACTGACTGACATCTGCTTCAAAATGCGTGGCCCTTTTATTCCCTTAGAAACAGAAGAATGGAAGAATTTAAAAAAAAAAATTATTAAAAAAACAAAAGAAAAGAAAAACCAAAAAACCTAGGAGGTCTTCATAGGTACTCTCTCCCCTGAACACACGCAGGTACACAACACTCGATGTAGTCTGTGATTTAGCTTTCTACAAGCCTGAAGCTGGAATGCGGCTACCGTTATGGCGGGCAAAATACCCCGCAACGGTCGCAAACGCAAAATCTCACCATTAGTGAGTGGACCTCGGAGCTCTAGCCAAGGAACGAAAAAAAAGTTTTTCAAGTGAATTACAGATAACAGCAATGATTAATTTTGTCGGTTTTTTTGTTGATATTTTCACACTCTTTGAATTCTTACAGTTATCTCTTTAACTACTGTTTAGTCTATTGGATGCAAATTTGTTCTGCCGCAGCCCATTCTTGCGTATGTAAAGATGTTAAGAGTCCTCATATCGGCCGTCGCTCTTTCTCTATTTCTGGTCCATCGATCTGGAATGATCTACTCTCTCTCTCTATCTCTCTCTCTCTTCGCCAAAAGCCTTCTCGTGACACTTTTAAATCCAGCCTCAATGCATATTTGTTTCAAATCTAAGATTTTCCTCTCCTGCTTCATCTCATAGCATTTCCCTGCCTTCAACAGCCGATATCCCATCACCCTGCTAAAGTGAGTGTGAGTGTGTGAGTGTGTGTGTACATTTGGACTTGTTAGCACTATTAATTGTTATTGGTTGCATGACTGTGTAAAAATGAGTTGAATGCAAGCGCTTTGATTTGTCTGTGCCAGATATAGCGCTATATAAATTCCTTTTCTTCTTCTTCTCCTTCCCCCCCCCCCCTCCTCCCCTCTATCCATCTGATATGAACATCATGACTGATGATATGATATCATACTTTTCTCCTTTCTTCATTCTCATCATATCATTCTTCTATCTATCTCAATTCTTCTTCTTCTTCTTCTTCTATGAGCATTGCTTGTTGTACTCATTTCATGTATCGGTGTTATGTTGTTTATGAACTAATAAAGTTTTGAGTAAACCAGACAACAGCAACTGAGTGATATCAAAAATACTGAGGGGTAAAACAAAGAACTAGGAAATAAGATCAAAGAAAAGAAATCGGGCGAAAAATTTACATAAATTTAGAGAGAAAGAAACTAAAAAATAAAAAGGACAGAAAGAAAGAAAAAGAAAGGAAAGAAAGAAGTTAAAAAAATTAAAAGACAGAAAGAAGAAAGAAAAAAGGTAGAAAAAAAAAGAGACAGACAGAAAGAAAAGAAAAGAAAGAAAGAAGGGAAGGAAAGAAAGAAAAGAAAGAAGTTAACAAATCAAAAGACAGAAAGAAAGAAAGAAAGAAAGAAAAAGGAAAGGAAAGAAAGAAAGAGAGACAGACAGAAAAAAAGAAAAGAAAGAAAGAAGTTTAACAAAATCAAAAGACAGAAAGAAAGAAAGAAAGAAAGAAAAAAAGGTCAGGAAAAAAAAGAGAGACAGACAGAAAGAAAAGAAAAGAAAGAAAGAAGGAAAAGAAAAGAAAGAAAGAAGTTAAACAATCAAAAGACAGAAAGAAATAAGAAAGAAAGAAAAGACAGAAAGAAAGGAAATACAGAAAAGAAAAGAAAAAAAAAGAAAAGACAGAAAGAAAGAAAGGAAAGAAAAAGAGAAAGAAAAGAACAGAAAGAAGACAGACAGGAAAGAAAGACAGAAAGACAACACGAACAGAAAGAAAGAAAAGAAAGAAATCAAAATAATAAAAACACGAAAAAAAAGACAGAAAGAAAAAGCAAAAAAACCCAAACAAACAAAAAGCGCGCAAAAATCTACAAATCCCAAATCAAGCACTCGCGCGAGTTCATTCATCCGGCTCCACTCACCCCAAAAAAAGAAAGACACATAGGGAGATTTAAACCTCCGCCTCACGAACTGTTTTCATCCGTGCAGCCCACAATAACGTTAACCCATCACAACACGCACACGATCAGGATAACAAAACGGAGAATTAACCGCCCGAAACAGAATCCTACCCCCCCCCCCCCCCCCCCACCCCCCCCCCCCCACCCCCTATCCCCATCCCCCTCGCCAAAAAAAAAAAAAAGAAAAAGACATTGATGCCCAACACAGTCATAATGAAACCGATCTAACGGATTTTTTTTTTTATTAAAGAAAATAAAATAAAAAGATCAACGGCTGTTTTTCCAGCTCTCTTTAACGTGGAATTCAACCACAAAGAAAAAATTTAGCATCGTTTATAGTATTAAGCTTCAGAGAGTGAAAGAGAGAGAGGTTGGGTGGGGTGGGGGGGGGGAGATGGGGGGAGGGGGGAGGAGAGGAGAGAGGAGTGGGGGGGGGAGAGAGTGGGTGGGGGGGGGGGGGTGGAGAGAGAGAGAGAAAGAGAGAGACAGACAGACAGAGAAAGAAAAAGACAAAGACAGACAGAAAGACAGATACAGAGAGAGAGAGAGAGAGAGAGAAGAAGAGAGAGAGAGAGAGAGAGAGAGAGAGAGAGAGAGAGAAGAAGCGAGAGAGAGAGGGAGAGAGAGAGAGAGACAAAGAAGAGAGAGAAGTACAAAGAAGACTCTCCCACATCTGAACTCTCTGGCCAATGTCTGATAGTGACCCCATACAAAAACGTTGTACTGTCTAGGTCTATATCTGAGTGAAGACAGAAGACAGAGAGAAATAAAAGAGAGAGAGAGGAGGGAGACAGAGAGAAGAGAAGAGACAAAGACAGACAAGAGACAAAAGACAAAGACAGAGAAAGAAAAGAAATAAAGAGAGAGAGAGAGAGAGAGAGAGAGAGAGACGAGAGACAGACAGAGCAGACAAGATAGAAAAAAGGAGAGAGAAGACACACAACAAGACGAGGAAGAGAGAGCAAGACAGAGAAGAGAGAAAGAGCAAACACAAAACGAGAACCGAACAGACAAGTAAAAAAACAAACAACAGACACCACCAACAACAAAAGACAACACACACAACTAACTCCTCTGTAAAAAACAACACAAACCAACAACACACACACAACAACAACACTACACATAACACCTACCTCACTCACTCTTGCATGGTGAGTTAACACCTAGGTAATGTAACACAACAACAAACTGTCGCATTAAAACTACTACTACTAGCTCTACTACTACTACTACTACTACTACTACTTACTACTACTACTACTACTACTACTCTGCTGCTGCTGCTGCTGCTGCTTTCTACTACTAACTACTACTCTGCTGCTGCTGCTGCTGCTGCTACTACTACTACTACCTACTGCTGACTGCTGACTATCTGCTTGCTGCTAGCTGCTGCTGTACTACTACTACTACTACCACTCTACTGTGCTGCTGCGGCTGTGCTGCTGCTGCTGCTGCTGCTGCTGCTACTACACTACTGCTATTCCTGCTGATCTACTACTACTATTGCTGCTGCTGCTGCTACTGCTGCTGTTGCTACTACTACTACACTACTACTACTCCGCAGCTGCTGCTGCTACTACTACTACTACTACTCAACTACTACTGCTACTACTACTACTCCTGCAGTCACTTCTACTACTACATCTACTATACTAGTCAGCAGCACAAAAAAAAACCACCAACAACAAAAAAACAAACCAAAACAAAACCCTCACAAAAAAAGCAAACAAAAAAATCAAAAACTCATCCCACCTAATAGGCAGCGTAAATTGCAGACAAAAGGCTTGAAGTGGCCTCTTTCCCGTCACAGAGGCATGAATAAGTGGAAGGGGAGAGGGTGGTGGGGTGGGGGGGGGGGGGGTGAGGGAGGGGGGGGGGGGAAGGAGTGGCTTTTTGCACGTGCAGAGGGGGGGTATTTTTTTTTTCCACCGGGGAGAGGTTGAAATCCCATGCGGGGCCCCTGGCCCTCACGGGTCACGTGCTCGGGCACGCATGCGCACGTGCGTGACAAGACTGGCACGCGGCTCTCTTTGGGAGAAGTGTACACTGCACACCTTTAGCATGAGGTAGTTACTGTAGTAGTAGTTGTAGTAGTAATAGTTGTAGTGAAAGCAGGGAGCGGGATAGCTCAGTGGTCGGTTGGAGCACTTGCTTTCTTTAACCCCCCCCCAGCCAAGTTATTTAAGCAGCATCGAGCATGGTTACCACTTGAATGGGTGACCAGTTTGCGCGCCTTGGCTTCAGTACAGTTCCCCCACCAGTTCACCCAGCTGTAAAATGGGTATCTGTCCTCTTTAGGGTCAGGGAAGGTAAAAGCAGCGAGGGAGAGGAGATGGGCGCCGCCCTCAATATGCTGGCCCCTTAGAGAAGTTGAGGTCTCTGAGGCCTCGCTCCCCGACGACCTTATAGGTTATGGGGCACCTTTACCTTTACCTTAGTATTTTATTTATTTTATCTTCTTCTTCTTCATGTGCCAGGTCTTTTGCAGACATCGGTGATCATGGCCTTCCATTCCTCTCTGTTGTCAGTTCTCCTGATGAGTTCATTGTTGGGGGATTCTTTCTTCGTTGCGTAGCTATTCAGACTGTCTGTGTATTTTGTGCGTTGTCTTCCTCTGTCTTTGGTACCACAAATCTTTCCACACAATATTTGCTTTTCTATTCCATCAGCTCTGTTTATGTGCCTAAAAAATTGTAGTTTTCTTTTTCTGATGGTTTTGAGTAGGGATCTTTTGTACCCGGCCATTTCCATTACTTCTTCGTTTGACTTCTTTTCAGTCCATGATATTCTCATAATTCTTCTGATATACCACATTTCTGCTGCTTCAAGTCTTCTTTCGAGGTCTTTTGTATTTTATCTTATACCACTTTAAGTCAACGCAGATTTTTCTTAGTAGTAGTAGGGGAGAGAGAAGAAGAAGTTGTTGTTAGTAAGGGTATAGAGTGGGGAGTGTAGGTGATGGAAAAGTGGGAGAGGAGGGGAGGGGGAAGTGTTTGGTGGTGGTGGAAGAGGTTGTGGTGGTAGTGGGGCAGGGGGGGAAGGGGGGGTGTATGGGAAAAAAAAAAATGAAAAAAAAGATTTAGATTTAGATTTGAGGTGGTTTTTTTCAGGCTGGTCTGTCTGAGTCGTCTGTGTCTGTCTGTCTGTCTGTCTGTCTGCCCTGCCTCCTCTCTCTCTCTCCTCTCTCTCTCGCTCTACTCTCTCTCTCTCCCCTTCTCTCTCTCTCCCCTCTCTCTCTCCCCCCCCCTCTCTCTCTCTAGTGGTTAGAACATTGCGCTCGCAATCTGACAACCCCCGTTCGATTCCCGTTCAAGGGGATATTTTTCCCCAGGAGTTTTAAAATCAGTGCCGACTCCACTCTCCCCAAAAGTCCTTCGGATGAGACTATAAACCCCGGCCCCGGGGGCCCAACGCAAAGCAAAACCATCTTTTCACCTTAAAATCCGTTTCGCTTTGTAAGAGAGGCCATTGTGTGCCAGTGGAACAAGACAAAAATATTACAAAACCGCATACACACGGGGACTAGGTGTAAAATATCACAAACCTCACCCCCCCACCCACCCGCGCACACCCCCGCACGCACGCACCGCACGCACCTACCCCCCCCCCCCCCCCCCCACACACACACACAACAACATTCCGCACATATCCGTTCCTTTAAAGATACCGATTTGATTCTCTTCATCCTATCCCCGTCTAATAGCATATTCCCTTGGGCTAGTAGATCCATAAACCTAAATAGGTTGTCTTTATTTTTTAAGCTCTTCCTCCAACTTGTTCTTTCTCCTCCTTCCCTCCTCACCTGCACTGATTTGACCCTTAACCCGCCCGTGCAGTGCACCCGAAATTCTTGTTTACACTTGCTATGTTCATGTCCCGTTACTCGAAATTGCTATATGAATAATCCTGATATTCTGCCCAATGACAGATCTATCTATCTACATCTTCTCTATCTATCTATCTACTATCATCACTTCATCTATCTATCTATCTATCTATCATCTGTCTACTATCACTATCACTATCTATCTACTATCTATCTACATCTATCTACTGCTGTGTTCTGTCTGTGTTCTTCATCTATCTGTCCTGTCTTTGTCTATCCCGTCTGTCTGTCTTCTATCTATCTGTCTGTCTGTCTGTCTACATGTTTGTCCGTTTTGGTCTATCATTTATCTATCATCTATCTATCTATCTATCTATCTTCTATTATCTATCTATCATCTTATCTATCTATCTATCTATTTTGTCTGTCCCGTCTTCTTCTACCCATCTACTTCCTATCTACTATCTATTATTCTATCTATCTATAATGTCTGTCTGTCTTTTCTGTCTGTCTATCTATCTATCTACTATTATCTATCTGTCTGTCCCCTTCCGTACTCTAAATTTTCTTTCTATCTATCTATCTATCTATCTATCTTTCTATATCATCTATCTATCTATCTTCTATCTATCTATCTATCTACTACTAAAATCTATCTATTTATTGTATAAAATTATTTAATAATTCAGAAAATTAATATATATAAATTTAGATTGCCTTGGTTTAAAACAGAATTCATTCGTGAAAAAATGAAAACAAAAATGGCGCATATCTTGACAAAAAAAACGTACACTGATAAGTCCTCCCCTATTCACATAACACGTTGGACGGATGATTTCACTTTGCAAAGATATGATACATGTTAGATTCACTGTTTACTCATATTTTTAATTTATTTTAGATTGCTTTTCAGGCAAGCCAAAAGTAGAAAATGATTTTTCACTGTAAAATAATATTTAATTATTTTAAAAAAAAAGATGAAAATAGCCCTTTCTTCATCCCCCTTAAATTTTTGGTACCCCCCACCCCCTTTCCCCCCCAATCTCAATAGACAACATAAGTGGGGGCAAAATCTGGGGGTTTTTTTTTTTTTTTTTTTTTTTACCATCTTCACTATCCCCTAAACCCCTACTGACTTTTTCATCACTGTCAGGACTTTTTTTAATTTTATTTCCCAAATTCTTCACTTGTGTAAAAACCAAATCCCCTTTAAAAAGAAAGCTAAACCTTTTTTAAACAAAAATTTTAAAAAAAACCCTTTTTTTTCCCCCTTTTTTTTTTTTTTTTTTGGGTTTTTTTTTTTTTTTTTTTTCCCTTGAATTGATAAGGAAGCTGGTTTATTTATGTCGGTTCCAAAATCCTGGATTTTCCTTGGTGGCGAAGAGTGCATTTAAAATTTTAGTCCCGGGGGGAAAATTTTCGGGGGGGGCAGTCAAAGGGTTAGCCCATCCTTTTTAAAGGAAAACAAAATATAACTCTTTTTCAACGGGATTTTCATGATAAACCGGAAAAGGTCAGGAAAGCCCCTTTAAATTTTTTTCTTTGGGTTTGTTTTTTTCTTCTTGAAGAGGGTGCCATTTTTGTCCCCTTTTGAACTGTTTTTTCTGCATCCACCCATCCCCCTCAATGTCTGTCATTGTTGTCTTTTTTGCCTTGTCTGTTGTCGTTTGGGTCTGTTGTTTTTCGTCTGTTTTGTGTATGTCTTTTTTTGGGTTTTTTTAAAAACTTCTTTAGTTCAGAACAATGTTTTTTCTTTTTTTTTTCCCTTTTTGTGTGTGTGTGTGTGTGTGTGTGGGGGTTTGGGGTTTTGTGTTTTCTGGTTTTGTTATGGGGTTTTTTTACGGTTTTTTCTCTCTTCCTTCCTCTTTTCTCTCTTCTCTCTCTCTCTCTCCTCTCCTCTCTCCTTCCTCCCGTCTGTTGTGTCTCACGTCTTCTATGGTTTTCCCCGGTTCTCTCTCTCTCTCTCTTCCTCTCTCCTCTCTCTCTCTCTCTCGTGTCTGATCCCCCGCTCTATCCTTTTTTTTTCTCTTTCTCGCCTGTTTGTCTTCCTTCTGTCTATGGGGGTTTTTACTTTTTTCTCCTCTCTCTCTCCTTCCTCTGTTGTTTTTTTTGTTTTTGTCTCTCTGTCTATGTTTTCCATTTTTTTTTTCTTTTCTCTTTCTCTCTCCTCTTTCTTCTCCTTCCTCTTCTCTCTTCTCTCTTTTGGTATCTCTGTATATCTTTCTTTCTCTGTCTTCTGTCTCTCTTCCCCCCCCCCCCCCCTCTTCTCCTTCTCCTCCTCCTTCTTTCACCCTATTCCAAGAATGCTCCAAAGACTATTTTATACCCCAAACCACCCCCACCACCCCCACCACCACCAAAACCGTCTCATCATCTTCTTAAACATAATTATCATGGGTCTGCCCTTTCGTTTCATCTTTTCTTGGCTTTCCCCGTTTAGTTTCCTTTCCGGGCCAATTGACCTTATCTTTAATAAAAATAATATACATAATTTATGTCCCCTTTTCAAGCCCCTTTCAGGGGGGGAACTTCAAACAACTGCAAAAATCAATATGAAGACACCTTTCACCTACTTAAAAAGGGTAACATTTCGGTCGTTTTGTACGGGGGCCGGAAAAACCGAAGTTTCGGTGGCCGGGTTTACCCAAAATTTTGATGTGGAGGGTGGGGTAGCCCCCCCAAGTGCTTTTGGGCCCAAAAGGTTGAAGTCTTGGGTTTGGCCAGACGTTCCCTGCTTCCCTTTTTAGGTCGGTTCTCGGGGCGGGCGTTTAAACCTTGTTTTCGTGTTTTTGGGTGTGGTGTGTGGGGTGGCTTTGTCGGTTGGTCTGTTGCTTCTTTTTCTTCCCTTTTTTTTTCTTTGTTCTGTTTGTCTTGTCGTTTCCCTTCCATCGCCTTTCACTTTTGTGGTTTGTTTTTGGGGTTTTTGCGTGTTTTAGGAATTTTAGGTTTTTTGTGGTGTGGTGTTTGGGGTTTTTTACCAAGGGGATGTGGTTTTTAATGGGTGGGAAAGGGGGGGGGAAGGGGAAGGGGGGTTAAAAAACGGGTTTTTTGCCGGCAAAAATTTTGGGGGTTCTAAAAAATTTTTTTTGTTTTTCCCCTGCCTCGAACTGGGTTTTTTTGGAAAGAAAAAATATTCAAATTGACGTTGTTCAAAGAAAAAAAATTTGGGATTGTTTTTTGACAGTTTCTTGAAAAATTTTTAATTTGTAGAGTAGGGGAAATTATTTTTTTTTTTTGGCTTGCAGGTTATAAATTTTTAAAAATGTTTTTCTTCTTTTTTATTTTAAAATATTTAAAATTTTTAGAAAAAATTTTTTTGATTAAATGGTTTTTCTTTAGTTTTAAAATTATACGTTTATTAATTCGGTTTTTTTTAAAAAGGAAAAAACCAAAAAAAAAAAGCCCAAAAAAAAGTTAATCCTTAGTTACAGAATACAAACTAGTTGTAATACGGTTAGAACACCAAGCAAAGCTTTGATCACTTTGAAACATTAATTTTGACGATAGTCTTATCCATTGTATATTAATTTTT
>CM054159.1:36580449-36582949 GCA_028751875.1 Rapana venosa | reverse complement strand
GACAGTCTAGGAGTCTGTGTACGGCAGAGCATGCGTGCATGCATTCGTGTTGTGTGCGTGCGTGCGTGCGATAGACCATTGCTGAGATCAACCGCAGCGGCAGGGGTAGGGCAGTAGCAATCGCAGCAGCAGCAGTAGCAGCAGTGATATTATTGTCATCATCAGTAGCAGCAGTGACAACAGCGGCAGAGGCAGCAGCATCAACAACAAAAACAGCAACAACAAACAGCAGCAGCAGCAGTTGTGGTATCATCATCGTCATCATTACAGAATTACAGACCTGTTTCTAACCTCCCTTTTATCTCTAAAGTCCTTGAAAAAGTTGTTCTGAAACAACTCAACAGCCACCTTCATTCAAAATAGTCTTCTTACCCCGTTCCAGTCTGCCTATCGCGCCAACCACAGCACTGAGACCACTCTAGTCCACACCTTAAACACACTTCTACATGCCTCTGACTTAGGGAAAATGTCCATTCTCACTCTTCTCGACTTTTCTGCAGCTTTTGACACTATAGACCATTTAATTCTTCAGTCCCGTCTCAAAAACACGTTTGGTATTACAGGCACAGCCCTCACCTAGTTTAGTTCATACCTTACAGGCCGATTCTACATACTTTCAATAGACAAGATTCAATCATCACCTACCAAATTGGAATGTGGAGTCCCACAGGGATCAGTTCTCGGCCCTGTTCTTTTCACTCTATACACTGCTCCACTTTCACATTTAATAAACCGTCATCAGATCAACCATCATTTCTATGCCAATGACTCTCAGATTCTTAGCAGTGATACACCTGAAAATCTGCCTTCTCTCTTGACAAATATGGACTACTGCCTTCAAGATATCCAAAACTGGATGATACAGAACAAGTTACAGCTAAATCCCGACAAAACCGAAGCCATGCTTGCAGGGACCAAACACAAACTCTCTCGCACCACAACAGCTTCAATAGAATTCGGCAATACGTCAATTCCTCTATCCACTGCTGTGAAGTATCTTGGAGTTGTTATCGACAACACACTCTCCATGCAAAACTTCATCACCCAGACCTGCCAATCATGCTACTATCAATTACGGCGTGTTCGTGCAATTTGAAAGTACCTGTCAAATGATGCAACTTCCAAACTAGTCACATCTCTTATTCTTTCACGTCTGGACTATTGCAATTATCTTCTGGCTGGTCTGCCAGCATCGTTAAGCCACTCCCTTTAACGTATACAAAACTCTGCTGTTCAACTTGTCCTTAGAGAAAATCTGAGCACATAACTCCTCTCTTGCAATCTCTCCACTGGCTGCCTGAGTCACAGAGAGTAAACTATAAGATCAGTACCCTCTGTTACAAATGTCTCCACAAAACAGCTCCCTTCTACCTCTGTGAATGTCTTCACCTGTACACTCCTTCTCGTTCCCTCCGCTCTGCTGCAGATACCTTGTGCTCACGAATACCTAGATTCAACCAATCCACTGTTGGCCGTCGCTCTCTCTCTGTTTCTGGTCCAGTGATCTGGAATGACCTCCCTCTCTCCCTTCGCCAAAAGCCAAGTTATGACACTTTTAAATCCAGCCTCAAGACATAATTTATTTATTCCAAATCTGATTTCTCCCTCTTGTTTCATTTCAAATCTATCCCTGCCTAAAACAGCCAATCCCATCACCCTGCCAAACTGTATAATCTATGTGTGTGTGTGTGTGTGTGTGTGTGTGTGTGTGTGTGTATGCGTGTATGTACATTTGAATTTAACTCTGTTAATTGTTATTGGTTGTATGTATGGGTGTGTTGAATGCAAGCGCTTTGATTTCTTTTTGCAAGATATAGCGCTATATAAATTCCATTTATCATCATCATCATCATATCATCATCATCATCATCAGCAGCAGCAGCAGCAGCAGCAGCAGCAGCAGCAGCAGCATCGTTCTTTTTTGAAAAAAATGTCTTTTCACAAGTTTGTCTATCTGTCTGTCTATCTGTCTGTCTGTCTGTCTGATTTAAAGAATTTGTTCATTTTTTTTGTTTATCGATTTACTCATTTATCTGTTCACTAATTTGTTTATTCATTTGATTTATTTCGAGATGTGATTCTGCTTTTAAAATTTTTTTATTATACAGAAGCCAGAAATGAGAGGTAGCAAAGGACTTAACACCCCTCCTTCCTCCCCCACTTACACACACACACACACACAACACTTTCTCTCCCCCCCCCCCCCACACACACAGACACGGAACGAGAACAATGGCGGGCGAAAGCGAGAGCGATATATATATATATATATATATATATATATACTTATATATATATATCTAGAGAGAGAGAGAGGGAAAGAGGGATATATATATATATAAAATATATATAGAGATATATATATATATAGATAGATATAGATATAGATAGATAGAAAGAGAGAGAGAGGGAGAGAGAGATAGAGAGAGTGATATATATAGAGAGATAGAAAGAGAGAGAGAGAGAGAGAGAGGGAGAGAGAGAGGGATATATAAATATA
>CM054159.1:36565449-36575449 GCA_028751875.1 Rapana venosa | reverse complement strand
ACGTCAAATTAAGAGAGAGAAGAGAGAGAGAGGGGGGGGGGGGGGTGAGACAGACAGACAGGCAGACAGACAGACAGACAGACAGACAGACAGACAGACAGGGCTATTGTCAAGTACATCAAATTAAGCAAGAGGGGTGCTTCATTTTAGGGTCTACGGTACAAGCTACCGTGAAAGATGACGAAATGTTATACTGATTTACAAGAGAGAGAGAGGGGGGAGGTGGAGGGAGGGAGGGAGAGAGAAAGATAGAGAGAGAGAAAGAGGGAGGGAGAAAGGGGGGAGAGATACACACACACAGGCAGGCAGACATAAACAGAAAGAGAGAGAGAGGGGGGGGGGGGGGAGGAGCAGAAAAGACAGACATAAACGGACGAAGTGAGGGAGAGAGAGAATGCGAATGCGAAAAGTTTATTCAGATTTAGGCCTAGGCCCCTTTCTGAAGGGGATACACATGATATCAACACATGTATAAAGTTGAATAGGCATTTGTATAAGCATCATACAACATTTTAACAGGCGTTCTTCTATAAAAAAAAAAAATCAATGTATTACAGTTCTATAGATTATGTTGCCACAGTATATAATATTCTCAAAGCTTTGTAAGTATACAGTGCCAAATTATAAAGTATATTCTCATTTTTAGATGCCATAAGTAAATTGAATCTAAAGCGACATTGATTATTATAAAACTTAGGCTGAATTAATTCAGTTCTCAAATCATGAATAACAGTGCAGCATAACATGAAATGAACTTCATTTGGGGGGAGGGGGGTAGAGAGAGAGAGAGAGAGAGAGAGAGAGAGAGAGAGAGAGAGAGAGAGAGAGAGAGAGAGAGATCGAAGGACAGAACCAGAGAAAATAAGAAACAGAGATATAGAAGGAGAGACAGAGAGAGAGAGAGACATAGACATAAACATAGACAGATCATAGGATGACAGAGCAACAGACATCGAAATACAAAGATAATCATACAGACAGACGGATGGACAGACAGACAAACTGACAGACAAACAGACAGACAAACTGACAGACTGACAGAAAGACAGACAGACCGACAGGCTGACAGGTGCAACCAGACAGATGCAACACAAAGACACACAAGACAGCGACAGCAGCAGCAGCAGCAGCATCAGCAGCAGCAGCAGCAAAAGAATCGTCACCCTCCCTCCCTTCCAGCCTGAAATGCTGCCATTGTAGAAATGCAAATCTCTGCACTGTGTGCTGCCAGTAACATTACTGTGGAATACTTGCAGAACTCTCTCTCTCTCTCTTTCTCTCTCTCTCCTCTCTCTCTTTTCTCTCTCCTCTCTCTCTCTCTCTCTCTCTCTCTCTCTCTCTCTCTCTCTCTCCTTCTCCTTCCCCCATCTGTCTGTCTGTCCTGTCTGTCTGTCTCTCTCTCTCTCTCTCTCTCTCTCTCTCTCTCTCTCTCTCCCCCCCCCCCCATCTGTCTGTCTGTCTCTCCCCTATGTTTCTCTGCCTCTCAATCTCTCTCTCTCTCCTCTCTCTCTCTCTCCTCTCTCTCTCTCTCCTTCTCCTTCCCCCATCTGTCTGTCTGTCTGTCTGTCTGTCTGTCTGTCTCTCTCTCTCCCTCTCTCTCTCTCTCTCTCTCTCTCCCCTCCCCCCCCCATCTGTCTGTCTGTCTCTCCCCTATGTTTCTCTGCCTCTCAATCTCTCTCTCTCTCTCTCTCTTCTCTCTCTCTCTCTCTCTCCTCTCTCTCTCTCTCTCTCTTCCCCTCTGTCTGTATGTCTGTTTCTCTTTCAGTCTCTATCTGTTTGTCTGTCTGTCTTTTTCTCTCTCTGCCTCTGTGTCTGTCTGTCTCAATCTCCCTCCCTCTCTCTCTCTCTCTCCCCTTCTCTCTCTCCCTCCCCCTCTCTGTCTCTCTTACCCCCCCCCCTCTCTCTCCCCTTCTCTCTCTCCCTCCCCCTCTCTGTCTCTCTTACCCCCCTCTCTCTCAATCTATCCCTCCTTCCTCTCTCTCTCTCTCCCTCTCCCTCCCCCCTCTCTCCCCTCTCCCCCTCTCTCTCCCTCCCTCTCTCTCTCCCACCTCTCTCTCTCACTCTAGCAACAGAAGGAACCAAACTCCAGGAATCATTCTTCTCCTCTCCCTCGCCCCCTCCCCCCCCCCCCCACCTCTACCCCCCCCCCCCCACCTCCCCCAAACACACGAACAGATGATGGCCGAGGCTCTATCACCAATTCATCCACCTCCTTTCCTCCTCCCTTTCTTCCTTCCTTCCTTCCTTTTCACTTTTTTGGGGGGAGAGAGCTGGGCAATCTCATTCATACTCACTACCCGCTCCTTCTTATGTCCCATGTGTGTGTCCCTTGTGTGTCCCCTGTGTATCCCCTGTGTGTCCCCTGTGTTTCCCCTCTGTGTCCCCTGTATATCTGTGTGTTCCGTGTGTGTCCCGTGTGCGTCCCCTGTGTGTCTCCTGTGTCCCGTGTGTGTCCCATGTGTGTCCCCTGTGTTTCCCCTCTGTGTCCCCTGTATATCTGTGTGTCCCCTGTGTGTCCCGTGTGTGTCCCATGTGTGTCCCCTGTGTTTCCCCTCTGTGTCCCCTGTATATCTGTGTGTCCCCTGTGTGTCCCGTGTGTGTCCCCTGTGTGTCTCCTGTGTGTCCCTTGTGTGTCCCTGTGTGGCCCACCTTTGTGTCCCCTGTATATCTGTGTGTCTCCCTGTGTGTCCCCTGTGTGTCCCCTGTGTGCCCCACCTGTGTGTCCCCTGTGTGCCCCACCTGTGTGTCCCCTGTATATCTGTGTGTCCCCTGTGTTCCCCACCTGTGTGTCCCCTGTGTGTCCCCTGTGTGTCCCTGTGTGTCCCACCTGTGTGTCCCCTGTATATCTGTGTGTCCCCCTGTGTGTCCCCTGTGTGTCCCCCTGTGTGTCCCCTGTGTGTCCCTGTGTGTCCCCTGTGTGCCTCCTGTGTCCCGCGTGTGTCCCGCTGTGTGTCCCCTATATGTCCCCCCGTGTGTCCCCCGTGTGTCCCCCGTGTGTCCCTTGTGTGTCCCCTGTGTGCCCCATGTGTATCCCTTGTGTGTCTCGTGTGACCCCTGTGTGCCTCCTGTGTGTCCCCTATGACCTTGCTTGTCCCCTGTTTGTCCCTGTGTGTCCCCTGTGTGTCCCCCTGTGTCCCCTGTGTGTCCCCTGTGTCCCCTGACACGACTTTCATGAGACCAGAAACAACCAACCAACCAGCCAACCAACCAACAAACAAACAAACAACCCCCCCCCCAAAAAAAAAAAAAAAAGAAACAAAAACCCCAGATCCAAGTTTGCACCTTTTGTTCCAATAATATTCCTCCCTGCACTGCTGTGACACCCCCCACCCTACCCCCCACCCCCACCCCCACCACCCCCACCCCCCTTAGGGAAAAAACAATAAGTGGGGGATGGAGGGAGGGGGGGGGCCGCAGGTGGTGTGGTGGTGGTGGTTGTGGTTGTGGTAGTGCTGCTCTGCTATCTTGGTTCCTGGTGGCATCACAAGGGGTTAGGAGGGTAGGGGAGGGTGGTGGTGATGGGGAGGGGAGGGGTGTGTGGGGAAGGGTGTGTATGTGTGTGTGGGGGGGGGGGGGAAGTTGCTATTTATAGTAACGGCCAGACCCTGGCTACCACTTTGAGAACAGAGGGGGAATAACTCAATTGGAAAGGACAGAAGAAGTTTCGTTCTCTCCCTTCCCGTCCCCCCCACCTAACCTCCACCCCCACCCTCTCTTTATCTCTCTCTCTCTCTCTCTCTCTCTCTCTCTCTCTCTCCTCCTCTCTCCTCTCTCTCCTCCTCTCTCTCTCTCTCTCTCTCTCTCTCTCTCTCTCTCTGACAGCTTGAGAGAAGAATGACATGAAGAAGAACCAGACCAGTAAAAAAAAAAAAAAAGGGGGGAAGGTGGTGGGGAGAAGGAGGTAGGGATGAGGTGGTGGTGTAGTAGTGATGGTAGTAGTAGTGGTAGAGGGAGGGAGGAGGAGGGGGGAGGAGGGAGAGGGGGAGAGGAGGGGGAGGAGGGAGGAGGGAAAGGGGGGAGCATTGGAGAAGGGATGGAGACCATGGGTCAAAGTGAGCTAATCTCCTAGTCCATTTTTGCTGGGAGTCCTTTTGGAGGTCTTTCATAACCATATTGTGGCTCTTTGTTTCTCAGTGGGGGTGGGGGGAACGGGAGGGGGGGGACGGGGGGGGGGGGGGGGGGGGGGGGGGCGGGGGGGGTGGGGACCAAGGCGGGCCAGGTCAAGCAGCACTGGAAGACTTTGACAGGCTGTAATCGCCTCGAAGAGAAGGGAAGATTCGTTTCAATTGAGATGGAGGGTAACTGGGGGGATGGGACAAGGGATGGGGCGGGGGGGGGGGTTAGGGGGGTTAGGGGTGGGAGTGGTGGGGTGGTTAAGGGTGGTGGTGAGGGGGGTGGGGTGGAGGGGGGTGGGGTAGGAGGGGGGGGTAGGGTGGGTGGGGGGTGGGGGGTGGGGTGGGGGGAGGGGTGAAGAGGGGGGAGGAAGGTGTGGATGGGGGAGTGGGGGGGTGGGTTGGGGTGGGGTGGGGGGTGGGGGTGGTGGGGTGATGATGATGGGGTTTTTTTTGTTGTTTTGGTTTGTTCGTGTGTGTGGTGTGTGTGTGTGGTGTGTGTGTGTGTGTGTGTGTGTGTGTGTGTTGTGTGTGTGTGTGTGTGTGTGTGTGTGTGTGTGTCTGTCTGTCTGTCTGTCTGTCTGTCTCTCTCTCTCTCTCTCTCTCCTCTCTCTCTCTCTCTCTCTCTCTCTCTCTCTCCTCTCTCTCCCTCTCTCGCTCTCCATCCCTAGATAAAGTGTGGATTAGATATCAAAGGTCACACAATGTAGGGGGAAAAACTGCAATGGCATTTAGATTAGAAAACCAAAGTTTGGATAAAGCAGCTTGAGTCTCTTTCAAAGTTCTGTCAAAAGCATGTGGGATTTAAATCGATGTTAAATACCAAAGATACATTTTTTTTTTAAAAAAAGAGGCCTTTTCTTATTGCTTATGTCTGAACAAGAAACGGTAGAAGAATACTTACTAACTGTTCCCATCTTGCTTCAGTTACAAAGAAAATGAAACAAGACCAACAAACCTAAAATGGGGGAAAATGAAAACTAAAATGATGACCTAATTGAATATACTCCTTGACGATCTCCGAATTAATGCAGTTTTAAAGTTCAAACTGACTAATAAATAATGTACCAGCGCTCAATATAGATAGATGATATAAATTCTACCATATCTCATCTTTTTCCAAAAAACATAAACAAAACAAAACAAAACAAAAGCAAACACAACCCATCCCCCTTCCAAAATAAAAATCCATACAATTATATCTTAATTTCACCCAGAAGTCCGCAATACGCTACCTTAATGATGGGCAAAAACGGACGAATATACAAAACTAGTGAACCTCGATTCCTGTTTAAGAGGATTTTCCTCTGGAGTTTACATCAGTACAGACTCCACTCTACCCAAAAGTCCTTCGGATGAGACTATAAATCGAGGTCCCGTGTGCGGACGCACGCAGAACATCTAGCGCACACGTTAAATCTGTTCCGCTTTTCGGAAGAGTAGGCCATTGTGTGCTGGTGGGAACAGATGACAGAATTTACAAAACCACATACACATGGGGACTGGATGTAAAAAAAAGCACTTAAGTGCTTATTTCATTATCCTCGATATAAAAGAATAAAATAAATAAAAATCAAACAACAACCTCGGAGCTTTACCCGAAAAACAAACAAACCATTAGTCCCAATGTATGTGAATATGACAGAACTGTCATAAGTTTACTTGTTGTCCTGTCAAAAACAAAATTAAAAAAACAAACTTGTTGTCCTGTCAAGATATGCTTGTATTGTTGTAACACTTTTCTTGAATAAATTCTGTTTCAACAACAACAACAAAAACAACCCAAAACAGAAATCTATGTTATCAATGCACATGCTTTATCAGATTAAAAAAAAAAATCAACCTATCTTATCAAATGCACGTGCTTTATTAAGGTTTAAAAAAATGTCTTCGATCACCATAAACAAATAAATGAAGCGTTTTATAGCAACAAAAAAAAAATCAACCTATCTTATCAAATGCACGTGCTTTATTAAGGGTTAAAAAATATTTCTTCTGGTTATCATAAACAAATAAATGAAGCGTTATATAGCGCTTTGTTTCCAGCGTAGTCAAGAGTGCAGTCAGGTTAGGCAAACAGCGCCCCCGCTAACAATGTTTGAGCAAGATCATTGAAGCAGATTTTATTAGCCAAGGATAGGGGCAGTCACCATTTAGCCCGGTGCTGCCGTGTGGCAAGATGGCCTCCTGTGATAATGTCCGAGAACCCGATGGCAGATGTCAGAGAGCGCGGGAGTTATTGTTCTTGATGAGGGCCATGAAAGGCCGGCAGGGGGCGTGAGGGGACCGGAAATGACACCTTTTGGGGTCAGTGGGCATGAAAAAATTATTGCTCTGTGGAGACTGGGGAGGAGGGTAAGTGATTGTTGGAATGGTCTCCTTCGTGTTCGTTCGTTTGTTCATTCGTCCGTTCATTTTGTTCATTCATTTTTTCATTCATTCATTCATTCATTGGTTCACGCAATCAACTGGTTTGTTTATTCGTTGCTAATGTTTTTTTTGTTTTAGACGCTGTATTATCAAATACATTTTCCCTCTGGGGTGACACACTCAGAAACACGTGTATACACACAGACATATATATATATATATATATATATGTATATATATATATATATATATATATATATTCCGTAAGGTAAACGAAAAAAAGGTCTCTGTAAAGTCAGGGATTCTTTCCACTTTGGGAGGAGGGGGGAGGATTACACACACAGACACACACACACACACACACACACACACATATATATATATATATTTTATATATAATATATATATATATATATATATATATATATATATGTGTGTGTGTGTGTGTGTATATATATATATATATATATATATATGTGTGTGTGTGTGTGTGTGTGTGTGTGTGTGTTGTTCATTCATGTGTGTGTGTAGCCCTCCCCCCTCCTCCCAAAGTGGAAAAAAAAGTCCTTGGCTTTACAGCAGCCTTTTACCGTACCACATTTTCGCCATAAAGTGCTAAAAACTAAGTGCTTTTCTTTCAGTCTCTGTGCACCCCTCCCTCCTCCCCCCTCTCCTACCTTCACTCTAATGACAAGGTTCGTGTTTACCCACAGTGCTTAAAACTTTTTAAAAAAGGATAAGTTGACATCCGACTTGCGAAGTGCAACAACAACAGCTTAAGCAGCCATGAGAAAAGGATACCCACCCAGTGTACCCTTTCCCCACTTTGACTTAACGAACAGTGATCCTACTAACTTCACATAGAACGCGGTCTTTCAGATGATACTATTTTAATTTATTTTACTTTATTTTATTCTTTTCTTTCGAGGATAATAGAATAAACATTCATGTGCTGTTTTTCTCATCCAATCCCCGTGTGTACACAGTTTTTAAAAGTGTTTTTTTTAAAATTTAGATCAGATTATCAGTGTGCAACTACAAATTGATAGAATCACATTCATAGGCTAAGGAGCACTGAAGAGGGGTCTATGCAGTTTGGTCAATGTTGTCATCCATTTCCACTGGCCCACAATGGCCTACTCTTCCAAAAAGGGTTTTAACCTGTGCACGCAAGATGTTATGTGTGTTTATGGATGGATCCAGATGGATGGTGGTCTAGAGGTAACGCGCCTGTCTAGAAAGCGAAAAGTCCGGGTCTGAAGTGTGCGGCGGTTCGTACCCCGTTTGGACCCGAAACTTTTCCCCCATCCATTAGACCATGAGTGGTGGTCTGGGCGCTAGTCTTTCGGATGAGACGATAAACCGAGGTCCCGTGTGTTACACGTAATTATTTAGCGCACGTAAAAGAACCCACGGCAACAAGAGAGTTGTCCCTGGCAAAATTCTTAGAAAAAAGCCACTCTGATAGGGAAACAAATACAGTTGCAGACAGGAAAAAGAAAAAAATGGGTGGCGCTGCTCTTGTGGCGACGCGCTCTCCCCGGGGAGAGCAGCCCGAATTTCACGTAGAGAAATCTGCCGTGACTTAAAGTGGTATGAAATGAAATCTGAGCGCTTTGATTTGTTGCTTTAAAAGATTCAGCGCTATATAAATTCCATACATTATTATGATTATTATTATTTATCAAGTGAGATCCTGTGAATGAAGGTACCTACATATGAACACGTGTTAACAAGCCAATCTCCCTTACTCCCTGTGGAGATGCTGGTGGCAGGGATGCTGACTGACATTGTGCACCTTCCATTGACCTCCTTCAGGAAGAACTCGCAAAAGACATGCTCGGGATCTGCTGACCCGGGTTCGAATCTCGTTCAAGAGGATTTTTTCCTCTGGAGTTAACATCAGTGCTGACTCTACTCACCCCAAAAATGTCCTTCGGAGGTCCCCGTGTGTAAACGCATGTAGAACATCTTGCACAGATGTTAAAAATTGTTCTGCTTTTCGGAAGAGTAGGCCATAGTGTGCTGGTGGGAAGGGATGATAAAATTTACAAAACTGCATACACACGGGGACTGGATGTTAAAAAACCCACGTGTGTGCTTATTCCATTATCCTCTATATAAAAGAGGAAAATAAAATAAATAAAACGAGTTCAAACACTCACACATAGACAATCAGAGACACAAGCAAATCTTTAATGAACAAAGAAACGAATCAAAATACGCCACATATTGTTGCTGTGTTAGTTTGGTTTTTAAAAAACTTGTTTTATCCCTAAATAAGTTGGCTAAAAAAATCCAACATCCACAAAGTATTGACTATTGGCTGTACAGAAAGCAGGGATCCTTCCTTTGGGACTGGATTTACTGGGACAGAGAATCTTTGATTTTCCAGATGGGTGTAGTAGTACATCTAGACCGTCAACTCACTGTTTCTTCATAATTATTAAAACCCCAGTGCAGTTGCCAAGTATTAGAAACAAATAGATCAGTTCATTTGTAGATGGTTAAATCGTTATTTCCCCCCCAGCCAATGTTAAGCAGCATCCAGTGTAGTTGCCAATTGCATGGGTGACCGTTTGCACACCTTGGCTTCAGTAGAGTCTCCAAGTTCATCCAGCTGTAAATGGGTACCTGCCTCTTTAGGGTCAGGGAAGGTAAAGCATCGAGGGAGAGGAGATGAGCACCGCCCTTATAATATGCTGGCCCCTAGAGAAGCTGGGGTCTCTGATGCCTGGCATCCCTATGACCACATAGGCTATGGGACACCTCTATCTTTATGCCTAAATAAGTTGGCTGAAGAAAACACATTCAAAGGGTGCTAACAGCTATAAATAAAGCAACGTTCTCTTCAGACTGGATTCACTGACACCAGGAATCTTTGTTTTTTCCCAGATGGATATACTAGTAATTCTAGACCATCAAATCACTCTTGTGTCTTCATACTAAAACCCAATGCAGTCACCCAGAATGAGAAACGAATAGAGTAGTTCATTCACTGATGATTCAGATTGTCACCTTTATTTTACTACCATGTTTATTGTTCTAGCTGCCATTACTTGCTGATGACATTTAATTGACTCTCTCTCCTACTCACTCCCTCCCCCCCCCCCCCCCCCCCCCCCCCCCACTCTCTCAATTAAATGTCAGCAGCAGCAATGGCAGCGAGAACAATAAACACGGTAACAAAATAAAGGTGACCATCTGAAGGGGATGGGATTGCCTAATGGTTAGAACATTGCGCTGCAATCTGACAACCTGGGTTCAAATCCCATTCAAGGGTATTTTTCCCCTGGAGTTAACATTAGTGCAGACTCCGCTCTCTCCAAAAGTCCTTCGGATGAGACTATAAACTGAGCCCCCGTGTGTGAACGCAAGCAGAACATCTTGCACATGCACGTTAAATCCTGTTCTGCTCTTTGACATAGTAGGCCATTGTGTGCTTGTGGGAACAGATGACAAAATTGACAAAACCGCATACACACGGGGACTGGATGTAAAAAAAAAGCACATGGTTG
>CM054159.1:36542949-36555449 GCA_028751875.1 Rapana venosa | reverse complement strand
CCACAACTAAAGAAAAGACAGACGAACAGAAGGACAAACAGACAACAAAGAAAGGACAAAATAATCCCCTGTGTATGTCCACAACATAAGAGAACAGAACTCAACACCCCCCACCCCCACTCCCACCCTCAAAACCTCTGATGGTTCCCTCCTCCTACAAGACAACTACCCTGAAAGTGCTGACGTCTTTCCAGCCAAGAAACCGGAAGACAGGCCTGAAGGGGACTTCGGGGGGAACCTCGGATCCAGAAAGGAAGCGGCTCATCCCCAAGTTGTAATTTCGGGGGTCCCCCTTTTTTCCCCCTTACTACTCCGTCTCTGAGAGCCCTTCCTCAGCCTTCGGCGGCGAAGGGGGAGACAACTAGCGAGCAAAAGGGAGCGAAGCAAGGGAATGAAAGGGCAGAGCAGCAGAGAAAATAATAGAGGTATAATGAGCAGCAGTTCTGCCCCTTTGATGGCGGAGTTCCGCTCAAAGATCCGGGAGAGACTGGAGAGACTCGTGCCTTAAGTAAATCCTTTTCAGAGAGGGTTTTCTTTCTTCCTTCCTTCTTGTTCTTCTGCTCCTCCTCCTCCTCCTCCTTCTTCTTCTTCTGCTGCTCCTCCTCCTCCTCCTCCTCCTCTTCTTCTTCTTCTTCTTCTTCTTCTTCTTTTCTGGTCTGGGTGCAATTTGAGCTTTTGACGATAGTTGTTGGTTTTGAGTCCTTTTTCCCCCCTCTCTCTCTTTTGGCCTAAAATTGCTATCTGTGTCTTGTCTGTGTGTCTCTGCTTTTGTCCTGTGTAGTGTAGTGTAGTGTAGTGTAGTGTAGTGTAGTGTAGTGTAGTGCAGTGTAGTGTGTGTGTGTGTGTGTGTGTGTGTGTGTGTGTGTGTCACTGTTTCTATCTCTCTGTCTCTGTCAACCTGTCTTTAATTTTTATGTGTTCTCACCCATTTTTCTTTTCCCCCCCATATCTTCTTTTCTTTTTACACACGTTATAGGCTCATCTATCTTTCTTAGAAGACGAGGCCAGCTATGACCGATGATAATAGTAAAAAGGTAAAGGAGTCCCATAACCTATAAGGTCGTAGGGGTGCGAGGCGTCAAAGAACTCACTTCTCTAGGGCCAGCATATTGAGGGCGGCGCCCATCTCCTCTCCCTCGCTGCTTTACCTTCCCTGACCCTAAACAGGGCAGGTACCCATTTACAACTGGGGGGAAACTGTTCTGAAGCCAAGGCGCACAAACGGTCACCCATCAAAGGGCTAACCACGCTCGATGCTGCTTTACCTTAGCTAGGGGGAAAGCGAGTGCTGAGACCACTGAGCTATCCCGTACCCTAGATGGTATGGACAAAACGAAATATCCCTCATACAGTCTGCAACCTAACAAGGGAGGAGACTTTGCCAGGATCAACTTACTCGCGAAAGTCTTCATGAAAATTCTAGTGGATCGGTGGTCTAGAGGTAACACACCTGCCTAGACAGCGAAAAGCTCGGGTCGGAAGTGTGCAGTGGTTTGATTCCCCCCCCCCCCCCCACCCCCCCAACCCCCCCCCCCCCCCCTCCGTTTGGGCTCCAAACTTTTCCCCCATCCATTAGACCATGAGTAGTGGTCTAGGTGCTAGTCTTTCGGATGAGCCCCCTAAACCAAGGTCCCGTGTGTTACAGATATTATATAGTACACGAAAACAAAACAACACGGCAACAAAAGAGTTTTCCCTGGCAAAATTCTGTAGCCCCCCCCCCCCCCCCCCCCCCCCCCCCTACTCTGGTAGGGAAACAAATACAGTTGCAGACAGGAAAAGAAAAGAAAAAAATAATGGGTAGCGGTACTTTTGTGGCGACGCACTCTCCCCGGGGAGAGCAGCCCGAATTTCACGCAAAGAAATCTGCCGTGACTTAAAGTGGCAGGAAATAAAATAAATAAATAAATATATACATACATAAGTACTTGCTTTGCACCATTGACAGATCACAATATAAGCTCTAGATTTTGATGTTGCTCTGAGCATCCTTACTGCTGTTGCTGCTGCTGTACAAATTTTGTGAAAATAAAATGTCTAAACCAAAGTTTCCGTACAGTGTCCCTATGACTTCTCTGTTAGATAGTGAAGAATTCAAGTCTGTTTCTAGGAAGCAACCAGGGTTGTTATTTCATATTTATTTATTTATTTATTTATATCACTTTAAGTCACGTCAGATTTCTCTGCGTGAAATTCGGGCTGCTCTCCCCGGGGAGAGCGCGTCGCCACAGAGCAGCGCCACCCTTTTTTTTTCTCTTTTTTTCTGTCTACAACTGTATTTGTTTCCCTATCAGAGTGGCTTTTTTCTACATAATTTTGCCAGGGACAACTCTCTTGTTGCCGTGGGTTCTTTTACGTGCGCTAAATAATTTTGTGTAACACACGGGACCTCGGTTTATCGTCTCATCCGAAAGACTAGCGCCCAGACCACCACTCAAGGTCTAGTGGATGGGGGAAAATTTTCGGGTCCAAACGGGATTTGAACCACCGCCCACTTCCGACCCGGACTTTTCGCTTTCTAGACAGGCGCGTTACCTCTAGACCACCGATCCACATCAGGTTGTTGATAATGATGGTAATGGTTTGTTGTTTCGTCGATGTTGTTGTTGTTACTGTTGCTGTTGTTGATGATGGTAATGACTCATTATTTCGTTTGTTGCTGTTCCTGTTGTTGTCGTAGTAGCAGCAACACCAACTAGCAGCAAACTTTAACAAGTTACTCATCCATGACCCGGGTAGCACAGTACCGTACTGTGAAACACTCTGGTTCTCACGCTGTCAAAATCTAAACGAAGACAGCAGTAAGTAACAGCCCGCTAGGCCTAGGCCTACTCTACCATAGTCTTCCTTCCTTCCTCCTCGCGCCAAAACCAACCCACCCACCAACCAAACAACAGCACGAATTTCTTTTTCAGCTGGACCCATACCACCATCCTTCGTGACACTCCACCGCAAAATGAATCGCATTGCACCCACATGTCACTTTTTAGTTATGAAAAGTAAAAGTGTCCTATGTGGTTGTAGGGGAGCGAGGCATCAGAGACTTGTTTCTCTAGGGGCCGGCATATTGAGCGCGACGCCCATCTCCTCTCCCTCGCTGCTTTACCTTCCCTGACCCTAAAGAGGGCAGGTAGCCATTTTACAGCTGGGTGAACTGGGGAACTGTATTGAACTCGAGGCACGCAAACGGTCACCGATCCAAGAGGTAACCACGCTTGACGCTGCTTGGCTGGGGGAAAGCGAGTGCTCTGACCACTGATAATATCGTCCCCGCTTATTTATTAACATGCTGTTAATCTGTAATGAAAAGGCTTTTTCAATACAAGAAAACGGATTGAAAATCGGACAAATGTATGAACAGTTATTCCAAGTTGAAATGATTGACTGCAGAAAGTGAGAACAGGAGAAATTTGCGATTGTTATCGCCGTGGTCAGAATAAGAGCTTGCGTGTTTGTTTTTTCTTTAACACGATTTTACAGCAAAAAAGGAAATAAAATTACTCCTTGATACTTCAATACAAGGTAGAAGAATGTCTATAGTTTCTAATCAATCAAAATCTAAAAACTGGCAACTTGACACCCGATCCACTCGCAATCTGACGACCCGGGTTCGATTCCCGTTCAAGAGGATATTTTCCCCTGGAGTTAACATCAGTGCAGACTCCACTCTCCCCAAAAAGTCTTTCGGATGAGACTATAAACAGAGGCCCCCGTGTGCGAACGCACGCAGAACATCTTGCACACACGTTAAATCTTGTTCCGCTTTTCGTAAGAGTAGGCCATTGTGTGGCCAGTGGGAACGGATGACAAAATTGACAAAACAGCATACACAGGAGGACTGGATGTAAAAAAAAAGCACATGAGTGCTTATTCCATTATCCTCGATATAAAAGAATAAATTAAACAAATCCACCTGCCTAAAATGGCTCCTAGCAGAAAAGTGGAGAGAGAGAGAGAGAGAGAGAGAGAGAGAGAGAGAGAGAGAGAGAGAGGAGATGAGAGAGAGAGAGAGAGAGAGAGAGAGTGAGGTGCAAAGCGACTCATTTCGTGGCGAAGTGTCACTCTTTGTCTCTTACAAGAGGATTCACACTTTGTCACTACAGCCTCAAACAATGACAGCCTCCCCCCCCCCCCACAGCCCCCCCCCCCCCAGCCCCCCCCCCCCAAGCCTACCCCAGCACCTCCACTGGACAGTCACACATAGAGGTGAATCAACTTTCTCACCTATACCTACCTACCTACCTACCTACCTCTTGTGGTCTGGTGTGACATCCTTCAAGGTGTTAACAATATTTGGGAGTTTTCGCTTCAGGATAAACATGGACATTTTGGGGATTGGAGGAAAGGGGATGGAGAGAGGTAGAGGTGGGGGGTTGGGGGGATGTGTGTGTGTGAGGGGAGGGGTGGGGGGAGTTAGGGGGATGTGTGGTGTGTGTGTGGGGGGGGGGGGGGGGGTAGGTTGGTGTATGTGTGTGTGTTTGTGTGTGTGTTTTGTGTGTTTGTGTATTTTATTATGTATTTATTTATTTATTATTTTTTTTATTTCGAGGATAATGGAATAAACACTCTTGAATATGCTTATCTCTCTGTCTCTCTCTGTCTCTCTCTGTCTCTCTGTCTCTGTACCTCTGTCTGTCTGTCTGTCTGTCTCTCTGTCTCTCTCTCTCTCTCTCTGAGTGTGTGTGTGTGTGTGAGGAGAGAGAGAGGAGAGAGAGAGAGAGAGAGGGGGGTGTGGGGGAGGGGGGGGAGGGAAGAAGAACGAGACACAATGATTAAGCCAATCTTTGCCTCCAGGTTTGTATTGTAGTGGGGGGTGACTGGTACCATTGGGACTACTGCCTAATTCCATTGCTCACAGATGTCCCCCCATAGCGTGCATCCCGTCTCCAGGACTGGTCAAGCCAGCCAGCCATACAGATCTTCTTCTTCGTCTAACGCTCAGACACCAACTTTTGTTTGGTTGTCATACCTGTTGTTGTTGTTGTTGTGCGTTCCCCAGCTTAACACCCTGGGGGTCATCCAGAACGTGCACTCTGAACTGAATTCATCCTCCCACCTGGGAATCACTGTGAGATTGAAATGGCACACTACTGAATGAGAAGTTTGCATTGTGTGTGACTGTTTTCAAGTACCTCGCCATAATTATAGGCAGCCATACTCCGACTTCAGATAATTGTTTCTCCTTTAATGGAGAGTGCGGGTTGTTATGTTAGAAGCTTGTCAATGGCTGAAGGCAGTCAATCTCAACACAACATTTCACAACATAACATTTTAGTGTAGGCCTTGGCAATTATTTTTATTTTTATTATACTTTTTTAAATATCGAGGATAATGGAATAAGCACTCATGTGCTTTTTTACATCCAGTCCCCGTGTGTATGCGGTTGTGTAAATTTTGTCATCTGTTCCCACCGGCACACAATGGCCTACTCTTTCGAAAAGCGGAACAGGATTTAACGTGTGCGCAAGATGTTCTGCATGCGTTTGCACACGGGGTCTCGGTTTATAGTCTCATCCGAAGGACTTTGACATTCAGTTCGATTTTTTTGTGAAACTGGGAAGAAAGGGCGAGGCTGGGAATCGATTCCAGAACCTCACGGTTTACTTGTTGGCAGGCAAACGTCTTAACCATCCTGCCACCTTCAATTAGCTGACATCAATAACTGACCCAACTTTTGGCCAGGGGCAAGTCTGTCATATGAGCCAAAATGCGCTACACTGCCGTAAATTAAGCGCCTGACAAATCAGGCCTAGCACAACCAACCTCAGCGTGGGAGAGAATTGTTATCTTTTCAAGTCTTTCTGGTGAAAAAATAGCAGAAGAATGGACCAAGAAGGCAGAAAAAAGACAAGAAAGAGGTGACAAGAATTAAAAAAGAGCAAGGCAGAAACAAAGAGAGTGGATAGAAAAGAGGGAATTCCTAGTACAGAATTTGCAGGAGGTGACAGGAATTTGCAGGAGGTGACAGAAATGAAAAAAGAACAAGGCAGCAAGAAAGAGAGGGATAGAAAAGAGGGAATTCCTAGCACAGAATTTGCAGGAGGTGATAGGAATTTGCAGGAGGTGACATGAATTTGCAGGAGGTGACAGGAATTTGCAGGAGGTGACAGAAATTTGCAGGAGGTGACAGGAATTAAAAAAGAACAAGGCAGAAACAAAGAGAGGGATAGAAAAGAGGGAATTCCTAGTACAGAATTTGCAGGAGGCGACAGGAATTTAAAAAAGAACAAGGCAGAAACAAAGAGAGGGATAGAAAAGAGGGAGTTCCTAGTACAGAATTTGCAGGAGGTGACAGGAATTTGCAGGAGGTGACAGGAAAGAAAAGGGAACAAGGCAGCAAGAAAGAGAGTGGATATGAAAGAGGAAATTCCTAGCACAGAAGTTTTCAGGAAGGTGGGGATGCTGTTTATACTGAGAGACCCCCCCCCCTCGTTTCCCCACAGGGATAGTTACACAGATGATACACAGGCTATATAGTCATAACAACAACAACAACAACTGCAATAATAATAGTAATAATAATAAATTTAATAATAATAAAAAATAGTAATCTATGGAATTTATATAGCGCCGAAATCTTGTAAAACAAACAAATCGAAGCGCTTGCACTCGAATCATTTACACGCATGCAACTTTCCTCAAATAACATCATAATAATATTAAGAGATGTTCACGCTTAGGTGAGGATGAAGGAGATAAAGGATGCTGTTGAAAAGTAGAGACAGATATGAGGGGAAAGTAACCAGACACCATCAGTCGCTGATAGTCTGCGGTCTGCCCTTTCAGGATTATTTAATAATAATAATAATAATAATAATAATAATAATAATAATAATAATAATAATAATAATAATAACAATAATAATAATAATAATAATAATAAGTATATAATAATAATAATAACATAAAATAATAATGTATGAAATTTATATAGCGCTGAATCTTGTAAAGCAACAAATCAAAGCGCTCAGATGACTTTTTTTTATATCGAGGATAATGGAATAAGCACTCATGTGCTTTTCTTTACATCCAGTCCCCGTGTGTATGCGGTTTTGTAAATTTTGTCATCTGTTCCCACGGGCACACAATGGCCTACTCTTTCGAAAAGCGGAACAGGATTTAACGTGTGCGCAATATGTTCTGCGTGCGTTCGCACACGGGGCCTCGGTTTATAGTCTCATCCGAAGGACTTTGACATTCAGTTCGATTTTTTGGGGGGTCAAACTGGGAAGAAAGGGCGAGGCTGGGAATCAAACCCAGAACCTCACGGTTTACTTGTTGGCAGGCAAGCGTCTTAATCATCCTGCCACCTTCCTTCCTTATTTAATTTAATTTTTTAGTTTAGCTTATTCTTTTATTTCGAGGATAATAGAATAAGCGCTCGTGTGGGTTTTTCCCCATCCAGTCCCCAGAATAGACCGCACAACCATAGTCGATGCAGCAGTTCAGCCCGTTTTCATTGCTATCTTCAGACAGACTTAGGCCAATATGCAATATCAACAGCAGGAATTGTAATAGTAGCAGCAGCAACAATAACAACAGCAGCAACTACAACAACAACAACAACAACAGCAGCTGCTGCAGCAACACCAACAGCAACAGCAGCTGCAGTAACAGCAGCAGCAGCAGCAGCAGCAATAGCAGCAGCAGCAACAGCAGCAGCAACATCAAGAGCAGCATCAACATCAGCAACATCAACAGCAGCAGCAACAACAGCAGCAGAAACAACAACAGCAGCAGAGGCAGCAGCAACAACAACAGCAGCAGCAACAACAGCAACAGCACAACACATCATAACATCTCAGTTCAACAACATCCAGCACAACAACAACAACAGCCGCAGCAACAACAACCAACAGCAGTACCACCACCACCACTACCACCAGCAGCAACAACAACAACAGCTGCAAAAGCAGCAACAACAGCAGCAACAGAAACAGACATCTGCATGTACTTACAATCAAAAGATCGGTTTACCTCCTATATTGCTGGAATCTAAATGCAGTTTGATACGGTACAACCTCCATCATTACAAAGAACCATACCACCAGCAGGAGGAGGAGCAACAGGAGCAGCAGCAACAGGAGCAGCAGCAACAGGAGCAGCAGCTGCAACAACAGCAGCAACAGCAGCAGCAGCATCAACAACAACAGCAACAACAACAACCACCACCAACAGCAGCACAAACAACAATAGCAGCAGCGACAATAAACAACAACATTAACAACAATAGCAACATCAGCAAGTTACCACCACCACCACCACCAAACCATCACCTAACCACCACCACCATCCCACCACCACCACCAACCACCACCACCACCACCACCACCACCACCCCCACCAACAGTACAACAACAACCAACAGCAGCAACACCACCGAAGCAGCAACAACAACAGCAGCCAACCAACACCACCACAGCAGCAACAACTACAGCAGCAGCAACAACAACAACAGCAGCAACAACTCCAGCACATCAGCAACACAACAACAGCAGCAACAACCACAGCAACAGCAACAGCAACAAAAACAGCAGCTGTAACAACATCAACCGCAGCTTCAGTAACAACAGCAACAACAACCACAGCAGACGAGCAACACAAGTAGCTGTATCAACAACAACAAAAACAATAACAACAATAACAACAACATTAACATCAACAATAGCAACAGCACCACCACCACCACCAACAACAACAACAGCAACACCACCACCACCACCACAAATAACAACAACAAAAACAACAGCAACAACAGCAGCAACAGCAGCAAACATCTCCCCAGACCAACAATCAAAAGATCGGTTTACTTCATGTTTCGCAGGAATGTAAATACAGTTTGATACGGGTACATCCTTCATCATTGCATGAAGCCATACCAGCAGCAGCAGCAGGAGAAACAACAACAACCGTAGAAGCAGCAACAAAGCAGCAGCAACAACAACCGTAGAAGCAGCAACAACAACCGTAGAAGCAGCAACAACAACCGTAGAAGCAGCAACAACAACAGCAACAACAACAACAGCAACAACATCAACAGCAGCTGCAGTAACAGCAGCAGCAGCAGCAGCAGCAGCACCACCACCACCACCACCACCACCACCACCACCACCACCACCACAACAACAACAACAGCAGCAACAACAGCAGCAGCAACCGCAGCAGACATCTCCCCAGACCAAGAATCAAAAGATCGGTTTACTTCATATTTCGCAGGAATGTAAATACAGTTTAATACGGGTACAACCTCCATCATCGCTGGAACAGCCAGGTATGTATAAGCCTACAACCTGATCATTAACTGATTTCGTGATGATATTGATGAATAATAATTGTGACCGAAAATAATGACTTTATTTTCTGGTGTCATATCCAATGACGGTCATGTGTTTTTTTCTAACTGGTTGCATGATGATAGTGTGAAGATATTCACGAGAATAATAACTTTTTTTTGGTTTTTGGTCATATCCAATAACGGTCATGGTTTTTTTCTTCTAATTGTTGCATGATGATAGTGTGAAGATATTCACGAGAATAATGAATGACTTTTTCTTTGGTGTCATAATTATCCGATGATGGTTGTGTGGTTTTGCTAACTGGTTTTATGATGATAGTGAAGATTGTGACGATAATGATGACGTCTCTCTCTCTTTTGTGTGAGTGTGTGTGTGTGTGTGTGTGTGTGTTTGTGTGTGTGGTGTGTGTGTGTGTGATCATATTCCATGATGATTATGCGTTTTTCTTCTTCTTCTGTGGCGTTCTGTGGCCAGTCTAAAAGTTGCATGCTATAATTGGGTGGTAAGTCTGGTACCTGGTCTTCTCCTGTGTCTGTTATTTTGTAGGAGGTCTTCCCGTTTGCCTTGGTGTCAGATGACAAATTTCAAACTTCAGTCCAACTATTGAAAAAAATCATATTGTGTTTATCTGACGGACACGAGAAAGTAAGGAATAACAACAGCAGCAAAGAAGTATTAATATTACCAAGGATAACAACAGTGAGAAAGAGAAGAGGATTCCAACAAACACTACAACAACGAAGCCAACAACAACAATGACAACGATAACTGCAGCAATAATAACAACAACACACACAGCACAACAACACATCACAACACAAAACAGCACATATACACAGCACAACAACACAACACAACAAACAACACAAAACAGCACACATGCACAACACAACAAAACACAACAGCAACAACAACAACACACAAAACAAAAACACAATAACACACAACACAACACAACACAACATAACACATCATTAATGGCGACCTTCCCCTACCCTTAAACAAGTAAAAAGGTACAGGTGTCCCATAACTAATCCAGTCAATGGGGAACGAGATGTCAGAGACCTCAGCTTCTCTAGGGGCCAGCATATTGAGGGCAGTGCCCATCTCCTCTCCCTCGCTGCTTTACCTTCCCTGACCCTTAAAGACGGCAGGTACCCATTTACAGCTGGGTGAACTGGAGGACTGTACTGAAGCCAAGGTGCACAATCGGTCACCCATCCACTTGGTAGCCATGCTCGATCTGCTCTCAGTAGACAAGAAGAGAAGCCAATATTCAATACGAGAACATTTTTATTGTTTAAGTTGTCCATCAAAATATATCCGATTCAAAACGATTTTTATGATCCTTTTTTTTGTATGATGGTAGCCAATTTGAGATTGTCTCAGTACAGGCTTGAAGTGCTTATTTAACTCTTTTTGCTCCCTACTGATGTATGTGTGATTGTTGAAAAGAAAGCAAGAAATAGTTTGAAAAAGTGAATAGTGATGTTTTGTAATGATAATCTGATAATTATGGTACACGAATTATTCAATAATTGTCCTTGTTTATGTAGATTATACCCTTGGTATTATTTTAATCGACTAACAGTATTTTTAGCCTTGAAGATGTTATTTTCCTAAGCTGCTCTCTTTTTCTCTCTCCCTCCCTCCATTCCTCCCTCCCTCTCTCTCTCTCTCTCCCATGGGGGAGACGGGATAGCCTAGTGGTTAGAACATTGCGCTCGCATTCTGACGACCCGGGTTCGATCCCGTTCAGGGGAATATTTTCCCCTGGAGTTAACATCAGTGCAGACTCCACTCTCCCCAAAAGTCCTTCGGATGAGACTATAAACCGAGACCCCGTGTGCGAACACACGCAGAACATCTTGCGCACACGTTAAATCCTGTTCCGCTTTTCGTAAGAATAGGCCATTGTGTGCCGGTGGGAACAGATGACAGCATTTACAAAACCGCATACACACGGGGACAGGATGTAAAAAAGCACATAAGGGCTTATTCCATTATCCTTGATATAAAAGAATAAAATTTTAAAAATGTAAAAATAAAATCTCTCTCTCTCTGTGTCTCTCTCTCTGTGTCTCTCTCTGTGTGTCTCTCTCTGTCTGTCTCTGTCTCTGTCTCTGTCTCTCTCTCTCTCTTCCACTTCCCCCTACTTTTTGCGTGTCTACTCTACTCTACAAACAGGCGGAATTCCTTGTGGTTTTTTCCCCCCTTTTTTCCTTTTTCTTTATTGTTAGCACAAATTGCAATAGATGAACATGTCTTTTATTGTTTCTGGTTTACACTTTGCAAGCTCAGCAGCCGTCATGATCATGTTAATTTTTCATCGTTTAAAATATTGAAGCACAACACTATAAGCTACAAGTTTGTTGTTGCTATGATTCCAAAATGCTGTTTTGTTTCCAGTGTTTATTGGTGGATCGGTGGTCTAGAGGTAAGGCGCCTGCCTAGAAAGCAAAAAGTCCGGGTCGGAAGTGTGCGGTGGTTCGAATCCCGTTTGGACCCGAAACTTTTCCTCCATCCACTAGACCACGAGTGGTGGTGTGGGTGCTAGTCTTTTGGATGAGACGATAAACCGAGGTCCCGTGTGTTACAGATAATTATTTATCGCACGTAGAAGAACCCACGGCAGGAAGAGAGTTGTCCCTGGCAAAATTATTTAGAAAAAAAGTCACTCTGATAAAGAAACAAATACATTTGTAGAAAGGAAAAGGAAAAAAAAAGGTGGCGCTGCTCTTGTGGCGACGCGCTCTCCTCCGGGAAGAGCAGCCGGAATTTCACGCAGAGAAATCTGCCGTGACTTAAAGTGGTATAGATAAATAAATAAATAAATAAATAAATATGTAAATAAATAAATAAATAAATGAATAAATAAATAAATCTAATTTCTGAACAACAAACTTTCGAAACCAAGCTAGCCCCCTCCCCCCCCCAAACACACACACACGCACACGCACACACACACACACACACACACACACCACACACACACACACACACACACACACACACACACACACACACACACACACACTTCGGATGAGACTATAAGCCGAGGCCCCCGTTTGCGAACGCATGCAAAACATCTTGCGCACGCGTTAATCCTGTTCCGCTATTCGAAAGAGTAGGCCATAGTGTGCCGGTGGGAACAGATGACAACATTGACAAAACCGCATACACACGGGGGACTGGATGTCCGCA
>CM054159.1:36535449-36540449 GCA_028751875.1 Rapana venosa | reverse complement strand
GTGTGTGGGTGTGGGTGGGTGGGTGGGGGGTGGGGGGGGGGGTGGGGAGTGGGAGCGAAGAAGACTGAAAAGCAGGCGGGGGTGGGGGGGGCGGGATGGGGGTGGGGGGGGGGGGGGGGCATTGTCCACAGCTGGTTACCTCCAGAGCTTCCCTACCTAGTCCATCTTCTTCATCTTGCTTTCCTGCCCACCTTCCAGGCCACTCAGCCAAGCGAGTGGGGCAGGGCACCCCTTTGGCCACCCTCACCTCTACCCCCTGCACGCACGCACGCACGCACGCAACGCACGCACGCACGCACGCGCACGCACGCACACACACACACACACACACACACACACACGCACGCGCGCACGCACGCACGCACACAAACATCTTTGTCTCTGTTTCTGAGTGTATGTCTGTGTGTGTCTCTGTCTGTCTGTCTCTGTCTGTCTTCTCTCCTTTTCTCCCTCTTTCTCTCTCTCTCTCTCCTCCTCTCTCTCTCTCTCTCTCTTTTTATATTTTCAATACTTTTTTTTATTGACATTGCCTCTGTACTTAAGTTTTAATGAGTGCCCTATTTCAATATCTTATAATTATGTGTAACAAGTATGTGTACCATTTGACAATGTGTAGATGTTTATCTTTATGACTTATTAAGTTTGTTGTGTTTATTTTTCTTGGCTTTGTTGTTGCTCTTGTTCTTGTTGTTGTTGTTTGTCTGTTTTTCTCTTTTTATCATCTTTGTTGGTTTGGATTTTCCTTCTCTTTTGTTTGTTGTTTGTTTGGTAGGGTTTTTTGGGGGATGGGGTTGGAGTGGGGTATTCTTAGGATTTTCTTTTAATTGCTTGCTTTGGGGGGGGGGGGGGGGGGGGGGGGGGGGGGAGGGTTGTTGGGGGGAGCTGTTTTGAAAAGGGGTTATTTCCCTTGTTTTTATTGCGAGACTGTATAAGTATTGGGTTATTATATAAGAGTATCCCTACGGGCGGGGACTGGATGTAAAAAGCACATGTGTGCTTATTCATTATCCTCGAAATAAAAGAATTTGTCATTGTCATTGTCATTGTCTCTCTCTCTCTCTCTCTCTCTCTCTCTCTCTCGCTCTCTCTCTCTCTTTCTTTCTTCCTTTTTCTCGCCTTTTCTCTCTCCCCTTTCTCTCCCCATCTCCCCCTCTATCTCTATCTTTGTGTCTCTGTTTGTCTCTCTCTGTCTTTCTCTGTCCCTGTCAGTCTGTCTGTCTGTCTGTCTGTCTGTCTCTCTCTCTCTCTCTCTCTCCATCTCTCTCTCTCTCATCTCTCTCTCTCTCTCTCCCTCTTCCTCTTTCTCTCCTTTTCTCTCTCCCCTTTCTCTCCCCCTCTCTCTCTATCTCGTGTCTCTGTATGTCTGCCTCTGTCTTTGTCTCTGTCTCTCTCTTGTTTTTGGAGTTTTCTATTATTTGTTTGTTTTTTTGTTGTTTTAAAAAAGTTTTCCCCCCTTTCTTTCTACTGTATGAGTATTGTGTTTATTATTAAGATGTATCCCTACGGGCGGGGACTGGATTTAAAATACACATGAGTGCTTATTCATTATCCTCGAAATAAAAGAATTTGTCATTTTCATTGTCTGTCTGTCTGTCTGTCTGTCTGTCTGTCTGTCTCTGTCTCTCTCCTCTCTCCTCTCCTCTCACCTCTCTCTCTCTCTCTCTCTCTCTCTCTCTAGCTCTATGTGTCTGCCTCTCTGTCTCTGTATGTCTCTGTCTCTCTGTCTCACTCACATCTTCCACCTTAGTTTTTATATTTCCATCTTTTTCATGATGATATCGATCCCTAATAAGGGCAGGGACTGGATTTGAAAGAGCAAGAGACAAAAGCAAGAAAAGATACATTTTTTAAAGATGATAATATATAAGCCCTGACAAGTTTGGGATGGTTTTTTTGTTGTTAAGAAAACAGCCAAACAAACAAAAATATAAGCAATTATGAAGGTTTTTTTTAAACAAAAAACCCCGAACCAAACAAAACGAAAATATAAGCAATGACGAGGTTGTTTTTTGTTGTTAAAAAACAACCAAACAAACAAAAATATATCCAAATTAAAAGAGGTTTTTTTGTAAAAAAAAAAACCCGAACCAAACCAAACAAAAAATATAAGCAATGACGAGGTTTTTTCTTGGTTGTTAAAAAACAACCAAACAAACAAAAATATAAGCAATGGCGAAGGGTTTTTAAAAAACCCACAAACAAACAAAATTATAAGCACTGACGAGGGGTTTTTTTGGTTAAAAAACACAAACAACAACAAAAAACTATAAGCAATGACGAGGGTTTTTTGTTAAAAAAACAAACAACAAATAATCAACTATAAGCAATGACAAGGGGTTTTTTGGTTAAAAAACAAACAACCAAAAAAACCTATAAGCACTGACGAGTGTTTTTTTGGTTAAAAACAAACAAAAAAAACTATAAGCAATGTCGGGGGGGGGAGTTGTTTAAAAAAAATCCCAACCAACCTAACAAAAATATAAGCAATGACGAGGTTTTTTGTGTTAAAAAACAACCAACCAAACAAAACAAACAAAAATATAAGCAATGACGAGGGGGTTTTTTGGTTAAAAAAACAAACAACAAAAAACAAAACTATAAGCAATTACGAGGGGTTTTATTTTTAAAAAACCCAAACACCAACCAAACTAACAAAAAAGATAAGCAATGGCGAGGTTGGGTTTTTTTGGTTAAATAAACCCCAAATAAACAAAAATATAAGCAATGGCGAGGGTTTTTGTGTTAAAAAACAACCAAACAAATAAAACAAACGACGAGGGTTTTTGTGCTAAAAAACAACCAAACAAATAAAACAAACGACGAGGGTTTTTGTGCTAAAAAACAACCAAACAAATAAAAGAAACAAAAATATAAGCAATGACGACGAAGGGGCTTTTTTTTGCGTTTAAAATTACAAAATAAATATAAGCACTGACGACGGAGAGATGGGGGGGGGGGGGGGGGGGGTGGGGGGGGGGGGGGGGGGGGGGGCCGGGGGGGTGGGCGGGGGGGGGGGGCGGTGAGGGTGGTGGGTGGGGGGGGGGAGGAGGGGGGGGATGTGCGCGGGGGGGGGGACAGGGGGGGGGGGGGGGGGGGGGGGGGGAGGGGGGGGGAGTGGCCTGTTTAAAGTAGATAACAACGAAAAACATAACAAAAATATAAGCAATGACGATGGGTTTTGTTGTTGTAGAAACAAACAAATATTATAAGCAATGACGAGGTTATTTGTTTGTTAAACACAACTAAACAACAAAATATATAAGCAATGAAGTAGGGTTTTTTGTCGTGAAAAACAAACAAATAAATATAAGCACTGATGAGGGTTTTTGGGGGGTTTGATATAAAACAACAAACAAACAAAATTAATTATGTGCATGACTGAGTTTGTGTGTGAGTGTGTGTGTGTGTGTGTGTGTTTGTAGTTGTGTGTGTGGTCCGTTTTTGTGTTTGTGTGTGTGTGTGTGTGTTGTGAAAATCAAACAAACAAAACATAAAGCTCGTTAGAGCTTACTCTATTATCCTACAGTACAGAGGTGTCTTGCTCCTTGCCTTTTGTTCTCTCGCTCATTCTCTCTATCCAAACCAGGACCCTCCCCCCCCCCCCCCCCCCCCCCCCCACCCCCCCCAACTACACACATCACACAAAACCCACCCCCAACCCCCCTCTATTGTAATTGGCCCTTCATGGGATGATTAAAGTGTTTTTGTTTGACTTGACTTGACTCCTACTGCTTCTCACACTCCTATCCCATTCCCTTGTACCTTCGACAATCTTAGACAAGATAACCCTTTGATCCTAGTACCACCACACCACCCACAGACATTCAACCACCCCTCCCCCCTATACACTACCCATCCAACATCCTTACACGCACCACCACAAACCCGAAGACAACACACAAATATATGTATAAGACCAAAGCGAGGAGCAGTACAGAGGGGGTGTGTGAGGGGGGGGGGGGGTGGGGGCGTTAGAAGTGGATTGTAATTAGAGATGGGAAGATGTTTGGGGAGAAAAGGAGAAATAAAAAGGAGATGAGGGGGGAGGGGTTGGTGGGGAGGGTGGGTGGTGGTGGGAGGGGGTATGAGTGGCTTCGTGGGTGGTTCAAGTGGGTGGTGGTGATGGTTGGGTGGTGATGGAATTGGTGGATGTGGTGGATGTAGTGGTGGTGGAGGTTGCGTGGGGTGGTGGTGGAAGGTGGTGTGGTGGTGGAGGTGGTGTGATGTGAGTGTGAGTGTGTGTTGTGAGAGTGAGTGAGTGATTGAGAGGTGTGAGAGAATTAGTGTGTGGTTTATGTGGTTGTTTGGTTGTTGAGGAAGGTTGTGTGTGTGTGTGGTGTGTGGGGGTGTAGAGGAAACGTGTGCATGTGGGTGTGTGTGTGTTTGGGTGTGTGTGTGGAGGACTTGTGTAGTCGTGCGTGGGTGTGTCGTGGGTCGTGTGTGTGTGTGTGGTGTATGTGGGTGTGTGTAGTGGGTGGTGGTGTGGTGATGTGTGTGTGTGTGGTTTGTGTGCGTGGGTGGGGGTGTTTGTGTGTGGGTGGGTGGGGTGGGGTCGGGGGGGGGTGTGGGGGTGGCATGGGATGTGTGTATGTTGGTTCCTCTTGGGGGTGGGGCGGCTACATGGCCATCGACGGTCGTACGTATCGAGGGAGAGAAAAAACAAGAATTACCTAAATTAACACGGCAACCCCCGATAAGATAGAGAACGCGAAACCAAAATCTGCGCGACGCAGAGCTCGCGTCTTGGAGGGAGAGAGAAAGCGAGAGAGCAAGAGAGCAGAAAGCAACAGGGACGATCCCACCGACCGGTCATGGCCCGGAGATCGCGTAAGCGCGCGAGACAATATTACAGACGCTCCACACCAGTTCTCTCCGCCACACCGCTTGTCCTCCACTCGACTCAAACTCGCACTATCTCCGTCCTCTCCCTGTCGCTCCCGTCTCTTCCCCCTTGTTGCTACCCCTCTCCCTCTATGAAGCTAGCCCTATCTCTCCTCTAC
>CM054159.1:36522949-36530449 GCA_028751875.1 Rapana venosa | reverse complement strand
AGAAGAAACAGAATGATCAAGCACAGTCGAGTACAATTGATCAAATAGATGGGCGGGCCACTTGTGATGCAGAGAAGACGGAGGATTGAAGAGTTGCGTGGCAGGAGAGGGGCAGACAGACAGGGCCTGGTCATCCGACAACCCATGAATCAAGGACAGACTGTAGGTCTATCCCGACCCAGATGTTTCCTCATCACCACAAGTTCTGCACTTGCTTGAACTTGTTCGGTACATAGACTGAAGTTTGAGCCGTTTTGTGCAACCATTCAAAGCAGAGGCTCCTCCGCTCAGCCGCCATCTTGTCTTCACCTTCCAAATAATTTAGGTAGTCGACTTTGAGGAGTTTCGGCTATTTTGGTGTTTTTCCTTAATTTTTGGGGGGTTTAAGTTATGTTTGCTGTGGAGTGCGTTTTTCTTTTAAACAGATATAGTCGCTTGAAGATTGTACAGTTTTATTTGAATTTTTATAGTACTTTTTCATGTGTGTGTGTGTGTGTGGTGTGTGTTGTGTGTGTGTTGTTTGTAATCCATTCAACAAGAGGTTTCGTTTGGCTGAAAACTAAATAAACAATAAAGCAATATATTGATGAAATAAAGAAAGGAAGGAAGGAAGGGAACCTACTGAACTATTATATAAACTCGTCAGAGAGAGAGGGAGAGATGAGACGAGAGAGAGAGAGAGAGAGAGAGAGAGAGGAGAGAGAAGAGAGAGAGAGAGAGAGAGAGAGAGAGAGAATGAGAATGACATTTGTGTGTGTGTGTTAAACTTTTTAAGCCCTTTCACCTGGGCACAGTGGGAAGAAAACTGGGTACTAAACACTCATTTTCAGAAATAAAATGTTTAAATTTCTTCAGCCCAAATGATGATGATGGTGGCGATGATGATGATGATGAGACAGACAGACAGACGGATAGACAGAGAGACAGACTGTCAGACAGACAAACAGAAACAGAGAGTAGCAAAGACAGGCTGAACAAAAAAACCCAACCCACCCAACCCCAACAAGCCCGCAACACAGAACGTATCAAAAAGTAACTGGAAAACCATCACCCTTAAATGAGAACTTAACAGACTGTCTCCCCTTTCTCTCTCTCTCTCTCTCTCTCTCTCTCTCTCTCTCTCTCTCTCTCTCTCTCCCTCTCTCTCTCTCTCTCCCTCCTCCACACACACTTCTTCCCATGTCTCTCTGCCACTGTGTCCCTCACACGTTTTCTTTTCCCCCGGCATTCATTTAACGGCGATACCGCAATTACGCCTTTCTGGACCTAGTCTCCTAGCTTCCTCCTTCGCCGACATGACACGTGCGTTGCACACGGCACGCCGATTCTTTGCGCACGGCACTACAGACCTTTGCACACGGCCCCCGACAGCCCGCTGCACGTGGCACTGAAGTGGGCCGCACACGACCTATCAAACGTCGCACGTGCGCCCCTCAAGCAGACGCTTTGTAAGGGATTATCGTGACTGTGTTGGGGTTGGGTTTTTTTTTCTTCAAAACTTTTTATTATCATTACTATTATTATTTCCCTTTCCAGACTGTTGTCGTTTTTAGGCTATGCGTTGAGACAGCGAAAGACAGGATGGTACTGACGAAGAAGGAAAAAAAAGAGAAAAAAATGAGGATGTTTGAGAGAGAGAGAGTGAGGAGAGAGAGAGAAGAGGAGAGAGAGAGAGAGAGAGAGAGAGAGAGAGAGAGAGAGATGGGGAGAGGAGGAGGAGGGACATACACATCATACAAGATCTCTTCCCATCACTCAAAAAGTCCGAAGCTGATGCCCCCCCCCCCCCACCACCATCCCTCCACTCCTCACAAAACCTCTGAAGCATGGTCCCGCCCTTACTCTTTCGGATGAAGACAGTATGGTCGTGTGGCGTGGGCACAGTCATACACACAAGACACCACACCTGCATAAATATTCCCCTAGCTAAACAAAGGCAGCATACATCTATGCGAGAACTTATCGTACCATCATCCATGATCAGCCATCCAAGCAAAGTCATGCTAAGAATCCTCCTGAACAGACTGAAGCCTCAAGCTGAGGAGATCATCAAAGAAGAGGAGGCAGTTTTCAGAGCAAAACAAAGCAATTTTTCAGCCTTAGAATACTCTGTGAGAAATACTTGCAACACCAACAAGATCTTAACCATAATTATCTTTGTAAATTTTAAGGTGGCATTCGATAGAGTCTGGCATGCAGCTCTGTGGGAAACCATGAGGCTGTATAACATCAGTGCCAACCTGATGAGAACCATAGAACTCTATGACAAGGCAACCAGCGCAGTCTTACTATAGGAGATTCGTTACGAACCACAATTAGAGTACTCCAAGGATGTCTGCTCTCTCCCACTCTCTTCAAATTCTTCTTAGAGTAATGGCTGACACACTTGAAAACCATGAGGGAACAGTCAGCATTGGAGGCAGGACAATTACAAACATCCGTTTTGCTGATGACATCAACGGCCTAGCTGGAGAAGAGCACGAGCTAGTCAACCTGGTAAATCACCTTGATGAAGCCTCTTCGGCATCTGGCATGCAGATCAGTGCAGAGAAAATCCAGTTGATGACCAATGGTACCAATGGCATTATTATAGACGGCATAGCTTAAAATATCTTGGAGTTATAGTATAGGATGAAGGATCAAAACCTGAAATTCTCTCCAGGACAGCCCAGACCACAGCTGCAATGACCAAACTGAAAGTCCTCTGGAACGACAAGAACATCGCCCTCGGCTTTGGGATCAGACTGATGCGTTCCCTGATCATGTCCATTTTTGTACGTATGTGAAACGTGGACAATGACAGCAGACATTGAAAGGATACAGGCAATGGGGATGAGATGGTTTTGCAAACTCCTTGGTATCTCATATTATAGAGATCACATCACAACATCAGAGAGTAGACTAGCCTTGACTGGAACAATTTGCTACGGAGAGCAGATGACCACGGGGAGTGGAGGAAGCTGGTTACAAAATCTTCAGTGGTACCCCCAAGGTCTACAAGACTACAGAATAGGTGAAAGTGAGATGATTCTGAAAGAAAAACAAAACTTTTGCGTAGAACTAAAATGTCCACAGAAACGAAAAAAAGTAACCGAGTTATGACAACCCACTTTTCCTGGGAAGAGCTGCCGGGATTTCATGCGGCGATTGCGTGCTATTCTAAGTAAGTCCTTCGGATGAGACTACAAACCAAGGCCCCGTGTTCGAACGCATGCAGAACATCTTGCGCACACGTTAAATCCTGTTTCGCTTTTCGAAAGTGTAGGCCATTGTGTGCCGGTGGAAACAGATGACAAAATTTACAAAACCGCATACACACGGGGACTAGATGTAAAAAAGCACATGAGTGCGTATTCCATTATCCTCGATATAAAAGAATAAATAGATAAGTAAATAAAAAATCAGGTTAACCCAGGTTGTTTGAGTTCTCCTCTTTTGGATGAGGTGATAAATCGAGGCCTGTAATCTTACATTCAATGGACATTAAGTTTCACAGCATGAATACGAATACTTGATTATCTGAAATCAGAAAATTTCTTATTTGAAGAAGACGAAATTTTTGGGGAAAGATTTGAAAAAAAAAAATAATGGGTAACCCTACTCTTGTGGCGACACACTCTACCATGGGAAAGCAGCCCGAATTTCACGTAGAGAAATCTGCTGTGACAGAGAGTGGTATATGATACGATACGTCTCTGAGAATTCTTGTCGATAAAAAAGAAACCTAAAAAAATTGAAAAAAGTCTATTTTCAAGAAAAAAAAAAGTTGGGATGCAGCTAGACATTTTGGATGATAGTTTATTTTATGTCTATCTATCTATCTATCTATCTATCTATCTATCTATCTATCTATCTATCTATCTATCTATCTATCTATCTATCTATCTATCTATCTATCTATCTATCTATCTACATATCCATCTATATATCCCCCCCCCCCCCCACTCAAACTCAAATCCTGCAAATTCATCGCGTTTATCTATCTATCTATCTATCTATCTATCTATCTATCTATCTATCTATCTATCTATCTATCTATCTATCTATCTATCTATCTATCTATCTATCTATCTATCTATCTATCTATCTATCCATCTATCTATCTAATACATGTATCGAAAATAATCAATATGTTTCAAAAGTTTTAGTGCGCTTTCCAACATCTAACATATTGGCTGTTTTTTGTTTTGTTTATGAGCTGTCAAATGAAACATGAGTCGACCATTTTAATCTTTCATCCACGTTTTTGTTACAAGAAGTCCGACTTGTACCACTTCTTTGCAATCACTGTTTGAAAAGAACAACACCAACAGCAACATCAACAACAACAACAGTAGGGGACGGGGTAGCCTGGTGGTTAGAGTGTTGCGCATTGCGCTCGCGATCTGTTGACCCGGGTTCGAATCTCGCTCAAGGGGATTTTTTCCCCCGGAGTTATTAACATCAGTGCTGACTCCATTCCCCCAAAAGTCCTTTGGATGAGACTATAAACCGAGGCCCCGTGTGCGAACGCATCTTGCGCACACGTTAAAACCTGTTCCGCTTTTCGGAAGAGTTAGCCATTGTGTGTCGGTGGGAACGGTTGACAAAATTTACAAAACTATATACACACGGGAACTGGATGTAAAAACTCATATGAGTGCTTATTCCATTATCCTCGAAATAAAAGAATAGATAAATAACAAGAAAAAAGCCATGGCGTATTAAGTTCTTGCATCTGAAAACATGTAGCGCAAAATGGGTTGTTGATTAGTAAGTTAATTAGTTGGTCAGCTAGTTGGCTAGTTAGTGTTAAGTCAGTTAGCTGCTTGTCAAGTCAGTTATTTATTTATCATTCTTTCAAGCATTTTGGATTTCTGTAACATATTTTGTATATTTATATTCTAAAATTCATTCCATGGCTTTATTTTCTTTATTTTGTTCATTCCCCCCACCCCCCTCGTTTTTAGGTTTGTTTTAATCATGTGAGTGTTGTTATTTTATAACCGTAGTAATTCTTCTGATTACTTGTGATGCTGATATTATCGCAATACTTATTGTAGGCCATTTAGAAAAAAAAATGGTCACCCATTTCTCTGTAACTCGCGTTTTGACTGTAGTTGCTAGTTATGGTCGTATATTAGCAAGACCTGATAACATCATAATTATAACTGTGTCAGTGGATTAATTATTATTGCCAGGCTGTGTTTGCAGTATTCATAATGTTGATGTCTGTCCTTGTGAGAAAAGAAAAGAGAAGAAAGGTTTTGGTGGGTTTAATTTCTTGTGGTTTTGTAGTGTGTGTGTGTGTGTGTGTGTGTGTGTGTGTGTGTGTGTGTGTGTGTGTGTTGTGTGTGTGTGTGTTGTGTGTGTTGTGTTGTGTGGTGTGTTGTGTGTGTTGTGTTTGTGTGTTGTGTTGTGGTGTGTGTGTGTGTGAAGTCAAAGTCAAATTTTTATTTCCAGATGGTACATTGAATAAGCAATGCATTTGCTTTTTTTCATCAAGCCATCTATCGAGGAACAAAAAACCAACTTGATCAATATTATCTCACTACATTATTACCATAACCGATAATAATAAAACTAACTCCATCAGAAAAATAGAAACAGAGAAAAAAAGAAAGAAATCACACACACATACACTCACACACATACACACACACACACACACACACAACACACACACACACACACACAACACACACACACACACACACACTCACACGCAACCAAAAACAAAAAAACAAAAAATACTCATCATCAATAAAAATGGACACCCCCATCCCCTACAAGAAAAATACACTGCATAACTAGTACACACATACACGCGCGCACACGCACACGCACACACGCACACGCAACGCAACGCAACGCAATATAACACAACACAACTCAAACACAGCCCAACACAACACAACACGCACAAACATTCATACACATACTCACATACAAACACGCGCACATTTGTATTCACTTAGATTTGGATTACAAGAAAATGAAAGAGAAAAAAGGAGTAAAATATCAAACAAAGTATATCAGGTTACAATATTACCCGTTTCATTGTCATACTTTATAATTAATGACAACCAACACAAAAAGCCATGAACCCCCCCCCAAAAAAAAAATCCCCAACAAACAAAACAAACAAAACAACAAAACAAAATTAACAACAACAAAACCCAACAACACAAAACCCAACAACAACAAAACAACCAACACAACAAAAACAAAAACAAAACACGCAAACAACCAAAATCCCACAAAAAACGACCCCCCCCCCCCCCCCCCCCCCCCCGAAAAAAAAACACCAAAGAATCAAACAAGGAAACAAACAGAACAAAGCATCCCCCCCCCCCCCCCCACAAACAAAAAAAGAAAAAAAACAATAAACAAAAACATCAACAAAAACAAAAAACCAAAAATTTACAAATCAACCAACAAAAAGAAGAAAATACTCTGTGTGTGTGTGTGTGTGTGTGTTCGTTCTTTTGTGCTTAAAAAAACCCAAACGGCTCTTCACGTGTATGTGTGTGTATGTGTGTGTGCATGTGTTGTGTGTGTTGTGTGTGTGTTGTGTGTGTGTGTGTTGTGCGTCTGTATGTTGTGTATATGTGTGTGTGTGTGTGTGTGTGTGTGTGTGTGTGCGCTCGTGCTTGTGTGTGTATGTGTGTGTGATATTCGTTTTGAGCTCCGAGGTTCACCAATGGTGGTGTTTTGCATGTGCAACCGTTTACTCACTATTCAGGTAACCACATTCAGTCTTCATGATATAATTAAACGCGACACCAGTGTGCATGCAGTATTAATTTGTGTGTTTTGTTTGTTTTCTTTGTTCTAAATTTGATCATTGGTTCTTGCTGGCCCACAATGCACTGTTCCTCTAAAAGGTTTTAACATGTACAGCAGATTTCATTTATTTTAATTTGATTTTATACTACTTTAAGTCACGGCAGATTTCTCTGCGTGAAATTCGGGCTGCTCTCCCCCCGGGGAGAGAGAGCGCGTCGCCACAAGAGCAGCGCCACCCTTTTTTTTTTTTTTTTTTTACCTGTCTGCAACTGCTGGTCCACCGTTCGTCCACCATTCAGCGCCCCTACGACCCTGGCGGGTTACGGGACCAGTGAACAGTGAAGTGAACTGTATTTGTTTCCCTATCAGAGTGGCTTTTTTTTCTTACAGAATTTTGCCAGCGACAACTCCCCAGTTGCCGTGGGTTCTTTTACGTGCGCTAAATAATTATGTTTAATACACGGGATCTAGGTTTATCGTCTCAACCAGAAGACTAGCACACAGATCGCCACTCAAGGTCTAATGGATGGGAAGAAAGTTACGGGCCCAAACGGGGATTGAACTACGGCACACTTCCGACCCGGACTTTTCGCTTTCTAGGCAGGTGCATGATGATGATGATGATGATGATGATCATCATCATCATCATATCAGCAGCAGCAGCAGCAGCAGCAGCAGCAGCAGCAGCAGCAGCAGCAGCAGCAGCATAATGATGATTCAGTTTCTATGAAT
>CM054159.1:36512949-36517949 GCA_028751875.1 Rapana venosa | reverse complement strand
AAAGAGAGGGATAGAAGAGGAAATTCTTGGCACAGTATTTCCATAAGGTGAGGGGGGGGGGGGATGCTGTCTATACTAACAGGACCCCAGCATCCCCATAGAGGATGCTGAAGGTTAAAAACAAGGACCCGGACAGTGGAGAAAATAATTTGGACCTTTCGTTTAGCGATGTGGGGACAACAATCAGTACGAGAGATGCTGATGATGAATGGGATGAACATGTTTTTCATTGTCTGCATGATACCAGACTGCTGCAAGAGTTTTGGTCTGGTCAGATCAGCAGTTCTTGGTCATAGTGACAAAGATACATAATGTGACGCATTCGGGTTTTTTTGTTTTTGTTTTTTTTAAATAGATATTTCAGGTAGGTTTTTTTGTTTGTTTGCTGTGGTATTTGTGTTAGAGAATGATCCATTTATCCTGGATCAGTAATGGAAAAGTCGTGCAGGTTTACAGGGAATACACACACACACACACACACGCACACACACACACACACACACACACACACACCACACACACACACACACCACACACACACACACACACACACACACACACACACACACACACACACAACACACACACACACTGCATTGTTACACCCATGCTTGCACACACTCATACACACACAGCTGTTTGGAAGAGAAGGTCATTGTGTGCTAGTGGAAATGGATGACAAAATTTTACAAAACTTCATACACAAGGGAAATGGATGTGAAAAAGCACATGAGTACTTATTCCATTATCCTCAAAATAAAAGAATACAACAAAAAATAATAAAAAGACCACACTCTACTACTATCTTTGAATAATATCAAGTTACGGTTTTTATATTAGAAATACTCAAAAAAAATTGCAGCCAATACAAACCACCAATACCTCAAAATATAGGGGAAAAGCGCTTTGATTTGTTTGTTTTTACAAGATTCAGCGCTATATAAATTCCATAGATTTATTATTATTATTATTATTATTATTATTGCTATTATTTTAAAAAACTTGCCATAACTGACAGATCTTTACTCATTGTGCATCCACTTTTTGACTTCTTTGTTAAAAAAAAAAGCATAACATGGGGATGGGACAGTTTGGTTGGCTAGGGATTTGCACATTGGGCTCATGATCTGCTAACCCAGGATCTAATCAGTGCCAACTCCACTCCTCCCCAAAGTCTTTCTGATAAGACTATAAACTGAGGTCCCATGCACCAATGCATGCAGAACATCTTGCACACCTGTTACAACCTGTTCCACTTTTTGGAAGAGTAGACCATTGTGTGCCAGTGGGAATAGATGACAAAATTTATGTGGGGGCTGGATGTAAAAAAAAAAAAGCATGAGTGCTTATTCCATTGTTCTCAAAATAAAAGAATAAAATACAAAATAAAAAACACACACTACTGTCTGACTGAATAATATAAAGTTACATTTTTTTAAAATTACAAATATTCAAACAAATCTGCGGCCAATATAGATCACCAATACCACAAATGACCTGCTGACCCAGGTTGGAATCGGTACCAAATGCACTCCTCCAAAAAGTCCTTTGAATAAGTCTATAAACTGAGGTCCCGTGTGGGAATACATGCAGATCGTCTTGCACACATGTTAAAACTTGTTTTGCTTTTAAGAAGAGTAGACCATTGTGTGACGGTGGAAATAGATGATAAAAATTTTACAAAAAGCATACACACAGGGACTGGAGGTAAAAAGCAAATGAGTGCTTATGCCATTATCCTAAAAATAAAAGAGTAAAAAACAACAAGTTCATAAATAATTATATATATAAGTTAATAATAAATAAATAAATAAATAAATGAACAAACAGACCCAACAGAAGCTTTCACAGCATCCATCGTCAGTTATCTGACCGTCATCACCAAGAACTGTTTTGACCCTTACCGCCAGACCCAACCAACAACAACAACTCCTGGCAACAGCAGTCTGGCATCAGAGGAGAAGACATCCTCCTCCCTGTCATTATCTCCATCAACTTGCCTGCCCAGCCTCTTCCACACCCCCCACCCCCTATCCTTCCTCTGTGTGGCTAAACAAAGGGGCCACATTATTTTCTCCTCTGTCAGTAGCCTCAGCTGCCAAACCAAGCCCAGCCAAGCCCAGCCCCAGAAGAAGAAGAAGAAGAAGAAAAAAGCCCCACCCTGCTAGGTTATCTTTCCTGGCTAGTTCATTGCACGTGCAGCACGAGGCGTGTGTGTCTAAAGAAAGACCACTCCGAGCAGCACATTGCAAAAAAGGGGCAGGTGTGGGCAGTGGTGGAGACTTTGACGTAACTGAGGAGAAGGTTATAATTTGATTACACGCTTATTGAAGCAAATTGATCTCTGGTTATTTTCGGGGTGGCTCGCTTTTGTTTGTGGCGTGGGAGTGGAGGGGTTGATGGTTGGGGGGTGACACTGCAGGGTCAGTGTGTGGCATGATTGTCAGGTAGGGGGGGGGGTGGGATGAGGTAGTGGATGGTTATTTGATTTCTGCATGTCAGGGCTGGCTGGGGTTTGAATATGAAACAGAAATATTATCAGGATTGTTATCGCTGTAATCAGGAACACCAGAAAGTAGATCAGTTAATGAAAGAGTATACGTATGAAAGAGATAATGTTAACTATTGTTATTTGAACATATTTTGAACAAAAACAAGGGGCGGGAGAAAAAGATAAGTAAAAAAAAAATCAGATATAGCTTGATCAATATTTTGAAAACATTTGGTAATTTATTTATTTATTTATTTGTCTATTCTTTTATATCGAGGATAATGGAATAAGCACTTATGTGCTTTTTTACATCCAGTCCCCGTGTGTATGCGGTTTTGTCAATTTTGTCATCCGTTCCCACCGACACACAATGGCCTACTCTTACAAAAAGCTGAACAGGATTTAACGTGTGCGCAAGATGTTCTGCATGCGTTTGCACATGGGGCCTCGGTTTATAGTCTCATCCGAAGGACTTAAGCATGCATTTTAGTAATGTGTGTGCGAGAGAGAGAAAAGAGAGAGAGAGAGAGAGACAGAGAGAGAGAAAGAGAGAGAGAGAGAGAGAGAGAGAGAGAGAGAGAGAGAGAGAGAGAGAGAGAGGAGAGAGAGAGAGAGCAGAACAGGTAACTGAAGGATAGGAAAGGGAAGGTGAGGCATGATTGTGTGAAGGGTTCCTTATGTACAATATTTTTCTTCATGTTTCTCCACTAGAGTTCCTTAGTTCACCAATGGTCAGATTTTTGTGCATGGGACCCTTTTGACCCACCATTAGGGTAGCCACATTCCGACTTTGGGGATATTTACAACACATGACTAATTTTAGTTCATGCTCATTTTTACGCAGCAGGTACCATTTGCCGGGAAACAAAAACAAAAAAAAAAGCACATGAGTGCTTATTCCATTTAAAGGTAAAAAAAAAAAAAATCTGAGCGCTTTGATTTGTTGCTTTACAAGATTCAGTGCTATATAAATTCCATAATAGTAATAATAATAATAATAATAATAATAATAATAATAATAATATTATTATTATTATTATTATTAAATAGTGAAGCAGGTAGAGGAAGCTCCTGTTAGCTTTGTGTTATTTATTTTGTGTTGAATGGCACTTGTTTATTTTTGTTTTTTTTAACAGGTGTAGTTCTAACCAACACAATCTATCATTGTTCTTTCTCAAACAAGGGCTCAGCAATAGTGATGAAACTATAAACCGAGGCCCCCCGTGTTGCGAACGCACGCAGAACATCTTGCGCACACGTTAAATCCTGTTCCGCTTTTCGTAAGAGTAGGCCATTGTGTGCCGGTGGGAACAGATGACAGAATTGACAAAACCGCATACACACGGGGACTGGATGTAAAAAAAAAAGCACATGAGTGCTTATTCCATTATCCTCGATATAAAAGAATAAATAAATAAATAAATAAATAAATGAGATGTTGCCTATGTGACTTTTCTAACCAGCCGTTAAGGTAGCCATATTCCAACTTCGGGAATGATGTCTAAGCATGACACCAGCCAGTGTGCAAGCGGTTTTGTTGTTTTAAAAAAAAAAAATTTTTTTCTTTCATTCCTACCTGCATGAAATGGCCAACTCTTCCGGAAAGGCGGAAAAGATTTTTTTTTACCGTGTGTGCAAAGTGTTCTACGTATGTACGTTCGGACAGGGACCTCGGTTTATAGTCTCATGTTGCGGACTTTCCGGGAGTAGCGGGGTAATGATGTGCGAACGCACGCAGAACATCTTGCGCACACGTTAAATCCTGTTCCGGTTTTCGTAAGAGTAGGCCATTGTGTGCCGGTGGGAACAGATGGCAAAATTTACAAAACCGCATACACACGGGGACTGGATGTAAAAAAAACCCCACATGAGTGCTTATTCCATTATCCTCGATATAAAAAAAAAAAGTCATCTGAGCGCTTTGATTTGTTGCTTTACAAGATTCAGCGCTATATAAATTCCATACATTATTATTGTTATTATTATTATTATTATTGTTGTTGTTATTATTATTATTATTATTATTATTATCATCATCATCATCATCATCATTATTATTATTATTATTATTATTAACTCTTGGAGATCAATTCCCTACAACAGGTATTTTGGTGATGGCTCAAACCGGTCCCTTTGATAAACAGCTCAGCTCTGTAACCACGATCTAATTTTGACAAACAAAATCTGATTTTATTTTGATTTTTTTTGGGGGGGAGGGGGTGGGGGTGGGAAGTATGACCTCTTTAATTACGCTGAAATATTGACCAACATTAATGTCATGCATTAGTTCCACAGGAAGAAATTTTCTTTTCAGTTTAAAGATGATTGTTTCATGAACATAGCAGATCTATATCTGTAAATTCTGTTTTATAATTGCTCTGGCTAATTACCAGCTGGATCAAAAACGTATGGAAGGTTTAAAAAAAATTATACAGTGCTGATTTAAAAAAAAATTTTTTTTACTCATGGCACTATGGCCCTCACCAAACTTATAAATAAAACACTTTCT
>CM054159.1:36497949-36505449 GCA_028751875.1 Rapana venosa | reverse complement strand
TGTATAAAAAAAAGAATGAAAACAGCTCTGAAAATTTGTAATGTCCACCAGTCGTCATACTAATGGTGTCTTTTGAGCACAATAATTATCAGCTTTAAGTTTGTTGTTGCTATGCTGCTGCTGCTGATTGTTGTTCGTATAATTATATATTATGTAATGAGCTCAGCTTTGTTTGATAAGATCTCGTTACCAAGTGTTATCTATCATGATGAAAATTTTTAGTCCAATCTTGCATCCCAAAAGGCTGAAACAAAATTCATGTTGGCTTTCTCTTTGTCTCTCTGTGTGTCTCTCTGTGTCTCTGTCTGTCTCTCTCTCCCTCTCTCTCTATATCTCAATCCCTCTTTCTCTCTATTTCTCTCATTCCATCTCCTCTCCCTCTCTCTCTCCATCTCTCTCTTCTTTACCTTCTCTCCTTCCTCTTCTCTCCCTCTCTCTCTCTCTCATCCTCTCTCTTTCCTCTCCATCTCCTCTCTCCCTCCTCTCTCTCTCTCTCTCTTCTCCTCTCCATCTCTCTCTCTCTCCCTAATTTCTCTCTATATTTCTCTCCTCTCTCTCCCTCTCTCTCCCTCTCTCTCATCTCTCTCTCCCTCTCACCTCTCTAAATTTCTCCTCTATTTTATCTCTCCCTCTCTTTTCCCCTCTCTCTCCTCTTCTCCATTCCTCCCTCTCTCTCTCCTCCGTCTCACTCCCTCTATCTCTATCTCCCTCTATTTCTCCCTTCTCTCTCTCCCTCTCCCTTCCTTCTTCTCTCTCTCTCCCCTCTCTCCCCCCTCTCTCTCTCCCTCTCTCATCCCTCTCTCCCATCTCACTCTTAATCTCTTATCTCCCCTCTCTCTCTCTCTTCCCCCTCTCTCTCCTTCTCTCCATCTCACTCTCTATCTCTCCTCTCCCCCCTCTCTCCCCCCCTCTCTCTCCCCCTCTCTCTCAATCCCCCCTCTCTCTCTCTCCCCTTCTCTTCTCTCAATCCCCCTCTCCCTATCCTCCCTATCAATCTTCTCTCTCTCCCTCTCTCTCCTCTCCCTACTCCCCCCTCTTCTCTCCCCCTCTCTCTCACAATCCTCTCTCTCTCTCTCCCCCTCTCCTATCCCCTCTCTCTCCCCTCTCTCTCTCTCCCCTCTCTCTCATCCCCCTCCCCTCTCTCCCCCCTACTCCCCCTCTCTTTCAATCCTCCTTCTCCTCTCTTCCCCCTCTCTCTCTCTCCTCCTCTCTACTCAATTCTCTCTCTCTCCTTCTCTCCCCCTCCCCCTCCTTTCCTCCCCCTCTCTCTCCCCCTCTCTCCCCTCCCCTACTCTCTTTTTCCCCCCTCTTCTCATTCCCCCTCTCTCTCTGCCTTCTCTCTCTCTTCTCAATCCCTCTCTCTCCCATCTCTCCCCCCTCTCTCCTCCCTCCATTCACAGCACACCTCTATGCCATAGAGTTCAAACATGCTGGATGCTAATTTCCATTCTTTTCCTCCATTGTCTCTCTTCTCTCTCATTGTCTCCTCCTTCCATGACTATTGTCCCTCTCCTCCTCTCCTCTGCCCCCCCCCCCCCCTCCACCTTCCCTCCCCCCACCCTCCCAACCCTGAGGTCACCTTCCAGCTTTGTCCTAGCTTCTGTCCTGTCCTTCTTCCCCATTCAATGACTGCCTCTGTCTGTCTGTCTGTCTGTCTCTCTCTGTCTCTCTGCCTGTCTGTCTCTTTCTCTTCCCTCTCTCCCCCCCCGCCTCTCTTCTGTCCCTCCTCTCTCTTCCTTCACCTTCCCTCCTCTCCCCCCCCCTCTCCTCCCTCCTCTCCCTCCTCTCCCCCTCTCTCCCTCCCCTCTCCCTCCCTCTCCCCTCTCCTCTCTCCCCTCTCTCCCCTCCCCTCTCTCCCTTCCCCTCCTCCCCTCACCTTCCCCCCTTCCCTCCCCTCTCCCCTCTCCCCCTCTCTCTCCCCCTCTCCCTCCCCCTCTCCCTCCTCCATCTCCTCTCCCTTCCCCTCTCCCCTCTCCCCCCTCTCCTCTCCCCTCTCTCTCCCCTCCTCTTCCCTCCTCCTTCCCCTCCTCACCCCTCTCCTCCCCCTCTCTCTCCCTCCCTCTCCCCTCTCCCCCTCCCTCCCCCTCTCTCCCTCCCCTCTCTCTCCTCCCCCTCTCCCTCCCACCTCTCTCTCACCTCCCCCCCCTCTCTCCTCCCTCCCTCTCTCTCCCTCTACCCTCCTCCATCCCCCTCCCTCTCTCCTCCCTCCCCTCCCTCTCCTCCTCCCCTCCCTCTCTCCTCTTCCTTTCCCTTCTCTCACTCCTCCTCCTCTCCTTCTCCTCCCTTCCTTCCTCTCCTTCCATCCTCCCTCTCTCTCCTCTCTCTCTCTCTCTCTGTGTCTGGAATGGCCAGGAACCTCCCGTGTGTGTTGCTGCAGTTACACAACATTACCAGTGCAAACTCGCGGGTCAGCTGTCATCTCTCTTTGGGCCTCTTGTCTCACAGTCAAGTATTTGTCGGAGGGGGTCCTTGCCCTCCCCCTTTCCCTCCTCTGCTCCTCCTCTCTCTCCTCCTCTCTTTCTCCTCTCCTCCGTCTTTCTGCTTCTGCTTCTGCTTGTGTTGTGTTGTTGTTGTTGTTGTTCTTGTTCCTTGTCTTCTTGTTCCTTGTTGTCTTCTTGACTTGTTCTTTTCTTCTTCTTGTTTTCTTCTTCTTCTTCTTCTTCTTCTTCTGCTTCTGCTTCTCTTGTTCTTCTTGTTGTTGTTGTTGTTGTTCTTGTTCTTCTTGTTCTTCTTTTTCTTGTTCTTCTTCTTGTTCTTGTTCTTCTTTTCTTTCTTCTTCTTCTTCTTCTTCTTCTGCTTCTTCTGCTTCTGCTTCTACTTCTGCTTCTTCTGCTTGTTGTTTGTTGTTGTTGTTGTTGTTGTTGTTGTTCTTGTTCTTCTTCTTCTCTCTTCCTTCTTCTTCTCTTCTTATTCTTTCTCTTCCCTTCTTCTTCTTCTTCTTCTTCTTCTTCTTCTTCTTCTTCTTCTTTTTCTTTCTTTCTTTCTCTTCTCTTCTCTCTCTCTCTCTCTCTCTCTCTCTCTCCTCTCCTCTCTTCTCTCTCTTCTCTCTCTCTTCCTCTCCTCTCTCTCTCTCTATCTCCTCTCTCTCTCTTCTCTTCTTTTCTTCTCTCTCTCTCTCTCTTTCTCTCTCTCTCTCTCTCTCAACCCTCTCTCCCCCTCTCCCCCCCCCCCCTGGCCCTTTTCCCCCTCCTTCCTCTCCCACTTCCCGCAGGCTGCTCCACCCTCTCCCCCCCCCTCCACCTCTCCTCCCTGCCTTTATCCTCCTGTCTTTACCCCTTCTCACCTGTGATTTGAAACAGCCCCCCCCCCCCCCTAACTTAAATGACGTGGTTAAAGATGACCCTAGCATTGTCGAAAAGCAATGTTAGCTAAAAAGAAAAAAAAATAATAAAAGGATGACTTTTCGTTCTGTTCCTGGCTTACTGCTCAATGGTCAGAAAATATATTTTACAGGGGTGAATATTACAAAACAACAACAAACAAACAAAAACAAACGCCCCCTCCAAAACACACACACACACACATGCGCGCGCACACACACACACACGCGCGCGCGCGCGCTCGCGTTGCACAACCCCCCTCCCCTCCACACACACACGTGCTCGTACACACACATACTCACAAATAAACACACACACACACACACACACACACACACACACACACCACACACACACACACACACACAACACACCACACACACACACACACACACACACACACACACACACACACACCACTACCACCATACAATACAATTTTACAAACACGATATTGAAACAGAGATTTCTCAACAACTGAATCTGTTTCAATGCAAGCATATAATTTTAGGGCCAACACTTTATAATTCTGTTGAATATAAGCAGCAGAGTTGACTGAGTCAGACAAGTATCTACTGTACCCCTTTTGATTTCAAAAACTATTTTGGTGGTGGGTGTTTTTTTTGTGTGTGTGGGTGTTTTTTTTAAACCATGGTTAATCTTTTTAGGGACGGGATAGCTCAGTGGTCAGAGCACTCGCTTTCCCCCCAGCTAAGGTTGAGCAGCATCGAGCGTGGTTACCAGTTGGATGGGTGACCATTTGCTCGCCTTGGCTTCAGTACAGTTCCCCAGTTCACCCAGCTGTAAATGGCTACCTGCCCTCTTTAGGGTCAGGGAAGGTAAAGCAGCGAGGGAGAGGAGATGGGCGCCGCCCTCAATATGCTGGCCACTAAAGAAAATTAATGAGGTATCTAGCGCCTCGCTCCCCTACAACCACTGAGGTTATGGGACAGTTTTACCTTTGCTTTAATACTTTCTAGGCAGTTGAAACTATCAAAAGCCAGCTAGAATAGGAACAAAATGTTGAGGCTTTTTTAAACAGTAATTTTGATTAAGATTAAATCAAACAATGAATGTGCAACCACTAACACTATAACACACGCGCGCGAGCACACACAACACACACACACACACACACACACACACACACACACCACACACACACACACACACACACACACACACACACACACACCCACACACACACACACACACACACACACCGACACACACCGACACTGACACACACATACATACACACACATCTATCTATCTACCTATCTATCTACCTATCTACCTATCTATCTATCTATCTATCTATCTATCTATCTATCTATCTATCTATCTATCTATCTATCTATCTATCTATCTATCTATCTATCTATCTATAATTATGCTTTTGCTTTTATTGCAGCTTTTTCTTTTCTTTTCTTTTCTTTTTGAGGGCTGGATGAAAAAAAGTCTTGTTACTTAATCTATTACCCTCGTGAAATAAAATCGCGTTTGCGTTTGCGTCTATCTACCTACCTACCTATCTACCTACCTATCTATCTATATATCTATTTATCTATCTATCTACCTACCTATCTATCTATCTATATCACACACATAAACCCACCCCCCTAACCCCCCACTTGTCACCTACCTTAAGACCAAAAGATATCTCTCCCACCCCCCTTCCACCCCACCTTCACCCTCCACCAGCCCCCCTCCCCCCCTCTCCCCCCCTCAACCCTGCCCCTCCCCCCCTCAACCCCCCCCCCCCCACCCCCCCACTAACCCACCCACCCCTCTCCCTGTAGTACACATCACATCTCTTTCTCATCCACTTCACAGAGTTCAAAAAGCAGCCACCAGCAGTAGGTCTAGCCCCCAGGAAGCTGAGGGACAGAGGGGGAAAAGGTGGCAGACGACATAAGGCGCCTTCCTGTGTCGTCTGCTTTCACCTTCACCCTCCCCCCCCCCCCCACCACCCTCCCATCACCCCTACACCCTCTTACCACTGGAGACACCAAGACTGACACCAGTCACTAGCCTTTAAACACCCTCCCTCCTCTTCCCCCCCCCTCCTCCCCCACCCCCTTCCCTCACCCTCATCCATCACCCCCTCCCCCCCTGCCTCAACTCTCCTAACCTCCCTCCCTTCCTACCTGTCTCCTTCTCTCTCTCTGTTTTGTTAAAAAATTTTAACCTTTTTTTTTTTTTACTTATCCCGAAGTCCCTTGAACCGTCGGGGCACTAATGAAGATTTGCTTACCTGTAACCTTTGGGAATTAAAGATGATGAAGATTGTTTAGGGGGGGGGGGGGTTGTTTTGTTTATGATCAATGTATACCTGTTTTTTTAACATTATTTTATGTTCGGGTTAATTTGGGATTATAATTATGTTTCGTTGAATGTGTATTCCTTTCGTTTGTCTTTAAGTCCTAGGTTAAACTTTTGTTTATTTGTTGCTGTTGTTGTTGATGTTGTTGATGATGATGCTGTTGCTGTTGATTTTGTTGTTGATGATGATGTTGTTGTTGTTGATTTTGTTTGTTTCGTAGTTCCTAATCAGGGCAAGGGCTTCACGGAAAAAAACACCCCAGTGACTGCTTATCTGTAACCCTTGAAAGATAAAGATTATTCATTCATTCATTAATAATGTGTGTGCAATGCTAATTTCAAAAGGTCTATCAGGTCACTGCAGTTTTCTATCTTCTACTGTCCCATGCAAAGGAGAGGAATTTTGCGCGTGGTTTTAAAATTAATATTTTTCTGCTTCGATTAAGAAGCACATAAACATAGCCGTATTATACAGACCAGTGTCATAGTTAACATACATAATTATCTCTCCATGGAGATGCCCGTGGATCTGTCAATATAGATAGCATCCCCACCTTCTGGAAATTCTGTGCCAGGAATTCCCTCTTTTCTATCCGTCTCTGTGTTTCTGCTTTTCTTCCTTTTCGTCATGTTACTTCCTTATTTGTCTAATTTCTGCCTTCTTGGTCCATTCTCTTGCCCTTTTCTCCAGAATGATTTCAAAGATAACAGTTCTCTCCCATGCCGATGTCAGATTCGCTGGGCCTGATTTATTTATTTATTTATTTATTTTTGTTTTATTTTATAGCACTTTAAGTCACGAGATTTCTCTTCGTGAAATTCGGGCTGCTCTCCCCGGGGAGAGCGCGTCGCCACAAGAGCAGCTCCACCCTTTTTTGGCCGACACTTAACGGCAGCACAACACATTTTTGATAATATGTCAAAAATAGTCGTTGTGTCTGAGCGTTTGACACAACGACGACGACGACGAAGAAGAAGAAAAAGAAGAAGAAGAAGAAGAACAACAACAACAACAACAACAACAAATATATATATTATGCCGTGTGTTTGTTTACAGTTCTCGATTAATCAAACCATTGACGCTGGGGGCAACAGCAAAGTGAGAGGCTGTATGATCAGTGGCTTTCCCACTCATGGAATTCTTCCACTTTACAGCTTAGTCTTTAGTGATCGACTATGACTCTCTGACTAGGAAGGAGGCTTGACTGGCACAGTCTTTATGTGCTGCAGCACCGGGGGCTAGTTGGCCTTTGGAGAACATCTCCAACGCTGACTGTCCTTACGCCCTCTTGGCCGAGAGAGTGGGGATGTACTGTGGGCAAGGCATCTCCACTACAATCAAATTTCTGCCAAATTTTTCCGAAACAGCAGCTGCCTCCTCTGCTGGTTTGGAGGTCATCTTCGAACACGACAGACCGTACCTCAGCTCTTTCAGTTGTTTCAACTGTTTATCTATCAATCTATATATATCAAGATATATTGCCAAATTGTAGATCTATCTATCTATTTATCTATCTATCTATCTATCTATCTATCTATCTATCTATCTATCTATTTATCTATCTATCTATCTATCTATCCATCTACCTATATATAGATATATATACATATATATATATATTTAGATAGATAGATAGAGAGATAGATAGATTGATAGATAGATAGATTGATAGATAAACAGTTGAAACAACTGAAAGGCTAAGGTACGGCCTTTTGCCTGATTTCCCTTGTTCTCTTCTCCTGAAAGAAACAAACAAAACAAGTAAAATACAAAAACAATTTTTTTTAAGTTCCCACGAGTTATCTCCCTCTGACAATTTAGCACAACGCTCAGAGGAGGTCTGTCTCTCCTCCT
>CM054159.1:36487949-36492949 GCA_028751875.1 Rapana venosa | reverse complement strand
TAGATAGATAGATATATAGACAGATAGACAGATAGATAAACAGATAGATAGACAGATAGACAGATGGATAGAGAGACAAATAGATAGATAGATAGATAGATAGATAGATAGATAGATAGATAGACAGATCGATAGATAGACAGACAGATAGACAAATAGACAGATAGATAGACAGATAGATAGATATATAGACAGATAGATTGATAGATAGATAGACAGATAGATAGTTAGAGAGATAGATAGATAGACATATAGATAGATAGATAGATAGATAGATAGATTGATTAATAGATAGATAGATGGATAAATAGATAGGGAGAGAAAAGGACTCAATGGCTCAGAATAAGTATTATTTATATATATATTTTTTATTCTTTTATTTCGAGGATAATGGAATAAGCACTTCGTGACCTCTCTTTAAAAATCCAGTCCCCGTGTGTATGCAGTTTTCTCAATTTCGCTATCCGTTCCCACCGGCACACAATGGCCTACTCTTACAAACAGCGGAACAGGGTTTAACGCGTGCGCAAGATTTACACGGACTTTTAGAGAGAGAGCGGAGTCGGCACTGACGTTAACTCCAGAGGAAAAATCCTCTTGAACGAGACTCGAACCCGGGTCAGCAGATCACGAGCGTTATGCAATGTGCATCACTCTAACCACCAGGCTGTCCCGGCCACCCAAAGTAGGTACCAGCCAGACAACCCGGCAGACGTCTATATATTACGTGACCTGAACAGCTGACACAGAGAGCGAGAGAGAGAGAGAGAGAGAGAGAGAGAGAGAGAAGAGAGAGAGAGAGAGAGAGAGAGAGAGAGAGAGAGAGATGACAAATGACAAATTCTTTTATTTCGAGGATAATGAATAAGCACCCATGTGCTTTTTTACATCTAGTCCCCGCCCTTTACAGATATATATGATAATAAAATAAAATAAAGCCCATAGCAATACACTTACACAGTGTACGAACAAAATATCTACACAAAAATCTCCACAAAAATCATCACCGAAGAAGAGAGAAAGAGAGAGAGAGAGAGAGAGAGAGAGAGAGAGAGAGAGAGAGAGAGAGAGAAGAGAGAGAGAGAGAGAGAGAGAGAGAGAGAAGTAGCAACAAGTAAGAAAGAAAGCAAAACAGAAAACACAGAAACAACCGAAAAAATAGCAAGAAACCAAGAGCAAAACAAAAGCGGCAACAACAACAAGGGGAGAGGGGACAACCGAATAGTCCCCCCTCCAAAAAACAACAACAACCAACCCCAAACCCAAACCAAAACAGAACCAAACAAAGCAAAACTTCCATGATATAAAGGAGAACAAACCACGTAAATAGTATCATTTTGGCTAACAGAAAGAAACGTCAAAAATTCTTTGTGCTTTTATGGGAGGCAACAGCAATAGTAAACTACATGAAACAAATATTGTATAAGCAATGAGAGAGAGAGAGAGAGAGAGAGAGAGAGAGAGAGAGAGAGAGAGAGAGAGAGAGAGAGAGAGAGAGAGAGAGAGAGAGAGAGAAGGGACACCCACTACTCTGATGTTGACGCCAAACAAACAAACAGTGAGGATTCTTGCAGAGGTGTGATAGATAGGGCAGAACCCTGAACAGCAGGCAGTGAGGACAAATGATGAGTTCCACTTCAACAAGTAGTAGTAGTAGGAAAAAGGGAAAGGTCTACAGGGAGTCTAGCAGATATTTACTTGTACTGACCAGGTGTCAGACAGACAGACATACAGGTAGGCAGACAGGCACAAAGAAGAGAGAGAGAGAGAGAGAGAGAGAGAGAGAGAGAGAGAGAAGAGAGAGAGAGAGAGAGAGAGAGAGAGAGAGAAGGGAGAGAGAGAGAGGGGGTAGGTAGACTGCCTAGGGTGCTTTGGTCCGGTCAAATATTTCACAGAGGTCTGTCTCTCATGTCTGTGTCTGTGTCTGTGTGGTAGTAGCAGCAGTTGTTGCATTGTGTGGTGAGTTGAGGTGAGGATGGGAGAGAGATGGCTATAGGTATAAGGGGAAACACTGGTGTGGGAATGGATGACAACATTATTCGGAGGAAAAAGGGGTGGGGACGGGGTGGTGGGGGTAGGGATGGGGAGTGGGGTTGGAGTTTAGGAGGGTAGGGGGTGGAAATAGAATGAGGGGAAGGGAGTTGGAGTGTGAAAGATGAAACAATGGACACCTCCGGGACAATTATATATATATATATATATATATATATACATATATATATATGTTTTATATGTATATATATATATATATATAAAATATATATATATATATATATATATATATATATATATATAAAATATATATATATATATATATATAGAGAGAGAGAGAGAGAGAGAGAGAGAGAGAGAGAGAGAGAGAGAGAGATAAGTTAAGGATCACCTTTACCTTATATATCGGATCGGTGGTCTAGAGGTAACGCGCCTGTCTAGAAAGCGAAAAGTCCGGGTCCGAAGTGTGCGGCGGTTCGTACCCCGTTTGGACCGGAAAGTTTTCCCCCATCCATTAGACCATGAGTGGTGGTCTGGGCGCTAGTCTTTCGGATAAGACGATAAACCGAGGTCCCGTGTGTTACACGTAATTATTTAGCGCACGTAAAAAAACCCCACGGCAACAAGAGAGTTGTCCCTGGCAAAATTCTTAGAAAAAAGCCACTCTGATAGGGAAACAAATACAGCTGCAGAAGAAGAAAAAAAGGGTGAAAGGGTGGCGCAGCGCTAAGTAGCGACGCGTTCTCCCGCTCTCCCCGGGGAGAGCAGCCCGAATTTCACGGAGAGAAATCTGCCGTGACTTAAAGTGGTATGAAATAAAATCTGAGCGCTTTGATTTGTTGCTTTACAAGATTCAGCGCTATATAAATTCCATACATTATTATTATTATTATTATTATGATTATTATTATTATTATTATTATTATTATTATTATTATTATATATAAGGTAAAGGTGTTCCTTAACCTATGTGGTCGTAGGGAAGTGAGGCATCAGAGACCTCAACTTCTCAAAGAGGCCAGCATATTGAGGACGGCAACCCATCTCCTCTCCCTCGCTGTTTTACCTTCCCTGGCCCTAAAGAGGCTATACACTCTGTCTGACTTCAAAAACCCATTCAGAGAAGAAGAACATGCCAATCATGGCCGGTGGTATGGATCATACACCCCCCTCCACCCCCCCCCCCCCCCCATCCCCCCCAAACTTACAGGTGGATCGGTGGATCGGTGGTCTAGACGCAACAACACCTGCTTAGAAAACCACGAGTGCAGGCTCCATCTCCGTTTTGTGTCTAAACTTCCCCCCCCCCATCCACTATAGAGACCCTGAATGGTGGTCTGGGTGGGAATCTTTCGGATGAGACGACAAAAAGGAGGTCTCGTGTGCAGCAACCATTTTTAGCGCACGTAAACGAACACCTCGGCGACAAGAAAGTTGTCCCTGGCAAAAATCTGTGGAAACATTTAATTTTCTGATTTAAAAAAAAAAAGTTATTCTATAGTACTTCAAGTCACGGCAGATTTTCTCTGCGTGAAATTCCGGCTGCTTCTCCCCTGGGGGAGAGCGCGTCGCCACAAGAGCAGCGCCACCCATTATTTTTGTTACTTTTTTTCCTGTCAACAACTGTATTCGTTTCCTTATCAGAGTGGCTTTTTAAAAATAATTTTGCCAAAGACAACTCTCTTGTTGCCGTGGTTTCTTTCGCGCGCGGTAAAATAATCACGTGTAACACACAAGACCTCGGTTTATCGTCTCATCCGAAAGACTAGCACCTAGACCACTCGTGGTCAAATGGATGGGGGGAGGGAGGGGGGGCAAAGTTTCGGACCCAAACGGGGATTGAACCACCGCACACTTCCGACCTGGACTTTTCGCTTTCTAGGCAGGCGCGTTCGTTACCTCTAGACGGGATAGCCTAGTGGTTAGAACATTGCGCTCGCAATCTGACGACCCAGGTTCGATTCTCGTTCAAGGGGATATTTTCCCCTGGAGTTAACATCAGTGCAGACTCCACTTTCCCCAAAAGTCTCTTCGGATGAGACTATAAACCGAGGCCCCGTGTGCGAACGCACGCAGAACATCTTGCGCACACGTTAAATCCTATTCCGCTTTTCGTAAGAGTAAGCCATTGTGTGCCGGAGGGAACAGATGGCAGAATTTACGAAACCGCGTACACACGGAGATCTGATTTAAAACAAAAGCACGTAAGTGCTTATTCCATTATCCTCGATATAAAAGAGTAACATTTTAAAATAATAAATAAATAGACCACCGATCCCTCTTCCAGATTGCAAACACTGTCCAAGACAGCACTAGCACTATCTGCAAGTTTATCTGCAAGTTCCAGTACAATGCTTTGGCCAATCTTCAGAGAATCTTCGAAGAACTTAAGTCAAGTCATTCCGGTTTGAAATCCTTTCTGTGGCAATATTACTTTAAAAAAATAAAATAAACAGCAAACACACACACACACACACACACACACACACACACACAACACACACACACACACACACACACACACACACACACACACACACACACACACACACACACACACACAACCTCCCCAAACATATTTAGTGCGTCTTGAATACAAAGTGTTCACTAACAATATGACAACTTAGAAAAAAGCACAACACACACACACACACACACACACACACACACCACACACACACACAACACACACACACACACAGGGGGGTTAAAAAAGGGGGGGGTTTTTGGGTTTTTTGGGGGGGGGGGGGAAAGGGGGTTTTTTTTTTAAATTTAAGGGGGGGGGGGGGGGGGGAAGGGGGTTTTTTTTGGGGGGGGGGGGGGGGGGGGGGTGGGGGGAGGGGGGGGGGGGGGGGGAAAAAATTTGGGGGGGGGGGAAAAAAAAAAAAAGGGGGGGGGGGAAAAAAAAAATTTTTTTTAAAAATTTTTTTTTAAAGGGGAAAAAATTTTTTTAAAAAAAAATTTTTTTTAAAAAAAAAAAAAATTTATAAAATTTTTTTTTTTTAAAA
>CM054159.1:36480449-36482949 GCA_028751875.1 Rapana venosa | reverse complement strand
TTTGCCCTTTTGGGGGGGGGGGGGGCGGGGGGGCGCCGGCCCCGGGGGGGGGGGTTTGGGGGGGGGGAGGGGGAAAAAGGGGGGGGGAAAAAAAGGGGAGGGCCCGGGGAGAGGGAAAAAGGGGGGCCCAAAAACCCCGGGGGGGGGAAAGGGAAAGGGGGGGGGGGGGGGAGAAAAAAAACCCCGGGGGGGGGGCCCCCCAAAAGGGAAGGGGGGGGGGGGAAAAACCCCAAAAAGGGGTTTTTTTGGGGGTTTTTGGGGGGGGGTTTTTTTTAAAAAAAAAAAAAAAGGGGGGGGGGGGGGGGGGGGGGAAAAAAAAGGGGGGGGGGGGGGAAGGGGGGGGGAAAAAAAAGGGAAAAAACCCCCCCGGGGGGAAAGGGGGGGGGCCAAAAAAAAAAAAAACCCAAAACCCCCAAAAAAGGGGGGGGGCCCCCCCTTTTGGGGTTTAAAAGGGGTTTTTTTTTTTTTTTAAAAAAATTTTTTTAAAAAAGGGGGGGGGGGAAAAGGGCTTTCCCCCCCCGGGGGCGCGGGGGCCCCCCCCCCCCTTTTTTTTTTTTCCCCCTTTTTTCCCCCCCCGGGGGTTTTTTTTTTTGGGGTTTTCCCCCTTTTTTTTTTCCCCCCTTTCCCCTTTTTTTTCCCCCCCTCTTTTTCCCCCCCCCCTTTCCCCCCCCCCCTTTTTTTTTTTTTCCCCCCTTTTTTCCCCCCCCCCCCCTTTTTCCCCTTTTCCCCCCCTTTTTTTTTTTCCCCCCCTTTTTTTTTTAAAATTTTTTTTCCCCCCCCCTTTTTTTTTTTTTTTCTTTAAAAACCCCAAAAAATTTTTTTTTTTTTGGGGGGGGGTTTTTTTTTTTCCCCCCTTGGGGTTCTTTTTTTTTGGGGGGGGGGTTTTTTTTTTTTTGGGGGGGGGGGGGGGGGGGGGGCCCCCGGGGGGGTTTAAAAAAAAAAAAATTTTTTTTTTAAAAAAAACCCCGGGGGGGCCCCCCGGGGGGGGGGAAAAAAAAAAAAAAAAGGGGGGGGGGGGGGAAAAACCCCCCGGGGGGGGGGGGGGGGGGGGGGGGGGAAAGGGGAGAACCGGGGAAAAAAAAAAAACCCCAAAAAAAAGGGAAAAAAAAAGGGGGGAAAAAGGGGAAAGGGGGAAAAAAAAAAGGGGGGGGGGGAAAAAAAAAAAAGGGGGGGGAAAAAAACCCAAATTTTTTTAAAAAAAAACCCCCCCCCAAAATTTCCCCAAAAAAAAATAACCGGGAAAAAAAAAAAAGGAAAAGGGGGGAAAAGAAAGGGGGTTTTGGGGGGTTTGGGGGGGGAAAAAAAAAAAAAAAAAAAAAAAACCCCCCCCAAAAAAAAAGGGGGAAAAAAATTTTTTTCCGGGTTTTTTCCCCCCCTTTTTGGGGGGCCTTTTTCCCCAAAAAAAAAAAAAAAATTTTTAAAATTTTTTTTAACCCTTTTTTTTTTTAAATTTAAAGGGGAAAAAATTTTTTTTTTTTCCCGGGGGAAAGGGGCCTTTTGGGCCCCGGGGTTTTTTTTTTTTTGTAAAATTTTTTTGGTTTTTTTTTTTTTTAAAATTAAATTAAAATAAAATAAAAAATAAAAAAGACACTCTGATAGAGAAATCAAATACAGTTACAGACAGGATAAGACAAAAAAAAAAAAGGGTGGCGCTGCTTTTGTGGCGACGCGCTCCCACAGTGGGGTGGGGGGGGGGGGGGGGGGGGGGGAGACGGCGGGGAAGGAGAGTAGCCGGAATTTCAAGAGAAATCTGCCGTGACTTAAAAGTGGTATAAAACAAAATTGAGAAAAGAGTGGAGACTGCGTCCGTACAATCTGTGTTCACAGTGTTGTAGGCTTTACGCCCTTTCACATGGGGGGACATGGGGATTAGGGATGAAACGAGCAATCCACATACTTTCAACATAACATCGCTACACAACGACCACAATAATACACAATAATCATCATAGCCTAGGAAGGAAGGTGGCAGGATGGTTAAGACGTTCGCCTGCCAACAAGTAAACCGTGAGGTTGTGGGTACGATTCCCAGCCTCGCCCTTTCTTCCCCCCAAAAAATCGAACTGAATGTCAAAGTCCTTCGGATGAGACTATAAACCGAGGCCCCGTGTTCGAACGCATGCAGAACATCTTGCGCACACGTTAAATTCTGTTCCGCTTTTCGTAAGAGTAGGCCATTGTGTGCCGGTGGGAACAGATGACAAAATTTACAAAACCGCATACACACGGGGACTGGATGTAAAAAGGCACATAAGTGCTTATTCCATTATCCTTGATATAAAAGAATGAATTTTAAAAAATAATAAAATAGCCCAGGCCGAAAGCTGTCAGTTGTTGATGTCAGCTAATTACCAAGGCCTACACTAAAATGTTGTTATGTTGTAAAATGTTGTGTAGAGATTGATTGCCTTCAATTCAGCCCATGACAAGCTCTTAACGTAACAACCTGCACTTTCCTTTAAAAGGAGAAAATAATTCTTTGAAGATGGAGTATGGCTGC
>CM054159.1:36450725-36468225 GCA_028751875.1 Rapana venosa | reverse complement strand
TTTTTTCCCTCTGCCCTCAACCTTACCTTGGAGAACTGTCGTCATCAGATGCGTCTGTGTGTTTCTGTTTGCATGACCAACATTATCTCAGTGTGCTGCATTTCAATTTCAGCCAACATGTTGTCTTTATACGGAGAGTTCTCCAAGAATACTTTTATGTGTTCTTCTGTCTGACCATTTTGACTACTTATTTTTTTAACTTTATTTTTTTTATTTATTCTTTTATAGAGAAAATAATGGAATAAGCACTTTAGAAGTCATATTATGTAGAACAACATTTCAGCGGCGTTTATTTTCTCTCTTTCCAATTTTTGGGGTGTTCAGAGTAATAGTAATAATCTTGTATGAAAATTTATATAGAACTGAATCTTGTCAGGCAAACAAATGAAAACGCTTACATTCAAATTATTTAGACGCTTGCAACCGTCCACAAAAAAAATAGGATAAGAGTAGAGAGACAGGTATTCTTTATACTTTTAACTCCATTGAAGTTCACCAGTGGTGACATTTTGCGTATGCGACGTTTTTGCTCACCGGTGAGGTAGCCGTATTCCGATTTCAGGGATACTGTCTCAAAACGACGCCAGTGAGCACGCGTTTTGTGTGAGCATCTTAAGATGTTCTGCGTGCGTTCGCACACGGGACCTCGGTTTATAGTCTCACCTGAAGGACATTAGGTGGAGTGAAGTTTATTTATTTAATTATTATTTATTTATTTATACCACTTTAAGTCACGGCAGATTTCTCTGCGTGAAATTCGGACTGCTTTCCCTGAGGAGAGCGCGTCGCCACAAGAGCAGCGCCATCCATTTTTTCGTTACTTTTCCCCCCCTGTCTGCAACTGTATTTGTTTCCCTATAGGGTGGCTTTTTCTTTTTCTTTTTTACAGAATTTTGCCAGGGACAACTCTCTTGTTGCCGTGGGTTCTTTTATGTGCGCTAAATGATTATGTATAACACGGGACCTCGGTTTATCGTCTCATCCGAAAGATTGGCACCCAGACCACCACTCATGGTTTCATGGATGGGGAGAAAGTTTCGGGTCCAAACGGGGATCGAACCACCGCACACTTCCGACCCGGACTTTTCGCCTTTGTAAGCAGGCGCGTTACCTCTAGACCACAGATTCACTACGGGCACTCCAGGGAAAAAATCCTTGATGATGAAATTCGCTTTCACAGAAAAAAGGGAACATAATCTCCTATCCCCCCCCCCCCCCCACCTCCCCTTCCAAAAAGAAAAAGAAAAAGAAAAAAGACGAGAAAAAGTAATCCCCACCACACTTTTTACGTTGTTTTAAAAAATATCATTTTTTCCTTTTCATTGTTTTTTTTTCTCCCGTTTTTTTAGGGGCGATTTCCCTTCTGCAAGGTAAACTAGTAGTTTAGGGTTCTTTGGTACTTCATTCATGGTCAGATAAAATAATAAAGATGGCGAGTATCCTTTAAAAAAACTAAATACCTGCAAACTAGATGAGCGATATGCGTGTCTCAGAGAGAAAGAGAGCGAGAGGAGAGAGGAGAGAGAGAGGGAGAGAGGAGAGAGAGAGAGAGAGAGAGAGAGAGAGAGAGAGAGAGGGGAGAGAGAGAGAGAGAGAGGCAAGAAGACAGCAGAGACAGAGAGAGACAAAGAAGAAGGCGAGAAAAAGGGCAAGGACAAGACCAGAAGACAGAAAAAGAGAAGACAAAAAAGGCAACAGAAACAGACAGACAAGAGAGAAAAAAACAGACGGACAGAGAGAAAAAGACGGAGACAGACGGAGACAGACAACAAAGAGATAGACAGAGATAGATATATGAGAGAGAGGCAGGACAGACAGACAGACAAAACAGAGAGAGACAAAAAACAGGAAGACGGAAGGCAGAGATAGAAATAGGAGAGGACATAGACGGAGACGGCAGACAGACAGATAAAAGAGAAAACAGAGATAGAGATAATGAGACAGGCAACACAGAGAGAGACAAAAGACAGAGAGAGACAAAAGAACAGAGCAGACAAGAGGTAGACAGAGATAGAATAGTGAGAGAGAGAGAGACAGAGAGGCAGAAGACAACAGACAAACAGAGAGAGAGACAGAGAAGACAGACAGACAGAGAGAAAAAGAGAGACAGAAGACGGAGACAGAGAGAGAGGCAGACGGAGACAAGAACAAAGAGGAAGACAGAGATAACGAATAGTGAGAGAGGAGGAGACAGAGAAGAGACAGAGAAGACAACAGACAAACGAGAGACAGAGAAGAGAAGTAGTGAGTGAGACAGAGAGACACAAAGAGCAGAGAGACAGAGAGAGAGAGAGAGGAAAGAGAGAGAGACAGAGAGATAAGAGAGACATACATAACAGACAAACTAAGAGATAGATAAGATAGATATAGTTGAGAGTTTAGACAAGAGACAGCCTAACAGACAGACAAAGCGACAACAGAGATAGAGATTGAGTGATGATGACAGCGAGACAGCGAGAGAGCGGAGATGAGAGAGAGAGAGAGAGAGAAGAGAGAGAGAGAGAAGAGGAGAGAGTGAGTGAGAGAGCATACATACATAACCAGCTTCCTTCACTTTCCACTTTTGCATTGTGAAAACCCACAGCAAAATTTTATTTTTGTTTTACTCTCTCTCTCTCTCTCTCTCTCTCTCTCTCTCTCTCTCTCTCTCTCTCTCTCTCTCTCTCTCTCTCTCTCTCTCTCTCTCTCTCTCTCTCTCTCCTCTCGCTCTGTGTGTGTGTGTGTGTGTGTGTCACTCTCTTTCTTTCTCTGTCTGTCTGTGTGTCTGTCTCTCTATCTCACATCTTGATTTCATAAGTCATATTTTTTGTGACTGATTTTTGTTGTGGTGGTTGTGGTTAGAAAATAATATTTTGGGTTTTTTTGTGTGCTTTTCTTTATTTTTCTCACTAAAATACTAAGCAGCTCGGCAACACCCCTTCATGTATGGGCGAATGTCCTTTTTGTGAATAAATCTGTCGAGTTCGAGTTCTCTCTCCCCTCTCTCTCTCTCTCTCTCTCTCTCTCTCTCTCTCTCTCTCTCTCTCTCTCTCTCTCTCTCTCTCTCTCTCTCTCTCTTTCGCTGTGTATCTTTCTCTCTCTTTCTCTCTCTCTCTTGCTGTCACTCTCTCTCTCTCTGTCTTTCTCTCTTTCTCTCTGTCTCTATCTCTGTCTCTCTCGCTGCGTCTGTGTGTGTGTGTATTTCTCTCACTCTCTTTCTCTGTCTGTCTCTGTGTCTCTCTCTGTCTATCTGTCTCTCTCTCTCTCTCCTCACTCTCTTTCTCTGTCTCTTCTCTCCCTCCCTTCCTCTACCTCTCAAACAAACAAACGAACAAAATAAATAAATAAATGAATAAACAAATAAATCAAATGCAAACAGCATTTTCAACGGGTACAGCCCTACCCACCCCACCCACAACAAACCGGTTATGGGTTAGAGAGAGATGATGCTGTTGATAACGGGTGCCTTTGATTTTACACATCGCAGTCAGACGACACCCACCCCAGCTGCATCCCAGAACAAGCCCCTTTTGTCTTTTATCTGGGTATGCACAGAGAGAGAAGGGGGAGAGTGGGGGGGGGGGGGGGGGGGGAGAGGGGGAGGAGGGGGGAGAAGGAGAGAGAGAAAGAAAGAAGGAAAGAATAAGATAAGGAAAGGAAAAGAGAAGAGAAGAGGAGAGGAGAGGAGAGAAAAGAAGAGAGAAAACAGAGATTGAGACAGAAGACAGACAGAGACAGAGGCAGAGGGTCAGAGACAGAGAGAGACAGTGTGAGATAGAGAGAGAGGGGGGGGGGGGGAGCTAGAGAGAGAGAGAGAGGAAAGGAAAGAAACAAAATAAAGAAGGGGGAAAGAGAGAGGAGGGGGGGGGGAGGGAGGAGGAGGAGGAGGAGGAGGGAGAGAGAGAAGAGAGAGAGAGAGAGAGAGGAGAGAGAGAGAGAGAGAGAGAGAGAGAGAGAGAGAGAGAGAGAGCAAAATAAAGGAAAATAGAAGAGAAAAAGAGAGAAGAGAAGAGGGGAGGGAGAGAAACAGATAGAGATAGAGACGGAGACAGAGAGAAGAGAGAGAAAGAGAGAGACAGGACAGAGAGATAAACAGGAAGAACATCAAACCCAAAAAAGACAAACTGACCGACACACTGACAAACAGAAACAGGAAAGTAAAGGGTGGATGATCAGTTACACACACACACACACACACACACACACACACACACACCACACCCCCACAACACACACACACACACACACACACCACACACACACACACACACACACGACAAAAACACATACACACACACACCACCCCGCACACACGAGAACAAACACACACACAACACGACACAACACAACACACCACACAAAACACTCACACAAAACACACACGACACAACACACACAAACAAACAACACAACAAACACACACACACACACGCGCAAAAAAAGGGTTAAAGGTAAAGGTATCCCATAACCTATGTAGTTGTAGGGGAGCGAGGCATCAGAGACCTCAGCTTCTCTAGGGGCCAGCTACATTCCCCCAGCCAAGGTTAAGCAGCATCGAGCGTGGTTACCACTTGGATGGGTGACCGTTTGCGCGCCTTGGCTTCAGTACAGTCTCCCCAGTTCACCCAGCTGTAAATGGGTACCTGCCCTCTTTAGGGTCAGGGAAGGTAAAGCAGCAAAGGAGAGAGAGAGAGAGAGAGAGAGAGAGAGAGAGAGAGTGAGAGTGAGAGAGAGAGGAGATGGGCGCCGCCCTCAATATGCTGGCTCCTAGAGAAGTTGAGGCCTCTGATGCCTCGCTCCCTAACGACCACACAGGTTATGGGACACCTTGAATTCTTTTTTTTATCCCTATATATATACATTTTTATGGATCGGTGGTCTAGAAGTAACGCTACCTGTCTAGACAAGCGAAAAGCAAATGCAGACAGAAGGAAAAGTAAAACAAACAAACAAAAAAAAAGAAATAATGGGTGGCGCTGCACTTGTGGCGACGCATTCTGTCTCCACTGGGAGAGCAGCCCCTGGCCCCCGAATTTCACGCAGAGAAATGTGCCGTGACTTAAAGTGGTATACAGTATGCGTGAAGAGAATTAAGGCATTTGGCAGGTCCGCACTTTTAAAAAAAAAGAAAAAGAAATACAAAAGAAAAAAAAGCTTCACCATTTTTTTCCCTACTCGACGCTGTCGCTGTAAAGATTGGAACCCACGACTTCATGGACCCAAATAGTGAGTAGAAGACCAACGCGCTTATAACTCATGTATACGGGACGGGATAGCCTAGTGGTTAGAACATTGCGCTCGCAATCTGACGATCCGGGTTCGATTCCCGTTCAAGGGGATATTTTAGTTACATCGGTGCAGACTCCACTCTCCCCAAAAGTCCTTCGGATGAGACTATAAACCAAGGCCCCGGTGCGTACGTACGCGAAAACATCTTGCGCACACGTTAAATCCTGTTCCGCTTTTCGTAAGAGTAGGCCATTGTGTGCGGGAGGGAACAGATGACAGAATTCTCAAAACCGTATACACACGGGGACTGGATGTAAAAAAGCACATAAGTGCTTATTCTATTATCCTCGATATAAAAGAATAAAATAAAATAAATAATTAAATTTATCATCATCATCATCATCATCATCATCATCATCATCATCATTATTATTATTATGGCGTCAGTTTTTACCTCTCTCTCTCAGTATTGGTTTTTTCCCCCTTACCTGTGTGAGTGTATGAGTATTGGGATTATTATTAAGATGTATCCTTACTGGCGGGGACTGGATGTAAAAAAACAAACAAACCCGCATGGGTGCTTATTTATTATCCTCGAAATAAAAGAATTTGTCATTTGCCATTTTTTAATTGTCATTTTCTCTCTGTGTGTGTGTGTGTGTGTCTCCTCCTCTCTCTCTCTCTCTCTCTCCTCTTCTCTCTCTCTTATAATATTATTATATATATATTTTATATATATTATTATATTATAAAACCAGACATATATGTAATACAGACATATATATTCACACATATATAATTTTGTGTATTATGTGTTATAGATAAATAAACACACATGCAGTCTTTTAAAACTAATAAGACAAACACATCACACAGAGAGACACAGACACATGAACAGTTTTGTGTATATATATATATATATATATATATATATATATAAATATATATATATATATATATATATTTTTAATCCTGTGTCTGTCTCTGTTGTTGTGTCTGTTTGTGTAAGTATGTACATACATATGTATTTACCCACACAAGACGAACAGACAATTTCTCTTCCCCCCCCCCCCCCCTTCCTCAACCCCCGCCTCCCCCCCCCCCCTCCCCCCATCCCCACCCCCCGACACCATGTTTTGGGTTTGGGTGTTCTTACATACCGTAAGTAATGAGTAGAGGTGGTAGAGAGAGCTGGAAAAACGCAGAACAGACGGACAGACAGAAGACAGACAGACTGGGCAGTCGGACTGAGGGAGGGGGCAGAGGGAGGGAGGGAGGATCACGTAAGGCCAGCCGTGCCTGTCATCAGTGAGGCGTAGCAGAGGGAGGGGGGGGGGGAGGGAGGGGGGAGGAGGAGGCCGGGGGGGGGGGGGGGGGGGAGGGGGGGGTGCGGGGGGTAGGGGGTGTAGGGTTATAATTAGCTATGGCCCAAAGGGCACGCCTGGCTGCATCAGAATGTCCTCTGTTTGTTGTTCGAGCTTGACAGAGACAAAGAAGAAGAGGAGAGAGAAGGGGAGAGGGTGGGGAGAGAGAGAGAGAAACGTGTGTGGAGAGAGAGATAGAAGAAGAAGAAGAAGAAGAAGAGAAGAGGGGGGGAAGAGAGAGAGAGAGCGATAGAAGAAGAGAAGAAAGAAGAAGAAGAAAGGGGAAAGAGAGAGGGTGGGGAAAGAGAGAAGGGAGAGGGGGGGGGGGGAAGAGAGAGAGGGAGGAAAAGAGAGAGAGGAGGGTGGGGGGGGGGGAGAGAGAGGTATGGGTGGGAAGAGAGAGAAAGTTGGTGTGGAGGGAGGGGATAGAAGAAGAAGAAGAGAGAGAGGAGAGGGTGGAGAAGAGAAAAGTGGTTTGCGTGTGGAAGAGGAGATAGAAAAGAAGAAGAAGAGAGAAAGAGGGTGGGAGAGGAGAGGGAGAGGGTAGGAGGAGAGGTGGGGAGAAGAGAGGGGGGGGGAGGAGAGAAAAAATGATGAGAGGAAAGAATTCAAAAGAAGAAGATTCGCCCAAAAGAGAATTTGCAAAGAAAGAGAAGGAATTGCAAAGAAAAGAAAGAAGAGGAGGAGAGAGAGGAGAGGTTAATGAGAGAAGAGAAAGAAAGAGAGAAGAGATAGAGAGTGAGAGGGGCGAGAGAGAGGGAGAAGATAGAGAGAAGAGAGAGAGAGATTGAGAAGAGCCCAGAGAAGAGAAGAGAGAGAGACTGGGGGTGGGGGGTGGGGTGGGAAGAGAAATGGAGAGAGAAGAAGGAATTGCAAGAAGCAGAAGAAGAAGAATTGCAAAGAAAATTCCGAAAAAGAAGAATTGCAAAGAAGAAGAATTCCGAAGAAGAGAATTCCGAAGAAGAAGAAGAATTCGAAGAAGAAGAAGAAGAATGATTTATTTATTTTATTTATGTATTCTTTTATATCGGGGATAATGGAATAAGCACTTATGTGCTTTTTTACATCCAGTCCCCGTGTGTATGCGGTTTTTTTGTAAATCCGTCATCTGTTCCCACAGGCAACAAAATGGCTACTCTTACGAAAAGCGGAACAGGATTTAAAGGGTGGGAAGATGTTTTTGCGTGGTCGCACACGGGGCCTCGGTTTAATAGCTCTCATCCGAAGGGACTTTTTGGGAGGGTGGAGTCTGCACTGATGTTAACCCAGAGGAAAATATCCCCTTCAACGGGAATTGAACCGGGTTATCAAAATTTGCAGCAATGTTCTAACCCCTAAGGCTATCCTGAAGAGAAGAAGAAGAAGGAAGGAAGAAAAGAAGAGAAGAAGAAGAAGGGATAGAGAGAGAGAGAGAGAGAGAGAGGAGTTTAGAGAGAGATTTTAGAGAGAGGATGGGAGAAGAAGAGAGAGAAGAAAGGGGAGAGATTTTGGGAAAATTTGAAACTTTTTATTGAAGGAAAAAAAAGTAAGCACATATAATGGCTTTTTTTTTTAACATCCAGCCCTCAGTAAAGGAAAATTATGAATAATAGTAGGAGAGAGATTTTTTTCCCGAGGATAATGGAATAAGCACTCATGTGCTTTTTTACATCTAGTCCTCGTGTGTTTGCGGTTTTGTAAATTTTGTCATCTGTTCCCACCTCTTTCGAAAAGCGGAACAGGATTTAATGTGTGCGCAAGATGTTCTGCATGCGTTCGCACACGGGGCCTCGGTTTATAGTCTCATCCGAAGGATTTTGACATTCAGTTCGATTCTTTTGTCAAACTGGGAAGAAAGGGCGAGGCTGGGAATCGAACCCAGAACCTCACGTTTACTTGTTGGCAGGCAACTGTCTTAACCATCCTGCCACCTTCCACAGAGAGAGAGAGAGAAGAGGAGAGAGAGAGGAGAGATGAGAGAAGAGAGGAGAGAGAGAGAGAGAGAGAGGAGGGAGTAAGGGAGGGTTCACAAAGTTTTTCATTTCTTCTTTTTCTGTCTTACTTATCTGTTTTCATCCTTCTTTTTCAAAGAGAGAGAGAGAGAGAGAGAGAGAGAGAGAGAGAGAGAGAGAGAGAGAGAGAGAGAGAGAGAGAGAGAGGAGAGAGAGAGAGAAAAACACACACACACACACACACACACAGAGGGTTTTTTCACGTACTTTTTTTATATTAAAAAAAACCTTTTTCTGTCTTACTATCTGTTTTTCTCCTTTTTCAGATAGATAAATAGATAGATAGATAGATGGATAGATAGATAGAGAGTGAGATAGATAGATAGATAGATAGAGAGAGAGAGAGAGAGAGAGAGAGAGAGAAAGAGAGAGAGAGAGAGAGAGAGAGAGAGAGAGAGAGAGAGAGAGAGAGAGAGAGAGAGAGAGAGAGGGGGGGGGGGGGGGGGGGATAGACAGAGAAGTTTTTTTACAGTACTTTCTGTTTTACTTTTTCTGTCTTATCTGTCTTCTTTCCTCTTTTTCTTTTCTTTTTAATCTTTCGTTCGGTGCTCTTTTTTCGTTCTTTCTTGTAAGAAGTTTTGTTTTGTTTATTTGAAGTTCTTTCTTTCTTTTGAGAGAGAGAGAGTGCGTGTGTGACAGACAGACAGACAGACAGACTCACACACAGACACACAGACAGAGACAGAGAGACAGAGAGAGATTCGCGCAAATGTTGTAGGAGCGTTTTGAAGACCAAAAGGCATACGTATCTACTGATAGAGCCCAATTAATGGAGTTTGGAATGTTGTTTTTACTTTATCTTTTTCCGCTAAAGGTATCTTTTTATTTATTTTATTTATTTATTTATTTATTTTATTTATCATTTATGTTATTATTTTATTTCGAAGATAATGGAATAAGTCCCCGTGTGTACGCAGTTGTGTTTACATTCGTCATCCGTTCCCACCAGCACATAATGGCCTACTCTTCCGAAAAGCGGAACGGGTTTTAACGTGTGCGCAAGATGCTCTGCGTGCGTTTGCACACGGGGACTCGGTTTATAGCCTCATCCGAAGGACTTTTTGGGAGAGTGGAGGCGGCACTGATGTTAACTCCAGAGGAAAAATCCTCTTGAACGAGATTCGAACCCGGATCAGCAGATCATGTATCTCTTTCTGCCAGTAGCCCTTTGTCAAATCAAGTTTGACAAAATGACGCCCTTCGGAAAGTGGGTACAGCAGTTCTTCTATATCTGGAATCCGCTTGGCATCAAGTAATACCGTAATCTTCTTTAACTGACAATGAACAATTATTATTTAACTGATGCATACACGTATAACAAAGGGATATACTGAATAGTCCACATCTCTCAAAACGTCCTAAATATTCCGTCATTTGTGAATGGTCATGATTATGATATTCCCCCATCTCTGAATGGCCATCTGCGAATGGTCATGATAGTCAAGCCAAATTGATTTTTCCATCAACTTTTAATGATAACAGTTTACAGGTTTATCCTCTCTCAAAGTCACCTTGACTATTATCAAAACACTCTCCCAAGTCGGCCTCTTGTCATCAGAGGTTTTGGATTTTTTTTTTTTTTTTACAGTCGTGGAGTTTTGTCAAAAGCTGGAAGTGAGATTGCGTTTTTTAAACGAAACACATGAGAGGTAGATTGCTCCTGGCCAGTGCTAGGTGGTGACAGCAAGATCCAGGTGGCATGTCCTCGTGGTCCTTTGGGTGATTGGGACTTTGACATTGTAGTCCTGGCTGCTGGTTAAGCAGGTTAGTTGGATGATAGATTTACTGTTTTGATTGGAACTGATTTTCTGAAGTTGTAATGGAAGCTGCAATGTTATTTCTGTTGTAGGTGAAGCTGACTAGTCTTCGCCAGGTTGGGAGTGAAAGCTTTGTTTGTTCGTTTGTGTATTTTGACTGTACTCTGACATGACTGGACTGTGGCAAATCACTAAGTTAACTTTAACAGTTTTGAAGATTGTGAAACAAAAGAAACTAGTTGGTTAAGTTTATCAAAGGAGGTAGATCAGCGAACAGTTGTGATGACAGATAGATCTACAGATTTCGTTATCTTTGATCTAAAATGTAGACTTTGTGTATAACCTGATCTTTCATTGATGGAATGTGACAAACTAGCTACATGATGGTTTATAAAAAAAACCCTAGCAACTGTGAAATAAAAGCTAGGCACGAAAGCAAAAGCTAGGAGTATTTATGATGATAATAATAATAATAATAATAATGATAATAATAATAATAATAATAATAATAATAATAAAAAATGGAAAATAAGGAATGTTCTCAGTCCTGTTGCGACTTGACAGACGGTTATAGGAGATAGTGAATATTGATAGTTTGTGTTGTAAGCCAGGTGTACAATAATAATAATAATAATAATAATAATAACAATAATAATGTATGGAATTTATATAGCACTGAATCTTGTAAAGCAACAAATCAAAGCGCTCAGGGTTGGGTTTTTTTATATTTATGCGTGTGTATGCGGTTTTTAAAATTTTGTCATCTGTTCCCACCTGCACACAATGGCCTACTCTTTCGAACAGCGGAACAGGATTTAACGTGTGCGCAAGATATTCTGCATGCGTTCGAACACGGGGCCTCGGTTTATAGTCTCATCCGAAGGCCGGCTTGCTCTGGTCTTATGGTGACTCCAGTTATCACTTCTCCACACGTCATCTCAATACCTTAAACCTTCGGATGAGATTATAAACCGAGGCCCGTGTGCGAACGCACGCAGAACATCTTGCGCACACGTTAAATCCTGTTCCGCTTTTCGAAAGAGTAGGCCATTGTGTGCCGGTGGGAACAGATGACAAAATTTACAAAACTGCATACACACGGGGACTGGATGTAAAAAAGCACGCAAGTGCTTATTCCATTATCCTCGACATAAAAGAATAAATAAATAAATAAATAAATTAGAATACTGTGTTGTGCAGCGGACAGTGTAAGGGGTCTGGTGTGAGAGGGCCCAGATAACTTCCACGTTGGCCTGGAGCATCGGATTCCAGCGCTCAGATCAGTGCATTATTTTGTTAAAGTTTGTGTGTGAACTAACCGAAGACTGGGTGTAGCTAGTGAAGTACTGGTATTACGTAATGCCTCTGGGAAAAGCGAGTAGCAGTAAGCAAAGTGATGATGGATTTGAATTGTTATTAACCATCAAAACCCAGTGTGAGTGTGATGTATGTTGAATATTTGATGGTTCCTTTTTGATAATTATACTGCGTGAAATCTCAGTGAAGTTTCCCGATATTTTGTGTACACGTGCTGGTGGCTGTGTGAGAGAAAGATCGCAACATTTGAGAGAGAATCTGCTATTTTATTTTGTCTTTCGAGCCAGTATGAAATTTTGAATGGATGTGCGCGTCCATGCATACGCATAGTGTGGTTGATCTTGAATGTGCGCAAGATTTCTGCAACTGGAGTAATGGCAGATGCCCGGGTTATAACAGCCTCATTATTTCATCTTTCAATACTAGTGACAAAGTCACCTCTCAAATCATCCTGATTTCATGTTGTCATCCTTCAATGGTTCTGATTTTTTGTTTGTTTGTTTTGACAGCATCATCTTCTGTGACTTTCCTATCCCGCTGTTCCCAAGAAGCTCAAGAGTGCATGGAGAAACGGTAACTGGAGTCACCACAAGACCAGAGCAAGCCGGCCATCAGATCAGCGACAAACTTCATTTGAATGATCATGTGTGATGTGGAAGATGTAACGATCCTGCCAAGGAAGTGCATATGCTTTGAGATTTCTTGTCTACGCTTTCTGTCATGATATAATCGTCATGGCGTCAACTGGGCCCAAGAGATACAGACACCTGCAGTGTTGGTCAGATAATTTACGCGGCACTGTCAAAATCGCATCCGTAAAGTGGATGAATCTCGACGGTGTGGTCCCAGACTTCTCAATAAGCCCACAGCACACTCACTCTGAGTAAGAGCTGGGAGGAACCTGACAAATCCTTATGAGTCTGGGACTGGAATCCGAAGTCTTCCTGTCCGTAACCCAAGGCATTAAAGTAACCACTGCACCATGGCGGCTGGTACGGTTATGATCGAGATATTCTACTCTATTTCAAGTCATTCTGATTAACGGACCATTTCAAAAGTTCTGTTGGTTATTTCGTTATCATTCAGTTGTTATGATTGTAGTGTGCTACCATCTCACAAGTCATCAAAATTTCTCTGTCATATACCAAGTTCATGAACCCCACACCACCTTTGAAATCTTTTGATGATCATTATCACTTTGTCATATGTCTTTTCAAATTATAATTGTGTATGTTTGTCCGTCGTGTCCGACGATGACCTCCAAAACAGCAGAGGAGGCAGCTGCTGTTTCGGAAACTGGGCAGAAATTTGATTATAGTGGATATGCCTTGCCCACAGTACATCCCCACTCTATCGGCCAAGTGGGCATAAGGACAGTCAGCGTTGGAGATGTTCTCCAAAGGCCAACAGCCCCCAGGGCTGCAGCAGCACATAAGGACTGTGCGAGTCAAGCCTCCTAGTCAGAGAGTCATAGTCGATCACTAAAGACTAAGCTGTAAAGTGGAATTCCATGAGTGGGAAAGCCACTGGTCATACAGCCTCTAACTTTGCTGTTGCCCCCAGCATCAATGGTTTAATCAGGAACTGGGATAAAGCCCAGGCGCTGACGGCATAAAATTAGAATACAAAAGAACAAACACAAATCCCACTGAAACAAAGAAACAGATAAACACAGAAACAAAGGCACAAAGAAACTAACGCACCTCTAGAAGAGCAAGTATTTTGCTATCTCCTTTTCCAGTTCCTTTTTCCCTGAAGCTAAGACGTAACCAACATGGCTTCAAGATGAAAGCCAGGGAATGATTTAATGTATATCTCTGGTGAGGGTGCCAGGGGCCTGTCAGTATAAACAGCATCCCCACATTCTGGAAATTATGCGCTAGGAATTTCCTCTTTTCTATCACTCTCTTTGTTTCTTCCTTGATTCTTTTTTCCTGACACCTCCTTCTTGTTTATTTTCTTTTGCCTTCTGGGTCCATTCTCCTGCCTTTCTTCCAGAAAGACAAAAAAATAACTATTCTCTCTCGTGTTGAAGTAGGATGCACAGGGCCTGACTCATCAAGCGTGACGGGATAGCCTAGTGGTTAGAACATTGCGCTCGCAATCTCACGACCCGGGTTCGATTCCCGTTCAAGGGGATATTTTCCCCTGGAGTTAACATCAGTGCCGATTCCACTCTCCCCAAAAATCCTTTGGATGAGACTATAAACCGAGGCCCCGTGTGCGAACGCACGCAGAACATCTTGCGCACACGTAAAATCCTGCCGGTGGGAACAGATGACAAAATTTACAAAACCGCATACACATGGGGACTGGATGTAAAAAAGCACATAAGTGCTTATTCCATTATCCTCGATATACAAAAAATTAATTAAAAAATTAAATTTCATTAAAAAAAATTAAATTAAAAAAAATTAACGGCAGCACAATGCAATTTCGCTCATATTGGCAGACAACAATTGCTGCCGTCTGAGCGTTGGACGAAGAAGATTTATTGTACATAAAATTATCATCAAGGTTTTCTGTACACGTCAACCAGTTGTCATGTCTGGTTTATGCACTGCCTGGTGCATAGTGCATCGTAGTATTGTATACCACATTCAGACACGCTAAATCTGTCTGCCTGAAATTTGGGTTGTTCTTCTCCTCAGTGACAGCGTGTCGCCACAAGAGCAGCGCCACCCATTTATTTTGATATCCATCCCCGAAGTCGGAATGCAGCCACCTTAATGGCGGGGTTAAAAAAAAAAAAACCCGGTCGAATACGCAAAATGAAATGGTCAGCATACTGCCACTTAACAGATTTTGCGAAAGGTGGAATGGGGAAGAAAAACTACAAGGCAAACTCAGAGAGTTGAATTTCATTTGTATTTTCGTTTTTCCGGCAAGAGCTCCGAGGTTCACAAAATGGGGAGATTTGGGGGAAGATTAAAAAAGAAAAATCCCAACCCAAAACAAAACACAGAAACCAAGACTGTATACAGACTTGCAGGAATAAAATGGTAGGTACTAATAGGAGTAGAGATGTGTGAGAAGGACATTATCCCCCCCACCCACACACACACACACACACACATACACCCTCCTCTGACCACCCAACCCCACCAACCCCCACCTCCTACTATCCCCCTTACCTACCCTGTAGCTTGAAGCAGGCATTAACGGTACCTCCTCTCGCCAAAATAGCAGGTCTCTCTCTCTCTCTTTCTCTTTCTTTCTTCTCTCTCTTCCTGCAATTACTGATCTCACAACACACACACCACACACACACACACACACACACACACACACACACACACACACACACACACACACACACACACACACACACACACACGGCAGCGCAGGCAGGCAGGCAAGTCCTTACTTATTTACTTACTTTCTACATACAGTGCCTTTTCCTTCTCTCTCCAATTAGCATCTGCTGAGGTGAGGAGGCGGAGGTGAAAGTAGCTATTAACCTAACCCGCCAATCATAGGCCCTCCTCTTGCACATGCGCATCAAGACAAGACGATGTGGAGAGTGAGGGGGTCTTGTCTCTTGTCTCTTTTGCTTTTGTTTGTCTGGTCCTCTGTTGTCTGTGAAGGCGGCCATCTTGGTTTCTGACGCGTGCTTGGCGCGTGCTATATAGGTTGTTGTTTTTTCTTCCTGATTTTTGTTTTGTTTATTTTTTGTTTTGTTGGTTTGGTTTTTAGGTGATGTTTCAGAGAGTGTTTCCTTATTGAAGCGCTTTGATTTGTTGTTTGACAAGATTCAGCGCTATATACATTCCATACATTATTATTATTATTATTATTATTATTATTATTATTATTATTATTATTAGTTGATGTATGTTTTATTATTATTATTACTATAATTATTATTATTATTATTATTATTATTATTTTATTATTATTATTATAGTTATTGGTCTTTTTATGTATTGTGAATATTTTTTTCCTTTTTTTTTCATATCCATAATTTGTGCTTTTCATTGTGTAGAATGAATTTTCGTTAAAAGTATTTTCACACGCCCACATTATCTGCAAGTTGTGGTTTTGTTAAATGTCATGTACGGTTTCAGGGCGGGAGAGAGGGAGGGGGGTAGGGGTGGGGATGAGGGGGGGGGGGGGGGTGGTGGTTCTTGATATAAAATCTTGAATCTTTTTCTTGTTAAACGTAAAGGTAAGATGATCATGTATGGTTTTGTTTTGTTTTTTAAAAATCTTTTTTCTTCCTGTTATTTTGATAAGCGTTTTGATTGATTGATTTATTTTATTTAGATTATCTTATTTTATTTATTCTTTTATATCAAGGATAATGAAATAAGCACTTATGTGCTTTTTTACATCCAGTCCCCGTGTGTATGTGGTTTTGTAAATTTTGTCATCTGTTCCCACTGGCACACAAAGGCCTACTCTTACGAAAAGCGGAACAGGATTTAACGCGTGCGCAAGATGTTTTGCGTGCGTTCGCACACGGGGCCTCGGTTTATAGTCTCATCCGAAGGACAGAGGGATAGATGATCATGTATGTTTACTTTTTTTACATCTTTTTCTTCCTGTTATTTTGATAAGCGTTTTGATAGATTTGTTTTGCTTGACAAGATTCAGCGCTATAAAAAAGAAAAGTTCTAGTGAATGGGGGACAAGTTTCTGGCCCAAACGGGGATCAAACCACCGCGAAATTCGAACCCGTTTCTAGGTAGGCGCGTTACCTCTAGACCACCGATGCACCACAAAGAATTTCAACTTACTACTTTTGCTTGTTAATGACTAAACCTTATTTAAACCAAAAGTATTGCAACATCCATCTTATTCCAAAAGTTAAAAGTTAATGATAATTATTATGAGAAATTTTCCCAAGGAAGAGTTAATGACAATTATTATGAGAAAATTTCCCAACGAAGAGTTAATGATAATTATTATGAGAAATTTTCCAAAAGAAGAGTTAATGATAATTATTTATGAGAAAATTTCCCAAGAAAGAGTTAATAATAATTCTGAGAAATTTCCCAAGGAAGAGTTAATAAAAATTATGAAAAACTTTCCCAAGGAAGAGTTAATAATAATTCTGAGAAAATTTCCCAAGGAAGAGTTAATAATAATTCTGAGAAAACAAATTTCCCCAACCATCATGGGTTTTTTTAATCATCAATTTCTGAAGAGAAACTAAAAAACAACAACAAAGAAGCAACATCATTAACTATTCATAACACCGTTAGAATTCAGGCATTGAAATTCATGACGTTTGTTGAAAATCGTACGAGCTTAGCATCTCATTTCCTTCTTCAGAAACGAAATCTTTGGAAATAAGGGCACCCTCATTACGTAGTTAACAACAACAACAACACGTGCAGTGCTGAACCCGATGGAGCAAGGAATCAGCATCCCAACAGCTGAAAAGAAATGCACCACGGTGCTGCCACAGAATCAATGATTCCCCTAATCCTGTTTTTTACCCTCTTCACCCGTGTGTGTATATATCATTCCATCTTCCTCTCTGCTTCCCCCCCCCCCCCCCCCCCCCCCAACGCAAGATTAAAAGCTTAAGTAGATTAGCGAGTGTGATTAACTTCCTAATTCACGTTTCCCGGCTTCATCTGTCTTCTCATTGACTTTTAATTGCTCCTTGGCTAACAAACTACAATGTCTTTTTCAATACAGACGTAATTCTTCTGATTTGTGTGAAATTATAGAAAGGAAAGGGTGGTTGGGGGAGGGGGGGAGGTATCGTTTTCATGAAAACTGCAAGTGTAATTATCGCATTTGTCATCTCCTAGTGGGGATCAGGTTTCGTGGTTTTAGGTACTGAGGTGGAAGCTGTGCAGCTTTTGGTTAATGCCAGACATAGGATACGGGAGGGGGGGATGTTGAAGGC
>CM054159.1:36438225-36440725 GCA_028751875.1 Rapana venosa | reverse complement strand
ATGAAGCAGGAGAGGAACATCTTAGGTTTGAAATAAATAATAAGTCTTGAGACTGGATTTTAAAGTGTCATAAGGAGGCTTTTGGCGAAAAGCGAGAGGGAGGTCATTCCAGATCGATGAACCAGAAATAGAGAAAGAGGAATGAACGACTTAGAGTAAGAAATAAGAATTAAAGTCAGAGATAAACGATAAAGCATGGTTAAAACAGAAATATACCCCCACCATCACCCCATACCAGCGCTCGTAGAATTGACGGGGCCCTGTCAGTATAAGCAGCATTCAACCACTTTCTGGAAATTCTGTGCTTGGAATTTCTGTCTTCTCTATCCCTCTCTTTGTATCTGCCTTGAATTCTGTGCTTGGAATTCCCCTCTTTTCTATCCCTCTCTTTGTATCTGCCTCGAATTCTGTGCTTGGAATTCCCCTCTTTTCTATCCCTCTCTTTGTATCTGCCTCGAATTCTGTGCTTGGAATTCCCTCTCTTCTTTTATCTCTCTCTCTCTTTGTATCTGCCTTAAATTATGTGCTTGGAATTCCCTCTCTTCTTTTATCTCTCTCTCTCTTTGTATCTGCCTTAAATTATGTGCTTGGAATTCCCTCTCTTCTTTTATCTCTCTCTCTCTTTGTATCTGCCTTAAATTCTGTGCTTGGAATTCCCCTCTTCTCTATCCCTCTCTTTGTTTCTGCCTCGAATTCTGTGCTTGGAATTCCCCTCTTCTCTATCCCTCTCTTTGTATCTGCCTCGAATTCTGTGCTTGCAATTCCCTCTTTCTCTATACCTCTCTTTGTATCTGCCTCGAATTCTGAGCTTGAAATTCCCCCCTCTTCTCTATCTCTCTCTTTGTATCTGCCTCGAATTCTGTGCTTGGAGTTCCCTCTCTTCTTTTATCTCTCTCTCTTTGTATCTGCCTTAAATTCTGTGCTTGGAATTCCCTCTTTTCTATTCTTCTCCTTGTATCTATCTGCCTTGAATTCTGTGCTTGGATTTCTCGTCTTATCTATTCCTCTCTTTGTATCTGCCTTGAATTCTGTGCTTGGAATTCCCCTCTTTTCTATCCCTCTCTTTGTATCTACTTCGAATTCTGTGCTTGGAATTCCATCCCTTTTCTCTCTTTGTATCTGCCTTGAATTCTGTGCTTTGAATTCCCCTCTCTTTTTCTATCCCTCTCTTTGTATCTGCCTCGAATTCTGTGCTTGGAATTCCCCTCACTTTTTCTACCCCCCCACCCCTCTCTCTCCCTCTCTTTCTTTCTGCCTTGTTCCTTTTTCTTCCTGTCACCTTCTTCTTGTCTTTTCCATGCCATCTTAGTCTTGGGACTGACAATGCTGCAAGTTTTCCTTTCAGCATATAAATGAACATCAATAAACACACGCCAAAAAACCCGGACACACTTGGCAGCCATGACGGATCTTTCCCTCCTCTCCCCGTCCCTCCTCCCCACCCCTACCTCCTACCCTCCCCCCCCCACCTCCCCTCTCCCTTCCCCCCTCTCCCCCCCCCCCCCCACCCCAACATCTCTACCTCCTTCAGCCTCTCCATCTTTTATGTAAAATAAAGCGTTGCATCGGATACATTGCAAGCGGACACACTTGTATCCATCCATCCATCCATCCATCCATACTTTGCATGCGTGATGCTTCTTCCCCTTCTCCCTTGCCCCCCCCCCCCTTCCCCCCTTTACCACTCCTGCTACCTCTCTCTCTCTCTCTCTCTTTCTCTGTCTGTCTGTCTGTCTGTCTGTCTGTCTGTCTGTCTGTCTGTCTGTCTGTCTCTCTCTCTCTTTCTCTCTCTCTCTCTCTCTCTCTCTCTCTCTCTCTCTCTCTCTCTCTCTCTCTCTCTCTCTCTCTCTCTCTCTCTCTCTCTCTCTCTCTCTCTCTTCTCTCCTCTCTCTCTCTCTCTGGAACGTCTTCTTCTTCATGTGCCAGGTCTGTTGCAGACATCGGCGATCATGGCCTTCCATTCCTCTCTGTTGTCAGTTCTCCTGATGAGTTCATTGTTGGGGGATTCTTTCCTCGTTGCGTAGCTATTCACACTGTCTGTGTATTTTGTGCGTTGTCTTCCTCTGTCTTTGGTACCACAAATCTTTCCACACAATATTTGCTTTTCTATTCCATCAGCTCTGTTTATGTGCCCCAAAAATTGTAGTTGTCTTTTTCTGATGGTTTTGAGTAGGGATCTTTTGTACCCGGCCATTTCCATTACTTCTTCGTTTGACTTCTTTTCAGTCCATGATATTCTCATAATTCTTCTGATATACCACATTTCTGCTGCTTCAAGTCTTCTTTCGAGGTCTTTTGTCAGCGTCCAGCATTCACATCCGTACAGAAGGATGTACCATATGTAGGCTTTCAGAGTGTTGATTTTGGTGCTGAGTCTTATATTTCTGTTGGTAAAGATGGGCTTCATCTTGGTGAATGTGTCTTTAGACAAAGCGATTCTCTTCTTTATTTCTGTGTCGCATCTGGCGTCTGGAGTTATTGTGAAGCACAAGTATTTAAG
>CM054159.1:36430725-36433225 GCA_028751875.1 Rapana venosa | reverse complement strand
TAACTTTTCCCCTCCTCTTTCATCTCAAAACTGCCCCTGCCTTCAACAGCCCAAATCCCATTACCCTGCCAAAGCCTACAACCTCTGTGTGTGTGTGTGTGTGTGTGTGTGTGTGTGTGTGTGTGTGTGTGTGTGTGTGTGTGTGTGTGTGTTGTGTGTGTATAGGTGCGTACATTTGAATTTTGTGTAAGCTTTTGATATAGTTAGTGGCTGCATGACTCTGTAAGAATATGTTGAATGCAAGCGCTTTGATTTGTCTTTGCAAGATATAGCGCTATACAAATTCCATTTATTTTTTTTATTTTTTTGAAAGTATTATTATTATTATTATTATTATTATTATTATTATTATTATTATTATTATAGCCGAGGAACGAGAAGAAAAAATAAAGTTCCAACAACGTGCACTTTCAGTTCAAGATCAACTTCTCACAAACCTTTAATAAAAAAATATAAAAAATATTCAACACGCGTCAAATTGGGAAAGAAATCCCATGAAATGACAAAATACTTTAGGGGACGGGGTAGCCTGGCTGGTTAGAGCGTTGCGCAGTCCGTTCGTGATCTACTGACCTGGGTTCGAATCTCGTTCAATGGGGATATTTTTCTCTGGAGTTAACATTAAAGCAGACTCCACTCCTCTCCCAAAAAAGTCCTTAGGATAGGGATGGATGTAGATTGAAGTCCCGTGTGCGAATACATGCAGAACATCTTGCGTACATGTTAACATCTGTTCCGTTTTCTGAAAGAGTAGGCCATTGTGTGGAGGTGGGAATGGATGACAGAATTTACAAGACTGCACACACAAGGAGACTAGATGTAAAAAAATCAAACAACCCACGTGAGTGCTTATTTCATTTTCCTCGAAATAAAAGAAGAAATATATTTTTATTTATTTCTTAAGGCCAATAAGACCAGACTGTACTGAGGATGCTATCAGCCATTCCACTGAATTAATCATCCTCAGATTCCACAAAAGAGCGTAGAAAAAGATAACGTACAACTTCAATGTAAATCAACAATACATTTAAGAAAATATCATATGGGTCAATCAGATCGCAGACTGGACATCCTGAGCCCATCCCAAGAATTTGTTTGTTTATTTTATTCTTTTCTTTCGAGGATAATGCCATTCCCAAAGCAATACAGGCAAAGTGTCATATCATCTGAAAAGAAAAACAATGGTTTTCTGACTTGCTTTAAAAAAAAAGAGAGAAAAAGTCAGCTAAATGGACTGGGAAGGCATAAAATAGGCAAGGGAGAAGATAGAAAGGTGAGGGGAAAGGGCGTTAATAAAGTAAGTAAGTGATAGAAGAGACGAAATTTCTTGCACAGATTTTCTAGAAAGTAGGAATGCATAACAGAATCCAGCAAACCATTGGACCCTATGAGAACCTTCTAACGATCGTGAAAAAACGTAAACTTAAATGGTATGGGCATGTCACAAGATCCAAAGGACTTGCAAAGACAGTTTTACAAGGCACTGTCCAAGGAGGAAGAAGAAGAGGCAGACCAAGGAAGAGCTGGGAGGATAACATCAGCGAATGGACAGGCCTAGAACTCAACAAAACCCTGAGAAAGGCAGAACAGAGAGAGGAATGGAGGGAACTGGTTGTTGAGTCTTTGAGGGTGCCCCCACGGTCGTCAGACTACGGGACAGATAGATAGATAGATAGATAGGAATGCTATTTATTCTTTGTGGCAGGATTACACAAAGTAATGAGACATGATTTACTACAAAAAAACAGCAACAACCAACTGTCTATTTATTCATTGATCTATTTATTCATTTATGTATTTTATGTATTTTTAATTTTGAGGATAATGGAATAAACACGCATGCTTTAAAAAAAAAACCCGTTTACATCCAGTCCCCGTGTAAATGCGGTCTTGTAAACTTCCTCATCCGTTCCCACCGACACACAATGGGCTGATATTCCGAAAAGCGGAACAGGTTTTAACGTGTGCGCAAGATGTTCTGCGTGCGTTCGCACCCGAGTCCTCCCTCGGTTTATAGTCTCATCCGAAGGACTTTTTTTTTTTATAAATGATGAAGCATATAGAAGAACTTGTGTTACTGTTTATACTGGCAGTCTTTTGCTACTGATGCACTTTTAACATGAAAACAGAAACAAATGGTTCAGAATGAGGACCAGTTTCAATGGCATCGACCGGCTTGTCAATTAGGGAGAGGTTGTGATACAACGGCGACAAATCTTTATCTGCGTGGATACAATTACTCCCTTGTTTTGTAAAGGGAAAGGGGAAGGTGTCCCATAACCTATAAGGTCGTAGGGGACCGAGGCATCAGAGACCTCAGCTTCTCTAGGGGCCAGCATATTTAGGGCGGCGCCCATCTCCTCTCCCTCGCTGCTTTACCTTCCCTGACCCTAAAGAGGGCAGGTACCCATTGACAGCTGGGTGAACTGGGCGACTGTACTGAAGCCAAAGTTCGCAAAGGGTCACCCATCCAAGTGGTGGTAACCACGCTCGATGCTGC
>CM054159.1:36420725-36425725 GCA_028751875.1 Rapana venosa | reverse complement strand
AATGGCCTTTTTGTGAATAAATCTTTCGAGTTCGAGTTTTCGTTCTCTCTCCTCTCTCTCTCTCTCTCCTCTCCCTTCTCCCCTCTCTTCTCTCTCTCTCTCTCTCTCTCTCTCTCTCTCCTCCTCTCTCATCTCTCTCTCATCTCTCTCTCTCTCTCTCTCTCTCTCTCTCTCAGTCTTATGACATGATGGTTATACAAATGGAGCTGGGTAAGAAGAATTGGGCATATCAAGTTAAAAAGTTTTTATCAGAACATGGTTTTGGAATCGTGTGGTTGTCTCAGGAAGTAGGTAGCGAGCATGGGTTTATTTCTGAATTGAAAGACAGACTCATTTGTTCATTTAAACAAAATTGGCACTCGGACATGGAAAGTAAAGATAAATACTGCTGTTTTTTTTTCGTTTAAGTGTGCTTTTCAAGCTGAAAAGTATATTCGAATAGTCACTGACAAATGGCATCGACTAATTTATGCAAGATTTCGACTAAGAACACTCGGCTTCAATGCAAACAAAAGATGGTTTCAACCTGAGACGTCCACACAGTTCCTATGCCCTATGTGTGGTCATATTCTTGATGATGAAGTGCATTTCCTGTTTCATTGTCAATCATATGTTTCCATACGTGAAAACTGTGGTGTTCTCAATCTAGGAGCTTTCCGAAGGCAAGATATTTTTTCTATCTTATCGTCCGATGATGATATTGTGATCAAATCGGTTGCAAAGTTTATTGCTGAAGCACTGAAATTAAGACAATTACAGCTAAGTTCCAATTAGCTTAACATATGTGACTAAACTAAAGTAACATTTATATTATGTAAACTCCAGCATTTTGTGAAACACCTAAAGAAACATTTATAATTACGCTGTAGTCTCCAGCAAGAATATTTTTTGAAAATTTCACATACAATGTCAATGGATGGTCTAATATAGCATTCTAGAATGTTCTTTTCATTATTTTAGTTATTGCTTATTGGTTCCTATTGTTCATCCTTGTTATTACTTTGTGTTCATTTTGAAACTGAGTTTACGTCAGAGCTTAAAGTCGTATCCGTTCATAGAGAGCTCATTTTTGGTTTTTTGGTTTTCATTACGTTAAATGCATCATGTGATTTTTCTTGTATTTATTTGTATTTACAAAAGAAAGTCGTGTATAACCCCCCTTGTCAATAGGCCACTTTGGGCAATGACAATAAATTGGTCAAAGCGTCAAAGCGTCAAGCGTCTCTCTCTCTCTCTCTCTCTCTCTCTCTCTCTCTCTCTCTCTTCTCTCTTCTTTCTTTATGTTTTTTATTTAAAGACCTAGATAAGTGAGGTTTTTTTTTGTTGGGGATGATTTTTTTTCTCTCCATCTAGCCCAACATAAGAATTCTGGCATACACAATCAAAATCTGGGCAATTTTTAAAATACGAGGTTTTTATGGGTTTTTTATGGACTATCATCATCATCATCATCATCATCATCATCATCATCATCATCATCATCATCATCATCATCATCATCATCATCATCACTATCATCACCACCACCATTACCATCATCATCACCACCACCACCACCACCATCACCACCACCACCACCACCTCCACCACACCACCACCCACCACCACCACCACACCACCACCACCACCACCACAACCACCACCATCACCACCACCACCATCACCACCACCACCATCACCACCACTACCACCACCACCACCATCATCACCAACATCATCATCATTATCATCATCATCTTCTTCTTCATCTTCGTCACCACCACCATCATCATCACCATTATCACCACCATCATCGTCACCATCATCACAATCATCATCATTACCACCATAATCACCATCATCATCTTCTTCATTTTCATCCCCACCATCATCATCATCACCATTATCACCATCATCACCACCACCACACCACCATCACCACCACCACCACCACCACCACCATCAACCACCACCACCACCACCACCACCACCACCACCACCACCACCGCCACCACCACCACCACCACCACCACCACCACCACCACCACCATCATCATCATCATCATCATCATCATCATCATCATCATCATCATCATCATCATCATCATCCGTGACATTACCAGTTCAGAGGAAGACCCTTCCACGTAACATTGCAACAAAATCCTCAGCACACTGACAGCGGCTGCCCTCATGGCAAAAAAAAGAAGCTAAATTAAAAAGAAATCGTACTTTTTTAGACGAATATTATATTTAAAAATCCAGTTAACCATACAACGTTGTCTTTCGCTTCTGAATGTACCACAGACAGCAGAAACAAGATCTGAACTGCCTCGAAATCATCTCAGTTTGTTTCCCAACCCTGCGAATAGGCAGAACAGAGAATTAAAGTCATGCGAAACCTGTGTACTTCTCTGTAATATTCCCCCTTCCTTTCCCTGCCCATAATCCTAAAATCCCTATCTTCATCCTTTGTTACGTACAATTACCCAACCTCGAAATACGTAACAAAGTAAGATTACACTATCATCGTACTTTACTACCAGAAAAATCGAATCAAACGCTTTAACAAAATATCTCCACTAAGAGTTCATTCAGAAAAGCCAGGCCATGCTTATTATAACGTCAACTGCTTAAAGAGTGGGAGGAACAGTCCCCCCAAAACCCCCCACCCCATACAGACGTGAATACCAAGCCTTTGCCACTGTGTCTTCAGGTATTGAGCCAGCTAGCCGCTCTCAACAAAACGACTTGTTCCTGGCTTCTTCATCAAAACGCCATTCTTTCACCACGTTTCAACGAGTAATGCACCTTTCAAACGTTCTCTCTTTTTTATTTTTTGAAAGGGAAGGGGGGGGGGGATGAAGGGGCGCCCATACAAGTTTGCTAGTTGAAGCAAGTGACACATCAGGTCTGATAGAGTCCCCGAGCAAGTCAAAAGGCCCTTAGCTTTGACGCGGCACTTGGGGTTTTTAAGCGCCCCGATTGTAAACACTTGAGCGGGAGAGACGAGGAGGGTCTCAGGGCTTGGAGGGAGGGAGGGAGGGTTGGGTACAAGAAGAAGAAGAAGAAGACGAAGACGAAGAAGAAGGAGAAGAAGAAGGAGGAGGAGGAGGAAGGAAGGAGGAAGGAAGGGAGGAAGGAAGGTGGCCCTCCCTGCAGGGGTCCTGGAGGCGAGGAAGAAGCCCTGAAAGAACTCCACGTTCTGGGTCCTCAGCTAAACGGCGCCAGCAGTCTGTCCCCATCCACCCCTTCCTCTTGTCTAGCAGCTTCAGGGAGGAGACAACTACAACTCCCACACACAAAAAAGGGCCTGTCTGGCCTCTTGCTCTCTCTCTCTCTGTCTCTCTCTGTCTCTGTCTGTCTGTCTGTCCTGTCTCTCTCTGTCTCTCTGTCTGTCTCTCTCTCTCCGCTCTCTCTCTCTCTTTCTCTATGCTCTCTCTTCTCTCTCTGTCTCTCTCTCTCTCTGTCTCTGTCTCTGTCTGTCTGTCTGTCTGTCTGTCTGTCCTCTCTCTCTCTCTCTCTCTCTCTCTCTCTCTCTCTCTCTCTCTCTCTCTCTACTCAAGCCTTCCAGCTAGACTAACTAACTCTCTCTCTCTCTCTTTGCTCTCTGCTCTCTCCCCCACTAAAAAAAAGGAGCAACGGACCTGACAAAACCCGCCATTGCTCCCTGCGCAGCAAGGGGTGACCACTCCGTTTCCCATCGCCTCCATTCTTCTCTTTCTCTCCCCCTCCCCCTTTTTTTCTCTCTCTCCAGGCAATGGCGGAGGCGGCAGCTAGGGAGCAAATCGGAGGACAGCGTGAACAAAACGACAAAACCAATATTGGAAGAGAGCGTGTCGAGGCTGGAGGGGGGGACAGACAAGGGGTGGCTGGAAGGCTTTCTTGGGCCTAATCCCCCTTCTGACTGGCCTATACAACCTCCCCCACCCACCCCCCTCCACCTACCCCCACCCTCACCCTCCACCCCCTGCGTCATAAACTGCTGTCGGCTGGGCCCATAAAACATCCTAGGGGGGGTCCTAGGGAGGGTTAGCTTAGTACAGACAGCATTGCCCGTCATGTCACGCCTTTAGCCTAGCCTACCCCAACCAACCAGCCTGAGATTTGGTGGCCCCGCTAAGGGCGACACTAGGACAGACTGACTGACTGACTGACTGACTGAAGATGTAGTAGCCGAAATGTAGCATGTACAGTTTCAAACATAATTATTATAACCTAGAGAGGCTACTAAGCCAGGCTAAGCCAGTTACAGGCGCGGACACACGTACGCGCAGGCACACGCACGCACGTACACACACACGCACACACGCTCACACACACGCTCACACACACACACACACGCACGCGCGCACGCACACACATACACACACAAACTACAGGGAAATAATAAGCCTGTTGTGTATGTGTGTGTGTGTGTGTGTGTGTGTGCGTGTGTTTTTAAAAATCGCGTTTCCTTGTTTTTAGTCAAATCTTTTCAACAAGACTTATTGCATCATAGATGAGTGGATAATATCATTTGTTTTTGTCCTTGCCAATCTTCAGAAAGAGATACTATGACAACACAGGCTTGATTCCTATCACAGAATTCATTTCAGCAAAATTAATAGTGTTTTACCCTACTGACCTACACATGCACAGAGTCAACGCTTAGAGAAAAGTGAAGAAAGGGTGTTTGGAGGAAAGCAAGGCAGAGCTGAGAACAGCAATGACACACATAATAATATTATAAGCACTTATAGAGACACATAAGTCAGACTGACAGAAACACACGAGTACACATGGGAACGGGATAGCCTAGTGGTTAGAACATTGCGCTGGCAATCTGACGACCCGAGTTCGATTCTCGTTCAAGGGGATAGTTTCCCCTGGAGTTCACATCAGTGCAGACTCCTCTCTTTCCAAAAAGTCTTTCGGATGAGACTATAAACCGAGGCCCCGTGTGCGAACGCACTCAAAACATCTTGCGCACACGTTAAAATCCTGTTCATCTTTTCGTAAGAGTAGGTCATTGCGTGCCGGTG
>CM054159.1:36400725-36415725 GCA_028751875.1 Rapana venosa | reverse complement strand
TAGCGAAACATGACTTGGTTTCATACTCCACAATCACAACAAACAAACAACAACCAACACACACACACAAAAAAACCCCACCAACCAGCACGTAAAATCTGAATAATTGATTCAAGTCAGTGGAGGGAGGAGGGGGAAAAGCAGACGACAGACCAAACGAGACCTTGTTACAGGGAGGTGCTCATTGGAGCGGCAACTGTCTTTCAAGACGGGAGGAGATAGAACCTGACAGTTTCCCTCCCTCCTCCCCTCTCCCTCCCTCCCTCCCTCCTCTCTCTCTCCTCCCTCCCTCTCTCCTCTCCTCTCTCCTCTCTTCTCTCTCTCTCCTCTCTCTCTCTCTCTCTCTCTCTCTCTCTCTCTCCTCATCTCTCTCTCTCTCTCTCTCTCTCTCTCCTTCCCTCCCTCTCCTCTCCTTTCTTCTTCTGTCTGTCTATCTTTCTGTCTTTCCCCCTTTCTTCTTTTTTCTTTCTTTATCCCTTTCTTTCTGTCTCTCTTTTCTATCTTTCTTTTCTTTTGTCTTTCTTTCTTCCTTCTTTCTTTCTTTTTCCCCCCTTTTCTTTCTTTTTTCTTTCTTTTTTCTTTTCTTTCTTCTTTCTTTTTTTTCTTTCTTTCTTTTCTTTCTTCTTTCTTCTTTCTCTATTCCCTTTCTTTCTTTCTTTTCTTTCTTTCTTTTTCTCTTTTTCTTTCTTTCTTTTTTCTTTTCTTTCTTTCTTTTCCTTTCTTTCTTTCTCTCTTTCTTTCCTTTTTCTTCTTTCTTTCTGTTCATTTTTGTCATCTTGTTGGGGATTTTTTGGTTGTGTGTGTGTGTGTGTCTTGTTCAAATGTGTGTATAGGTGTGTGTAGTACGAGAGAGAGAGAGAGAGAGAGAGAGAGAGAGAGAAAGAGAGAGAGAAGAGAGAGAGAGAGGAGAGGAGAAGAATAAGGTAATTTCATTAACTGGGGTAATAGATTAAGCCTAATAACTTTTGTATTCAGCCCTAAAAGTATCAATCAATAAATAAATATAGTGATAAACACTTAAGCACATACATACACACAAACAATTTGTTCGAAAACGATTTTTTTAAATGAAAAGGAGAGAGAGAGCGACAGACCGTCAGACACACAGACACACAGACAGACACACAGAAAGACACACAGACAAACAAGAGACAGAGACAGACAGACAGGCAGGCAGACAGACAGGCAGGCAGGCAGACAAACACACCGACAGACACACCGACAGAGAGTCGGGAAAAATAAGAAACAAAGAAACCAGACAGAGGGAGCCAGAGATTAGGTAAAGAGACATGGGGTTGCTCAACACAGAAAGACCATTGTGTTTACTCATACCAGAAGAATAGTGAGTCTTCAGCAGTATCTAGCATTGGAGCCATATTTCAATTACACTGTGCCTTCAAAATATCTTACATGTATACACACTTCAGGTTTTCTATATTCTTTTTTCTCGTCGAACGCTCAGACAGCAACTCCTGAGGCCCTGACAAATGCTGCCCTGCGCTGAAGACCCTCCAGGGGTCTGAAGAGTTTGTCCCTCATCGGCAGGTCAGTAGGCCAGATATTGACCAGCTTTCAGGTTTTGGTGTGTTGGACGGACAGGTCTGGAGGAAGTGTTCTTCCACTGACATGGGAGAAGTGCCACAGGGGCATGTCCTCAGAATCACCAATGTGGAATTTGGTGGACATGTGATGTCTGAGTCTGCAGTGTCCAGTCCTCAGCCTCACAATTGTTACTTGGTCTTCTCTGGGCAGGAGCTAGTAGTAGTCATCCTTACTGGTAAAATCAGGGTGCTGCTGAAGCCATCTTCTCTTTTGCTTTTCCTTCACAATTGTCTTTTCTTCTTCATGAATATGTCACCTCCTCCTCTTCTTAAGGCGTCTGACCTCCTACCTTCGCCAGTAAGTCAGCTTCCTTATTGCTATGGATGCTGCAGTGTGAAGGAAGCCACTGGATGACTGTATGCTCAGTGGACTGCTGCAGGGCAACAAGAGCGGAGGCAAGGGCGTTAAATTCCTTGTTCTGTGAGTTTTCAATGGTCTGAAGTACAGACAGCGCGTCTGAGAAGATGACAACTCTGGGGTGAATTGCCTCTCTGTTGGTGCAGAGTGTAATGGCTGCTGTTAACAGTGCATCTGCTTCAGCCCTGAAGTTTGTTGAGAACTTCCCAGTTGGTACTGAATGCCATCTTCCAATGTAATGAAGACTGCCGTCTCCATTTCTGATAACCCCTTCTGTTGATCCATCTGTGAATGCACGTGTCTAGTGTCCTCTTGGATAGGCCTCTCCCGTGCAGTCCAGCATAAGTACTTTTCTCACAGGCTCTCACTGTCTTCCTTTTGGTAAGATGACAGGAACGGTGTCTCTGATTTCTGGGAACTGCTCTCTCTGCCATGCTGGTACTATGGAGTGGTTTGGTCTTTCTTTGTTCCCTTGTTGCACCAGTTCAGCATCCAGCCTCTCAAGTCTTCACAGACTTTGCACAAAGCTGCTGCGTTTAAGCCTGCACTTTGTGGGTTCTGGCATTCTCTTGTGTATTGGGTGGTTCTTCAGCCTCTTGAATTTACCAGCCTTGTCTCATCACTTTGATCTCTCGTCTGCTTCCAAGGTCTTTAAGACCAGTCATGCTGTCTCTACGAAATAACGCTTTGCTTTTAACGATTTGAAGTACACGTTTTATATTAAAATAATCAATAATGCATCTCTTCACTGCCCATGACTGTGCAGTGGTATAGCGGAAATGAAGGAAACATCGATCTTTGAATTTTAAGCAGAAAACTATTGCTCATTCCCTGTTTCCTTTTGTAATTATTCATAATTCCTAAACCAAGCTCTAATGGATTTTGCTTTTACTGAACAACAACACTTACGCTCTTCATCGGAATCGATTTGTGTGTCTGAAGTGTAGCATTCTGATTTTGATTCAGTGTGTCCGCCATGCCATTCTCTGTTTCGTTCCGCAACTAGAACTCCGAGGTTTACCAATGGTGAGATTTTTGCATGTGTGACAGTTTATCCACAATAATTAAGGCAAACTGCTTTATTGTATCGTACAGAGATCACATCACTAATGACGAAGTGAAAACCAGAATTAAAAATGCCATCAGACCATATAAAGAACTCCTGACTTCAATGAAAAGACACAAACTAGTTTTTAAAAAAAAGAAAAGAAAAAAACACAAACTAAATGGTACGGGCACGTCACACGAACATCTGGACTGGCCAAAACTGTCCTACAGGGAACAGTACAAGGAGGGAGACGAAGAAGAGGCAGACAGAGAAAACGATGGGAAGACAACATCAGAGAGTGGAGGACTGGCCTTGAGTGGAACGATTTGCTACGGAAAGCAGAGGACCACGAGGAGTGGAGGAAACTGGTTGTAAAATCTTCAGTTGTGCCCCACGGTCTACAGGACTACGGGATAGATGAAGGTGAAGGCAGCTGCATTCTGAATTCAGAAATGATGTCTTAACATGACACCAGTGTGCATATAGTCGTTTGTATTTTGTTAGTTAGAATGGCCCCAATGCTTCATTTTTGCTCCTTGGCAAAAAGCTCTGAAGTGTACCATTAGTGAAGTTTCTATGTAGCAGACAATTTCCCCAGGGCTGCCACAGTGATCCCACTTCATAGAGGGTGTCTTAACATGACATCAGTATGCGTGAGTCGTTTTCCAAAGATGGATTGGGAATGTGTAGTGTGGTGCGCTGTGGTGTAGTGGAGTGGAGTGGAGTGTGGTGTGGTATGGTGTGATGTAGTGTAGTTTGGTGTGGTGTGGAGTGTGGGGTAGTGTGGTGTGGTGTGGAGTGGAGTGGAGTGTGGTGTGGTGTGGTGTGGAGTGTGGGGTAGTGTGGTGTGGTGTGGAGTGGAGTGGAGTGGAGTGTGGTGTGGTGTGGTGTAGTGTAGTGGAGTGGAGTGGGGTGTGGGGTAGTGTGGTGTAGTGAGGTACAGTGTAATGTAGTGTAGTGTAGTGTAGTGAAATGCAGGGCAGGGCAGAGCAGTGCAGTGCAGTGTAGTAAAGTGTATTGTATTGGTTTGTAATGAGTTGTATTGTTTCTTATTGTATTGCATTACATTGAAATGTATACCAATTTCCAACCACCTCGGATAATATCTCTGCATGAAAATCGGGCTGCACTCCCCATGGCCCATGAAGATCCTGTCGCCACAAGTCCAGCGCCACCGCACCACCTTTCTGCAGGCTCTTTTAATGAAACAAACAGCGCCACTTGTCCCCATCAAGTGCTTCCTTCCTGTTGCCATTGCCCGGCGCACTGGATCCAAGACCAATGATAAATGCTTCTTCAGTTGGTGTTTTTTTTGAGAAGGGGATTTTTATGTTTCCATGTGTGATTTGTCTGTCTGTCTCTGTCTCTCTGTCTCTGTGTCTGTTTCAGTCTCTGTCTGTCTCTCTGCTTGCCTGTCTGTCTCTGTCTGTCTCGTCCGTCTGTCTACCTGTATGTATGTCTCTCTGCCTGTCTGTCTGTCTCTGTCTCTATCTCTCTTTTTCTTTGTCTCTCTGTCTGTCTGTCTGTCTGTCGTCTGTCGGTCTCTCTCTCTCTCTCTCTCTCTCTCTCTCTCTCTCTCTCTCTCTCCTCTCTCTCTCTCTCTCTCTCTCTCCTCTTTGTGTCTGTCTTTATGCCTTTCTCTGTGACTCTCTGTCTGTCTGTCTGTCTCTGTCTCTGTCTATCTGTCTGTCTCTATCCTCCACCTCCCCTTCCCTCTCCCCCTTCCCCATTATCTTGCCCTGTCTGTACTGTCTGAATTACTTAGCATCTGGTTGTGCCTTGTTAGTAACTCATGCTCGCTGTTCTGAGCCGGAGTTTTGTGTTGGTATTTTGCTCTTTTGTGAAATGTTGCAACTACAGCAGCAGCAACAGTCGCTGCAAGAGTACCAGCAATTATGATAGATATGAGGATGAGGAGGAAGATGAGTATGGTAGATATGATGATGAGGATGAGGATGATGAGGATGAGGATGAAGAGGATGAGGATGATGATACAGAGGATGAGGATGATGATGCCAATGCTGCTGCTGCTACTGCTGCTGCTACTGATGATGATGATGATGAGCAGGATGATGATGAGGAGGAGGATGAGGATGAGGATGATGATACAGAGGATGAGGATGGTGATGCCAATGATGCTGCTGCTGCTGCTGCTGCTGATGATGATAATGATGATGAGGATGAGGATGATGATACAGAGGATGGGGATTTTGATGCCAATGATGCTTCTGCTGCTACTGCTGCTGATAATGATGATGATGATGGTGATGATGATGATGATGACGATGATGAAGAGGAGGAGGATGATGATGATAAAAATTGCTACTGGAACAATCAGTTCAAAACCTCACAAAAAATAATCTCAAACTGGCTTCCTTATTTTCTTTTGACTTTTTACTGCAGCTGCATATTAGAATTATGTCAGCGTCTTTCTTCTCTCTCTCTCTCTCTCTCCTCTCCTCATCTCTCTCTCTCTCTCTCTCTCTCTCTCTTCTCTCTCTCTCTCTCTCTCTCTCTCTCTCTCTCTCTCTCTCTCTCTCTTACTCTCTCTCTCTTGTTGTTAATTTGAACTCTTTTTTTTCATTGCACAACGTTTTGTTTTTTTATAAACATAGAGGGGAGGGGGTGTGATGATCTTTTTCTGTTTCCTTTATATGTTTCTTTTTTTTATATTGTTTTGCTTTTGTTAATTTTTCATGACCTACCACCATGCCACTATAGTTAGTCCTTTGGGTTACAAGTTGGAAGGTCCTGGTTTGAATCCCGTAAGAGTCAGTGTGTGTGTGTGAGTGTGTGGTGTGTGTGTGTGTGTGTGTGTGTGTGTGTGTGTGTGTGTGTGTGTGTGTGTGCGTGTGTGTACGTGCATGTGTTTGCCAAGTCAAAGTCAAAGTTTTATTTCCAGAAGGAACATTTTGTGTGCGTGCGTGCGTACATGTTTGTGTGTGTGTGTGTTTATGCGCATGAGTGTGTGTGTGCGTGCACGTGTGCACTTGCGTATGTGCGTGTATGTGCCTGCGTGCTTGTGCGCAGGCGCATGTGTGTGTGAATTAGATTTTTTGTGTTTTGTTTTCTTTCAGGAAGGGGAACCATACTAGAGGACTTTTATTTTTCCAGGTGTGAGCTCCCCCCCCCCCCCTCCCACACCATCCCCAACCCCAACCCCCCCCCCCCCCCCCCTTTCTCTCCTCCTCCTCCTCCTTCCCTCTCCCTTCCCTCTCCTCCCCCTTTCCTTCTTCCCTATTACCTTCCCCCTGTCTGCCTGTCTGTCTGTCTATCTGTCGGTCTGTCTGAATTACTAAGCATCACATTGTGCCTTGTTAACTCATGCTCGCTATTCTCAGCCGGGCTTTTGTGTTGGTATTTGGTGTTGTTTTGTGAAATGACGTGTATTATCGTGTTGTTGTTTTTTCTTCTGTCGTGTCCAGTCTGTCTGTCGTATTGTCCTTCGGATGAGACTAGAAACCCAGGCCCCGTGTGCGAACGCATGCAGAACATCTTGCGCACACGTTAAATCCTGTTCCGCTTTTCGAAAGAGTAGGCCATTGTGTGCCTAGTGGGAACAGATGACAAAATTTACAAAAGCGCATACACACGGGGACTGGATGTAAAAAAAGCACATGAGTGTTTATTCCATTATCATCGATATAAAACATAAACATAATTCTGTTTTTAATTTTTTTGAAAAGTCATCTGAGCGCTTTGATTTGTTGCGTAATAAGATTCAGCGTTATATAAATTCCATACATTATTATTATCATTATTACTATTATTATTATATTAATATGTCGGATTGGTTTGGTCTGAGGGGGTCGAGTTGTTTTTTGGTCCAGTTGCATTTTTGAGGGATCAGTCAGATCAGTTTGTGTTGTGTTGTGTTGTGTTGTGTCTGTGTGAACTGGTTGTATTGCTGTGGGGTTGGGGTTTTTTTTTTTGGTGTGGTCTTGTTGAGTTGTTTCGCGTTGGGTTATGTCTGGTCAGTTAGTTTTATGTTCATTTTTTTATTTTATTCTTTTATATCGTGGATAATGGAAAAAGCACTTAAGTGTGTGTGGTTTTTTTTACATCCTGTCCCCGTGTGTATGCGGTGTTGTCAATTCTGTCATCTGTTCCCCCCGGGCACACAATGGCCTATTCTTACGAAAAGCGGAACAGGATTTAACATGTGCGCAAGACGTTCTGCGTTCACACGCACACGGGGCCTAGGTTTATAGTCTCATCCGAAGGACTTTTGGGGAGAGTGAAGTCTGCACTGATGTTAGCTCCAGGGGAAAATATCCCCTTGAACGGGAATCGAACCCGGGTCGTCAGATTGCGAGCGCAATGTTCTAGCCACTAGGCTATCCCGTGTTGTATTGTGCCACGTTGGGTCGTCCAATCCAATCCAAATCCAATCCAATCTGGTTGTTTATAGCCTTACCCACCACAGAGGCCATAATTATTATTGGGGGGCTTTTACCTGTAAAAGGTAAAGGTGTCCCATAACCTATAAGGTCGTAGGGGAGCGAGGCGTCAGAGACCTCACTTCTCTAGGGCCAGCATATTGAGGGCGGCGCCCATCTCCTCTCCCTCGCTGCTTTACCTTCCCTGACCCTAAAGAGGGCAGGTACCCATTTACAGCTGGGTGAACTGGGGGAACTGTACTGAAGCCAAGGCACGCAAATGGTCACCCATCCAACTGGTAACCACGCTCGACGCTGCTTAACTTGGCTGGGGGAAAGCAAGTGCTCCGACCACTAAGCTATCCCGTCAGAAAAAATTTTAAAACTCAGAAAGAAAGTTGAGCAAACTACAGGGTATAACGACAACTTTACTGGCATTCCCTGTATCAAGGTCCTGGTGTGTTGATAAGGCATGTGGAGCTTTTGTTGGGATGTTTTGGGTTGGGTTGGGTTGGGTTGGGTTGGGTTGATCCAGGAGGCTGGAATGGGTTGCATTGGGGCATTAAGTCCATCGGATGAGACTATAAACCCAGACCCCGTGTGCGAACGCATGCAGAACATCTTGCGCACACGTTAAATCCTGTTCCGCTTTTCGAAAGAGTAGGCCATTGTGTGCCGGTGGGAACAGATGACAAAATATTCAAAACCGCATACATACGGGGACTGGATGTAAAAAAAAGCACCTGAGTTCTTATTCCATTATCCTCGATAAAAATTTTTTTTTTTTTAATTCATGTCATCTGAGCGCTTTGATTTGTTGCTTTACAAAATTCAGCGCTATATAAATTCCATACATTATTATTATTATTATTATTATTATTATTATTATTATTATTATTATTATTATTATTATTATTATTATTATTATTATTATTATTATTATTATTGCATGATGTTTGGTGCTGTGTGTTGTGTAATGTAGGCCCCTGTATATATAGAGAAATTGTGTTGTGTTGTGCCATGCCATGCGGTGTTAAGAACACGATTCTCACTTCACCTAACCCATAGTCCTGTAGACCGTGAGGGCACCACTGAAATGTTTTGCAACCAGCTTCCTCCACTCCCCTCAGTCTTCTGCTTTCTGTAGCAGATCGATCCACTCAAGGCCTGTCCTCCACTCTCTGATGTTGTCTTTCCATCGTTTTCTCTGTCGGCCTCTTCTTCGTCTCCCTCCTTGTACTGTTCCCTGTAGTAGGACAGTCTTGGGCATTCCAGATGTTCGTGTGACGTGCCCGTACCACTTTACTTTGCGGGTTTTTTCCCCACTGAAGTCAGGAGCTCTTCATATGGTCCGATGGTCTTTTTAAAGCTGGCCTTTACTTCCTCATTAGTGATGTGATCTCTGTATAAGATAACTTGGAGTTTGCGAAAGCATCTAATCACCATTCTGTAGACAAAAAGATTCTTTCCTTGTTTTACAAGTCTTACATAGAGAGTGTTGTAAGTTTTGCTTTTATTTGTTGGTACAATAACCTTAGCGTTAAAAACAGGATTGGCCTGCAGAGAATTGTAAGAATCTGCTAAAAAGAGGAGAGGAACAAAGAGATCTCATGTCGTTCTGTAAATCAGCAGCTTGCACGCAAAGCCACAGCCATTTTGGCCGATCCCTCCCATGCTTTGTTTTCAGAATTTCAGTTCTTGCCTCGGGGATGCCGTTTTCAGTGTTCCATCAGCAAAACAAACAGAAAAAGAAATTCACAATGATGTTGACTACCTAGTTTTTACATTTCTCTGAGTCTAATATCACTTAATGTGTACAGACGTTAAATTGAAGAACAACATTTCTCTGAATTACTTGCCTGATTGTCATTGTTATGAGTGTAGTCAATACACACACACACACACACACACGCTCACACACACATACACACACAACAACAACAACAACAACAAAGCGAGAGCTTGCAGATACAGCTCTTAATTAAACTGATCGCCACACCATGTCACTCTCCACCTCCACATACCACATCACATCACGCCACGCAACACCATACCCCCCTACATCTCGACACCACACACAGACACACACACACACACACACACACACACACACACACACCACACACACACACACACACACACAACACCACACACACATACACACACACACAGACACAGACACAGACACAGACACACACACACACACACACACACACACATACACACACACACAGACACAGACACACACACACACACACACACACACACACACACACACACACACACACACACACACACACACACACACACACACATACATACACACCCAACCCTACCACACCACACCATAATTACACCACACCACACCACACCACACTAGACCACACCATATCACATTATATCTCCCTTTACCTTGACACACCATAGCACACAACATCACACCGTACCACACCACACCACACCACACCACACCACACCACACTACATTAGACCACACGACGGTGGGGACGGGATAGCCTAGTGGTCAGAACATTGCGCTCGCAATCTGACGACCCCGGTTCGATTCCCGTTCAAGGGGGATATTTTCCTCTGGAGTTAACATCAGTGCAGACTCCACTCTCTCCAAAAGTCCTTCGGATGAAACTATAAACCGACGTCCCGTGTGCGAACACACGAAGAACATCTTGCGGACACGTTAAATCCTGTTCCGCTTTTGGTAAGTGTAGGCCATTGTGTGCCCGTGGGAACAGATGACAGAATTCACAAAATCGCATACATACAGGGACTGGATGTCAAAAAAGCACATAAGTGCTTATTCCATTATCCTCGATATAAAAGAATAAAATAAAATACATAAAAATAAATAAAATAAAAACCACACCACACTACACTACACCACACTACATTAACATACTTTACCTCAACACACCACATCACACCACACAACACCATATCACACCACACCTCACCCCACCCCACTCCACTCCACTCCACCATACCAATAACACCTAGCGCAATATTTCACACCCTATTCTTACCTTGTATAACAACAACAACAACAACAACAACACACACACACCCCCCATCCCACCTCCTCCCCCTCACCCCCACCCACCCCCCCCTTCTCTCTCTCTCTGTCTCTCTCTGTCTCTCTCTGTCTGTCTGTCTGTCTGTCTGTCTGTCTCTCTCTCTCTCTCTCTCTCTCTCTCTCTCTCCTCTCTCTCTCTCTCCTCCCAAACTTGTAACACGTCCCTCACCCCTAACCCCCCTTCTAACAGAAAACCTTCCACAATTCCCTGCCACCAAACCTACCCCCCCCCCCACCCCGTCACCCCCCCAACCACCACCACCAACTACCACCACCACCCACCACCACCACCACCACCACCCCCACCCTACCCTATCCTCACCCAACCTCTTCCGACACCGCGACCCTCCCACTCTCCATCACCCTCACCCTCACACCCTCACTCCCTCTCACCCTCACCATGATAAAAGCAAGAACTCCGGCAATAAAAATTCCAAGGGCGACTTTTCTAACAGGAGAGAGAGCGAGAGAGGGAGAGAGAGAGAAAGAGAGAGACAGACAGACAGAGAGACAGAGAGAGAGGCAGAGAGAGACACAGAGAGAGGCAGAGAGAGACACAGAGAGAGGCAGAGAGAGAGAGAGACAGAGAGAGACAGAGAGAGAGAGACAGAGAGAGACAGAGAGAGACACTCACAGAGGGAGAGAGACAGACAGAGAAATAGAACTCAGGAGAGAGAGAGAGAAAGAGACAGAGGCAGAGACAGAGACACAGAGAGAGACAGAGACAGAGAGAGACAGAGAGAGACATAGACAAAGACAGAGAGCGAGACAGAGAGAGAGAGAGACAGAACTCAGAAGAGAGAGAAGGAGATAACGATAACGATAACGATAACGAAATTTTATTTTCTGAGGGTAATAGAATAAGTACAAGACTTTTTACATCCAGCCCTCGAAAAGAAAGAAAGAAAGAAGGTAAACAGACAAAAATATAAGCAAAGTGAATCATAATAATCACAAACATCACCACTATAATCATCATTGTCATCACCTCTATCATCATCCCTATCATCACCACCACCATCATAAACAAAATAATTATGATCACATATAAACTTTATGGAAAGAGAGCGACAGAGAGCGAGCGAGAGACAGAGACGAAGAGAGAAGTGAGACAGAGATAGAGACAGAGATAGAGACAGAGAGACAGAGATACAGAGAGAGAGACAGAGGGAGAGAAAGAAAGAGAATGAGACAGAGAGAGACAGAGGGAGAGAAAGAAAGAGAAAGAGACAGAGTCAGACAGACAGACAGACAGACAGAGACACACAGACAGACAGAGACAAACAGAAACAAAGACAGAAACACAGACAGACAGAGACAAACACACAGACAAACACAGAGACACAGACAGACAGACAGACACACACACACACAGACAGACACACACACACACAGACACACACACACACACACACACACACACACACACACACCACACACACACACACACACACAGAACACAAACCGGCAGGGCGAACACACGTTCGTGACCACAGCCATTAAGACCAAGGGCCAGAGCAAGTAGTGTACGGGGCAAGAGGTTTTCGCTGTCGTCAATTTGCGAGATAAGATCTGAACCCTAAACCCGCGGAGGCAACGGCAGCAGCGACAGCGGCAGCGGTGGCAGTAGTGGTGGCGGCCCTGGTATATATATATATGGAGAGAGAAAGAGAGTGTGCCTAGCTAGCTAGCGCCCAGCCCACCACAGGATCACGAGGTCAACTTTAAGGTGACGGGGGTAGTGTGGAGATAATCATCGCCACTTTTTTGTGTGTGTGGTTTAAGTTAAGAGAGGTTTCCTCTGAGTGTTGTGTGTGTGTGTGTTGTTTTGTTGTGGGGAGGTGTGTTGTGGGGAGGTGTGGGGTGTGTTGTGGGAATGGTGGTGTGTGTGTAGGGGTGGGGTAGGGGGGGTTGTGTTGTGTGTGTGTGTGGGTGCGGGTGGTGGGGGTGTTGTGTGTGTGGGTGGGGTGGTGTGGTGGTGTGGTTGGGGGTGGTTGGGGGTGGTTGGGGTGGTTGGGGGTGGTTGGGGGGTGGTTGAGGGTGGTTGGGGGTGGTTGAGGGTGGTTGGGGGTGGTGGTTGTGTGGGGGGTGGGAGGGGGTTGGTGGGTTGTTGTGTGTGTGTTGTGTGTGGGGGGGGGGGGTGGTGATGGTGGGGATGGGTGTGGGGGGGGGGGTGTGAAGTGTGTGTGTGTGGGTGGTGGTGGTGGTGGTGATGATGGTGTTGTGTGTGTGTGGAGGGGGGTGGTTGGGGGGTGGAGTGGGGGGTTGTGTTTTGGGTGTGTGTGTGTGTGTGGGGGGGTGGGGGGGGGTGTTGTGGTTGTGTGTAGTGTTGTGTGTGTGGTGGGGGTGTGTGTGGTTTATTTGTGTCATTTATTTATTATTCTTTTATTTTGATGATAATGGAATAAACACTCGTGTGCTTTTTTTTTTTTTACATGTAGTCCCCGTGTGTGTGCATTGTATAATTTTGTTATGTGTGTGTGTTTTGTGTTGTTATATTGTGTGTCTGTGGTGGTGTTTTGTGTGTGTGTGTGTGTGTGTGTGTGTGTGCGCGTGTGTGTGAGATTAACAGACTTGAGAGAGAAACAGACAAAGACAGCGATAGAGAGACAGAGACTCAGAGACAGAGACAGACACACTCACACAGCATGCAACCACACGCATACACACACACACACACACACACACACGTACACACACACACACACACACACACACACACACACACACACACACAACCACACACGTACACACACACACACACACACAACACACACACACACACACACACACACACACACACACACGTACACACAACACACACAACACACACACACACCAAACACACACGCACACACACGTACCTACAGCCAGGCACACACGCACGAACAAACACAAACTCTTGGATCTTCCTCTTCTTCTCTTCTCTCGCTCCTCATTTTTTTGTTTTCTTTCTTCTTCCTGCAATTAACTCCATGGAGAGTCACTGACGCAGTAAATTGGAGAGTTGGTCTCAAGATTCCTCCACTTATGTCAGTGATGTGCCAAGGCCTGTGTCTCTTGCAAACGTGTTTTCCTGTCCATTTTGGGGGTACAACGTTGGTTGGTCGGTTCAATGATTTGGGTCTTTTTCATCTCCCCTGTCTGACCTTTCTTCTTTATGCTGCCTTCTTCCATAGTTCCTTGAATGATTTGTCACAATGAAGCCGTGGGATCTGGTTTCTTGGCCATAATACCATCGTAGTTTGCTTTTTAAAAAAAAAAAAGAAAAGAAAAAGAAAACTCCGATGTTATCAGATCTTGGTTGACCAGTGTAATGTCTGCTCTCCCTATAGGGGGGGTGGTTGGGGGTGAGCGTGTCGCCACAAGTGTGGCGCTATATGTTATTTTTATTATATTTTTTTTAATGTGTTTTCCTGTCTGCTTGTATATTTCTTTCCCTTTGTGAGAGAGGGTTGTTGTTTGGTTGTTGTTTTTGAAACGGAATTTTGCCAGGGACAACAATCTTGAGGTTTTGTTTTATACTGCCCCCCCCCCCCCCCCCCCCCCTTTTAAGTTACATACCTATAGAAAATACAAAACATAAGCACGTTTTTGTTCACAGATAGAGAGAGCACTCTTGTGGTTCTTTTACGTGCGCTGAATGTTGTTATGTTAAGAGCTTGTCATGGCTGAAGGCAATCTCAACATAACATTTTACAACATATTTTTCTAGTGTAGGCCTTAGCAAATTAGCTGACATCAATAACTGACACAGCTTTTGGCCTGGGCCAAAGATAGATAGATAGATAGATAGATAGACAGACAGACAGACAGACAAACAGGTAGATAGATAGATAGATAGATAGAGAGAGAGACAGATAGATAGATAGACAGACAGACAGACAGAGAGACAGACAGACAGATATATAAAAAGATAGATAGATAGACAGACAGACAGAGAGACAGACAGACAGATATATAGATAGATAGATAGATAGACAGACAGACAGAGAAATAGATAGATAAATAGATAGATAGACAGACAGCTAGATAGATAAATAGATAGATAGACAGACAGATAGATAGACAGATATATAGATTGACAGAACGACAGACAGATAGATAGACAGATAGATAGACAGATAGATAGATGAATAGACGGATAGATAGATAGACAGACAGACAGATAGATAAATAGATAGATAGATATATAGATAGATAGACTGGCAGACAGAGAGACAAACATGCAGATAGATAAATAGATAGATAGATAAATAGATAGATAGACAGACAGACAGACAAACAGGCAGATAGGTAGATAAAAAGATAGATAGACGGACAGACAGAGAGACAAACAGGCAGATAAATAGATAAATAGATAGATAGACAGACAGGTAGATAGATAAATAGATAGATAGACAGACAGACAGATATATAGATTGACAGAAAGACAGACAGACAGACAGATAGATAGATAGATAGATAGATAGATAGATAGATAGATAGATAGACAGACAGATAGATAGAATGATATATAGATAGAT
>CM054159.1:36370725-36395725 GCA_028751875.1 Rapana venosa | reverse complement strand
CGCATGGTTTGATGTAATATCAATGAGGAAAGAGAACAGATTTCTGATACAATTGTCTGACAGAGTTAGTTGTTTGTTGTTGTTGTTGCTGTTGTTGTTGTTGTTTTAAAAATCAATGAAAAGAAAAAAAATCAAGCAAATATATATTGCGGTACCAGACACTGAGCCATACACGCACACAGACAGACAGACGCATGGACAGACACACACGTAGACAGACAGAACAGAAAAGCAAAACCCAGTAGTAGTAGTAGTATAGTAGTAGTTAGTAGTAGTAGTAGTAGTTAGTAGTAGGGAGTAGTTAGTAGTAGAAAGGAGGAGGGGGGAGGAGCAGCAGCAGCAGCAGTAGTAGTAGCAGCAGCAGCAAACAGTAGTAGTAGTAGCCAGAGAGCAGCTAAACAGCAGCAGAAATAGCAGCCAGCAGCGCAGTCAGCAGGGGGGCAGCAGCAGAAGAGCAGTAAGGTAAGTAGTAGTAGTAGTGTGTTGTGTAGTAGTATTAGTAGTAGGCAGCAAATTGTAAGTAGCCAGCCAGCAGCAGCAGCAGTGTAGTAGTAGTAGTTAGTGGAGCAGCAGCGCAGCAGCAGCTGCAGCAAGAGCAGCAGCAGTAGCAGCAGCAGCCAGCACCCAAATAGAGTACTAAATAGGAGGAGGAGGAGGGAGCCGCAGCAGCAGCAGTAGCAGCAAACAAAGTAGAAGCCGCAGCAGAAAACTAATTAAAAGTAATAATATTCACAAAACCGCATAAATGTCTAGGAAGGTTAAGGGAGGGAGCGAGTGGCAGTGGTTGTGCCCCGTTTGCGTGTGCGTGATTTGTGCGCGTACGTGTGCTTTCTTGCGCGCGCGCAGGGGGCGTTTTGTGTGTGCGCGCGCGCGCGACCGTTTGTGTTATGTTTCACACCAGACAGTGAAAGCTATAACGTGTCACCGCCCAACAAGAGAAAGTGGGGTTTTGATCGCCCCGTCTCTTCACACTTTATCACTGACCCTAATTGTAAGAGACACACTGGCCTCCATCTCTATTAAACTCCCCCCCCCTCCGCCCCCCCCCCCCCCCCCCCCCCCCCCCCCCCCCCCCCCCCCCCCCCCCCCCCCCCCCCCCCCCCCCCCCCCCCCCCCCCCCCCCCCCCCCCCCCCCCCCCCCCCCCCCCCCCCCCCCCCCTCCCCCCCCCCCCCCCCCCCCCACCCCCCCCCCCCCCCCACCCCCTCCCCCCCCCCCCCCTCCCCCCCCCCCCCCCTCCCCCCCAACACCCCACCTCCCACCCCCCCCCCCAATAGCTCACCTCTTTCCCTTCCCAAGCCAAAGGCTCCACTCTGACCAGGAACGACAAAGCTGTAAGGCTTGCTCTGTATCTAGACGGTTTCTCCCCCAAGGTCCCACCGGATGGGGTCTGGACGGAAAGATGTAAATTTGTCTGCGTTTTATTGGTTTTGGTTGTCATCTTAAAAGGGGGAAGGGAGGGAGGAGGAGGAGGGGCTTGGGGTGGATATTTGGATGAGGGAGGGTCTTCTCACCACCTTCTTGCTCTTTGCTTGTTTTAACAAAGGGGTTTTTTATTTGGCTTAGTCCGACAAGGGTCACTTTTTGGCCAGTTGTCATTGTCTTCTTTCGTCAGTTTTCCCTTTTGTAAGACAAACATAGCTTTTTGTGTTTTAAAGCTTTCCGTGCGAATATTTGCGTTGGCGCAAGCCAATAAAAAAACAATCATTGTTCTTGTTTTTCTATGTTTCTGTTTATTTTATATCTTGCATTACTAAATCCCAAAAAATGAAATCACTTTTTTGGGTGAAAGACTAGCCTTTGACTCAAAACTTATGTGCTTTTTGAGCAAATTTGGTAGCTTTAAAATTGTTATATATTTTTTTTTGCAAACACTCAGTCCTTTGTCGTCTGCTAGCTTCCGTAGCGCAATATTCATGCGCGGGGGTCAACACAGTAGGAACACAAGCAATCTTCATTTGATGATCATTTTCCAACTTTCTCGTGACTTCCTGGTATTGCTCTATATCTTCAAACCAAAAAATCAAGAACGCAGCGCATTTTTCCATACTTTAAATAATCTGTGAAAAATCACCATTTTCTCCCCGAATCGCACTCTATAGAAAATACAACATGACCCGCAAGCTATTACATGTGTGTACCCTTTTGGTTTGCTTTTTCAGCTTGTGTTATTATTATAACACCAAAGGCAATGTGGAGAAGGACTGTAGAAAGAGAGATGAAGGCCATGCAGCACTCTTGGGGATCAGTGACTAGGTTGGCCCAGGATAGGCAGGAGTGGAAGCGCTTTGTTGCTGCCCTACACACCACTGGGTGTAATGGTTAATGATGATGATGATGATTATAACAGTGTGGGTAAACTCTGTACAATGTTCAAGTCTTTCGGCTGTCTGGTCTAAACCCTTTTCTCATTCTAACCCCTGCACAGGAATTAACAGACGGGACAGCTCAGTGGTCAGAGCACTCGCTTTCCCCCCAGCTAAGGTTAAGCAGCATCCAGCGTGGTTACCACTTGGATGGGTGACCGTTTGCGCGCCTTAGCTTCAGTACAGTCCCCCCAGTTCACCCTAGCTGTAAATGGGTACCTGCCCTCTTTAGGGTCAGGGAAGGCAAAGCAGCGAGGGAGAGGAGATGGGCGCCGCCCTCAATATTCTGGCTCCTAGAGAAGCTGAGGTCTCTGATGCCTCGCTCCCCTACGACCACATAGGTTATGGAACACCTTTACCTTTCTAAACCAGCTTAAGGAAGATAGAAGTGGACGTGGTCAGTGATAACGTGTGTATCTGACGTGATTTCCTGCTGCCCCGTGGCATTGTTTCATGTTAAAAAAAGAACTTGGCTAATAAACTGTTGTGTGCATATATCTTGAATCAAGCCGGATTTCAATGTGTACCAACTGTTCCCTTGCAGTCGAAGAGAGACAGAGAGAGAGGAGAGAGAGAGAGAGAGAGAGAGAGAGAGAGACAGACAGATAGACAGACAGAGACAGACAGACAGACAGAAACAGACACAAAGACAGACAGACAGACAAATAACCTGAAAAGGAGAGACAGTCACAGAGACGGAAAGAGAGACAATCACTGAGACAGTGACACATGCAAAAATTCAGAGAAACAAATATTGTTTACCAAGCGTTTTCCACGGCAGTCGTGAAAACAACAAAACAGAAAAGAAACCAACCAGCCCCCATCTCCCAAACAAAAAATCGAATGAAAAACAACAACAACAACAACAACAACAACACACGCACACAAGACACACACACGCACACACTGCACATCCCCCCCCCCCACACACACACACAACACTCACTACACAACACACACACACTACACCACACACACACACTACACCACACACACACACTACACCACACACACACACTACACCACACACACACAAAGCTGTCGAAGCTGTCTGAGACCTAAGCTGTCTGGCCTCCAGAGACTGATGACGACACAGCGTGTCATATACAGTCGCCATGGGCCGACGCCACGCCACCAAGGGAGAGCACTTCAAAGGCCTTTCTCTTGACAGCTTCCACGCCGAAATCTCGCACCCAACGAGATGTTGTCTCGCGCCTTGCGCGTGCGTGCGTGCGTGGGTGCGCATGTAGGGTGATCTGTTTGTTTGTGTAAGGGTGGGTGGAGTGGGGGGGGGGGGGGGGGGGGTCAGAGGCTGTTTGGATGTCAAGAGACAGGGTCAGAGGTTAGGTTGTCAATCAAAGTTTTGGTTGGAAGGGGTTGGGGGGGGGGGGGGGGGGTTAAGCTGGTCTTGTCACAGCAAGAGAGAGAGAGAGAGAGAGAGAGAGAGAAGTGTAGTGTGGTGTGTATTGTGTGTGGTGTGTAGTGTGGTGTGTAGTGTGGTGTGTAGTGTTTGTGTGTATGTAAGTAAGTCTTCAACTTTATCGGCTTTCCACTTTTTTTTTTTTAAAGTGATGCCAGTAGATCTTTAAATAGGAGACTGTAAAGGAGGGAGAGAGAGAGAGAGAGAGAGAGAGAGAGAGAGAGAGAGAGAGAGAGAGAGAGAGATAGGAAGAGAGATTTTATGTGTGTATATTTGTGTGTGTAGTGTAGTGTAGTGTAGTGTGGTGTGTGAATAGTGAGTAGTGTGTGTGTGTGATGAGAGAAGATGAGAGAGAGAGAGAGAGAGGAGGAGAGAGAGAGGAGAGAGAGAGAGAGAGAGAGAGAGGAGAGAGAGAGAGAGAGAGGGAGGGGGAGCAATGCACTGCTTTATCAACTTTTCTGTTCAATTGTTGCTACTGTGACTTATTTGTTGTTGGTGTTGAGGGTTTTTTTCTTTTCTTTTCTTTTTGTTCATTCATATAAGTATTGGGGTCTTTTAAATATTTTTTTTTAAAGAAGTTGGTTTTCTTTCTTCTTTTTTTTTTAAAAGAAGAATAACGGTCTTAATCAAACTAACTTTGCTCATTCATGCACATTCCTTCTAAAACACACACACACACACACACACACACACACCACACACACACACACACACACACACACACACACACAAACAAACACGTTTGTATACTGTTTCCATTGCAGTCGTGGAAACAAACAGCAAAAATTAAACACAACACACACACACACACACACACACACACACACACACATGAGCGAGTGAGTGAGAGAGATTCAGACAGACAGACAGACAGGCAGACACACAGACAGTGATAGACAGACACCCAGACAGAAAAAGACAGACAGAGACAGAAGAAAACAAGACAACAACAACAACAACAACAACAAAACCCATCATTAAACCACCCACATTCCTCCATGCATCCAACCAAAGTCTTACTCAAAACACCAATCGTCACTATCTTTTGAATTTATTTCTACAACAATGTCATCAAAAAAGGTACAAACACTCACACCACAGAACATGTCGCCATAAGATTTGAACCGAAAATCCTGTCTGTATACATCAAGTCTCGGACAAGACTCCATTCATTATTTTTTTAATATATATATATATCAACCTGAAAAACCAAAAAACGAAAAACCAAACAATAACTAAAAAACGTGGATCCCAATCAATATTGAATCCATCATATTTTCCCCCCAGGCGGAATCCACATTGAACCACGGAATCAATAATGACACAGACGCCAACAAAAAACAAAAAAAATCAATCTTGGACAATCATTGAGGAATCAATCAATCGATCAATCAATCAATACATATATTATATATAGAATCAATGTCATTAATTATGAGGAATATCGATCGACCAAGACTCCTCCATCCAAGACCACAAAAAAAAATCAGTCTGAAAACAAATCTCGGAATTTTACTAGTGTGGAGGAATCAATTAAATCCCCCCACAGAAATCAACATGAAGCAAAAATAGATATCTATGGAATCAATAACGTTGATGAGAGGAATGGATATTCAACAACAAAATATTGACACGTCAGTGGAATCGATTGGAGGGGGGAAGGGGAGGAGAGGAGAGGGGATGGGATGGAGGAATCAACGTGGGGGGGGGGGGGGGGGGGGGGAGGGGGGAGGGGAGGGTGGATAATATTGTATCTCATGGTTCCTTTGCACATTTGTCCCGGAGTTCTAAGTGTATGGTAGCGATGATGATAAAACAGTTTTTGCATATCCATGGGTTTTTTTTGTTTTGTTTAATAATAATTATTTGTAAAAAAAGAGAAAAACATTGGAAAGGATGGGTTGGGGGGTGGGGGTGGGGTGTGGAGGTGGGGATGGGGGAGGGGGGCAGAGAGGGTAGGGTTTATGTACTGCCAGCAAATTATGTAAGGAGGAATTTGGGGGAAAACACAGAAATAAGAATATAGATTTTTAAAAATGAGGTGGGGGGCGGGTGGGTGGGGGGGGGGGGGGGGGGGGGGGGGGCGGGAGGTCTGTATGGAAAATGTGTGCGCTTAAAAGATTGTAAAGCTCTGTGTGTGTGTGGGGTGGGGGTGGGGGTGGGGTGGGGGGGGGGGGAGGGTTTGTGTTGTTTGTGTGTTGTGTTGTGCTGTGTTGTGTCGTGATGTGATGTGTTGTGTGTGTTGTGTGCGTGCGTGCGTGCCTGTGTGCGTCCGTGCCTCTGTGTGTGTGTGTATGCCTGTGTATGTATATATGCGTGCCTGTGCGCGCGCACGCACGCAATCACGGACGCGCGTATGTATATGCTTGTGTGAACGCGCGCGCGCGCAAGCACATAACTTATGTGCATGCATAAAAAGGTGAGAAGAATGATGATGATGACGACGACGATGACGATGACAACGATGATGATGATGATAAAGGTGATGGTGGAGGGGACAAAACGACACCCCCCCCACCCCCCACCCCCACCCCCGATTCTGATTAGCAGCAAAGAGATAACAACAATCATAATAATTATGCAGGAACAACAACGCGCAAGAGCAAAGAAGAAGACGTCGACCAGACACACCAGTCCACGCAATAATCCTGCCCTCTGCATTTTCGATTAAAAAAAAAATAAAAACCTGGTTGAATCAGCTTGCACATCAAAAAAACAACAACAACCAAAAACAATAAAAGAGAGGACAGAACATTTAAGTGAGGGACGGGGGGGGGGGGGGGGGGGGGGGAAGAAATGAAAGAAAAAGGTAAAGGTAAAGGTGTGTCCCATAACCTATATATAATAAGGTCGTAGGGAAGCGAGGCGTCAGAGACCTCAACTTCTCTAAGGGGCCAGCACATAATAATATTGAGGGCGGTGGCGCCCATCGCTGCTTTACCTTCCCTGTCCCTTAAAGAGAGAGAGAGAGAGAGAGAGGAGAGAGAGAGAGAGAGAGAGAGAGAGAGGAGAGAGAGAGAGAGAGAGAGAGAGAGAGAGAAAGGCTGAACTTAAAATGAGGAGGGGGATAGGGTGATGGGTGACAGTTGGAGGGGAGGGTGGGTGGGTGGGTGGGGGGTAGAGGGGAGGAGCGGGGGTGGTGGTGGTGGTGGTGGTGGTGGGGGGGGGGGGGGGTTGAGGGGGGGGGGGGGAGTGGGGGGTCTGCAGCAAACTTATCACAAAAATCCAGCGGAACACTGACCGACACAGCAGCGTAGTAATAATAGTAATAATGATAATGATGATAATAATAATAATAATAATGATAATAATAATGATAACAATAATAATGATAATAATAACGACGATATTAGTAATAAAAATGATGATAAAAAATACAAATTATAACAATCATTATCATCATCATCATCATCGTCGTCGTCGTCGTCATCATCATATCATCATCATCATCATCATCATCATCATCATCATCATCATCATCATGATGAAAACAAAGTCAATCAACAGGCATACTTATACATCTGAAAGGAAATTAAACACAAAACAGGAATGCTTAAAAATGTTATGGAATGTCTAACACGCATGAGAAAATCCTTAAAACAAATGCAATAAACATAAGGAATGTGGATGCTGACCACAAGAAAAATCAATAATTATTATTGGATTGAAGACACAACGCGCGCTATAGCGATGACTTTTAACAGAGAGAGAGAGCGAGAGAGAGAGAGAGAGAGAGAGAGAGAGAGAGAGAGAGAGAGAGAGACAGACAGACAGACAGACAGACAGACAGACAGAGACAGACAGACAGAAGAGAGAGAGAGACCCTGTGAGAAAATATCAAGTAAAAAGCCTTGCTGATAAAAAAGAAAGAACCAAAAATGCAGTCGGGTGGGAAATCTTGAGTATGTGTTAGAGAGAGAGAGAAAGAAAGAGAAAGAGAGAGAGAGCGAGAGAGGGGGAGGGAAAGAGAGAGAGAGAGAGAGGAGAGAGAGAGAGAGAGAGAGAGATAGAGAAAGACAGAGAGAGACAGGGGGGGGGGGGGCAGAGACAGAGAGAGGGAGGGAGGAAGAGAGAGAGAGAGGGGGGGAAGAGAGAGAAAGAGAAAGAGACACAGAGAGAGAGGGAGGAAGAGAGAGAGAGAGGGAGGAGGAAGAGAGAGCAAGAGAGAGAGAGAGAGAGAAAGAGGGGGGGGGGGGAGGGGGTTGATGTAAAAAGTTGGAATGTTTTGTGGTAAAAGCGAAACTTCTTTTTCTTTGCCCCGGAATTTTTTTTAGATTAAAAACTTGGAAACATACACAAAATTAACCGTTGAGTATTAACCGTTCACTCAGGCAGAAACAGCATAATGATCATATCCACCACACAAAACAAACAAACAATACAAAACTCATATAAATCAGAGATGTTAGTTATGGAATGACTTTGCATACACTAGACATGACAACAGTCATACCCCCCAAAAAAAAAATTTTTTTTTAATGAAATAATAATAATAATAATTTGTAAGTTGCGCAGGAAATCATTCACGTCCTATCTTTGTTTTGTTTTTTTTAAGAAAAGTATGATCGGTATAAAGAAACTTTATTGCTGAATGAAAAAAAAATTGGTTAAAAATTTATGTTGGAGCGAAGCATGGAATGTGTGAATATGAATACAGAGTTATACCTTATCCTTTCTTCTTCTTCTTCTTCTCTTCCTCCTTCTTTCTTCTTCTCCTCCTCCTTTTCTTCTTCTTCTCCTTCTTCTTTTTCTTCTTATTCTCTTTCACATTTTCTTCGAAGTAAATCAACATTCTCTCGAATTTTACGTGGCTTAACCATCCGAAACAAACGCGTGTGTTTCTTTATTAATGGAAACAAACTGATCACTGGATACATTTTAAGCTGTGTTCAAAATCACAATTGCACATACATTTTTGCTTTATATAATTTTTAAAAAATCCTCACGAATGCATGAAACCTTTTAGAACGATACCCAACAAAATTGCATTAAAATATAATTTTTCTAAACCCAGCGTTTTACTAAAAGCGATCCGATTAAAATGAGTTTAAGTTATAAAACTTCGGAGATATCAAATTTTCAACACAGATGAAAGATCTCAAATAAAAACTGAAACTATTTTTTGAGTCAACTACAATGACTCAAAAGTTTTGTTTTCGTTAGTATACCTGGCAATGTTTGTTCCTATATTATTTATTTCTCTTTTCCCATCTCTTTCTTCTTCATTCTCTTTTTTTTGCTAGCGATAATGTTTGAAGATGACAATTGGTTGTAAGCCAAGCTGTTTTTACACTGAAATATACTTTTTTTCTTTGTGCGTTTGTTGTGTTGTGTTGCGTCGTGTTTAGCTTTGCTTTTTATTTATTGCTGTTGTGTTGTGTGTTTTTTCTCCTACAAAAGAACATCAAGTTCCTTGTTAACAACAATCTCATTGAGTGAAAGCCATCCTACTATTCTGAATTTTCTGTCAACATTTCTGCCTGGGCACGCGATAGCTCAGTGGTTATAGCACTCGCTTTCCCCCAGCCAATCAATGTTGAGCAGTATCGAGCGTGGTTACCATGTGGATGGGTGACGGTTTGCGCGCCTTAGCTTCAGTACAGTCCCCCAGTTCACCCAGCTGTAAATGGGTACCTGCCCTCTTCAGGGTCAGGGAAGGTAAAGCAGCGAGGGAGAGGATGGGCGCCGCCCTCAATATGCTGGCCCCCTAGAGAAGTTGAGGTCTCTGACGCCTCACTCCCCTACGACCACATAGGTTATGGGACACCTTTACCTTTAAACTGTTAATTTTGTCTTGATGCCAGGTTCCATTTGTTTAAACATTAATTTATTCTGAAAAAAGACAATGCGATGTGAATAACACAAAGCAATGACACAAAGCAGCGACACGCTTGGTAACGCTTATGGCGAGTTCTGGCAACACACACACACACACGCGCACACACACACACACACTAAATAATAATAATAATAATAATAATAATAAAAACATATGGGAATTTATATAAGTGCTGAATCTTGATAAAAGCAACAAATCAAAGCGCTGAACACACACAACACACACACACACTAAACACACACACATACACACACACACACACTAAACACACACACACACACTAAACACACACACACACACACACACACACGCGCACACACACACACACACACACACTACACACAACACACACACGAGATGTTCTGCCCTTAAACAAAACGTCCTAAAGCCATAGTTTACACACACACCACACACACACTACACACACACACACCACACACACACACCAAACACACACACACTACACACACACACACCACAATACACACCAACACACTGCACACACTACACACACACACAGATCATCTGCCCTCAAACAAAACATCCTAAAGCCATAGTTCATACACACACACATACCCACAACTAACACGACACACATACAACCCCAACACACAAGATCATCTGCCCTCAAACAAAACGTCCTAAAGCCATCGTTTACACACACTACGCACACACACACACACACACAGATCTCCCTCAAACAAACATCTAAACCATAGTTCACACACACACACACACACACTATACACAACACACCCCATCAACACTACCACACAAAACACACACTCAACACACACACTACACACACACACGCACTGCACACAACAACAACAACGACAACAAAAAGCGGAGGAGGTGTGCGTGCTAGGCCCCATTAAGGAAGCGTGAACCAAGCCCCCAACGTGTAAACATGGCCGCCTTGCCTGTAACGCCCTCATCCAAGGGCAGGTAACGCTGACTTGTTTGCACGTGGAGTTACCTTTCACAGCTCTCAGGGTCACTGCCTTTCTGACCCCCCCCCCCCCCCCCCCGCCCCCCTACCTATCCTCCCACCCCCACAAGCCCTACACGTCATAGTCAAGTGCATTATGGGGGTGGAAAAAAGGACCGTGACATTTGTCAATGTTGGGTCACTTCCCTTGGGGTTTTTTTCTTTCTGACTGATTATACAAAACAAAGCAAAACAAAGAAAGAGAGAGAGAGGGGGGGGGGGGGGGGGAGAAGGAAGGGGTGGGGGGGGGGGGGGTGGGAGGTGAGGAGAGAGAGAAGATGAATAAATCATGAACACGCACGCGTGTGGGGGTGCGGGGGTGTGTGTGCATTTACACGCTCACTTTAAACGTTTTGTACTTGGGTTTTTGTGTTAAGTAATATGAGGTAGTTGAAAAGTAAAAAAGAAAACAAACAAAACAAAATACAAACGAGAAAATTATTATGTCTTTCAGATTTTTTTTTCATAAAACAGTGCGAAGTTTTGAAAGAAGATTGAAGAGAAAACAAGCCCTCACACTTAATTAAGTGTTCGATTTTTCACACGATGGTTTTTTTGTTTTGTTTTTTCTAGATAGAAGAACATTACTGAATCGCTTCACGGTCTACTACCCCTAAAAAAATAAATAAAATAGAAAAAAAAACAATGAGAAGGTAATGCAAAAAAAACAAACAAGCAAAAAACAAAAACAAAACAAAACCAACCAAACAAGAAAATTAAAAAGACACAAAACCAGTTGATGGCATGGTTTATAATGTCATTTTCAGATTACAGTTCAGTAGTCAATTTGTTTTTCTTCTGTCCTGTAATTTCTATGCACTATTGGTTACCAAGCATCAATACATACACACCTTTTGTCCACTTTTCTTTCCATCGTATAGTGGCTGAATGCCAATGACCACAAAGAAGAGGAAGACGGAGAAGAAGGAGGAGGAGGAGGAGAAGAAGAAGAAAGGAAGAAGAAGATGAGAGAGGAAGAGAAGAAGGAGAAGAAGAGAGAAGAGAAGAAGAGAAGAAGAAGAAGAAGAAGAAGAAGAACAGAGGAAAAGAAAGAAAGATGCTAAATGAATAACAGACAGACCTTTAATCTTTGTCTTCTATAGAACTGACGGTTGTGGTGACAGACAGACAGACAGACAGAGAGAGGGACAGACCTTAAGCTTTCTCTGTTATAGAACTGACGGTTGTAGTGACAGACAGACCTTTATGCTTTGTCTGCTATATAACCAATTGTTGTCCTTCAGATGAGACTATAAACCGAGGCCCCGTGTGCGAACGCACGCAGAACATCTTACGCACACGTTAAATCCTGTTTCGCTTTTCAAAAGAGTAGGCCATCTTGTGCTGGTGGAAACAGGATGACAAAAGTAACAAAACTGCATACGCACAGGGACTGGATGTAAAAAAAGAACACAACCGCACGAGTGCTTATTCCATTACTATCGATATAAAAGAATAAATATAAGTTAAAAGAAATTATGGTTTGTGGCAAAAGGCTGTCGAGTTTGACGCAATGCTTTATTGACCATTGATTGATTCTTTTTGCTTTTCTAGGCAAGAAACGAATCGCCAGATAACAAAAGAACCTTTCGGCATTCGACAACAAACACACGGCTTGGCCTGTTGTTAATAATTAATAATAATAATAATAATAATAATAATATATGGAATTTATATAGCGCTGAATCTTGTAAAACAAACAAATCGAAGCGCTTGCACTCAAATCATTTACACGCATGCAACTTTCCTCAAATAACGTAAGATACTTCAAATTTACACACACACACACACACGTACACACCCGCACACACACACACACACACACACACACACACACACACACACACACACACACACACACACACACACACACACACACACACTTAGGTGGTGATGAAGGAGATGAAAGATGCTGTTGAAAAGTAAGAACAGATAATAATATATGAGGGGAAAGTGTCAGGTAGGAAATAAGTGCGTTTTGAGGCTGGATTTGAAGGTATCAAGTGAAGGGCTTATGGCAAAGTGAAGTTAAAATATTAGGCAAAAGTGCCAAGACTTCAATGTTCAAAACAGAAAAGACGAAAAAAATGATAAGCAACAACAAAAAAACAAAACAAAAACAAAACAAAAAACGAAAAAAAGGGTTCATGTTGGGAAGGTCTTATGAAAAATTGACGATGCGAAATTTGACGAAATTCTGTAGCCATTTTTGTCAATTCTGGTTTTGAGTCAAGATTCAAGATATTAAAACATTGCAGAAATATCTCATAAACGTTGGTAAAATCATGTACAGATCTAAACTTTGTATCTGGAACAACAGCACAATATGTTCTGTATGATTCCGAGTTACATATCCTAGTATCAACTGCAGACAGTACTTTCCAGTCACCATTAGGAGAGTTACTGCCAATGTAATCTTACAGACTTATCCCCATCCATTACATTCTTTATCCTTCCACCCTTCCCCTCATCCCCTTTTCTTTTCTGTACATTCTTAACGTGAATGTACCATTGCCTAAAATCACATTGTAGCGAATGGACATTAAATTAATTAGAAGAAGAAGAAGAAGAAGAAGAAGAAGAAGAAGAAGAAAGGGTCAGATTACACACTCAGAAACGTTACAAGCCTCACCCCCCCCCCACCCCCCCTACACCACCACCACCACCACAACCAAACACAAAAAGCTGGAACTGCTCATATTAATTTTCGGATTTATGGAACACATTAAAAACATAATGAACTACCGAAACATAAAACAGATAAGTACAAGGAATCATAACAGTCAATATCAGAGACCAAAAAAAGGATTAGAAGTAGACACAGAAATACAGCAAATGGCGACTTCAGAAACACAGTATAAGAAATTTCAAGACAACAAAAAAATGATACTCTATAATATATATATATATATATATATATATATATATATATATATATATATATATATATATATATATATATATCAATTCAACTATCGCAAATCAAATGAATACCAGTAGCACGAAATAAAAATAGTAATAACTGAAGCAAAAACCAAAAACGTATAACTTCGAACCACAAAGAAATCAGATCAAAGCAAAACAAGACAAACCTCTCTCTCTCTCTCTCTCTCTCTCTCTCTCTCTCTCTCTCTCCTCTCTCTCTCTCTCTCTCTCTCTCACATAAAAAATAGCTTAGGGTGGACGTAACTTGAAGCCATCAACATCATGAAACATACTTAGGACATAATTTTGTGACAGGAGCAGAGAGGGATGGTGCTGTGTGCGCGCGCGCGCGAGTGCTGTGTGTGTGTGTGTTTGTGTGTGTGTGCACACGCGCACTGTGTGTCTGGCGTACTTGGGGCTATCATGAATTCATCTTACAGGTCTGGAATTTTTTAGAAAAATATCAAAAGATTATAAGGTTCCTTATATACCTTGTTCATAACAATAATGTCTAAAAATAATATTAACAAAACTTTACCGGGGGTGGGATTGTTGTGTTGTGTCAGCACTCGTGTTCCCCGCCAATGTTATAGTCATACAGTCGATGTTATAATTTAACTCCTTAGATGGTGACCGTTTGCGCGCCTTGGATTCAGTAACAAGTCCCCAAGCTGTAAATGGGTACCTGCCTATTTAGGGTCGCGAAGGTAAAGGCGAGGGAGAGGGAAGGGCGCCTAATTTCAAAATTCTGGCCTCTAGAGAAGTTGAAGTCTCAATGCCTCTCCGCTCGTAAGGACCACATAGGCATGGGAAACCTTTACCTTTAAAGACTTCAGCATCAGCAGTGGTCAGGTGACCACCACACAAAGTGAAGACAGATTTCCAGTAAAAACCAGTGGAATGAAGGTGTATGACATGGTAATGAAGGGTAGTGGGTGGACAGAGAGAGATGGAAAGGATGGAAGGAAGGACGGACAGGGGTGGGGGTGGGATGGGGGTGAGGGCGGAGAGGGGAGGAGGCGGGAAGGTGGCTTGTTCACAGAAACACAAGAATCTTATTTTTGAGACAGACACCACAGCGAGTCACGTGTCCATGTCACATGATACATACGTAAACGTCACGTGACCAGTAGTTTTCCGGATGATGAACAGAAAAAACACACCCAAAATGGCGACAAAAAAGGCGGAAAGAGAATCATCTCCCCTTCCCCCCTCCCTCTCCCCCGCCCAAAATAACGAGAGCAACATTTGATAACCTCGCTCAGTAGCCTCTACTACATAGCCTATACTGTGTCAAGATGCACATGAACGTTACAATACAACACGACACTACTACCACTACGCACTACACAGCCTGCAGGCATCAACACATCACTCTGGTATAATTATGTCTTTGAAACGTTTACCATTGGTTACCAATATCCAAACGAAAAACGCCCGACACCCATAATTATAGAACAGATTTTATAGTACACAAATCTGAAATGTTTTTAGTTCGCAAATCTGAAATGTTTTTAGTTCACAAATCTGAAATGTCTTTAGTACACAAATCTGAAATGTTTTTAGTTCACAAATCTGAAATGTCTTTAGTACACACATCTGAAATGTCTTTAGTTCACAAATCTGAAATGTCTTTAATACACAAATCTGAAATGTCTTTAGTTCACAAATCTGAAATTAATGTCTTTAGTACACAAATCTGAAATTAATGTCTTTAGTACACAAATCTGAAATGTCTTTCCTGGCGTCTCTATATTAAATGAAGACTTGGATTTCTTGAAAATCTTGTGCTTCACAAAAGTGTATACTTGTTGATGTTTTGCTACCAAAAACCAAGCAAATAAAGGGTGAAACATAATTTTGAAAAAGATAAATGAGAAAACAAAGGAAAGAAAAGAAAAGAAAAATCAAATCAGCAAGTACCGTTTTGTGGAATTCTTGGTAATCTCATTTGCACTGTTCATCTATATATACATAATAGTGTTCCTCATACCCCACTCCCTGAATCTACACACACACGTATATTGTCATATCACACACACATTGTCATAACACACACACTCACACTCACTCACTCACACACACACTCACACTCATTCACTCACTCACTCACACACACACAGACACACACACAAACACACACACACACACACACACACACACACACACACACACACACACACACACACGCGCGCAGTTATACATTTTATGTACACCAATAGAACAGGTTCTGGGATGAATCAGTTTGCCATAATTTATTCGTGTTTTTTTTTCGTTTTGGGCATTAAAGCAAAAAACAAACAAAACCAAAAAACAACCTCCAAACAACTACATAAACAAAAACCATAGAAACATGTTGTTTGGTTTAAAGATTGTTTAGCGAACCCAGATCATTCTATTTTACGTTTATTCTGTATCATTCAATAAAGTTATCGCAAAGAATCGAAAGATTTTTTTTTTTAAATAAGGAATCTAACAATTACCAGACGACTTGGTACAAGGGTTATAGGGATTTTTCGGACTCCAGACAGCCAAAAAATCCCTAGGATGAGTTTACAATGCGCTCATTGAAAAGACTGGGACCACACAGTAGAAATTTGCTCACTTTACGGATGCGAGTTTGAGACTATTGCTCCAATTTACCCGACAAAACCCTGCAAGTGTCTGTATCACTCGGGCCCCTTTTGACACTGGAATCTTTAATTATTATGATAGCACACGTAGAGCACAGCCCTGTGACTCATTTTCAAAGGACTTGCACGTCCATACTAGCATAAATTTCATCATCGCTGATCCTCATGCAGTTAAGAAAAAATGTCTCTAATTCGGTGGCTCCGGTTATTGTTCTGGGTTTATGGTGACCTAACCTTCGGTTTTCCCCGTAGACTTCTGTGCCTGTGGTGAGTTTGTGTCAAAGCCTTCAAGGTTGGAGGTTCACGGGAGAAGGTTGTTGGAGGGACAGTTCTGGTGGTCACCATCTCGCTTGGGGGGTGGGGTGGGGGTTGGGGGGAAGGGTCTTAGTCTGGCTGAGCTATTATTACTGTCATTAGTAGAAGGCTTAGTAAGTGGTGTCCTGCATAAGTTAGCTCAGAAGAGGCACCGCACTGAGCACCACCAAAGTGACCCAGTAGCAGTAGTGCAGGGACTCCTCTGGCTGGTGGCCTCACAGCAAACTAACCTTGATACAGGCTCCCTACAGAATTCTGACTCTGAAGATAACGAATCTGAAGTATGGTTGGGGCGGAGGAGAGATTGAAATGAGCAGAGTGGGAACAAACAGAACAAGGAACGTTACAGAAGAAGATGAAGCAGCCACACACACAAAAAATGATACTGAGAATTTTAACTAGCTAAAAAAGCGATGAGAGAAAAACAAGAATGATGATCTTATGAATAGTTACGTTAACAAGGGTGGGGTTGGGGGCGAGGGTGGGAGGGGACAAGAGGATGGTGGTTCTCTCAATAACCTAGCGTTCGTTGTGGGTCATCTGTCCCGACTTAACAGCAACACACACACAAAAAAGTATGCCAGTGTCATAAAAAAACAACGACCAAACACAGCTACAAACTCGTTCTAATAAACTGTAAAATGTTGCTTTTGAAACATCAGTTCATATTCATCTTCTAAATCTTGCAGTTCTCTTTTTTCTTTTAAACTCAGGGTGGGAGTGTGGAGTGTCATTGTTCTTATTTGCTTTGTAGATTTCGCATCAACGAATATAAGCATAAAAAAACTTTTTTTGTTTTAAAGAGAAAAAACCCCAACCCTCACCCAAAATTTAAAACAAACCAAGCACATACAACTTTTCCGAAACTTTTATTGAAAACAGCACATGTTCACAGCGATACTAAAATATAAATCCTTCTTCAAATAAAGCAAAACAAAATACTTTTTTAAATGTCAAAAACTCAGCTGATAAAAAAACAAACCCAACAAACCCTGCACTTTGAAACACAAGAGTAGGCCTAAGCGGTGTGTTTACAATCTTCAGTTAAAAGTTGAAAGATGACTTTTAAAAAAACCATGACACGATGCCAGTAAATGAGGACTCCGTTGTAACTAACGATTCCCTCTTCCGGAGTTTTCAAAACCTGGTCCCAAAATGTCCACTTTGATGCCAGTGACGGGATTTCTTCATGATTGCATCTAAAGCGTCCATTTTACCAGACAAGTATTTTGTTTTTCTTTCAAAAGCGTATATATTCGTCTTCATTTACAAAGTCAAAGACAATATTTTCATTTAAAAAACAACAAAGCATACAATATGGCTGTGGGAACTAGGAATGGGAAGGGGGAAAGGGGTGTGGGGGTAGGGAGAGCAGTATATATAAATAACTAATCATCATTTATCATCATCATCATTATTATAAAATCACCCTCGTCATCAAAAATCATCACTGACAGTTGGTCATTATTATCATCAATATCATCATCAGCATCAGCATCATCAATTTTTTTGTTGTTGGAAAAGTTATACAATTTATATATATATATATAATATATACATTTTCAGAGAGTCTAGAGGCCACATAAGACATAATGGCCTCACGTACACACACACACACAAACACACACACACACTAACAAACACACGCGCACACACACTAACACACACACACACTCACACTAACACACACAATCTCTCACTGGTCAGGAACTAACCAAGTCCTCACATTCCTAAAAGTGTATACACACAATCCGGACGACACTGACTACCTCCTCCTCCTCCTATTCCTCCTCCTCCTCCTCACCTACCTGCTATCCATCACGTGGGTGAGTTTTTGACCAATAGCAGTACGAGGGAACACAGGCTGCAATGAGACCCAAGACACTGACAGACACAGTATAATGTCGTCTGCCACTCATTAAAAGGGATACATATCTATACAATATAAAACAAAGACACATCACCAAACACACAAAATATATTGCTCAGCGTTTGAAACACAATCCCCCCAAAAAAACCCCACATAAATCGATGAGCAAAGTGTTCTCGGTCAATTGTTGTTTTTGTTGTCTAAATATGAAATAACACGAAAATTCATGGAAAAAAACCAAAACTATAATTATACACACCGTAAACAGTTCATTTTTGAGATTTTTTTTTTTTTTGGGGGGGGGGGGGGTGGTGGTTCCACCACAAAGTACGCATGCAACACGTTGGTTTCAGTTTGGAAACAGAAACTACCTACAGCAAGTCATTTATTTGTCCACATACATACACACAAAAATCCCCACAAAACAAAAAAAATCCCAACAAAAAACCTGCGACTTGAATTCACAGTAAATCCTTCACAAGCATCCGCTTGTGCCGAAAAGTTTCCAAGTCCGATGCAGAGTCACTTTGAAGATGGATTGTGGCTGACGACACGACAAAACACACACACGCGCGTGCGCGCACGCACACACACACACACACACACAACACACACACACACACACACACACACACACACACAACACACACACACATACACACACACACAACCACGAAGACAAAAGTTGAACATGATGACGGTACTAATCTCTGGAGATGACGTAAACTACGTTCTTGTCATCAAAAGTTTTTTGTTTTGTTGTCTTTCTCTCCTCTCCTGACCAGAGTCCAGCGCCACCACCATCACGAGATGTCTGTTGTCAACAACTTGAAGGGATCGGGTGTGGGTGGCATTTTTGAAGAAACAGAAGAAGAAAGGGAAAAAAAATGAACTACTATTATAGTTTGTCTTTCATTTTTTCCCCTAATTATGGTCACAATAAAATCAATGTCACTGTGAAAATATAATAATGGTGGTGGTGATGGTGATGATAATAATAATAATAATAATAATAATGATAATGACAATAATAATGATGATAATAATCATAACAACAACATGAAGATAGCGATAATGATGACAATAACAACACACACACACACACACAAAAACAAACCCACAATAATTTCACGTCAGTCTCACACCACTGTCTTGAAGAGTTTCTTCACAACGTTCTTCAGAGAACCGCAGAATTGAGAAGAAACAAAAACAAAACCAAAACCAACCAACCAACCAACCAACTAACCAACAAACAAACATCTTTTCATTTTTTTTACAGGGCAAACCAGCCACAGTCTAGTCCACTCCTGTCCAGTCCATAGCAGCCAACCCATCATCATCACACTGTCCTTTCTCTTTCTTTCTCTTTCTCTGACCACCACTCTAAATCTCTGTGTGTCCTGCCAGCCAATCTGGGTCAAAACTTTGACATCACGTGGGAACAACAGAGTGGATGGAGGTGTTGGGAGGTGGGGATAGGGTGGTGGTGGGGGTAGGGTGTTGGTGGGGGTGGTGGGTGAGGGGGGAGGAGGGACGAAAAGGAATCTGTAGGTTTATCAATCCATGAATTAAAAAAAAAAAAAAGACAAAGAAGAAAGAAGAACAGATGAGAGAGAGAGAGAAGAGAAGAGGAGAGAGAGAAGAAAAGAGAGAGAGAAGAGAAGAGAAGAGAGAGAGAGAGAAGAGAGAGAGAGAGAGAGATGAGAGAGAGAGAGAGAGAGAGAGAGAGAGAGAGAGAGAGAGAGAGAGAGAAGAGAAGAGAGAGAGAGAGAGAGAGAAGAGAGAGAGAGAAGAAGAGAAGAGAGAGAGAGAGAAGAGGAGAGAGAGAGAGAGAGAGAGAGAGAGAGAGAGAAGAGAGAGAGAGAGAGAGAGATAGAGAGAGAGAGAGAGAAAGAAAAAGGGGTGGAGGAGAAGTAAGAAAAAATAAATCCACTACCAACCAAACTGACTGTTGAGGTTAGAAAAAAAAAGTCTCTCGCTTTTTTCTAAACAAAAAAACCCCAAAATGCCCCCTAAAACCAAAGTACCGGCATGACATCATCCTTCCAAAGTGATGACGCACCAGCCACTACCTGACGTCATCCTTCCAAAGTGATGACGCGCCAACCACTACCCGGCGAGACGTCATCCTTCCAAAGCAATGACGCGCCAGCCACTACCCGGCGTGACGTCATCCTTCCAAAAAGTGATGACGCGCCAGCCACTACACGGCGTGACGTCATCCTTCCAAAACAATGACGCGCCAACCACTACCTGGGGAGACGTCATCCTTCCAAAACAATGACGCGCCAGCCATCCTTCCAAAAGTAAATGACGCGCCAGCCACTAACCCACCCCCTGATGATGACGATGATGGCAAAAACAATCCTGTTGCTTCCAGCAAGCAAGCAAGCATCCTCCTCATCATCACTACACCACACCACCACACCATCCCACCCCCCCCCCCTCCCCCTTCTCCCTCACTTCCCCCCCCCCCCTCAACCACCTCAAACACCACCACCACCCTCAAACACCACCTCCTCAATGGCGTCAGCAGGCGCTGTTCATGTGCACCGGGGCAGCCACGCCCACGCCCACGCCCACGCCCGGTTGAGGGTACCAGGAGGCGTAGGGGCTCATGTAGGAGTGGTTGACAGCGTGGCTCTGCCCCACGTGCTGCTGATGCATGTCCGACCACGAGGGCTGCGGGGGACTCATGGACGCCGACACGGGCAAGAGCGGGGTACTACTGCTAGGAGGGGGGCCCCCGTGCACCGACGCCACGCCGCCTGGAGGCCCCATCCCGTGCGGGGTCGCCGACTGCGGGGGGAGCTCTCCTGGCGGCGACATTTGCTGCTGTTGTTGTTGCTGTTGCTGTTGTTGCTGTGGGGTGGGTGGGGTGGGGTGTACGTGTTGTTGCGGGTGGGGCGGGGTGTGTTGCGGGTGCTGGGAGAGCATGACCGGTGGGCGAGGGGGCCGAGCCCATGGGGGGCCCGTTGGGGGGCTGGCCCCCTGGGCCCCCGGGGTTGCCCAAGGGCGGTCCCGGCGGGGTGCCGCCCTGCTTCATGATTTTCTTGTACTTGGAGCGGCGGTTCTGGAACCAGATTTTCACCTGCAAGCAGAGAAGAGAGAAGAGAGAGAGAGATATATAAAAGAAACAACCAGAAGGTGAGGGTTGATCGATTTTGATGTTGTTGTTAGTGTGTGTTAATGATGATAATGACAATGACACAATTTTTGTTTATTTCGAGGATAATGAATAAGCACCCATGTGCTTTTTTTTTACATCCAGTCCCCGTCTTAGGGATATAAGCGAGAGAGAGAGACAGAGAGAGATAGAGAGAAGATAGATAGATAGATGAGAGGAGAGAGAGAGAAGAGAGAGAGAGAAGAGAGAGAGAGAGAGAGAGAGAGAGAGAGAGAGAAGAGAGAGAAGAGAGAGTGAGTGGAGTGTGGTGTGTGTGTTGTGTGTGTGTGTGTGTGTGTTGTGTGTGTGTGTGTGTGTTTGGGGTGTGTGTGTTGTGGTGTGTGTGTGTGTGTGTGTGTTGTGTGTGTGTGTGTGTGTGTGTTGGGGTGGATTGAACCTAAGACTGTTCGAGGTTTTTGTCCACCTGCTGGACTGAGATGGGTTGTAAGTGTGTGTGTTTTTTTAATTTTTAATCCAGGAGCTAGTCTATCATTGACAAACAGTGATGCACGTTGAGAAGATATATATATATATATTATATATATATATTTTATATATATTATAAATATATATATATATATATATATATATATCACATACAATGAGACAGGATAGCTGAAATAAATCATCCACAGGGAAAGCGCAGACATATCAAACATCAATTCGTCCATCATTCTTTACCAGTCTCACGATAGCAGAACTATAATATAATAATATAATAATAATAATAATAATAATATAAATAAAATGAATAATTATATAGGACTGAATCTTGATAGAGAAAAATAGAAGGTGGAATTTATATAGCATGAACTTTCTAAATAACATAAAGAATTTCAGAAGTTGTATGCGCTCAACATCATTACACCTCTGCTACTTTCCTCATCCTACAAATCACAGTTTAGTACACACACCACACACACACACACACACACACAGACACAACACACACTATGATATACTATGGATACTATGATAATATGTGCCACCAACTTATCTGGAAAAATATCATGATTTCTTCTACTGTAGTTTTAACTTTTTCACTCAAATTCTCTGGGGGGGGGGGGGGGGGTGGGGGGGTGTTGAGATAGTCACACATTTTGAATTGGAATTTCGACGTTGATGGTTGGTAACATGGGATTATGTGGGAAATTACCGCATACGCAAACTGCCGTTCTACTGCATGTTTGTTACTTTTGGTGTGTGTGTGTGTGTGTGTGTGTGTGTGTGTGTGTGTGTGTGTGTGTGTGTGTGTGTGTGTGTGTGTTGTGTGTGTTATTCCGTCTTCTCTGTGAAAATGGTACTTGCTGAGTGTACAGTTTGAACTTTCATAATATGGTGAGGTTCCCTCTAAAAAGGAATCCTAGGGTATATTATTATTGTCTTTGGAAAAAAAAAGAGAGAGATCAAATTGTGAACGAGAGACGTTAATGAAATCCCACCACTTGAGAGAGAGAGAGACAGAGGCAGAGAGAGACGGAGACAGAGAGAGACACACAGATACAAATAGAGAGAGACACACACACACAGACAAAGAGAGACAGACAGAGGAGACAGACAGACAGACAGAACACACACACATTCCCACACATGATTCTCACGGTCATTCCCCTGCCCTCTCCACCCACGCCCCACACACCCACCCATCCCCACCCTGCTTCCACCCACCCCACAACTTAACCCCCCCCCCCCACCACACCACCCTCCACCCCAACTTTAAAAAAACCACCAACCACCCTGAAATATTTTATAAACACACCTTACTCTTAAAGTGACTAATCGGAAAATATCACCCTTCCTTTGTTTTCCAGAAGCGGTGATTGGTTAATTCAGACTATTGTCTTCCAAAAGGTAAACGGGGTAGGTGCTTCCTTCATTCCTTCCTTCTCACAAGTATCGGGGGGGGGGGGGGGGGGGGGGGGGGGGGGGGGGGGAAGGGGGGGGGGGGGGGGGGGGGGAGGGGGGGGAAGGGGTGAGGGGGGAAGGAGGAGGAGGGGAGGGGAAGGAGGGGGGAGGGAGGGGGGTTTTGCTTGCTGACCGTCAATCGGGGCCCCCAAAGACCCTTCATTTTGGAGACTCAGGAGGGTTGGTAGAGCATACCGTGCAATTTTGGGAGCGATACCGCCGCTGCCGGGTAGACTCACACCAGTATTATCTGCAACCCGATTCAAAGGGGGAGCTCTGAGAAGAGAAAGAGGAGAGCAGAGAGAGAGAGAGAAAGAGAGAGAGAGAGAGTAAAGAGGAGAGAAGAGAGAGAGAGAGAGCTCCCTGTGCAATTAACTATCACCCAATTCCAGGTTTCTGTTGGGGAATCGGGCTCCGTTTAACTTCAAGAAAGAAAAGAAAGAAAAAAAAAAGAAAAGAAAGGAAGGAACTGAAACTCCCCCCCCTCCCCTCCCCCCTCCTCCTACCCCAAACCCCCCCCCAAAAAAAAGAAAGAAGAAGAAGAAAAGACAAAAAACAAAAGGAAACAAAAAGAAAAAAAGAAGAACAAATGGAAGAAGAACAAAAAGAAGAAAAGAAAAAGAAGAAAAAAGGAATAATAAATGACAAGTTAGAAAGAGAGGGGGAGAGGGAGGAGAGAGAGTGGGAGAGGAGAGACAGAGACATATATTTTAGAGAGAAAAAGAGACAGAGAAGACACACAGACAGAGACTGACTCAGAGATTTCAGAGACACATAGACAGAGACAGACACATATAGACATTAATAAAAAATCCCACCCCTGAGAAAAAAGAGAAAAGAGACAGAAAAAAGAGACACAGAGAGAGACAGAGACATAAACAGAGAGAGAGAGAGAGAGAGAGAGAGAGAGAGAGAGAGAGAGAGAGAGAGAGAGAGAGAGAGAGAATGTAAAGCTTTAAATAAAAAAAATTCCTTGTGGTTTTGGGTATCCCTTGAAATCTGTTATCAGAGATTCCGTTTTTACTCTTGCACATACCTGAAGTTAAAAATATGGTGGTGTTAGAATAATAATTAATGTGTACACATTAACATATTGGGGCTTTAACCTTGTTTTCTCCTACCCTCCCCCCCCCCTTACCCTGTCGTATTTTCTTTCTCTTATCTTCCGTAACACAAATGCAGAGGCGAGGATGTGTTTGAGAGAAAAAGAAGCCGTTTCGTGGTTGTATTTTACACTGGTTGTCTCTTTTTTGTGTTTTGTTTTGGTGGTTGTGGTAAAGATAGACAGACAGTAGACAGCGAGATAGATGGATAAATCTATCTATCTATCTATCTATCTATACATATATATATATATCTAGAGAGAGAGAGATAAAGAGAGAGAGACAGACAGACAGATATATATACATACATACATACTTCGAATAAAAATAACTTTATACAAATTAGGGAATCCGAGAGCAATTATCAGCGACCCAAAGGTTTAAAATTAAAACCAAGTAGCGAACAACATCAACAACAACAACACCAACACCACCATCAACACCACCAACAACAACAAACCACAAATGC
>CM054159.1:36358225-36365725 GCA_028751875.1 Rapana venosa | reverse complement strand
ACCGGCACACAATGGCCTACTCTTCCCAAAAGCGGAACGGGTGTTAACGTGTGCGCAATATGTTCTGCGTGCGTTGGCACAGGGGACCTCGGTTTATAGTCTCATTCGAAGGATTTGAGAAGAGAGGGAGAGAGAGAGAGAGTGAGAGAGAATAAATGAATGTCAGACAGACAGAAATACACATGAAATAAATTATCTTTATTTTCCAAGGGTTACAGAGTAAGTATTCATACACTTTTTACAAGAGATAGAGAAAGAGAGAGAATGAGAGAGAGAGACACACACACACATACACACACAGAGGCACACAAGACACACAGAGATATAGAAAACGAGAAAAAAAATTTTTTAAAGGTTATCCTACAATCCTAGCGCTTGCTTCGTTGCCAGCCAAGGATCCTCAAACAAACCATCCAACAAACAAACAATCCCCGTTATATCCCCCCCCCCCCCCCCGCCCCCCCACACACACACACACACAAACGCCATACAAGGCGAGACGAGAGAGAAAGAAATAAAAATCACCACACACACCAAAAAAAAAGACAGAGAAATAAATGGTCACAGCAAAACCAAACAACACCTTTGTCATGCCATGCCATGCCATTCCGCCATAAATTCACCTCCCCCCCACCCCCCTCCAGCCTTCCCCTACCCCCAACCTCCTCCACTCACCACCCCCACCCCCCCCCCCCCCCCCCCCCCCCCCCCCCCGAACATTTTTTACCCAAACACACACAAACACAGAAGCTCTAAGCAAAAGGGAGGCCAAACGAAGGAGCCAGCCAATAGGAAAGCCGCTTGCTTTTGGTCGCTTTTGCTGCAAAGTTCGCTTGCAAAGGCCCAAGCCTTAGTAAGGGCGGTATCTAAACGATCGATTGGACAACTCACTGGCAGAGATTGGAAGGAAGAAAGAAAGAGATCGAGCGAGCCAGAGAGAGAGCGAGAGAGAGAGAGCGAAGAAGCGAGAGAGAGAGAGCGAGAGGGAGAGAGAGAGGGAGGGAGGGAGAGAGGCTGCACACTGCTAACTGCCTTCCCCCCCCCCCCCTCCCCCCTCTCTCCCAACCCCCTTCAGATAGTTTTGAAGAGAAGAAGAGACTGCACATGCTAACTGTTCTTCTTCTTCTTCCTTCTCTTCTCTCTCTCTCCTCTCTCTCCCCTCTCTCTCTCTCTTCCTCTCTCCCCTCATCTCGTCTCTCTCTCTCCTCATCTCTCTCTCTCTCCTTTTCTCTCTCTCTCTCTCTTGCGAGACTGTATAAGTATTGGGTAATTATTATTAAGATGTATCCCTAACGGGCGGGGACTGGATGTAAAAAAGCACATGTGTGCTTATTCATTATCCTCGAAATAAAAGAATTTGTCATTGTCCTCTCTCCTGTCGCTCTGTCTCTTTTTCTCTCTCTCTCTCCTCTCACTCACCACCTCTCTACTCATCTTCCCAGCCAACCCACCTACCATCCCCCCCTCCTACTCTCCCCCCCCCCTCCCATACCCTCCCCCCCCCGCCCCCATCCCAACACTCCCTTCCGTTGCCATCAAAATGTCCACTCTCTTTCGCGCTGAGGGAGAGCAGACTGAAAGAAAGAAACAGGCAATTACCAAACTGCGGAAGAGAAAAAGACAGACAGAAAGAAAAACAGAAAGAACAGAATAGAGAAAGGGAATGGGGGTAAAGAAAAAAAAAGAAGAAGAGTGTAGTGGGTTTGGTTGGCCAAAGGAATGGATGGATGGATGCATGGATGGATGGATGGATGGTTCGATACAAAATGGCTAACTGTGATGTATCGAGAAAGCTGGGATGGGAAAAGTACTTTGGAAGGGAGGAAGGGAGGGAGGGAGGAAGGAAGTATCGTTTTTGTGGGTCGCTAGTTTATTATATTATGTTACCAGAAGTGTTGGGTTGGTTTTTTCCCCCGTGGGATTTTTTGGGGGAAAAATCAAAGAACGCGCGTGTTTGATATTGTGATATTATATATATATATATATATATATTATATATATATATATATATATATATAATATATATATATATATATATATATATATATACAAAGAAAAACGATACATACAAGAAGAGAAATTCGATACATGCAGTATCTTTTCTATAAAAAAAAATCTGATTTCAGAGTGCTTTGTTCCACGATTGACTAGTTTGATATCGCCAAAAAAGGAGGAGGAGAGAAGAAGAAGAAGAAGAAGAAGAAGAAGAAAAGAAGAAGAGAAGAAGTAGAAGAAGAAGAAGAAGAAGAAGAAGAACAAGAACAAGAACAAGAAGAAAAAGAAGAAAAAGAAGGAAATACCACTTCCAACTCTTTCAGAAACTACTGCCAAGACAAACCAGCCAAAAACTAAACACGATATGACATGCGACTATAGTGGGGTGGGGGGGAGGAAGCTATATCATCAACTATTTGAAGAATGCTTTTGAACCATTTTTATCGCGCCTTGTGCTTCCTTCTCTCATCCGGGCGCGGCCTGACTTGTCAGGCGCTTAACGACAGCCTGACGCATTTTCGCTCATATAACGGACAACAATAGTTGCTGTCTGAGCGTTCAACGACGACGACGACGACGAAGAAGATCCCACCATCTTCTTCAACTTAGTAAAATAGCAAACGGAACACAGTCATACAACACTTGACATACTAAAACTCAGATCAAGTATATACGCGTCTCTCTCTCTCTCTCTCAATTTCTCTCTCTCACTTTCTCTCTGTCTCTGTCTCTGTCTCTTTCTCTCTCTCTCTCTCTTTCTTTCTCTCTCTCTTTCTCTCTCTTCTTTCTTTCTTTCTTTCTCCTCTCCTCCTCTCTCTCTCTCCTCTCTCTCTCTCTCGCTGCTAATCTCTCTCTCTCTCTCTCTCTCTCTCTCTCTCTCTCTCTCTCTCTCTCTCTCTCTCATTCTCCCTCTCTCTCTCTTTCTTTCCCAGTGGTTAGAACATTGCGCTCGCAATCTGACGACCCGGGTTCGATTCCCGTTCATGGTGATATTTTCCCCTGGAGTTAACATCAGTGCAGACTCCACTCTCCCCAAAAGTCCTTCGGATGAGACTAGAAACCGAGGCCCCGTGTGCGAACGCACGCAGAACATCTTGCGCACACGTTAAATCCTGTTCCGCTTTTCGGAAGAATAGGCTATTGCGTGCCGGTGGGAATAGATGACATAATTTACAAAACCGCATACACACGGGGACTGGATGTAAAAAAGCACATGGGTGCTTTTTCCATTATCCTCGATATAAAAGAATAAATAAAAAGAATAATAAATCTCTCTCTCGTTGGAAGATGGAAAGGGAACTGACACAAAAGCATTGACGAGAGACGGGTAGAAATTATCATCAACGAAAAGTTACTAACTGGGATGCCGATTCAGGCTGTAAGAGGCATGTTTAAAAAATGTCCGGCCTACCTGCCTACACAAATCAATTGTCTTTGAAACCAAATGATCCTCTCCGCTACCGTCAATACAGACGGCAAACACTCGAGCGCCATCAAAACAGAAACGGAACGGGAACGCAACGAAACGCCATTGAGCGGAATATCTCTAAATCAAAGCCTCCAGAAATGTATCGCGCCAAAAAAACCACCAAACAAACACACAAGCGGCAGTAAAAAGACAAGCAAACACAACAGCAGACGACAACACACACACACACCAGAGAGAGAGAGAGAAGAGAGAGAACACACACACACACAACACAACAGTTCCTCCCCCCTCCCTCACCACCACCACATCACACACAGCCCCCCCCCCCCCCCCCCTTCCCGACCCACCCCCCTCACCACACACACACACACACCAAAAGACAAACACAAACAGAGAAAACTCCCATGAATGATACTCTAACGAACTCTGACCAAAAAAAAACCGAACACAAAAAACCCAAACAAACACCAAACCCAAGAATCCGACAGCCCTGGAAGAAGAAGAAGAAGAAGAAGAAGAAGAAGAAGAAGAGAAGAAGAACAAGAAGGAAGAAGAGAACAAAACACAACACACACAACAACACACACACACAACACACACACACACACACACACAAATCCATATAACTCAAATAGCCATAGGCGTTAGACACATCCTTGTCCTACGCCTTGTCAATCAATCCCTGCCTGCCTCTCTCTCTCTATCTCACTCTCTCTCTCAGGGGGGATGGGGGAGCGGGGAGGGCTGGGCTGAGATTTTGTGTTTGCCTGAGCGGAGGGGCTATTGTCACCCAAGGGTCCCTAAGGGGAGAATGGCCCTAACGAGCTAACTCCTCGAGCCCTTAGGCGGTCGCCCCCCGTCAATTGATTAGCCCGACAAGTTGATGGCGCTTTCAACATCAATATTTGATCAGGGCTTTTCAACCGCCCGCTGTCTCCTCAGCGCCGTGGATCGGATACAACACTCACAGACACACAGATACACATACACACACAGACACACACACAGACAGACACAGACACTGACACACACACACACGCACAGTGCCAGGCCCCATAGCGCCTGACAAGGTGAGAAGATGGCAATCTGTGGGCTGGTTTTGGAGGTTGTGTTTGGTTTGAGTAAATTATTTATGTATTTAGTTAGTTGCCCCCCCTTGTTGGTGCTGTGTGGAAGTGTGGAAGGTGGTGTTTTTTGTGTGTGTGTGTGTGTGTTGTTTTTTTGGGGGGTCGGGGCTAAAGGATTTTGTTTGATTTGTTGGGTTTTTAAAAAAAACATTTCTGTTCAGTTTTCTTTTTTGTTGTTTTTTATTGTTTGTTTCTTGTTGTTTTGTGTTGTGTGGGGTGGGTTTTTTTTTGGGGGGAAGGGGGGTATTTCTGTGTGTGTGTGTGTGTGTGTGTGTTATTTTTGTTGTTTTGTTTCTTACTTTGATATCATTATTTTAGAGGTTTATCTTTTTATAATATATATAATTATATATATATATATATATAATATGTATGTATCATGTATGTATGTATATATAAATATATAATTATATTTATATATGTGTGTGTGTGTGTGTACCACACCTACCACTACTACTTCTACTACTTTTTCTGCTACTTCTACGACTTGTAATGAAAATAAGAAAAAGAAAGACTGTGTTCCACATCCAGCCACCCAGCCACCCATCCATTAATACAAGTTTGCTTTTCCAATACGATAAAAATCAAACAAAAACAAAACACAGTTTAAAAACTTAATCACAAGATCGCCTACAATAACACCTTAGTCACCTGCTGTTCAGACCCAACCGTCAACACACCCCTTTAAAAAAAAAACCCAACTCTACTGCCAAGGGAAATTACTCTTGCGGCGGCTTCCGTACCGGAAGCCCGGGACGAAAGAGAAAACCAAGATGGCGGCGGTTACCGCGCGCGCGCTGGAAGTAGAAAAAAGAAACCGATGAATAATGCACAACTTTATTCGCTCACCCCGTGTCAATTTTAGCAGGTAGGCGCGAAGTTAAGATTGAAGTGCAATGTGTGTTATCATGTTCTTTTAAGTCGACTGCATCTTGCGTGGTGTAGGCCAAAAGAAAAGAGCTTAGAGAAGAAGAAGAACAACAAGAACAAGAACAAGAAGAAGAAGAAAGAAAGAAAGAAAGAAAATGGTTGATTCATAACTTGACTTGCGACAACACACATGGATACGTTGGTGAAACGGGGCCAATTCGCAGAGAACAGAACTGGATGAACTATTTTGAAGAAGCAGGGTTGTAGTTTCGCGTGTATGTGTGTGTGTGAGGGGGGGGGGGGGGGGGGGGGGGGGGGGGGGAGGAGGGAGGAGGAGGAGAGAGAGAGATGTGCACAAACCAGTCTTGTGTGTAAAAAGCTGGTGGGTGGTTTTAAAGGAGGCTGCGAAGGCTGGTTGCAAAGGAAAAAAATAATATGAAAGGGTAGCTTTATGAGGGATAGTCTTGTTCTTATTTCTTCTTCTGCTTCTTCTTCGTCGTCGTCTTCTGAATGTAGTGTTTGATCTTCTTAAAGCGTGTAGTTATGAAGATACGCCCTTTCTTCAGGTAAAGATATGGTAAGATCAGAGATAAAGGACACACACACATACATACAAGGAATGAAAATGGGGAGAGAGAGGGAGAAGGGGGGGGGGGGGAGAGAGGGGGGATGAGATAGGGAGAGAATGACAGAGAAAGAGAGTAACAGAGAGAGGGAGGGAGAGAGAGAGATGAGGAGGGAGAGAGATTGAGAGAGAGGAGAGAGAGAGAGAGAGAGAGAGAGAGAGAGAGAGAGAGAGAGAGAGAGAGAGAGAGAGAGAGAGAGAGAGTGGCAGAGATATATTTATATTTATTTATATTTATTCTTTTATATCGAGGATAATGGAATAAGCACTCATGTGCTTTTTTACATCCAGTCCCAGTGTGTATGCGGTTTTGTAAATTTTGTCATCTGTTTCCACCGGCACACAATAGCCTACTCTTCCGAAAAGCGGAACAGGATTTAACGTGTGCGCAAGATGTTCTGCATGCGTTCGAACACGGGGGAAAGAGAGGGAGAGAGAGAGAGCGAGGGAGAGAGAGAGAGAGAGAGAGAGAGAGAGAGAGAGAGAGGAGAGAGAGAGGAGAGAGAGAGAAGGGGAGAGACAGAGAGGGAGAGAAAGAGGTTTAAGATACGAATAATGATAGGCTGGAGAAAAAAAATTTCCACCAAGGCGAGCTTTTTCGGGCTAAAGAAATGAACCTACCATTATCTGTTCTTTGTTTGTTATTTTGTTTGTTTGTTATTTTTTCTGAGGAGAGGGATGGTCCCTTTTTCTACTTTTTGTTTTTTTTATAAAAATGTTTTTAACTTACACTGGCAGAAAGAAAAATCTATCTACGTATAAATCAACCAACTGCTAGCAAGATGTTACTCTCAAAATGCATTTCAGATAATTATTAATTATTATGAGAGTGGTAGAGAGGAGGCTTGATGTGCAAGAGAACTCATTATCAGCTTGTGTTGTTATTGGGTTTTATTTTTCTATTTTAGATTTTTAATTTCTATTTCCCTGTCAGCAACTACGATGGGATAGAATCACGTTCTGGAATACTAAAATAAAGAATATTTGTTTTCCTTAAAGTTTGTTATTGATCTATAGTAAGTGTGGCAGGATGGTTAAGACGTTCGCCTGCCAACAAGTAAACCGTGAGGTCCTGGGTTCAATTCCCAGCCTCGCCCTTTCTTCCCTTTTTGACAAAAACCATCAAACTGAATGTCAAAGTCCTTCGCATGAGACTATAAACCGAGGCCCCGTGTGCGAACGCATGCAGAACATCTTGCGCACACGTTAAATCCTGTTCCGCTTTTCGAAAGAGTAGGCCATTGTGTGCCGGTGGGAACAGATGACAAAATTTACAAAACCACATACACACGGGGACTGGTTGTAAAAAAAAAAGCACATGAGTGCTTATTCCATTATCCTCGAAGAAAAAACAAAAAGTCATCTGCGCGCTTTGATTTGTTGCTTTACCAGATTCAGCGCTAAATAAATTCCATACATAATTATTATTATTATGCATATACGATAAAAAATTT
>CM054159.1:36348225-36355725 GCA_028751875.1 Rapana venosa | reverse complement strand
TACGCCAAAGCGAAGTGCCAGGCTATGAAAAAGCCGGCTGCCGAACTATCATTATTATTATTATTATTACTATTATCATTATAAACATCGCGAGCCTCATATGTGTAAATGTTAGAGGGATAGCCCAGCTGGCATCATTATCTTCGAGTGGACCAATTCCACAGTCGCTCGTTCTGCTATTTGGGGGTCCAACGATGGTTGGGCGTTCCGTGATGAATAATTATAGCATCAGCTGAAGACTCAACGAGGTCTGGAACTGCTGCTCTGTGTGTTTTCTTTGGTTTGTGTGTCTGTGTGTGTGCAAACAGTTTTTCCACATCATTGCTGAAGTGTGATAGCTGAGAGTGTGGGTGGGTGTCTAGGCTTGTCTTTGTACGTGTGGTGTGGGGGGGTGGAGGGGGGGGGGGGGGGGGAAGAGAGAGTACCTGTGTGTGTGTGTGTGTGTGTGTGTGTGTGTGAGAGAGAGAGTACGTGTTGTGTGTGTGTTTGTGTGTGTGTTGTGTGTGATGAGTGAGTTAGAGTCTGTGTGTGGTGAGTAGGTGTGTGTGTGAAGTAGAGGTGGTGTGTGTGTGAGTGTGGTGTTGTGTGTGTGTGGTGTACGTGTGTGAGTACGTGTGTGTGTTGTGTTGTGAGAGAGATCTAGATGAGAGTAGAGAGTACGTGTTTGTGTGTATGTGTGTGAGTCGTGCGTATGTGTGTGTGCGTGCGGTGTGCGCGTGCGTGCGTGCTTGGTGTGTTAGTTCTTCATTAACGTCATTTTCCTTCCAAAAAGTCAATATCTGCTGTGTGTGTGTCTGTGTGTGTGTAGTGGTGCGGACGCGTGCCCTGCATGCTTGTGTATGCACTTAAAGAACCTAGTGCTTATCTTCCCTCTCACTGACTGAAACAAATTTCTCTGTAACATCAACAAATCTTCTTGTACAAAATTGTCAAAACGTGAGTTAAGTGGTTTGCGGTTTTACCATCCACAGCATTTGTTTTGAACACACTGTTTGGCTGTATGTGGGAATTGGGGTACATAGGACTGAGTGCTGCGAAAACAGACGGAAGAATGGAAATGGAAGAATGAAAGTGGGGAGGGGAGGGGAGGGAGAGAGAGAAGGCGGAGCGCTGTGTATGCCTACCGCTTATCTCGTCTTCCTATCCCTGAGACTAATATTTATATTCTTGAGCATCATTTCTGTACTGGACAAATTTCTTTTCTACCCGTCTGTAGATATTCTTGGTTTGCGTTTATCAAATATTCCCTGTCTTTGTTTTTCCTATTTTCTTTTTTACAGAGACAACTTTTCATCCATAATATCACTTTTCTATTTGCGTGTATACATTCTTGGTTTGTATATATATATATATATATATCGAAAATTCCGATTTTGTTTTGACTATTTTTCTTTTCCAGAGAAAACTTGTCATCCACTCTACTTTTCTACCTAAATTCTTGGTTTGTATTTAACGAAAATTCCACCATTGTTTTGGTTCTCTTTCTTTCCCTGAAAACTTTTCAACCACATCCCTTTTCCATCTGTATACATACGTTTGTGGTTTGCTTTTATCGAAAATTCTACCTTTGTTTAGCATATCTATCTTTGTTTTGCCTATCTTTCCAAAGAAAACTTTTTATCCATACTACCACCTGTATACATTCTTGATTTGCCTTTACTAAAAAAAAATTCACATTTGTTTTTCCTATTTTTCTTTCCAGACAGAAATTTTCACCCACACCACTTTTCTACCTGTAGACATACATTCTTGATTAAGATGTACCGAAAATTCCACCTTTGTTTTCCTCCTCTTTCTTTCTGAAGAAATGTTCCTCCGCACTACTTTGCCATCTACACATTCTCGTTTTATCTCACCAAATACGCCACCTTCGTTTTTCCCCTATCTTTCTTTCCCACAGAGAAATTCTCATCTCGTCTGTTTTGGTTGTTTGGTCGTTGTGTAAAATCTCACACTTTTTGATTTTGTGGTTAAACACTTTTGGTTGTGCCGGGTATGCGAACTACCAACTGGGGTAAAAATGTAAAGGTGTCCCATAACCTTTAATTTCGTAGGAGAACGAGGCATCAGAGACCTCAACTTCTCTAAGGGGCCAGCATATTGAGGGCGGCGGCGCCCATCTCCTCTCCCTCGCTGCTTTACCTTCCCTGACCCTAAAGAGGGCAGGTACCCATTTACAGCTGGGTGAACTGTACTGAAGCCAAGATGTGGCACAAAGTCACCCATCCAAAGTGGTAACCACGCTCGACGCTGCTTAAACTTTGACAAGGGGGGAAAGCGAGTGCTCTTCTGATCACTGAGCTATCCCATCCCCTCCCTCTCTCCTGGGGTACTTAGCGTAAGCATAGTGGCTGTTTATGTTTTCATAGTAGGGGTAGGGTGCTGGTTACTGGGTACGTTCTTCTCAATATTTATGGTCCTACCTACCCACATAAACACACACATACTCATGCACTCACACACACACGAGCAAACACATAAATAATAATAATAATAATAATAATAATAATAATAATAATAATAATAATAATAATGATGATGATGATGATTTATGGAATTTATATAGCGCTGAATCTTGTAAAGCAACAAATCAAAGCGCTCAAAAGGTGTCCCATACACACACACACACACACACACAACACAACACACACACAACACACACACACACACACGAGCACACACAACACACAACACACAACACACACACTCACATACACACACACACGACAAACACACACGAACACACACACACACGACACACACACACAACACCACACACACACACACTCACACACACACACACACAACACACACACACACAACGAACACACACACACACACAACACACACACACACACACACACACACACACACACACACACACACACACACACACACACACACACAACACACAACACACACACACACACACAACGACACACACGAACACACACACACACACACACACCCACACACACACACACACACACCACACACACAACACACACACACACACAGACACACACATAGGGCCTTACAGTGAATGACCACTTGTCTGGACACAGACTCTGTAGTGACACCTCCAACCCCCCCCCCCCTCCCCCGCTCCCCCCCCCCCCCCCCACCAGCACCCCCCCCCCCCCCTTCCCTCCCTGACACCCAGAGCTTAGACCTAGCGCCTTCCAAAAGCAGACGGACAAGTTAGCTAGCGCCGTTGACCAGACAGACCGACAGACAGACCGACGGACAGACCGACAGACAGACTGACACTTGCAGGCGACAGGGTGAGAGGGTGTGGGGGCAATTACTGTCATCTTAGGTGTGACCCTCATCACACCCCCTTCTTCCCCAATCTCCTTCATTTCTCTCTCCCCCCCCCCCCCCCCCCCACCACAACACACACTTCCCCTCCCTTCCCTCTCCGGTAGTTCCATCCCTCCCCCCCCCCTCCACTACCCTGGTCCATACCCCACACGACACTTTCGCTTTTCTTGTATTAGTTCAGTACCCTTTATAGTCCTTTTGTCCATCGTTTCTGTCTGTTGTAGTAACAGCAAGTTTTCCGTTTTGCTTGTTCATAATGACATTTGGTGTAGACTTTCTTTTTGTTTTGTTTTTCTCCCCCCCCCCCCCCTTTTTCTCCTTTTTCTTTCGTTTTCAGTCGCATTTGCACCCCCACCCGCTCCAAAAAGAGTCGACATATGTCACAGTCTGCTGGCTCCCACAGGTAGAGTTGTGATCATTAATAATAAATAATAAGAATTATAAGAACTAGATGTAGGAATGCATATTTAATTGGATTTTTAGTGTCAATGAAATAGATTAACAGATAAAGCCCCCCCCTAAAAAAAACCACAATGTGTTAAATGAAATGAAAAAATAGATAACAAAGCCCCCCCACCCCCCACCCCCCCTAATAAATAGGTAAATTAAATATTATGTTCCACCCCATCACTACTTTAAAAAAAAACTTTTATCCTTTTTATATCGAGGATGTCATGGAATAAGCACTCATGCGCTCCCTGCTTCCTTTTTAAAATAAAAAAATCCAGCAGTCCTCTGTGTGCATGTGGTTTTCTTTTTTTTACATTCCAGGTCCCGTGTGTATGATGTGCTATTCCTTTAGTTTTACTCCAGTCCCCGTGTGTGTGTGTTATGCGGGTGGTTTTGACATTTGTCGGTCCGGTTCCCACCAGCACACAAGGCCTCTGTAGTAGAAGGAAACCAGAAGAAGAGCGCTCTCTACCTTCCATCTTTTGCCAGCTTCAGCCAAGAATGAGGAAGAAAGAAGCCAGGCAAAAAGTCCTACCCCCAGTATCCAGTCATGTTAATTATATAACAACCTGCTATCTGCCGCTCCCCACCCCCACCCCTCTTCCCCCCTCCCACTCCCCAACCCCTACCCCCTTCATCCTCAATCCCTGCCAAACCAACGGGACAACACCACCCCCACCCTCCCCACCCTTTCCACCACCGATTCCCCACCCTCCACCGCCCCTCCCTCAGGTCCTTCTGACTGACGATCAGAACCCCCCCACCCCTCCCCCCTCCTCTTCCTCTCCCCCTTACCCCTCCACACAACCCCACCCCCACCTCAACCTCCCCGCTCCTTCTAAGAACGCTTTGTGGTTTTGCATGATGTTGCCAGAACACTTCTTCTTCTCCTCCCACAGCAGGCCAAAACATCAGGCTGAAGCACACCTCTCCCTAGGGAAACCAGAAGCAGTGCGCGATGCGTGAGAAGTGACGAGGTAGTTACGGAGAAATGCCGAGGAGTGTTACTGGGGAGAAGGTGACGAGGAGTGGGGGGAGAAAGTGACGAGGAGTTACGGAGGAAGTGCCGAGGAGTGGGGAGAAGGCCGAGGAGAGTGCGAAAGAAGTGCCGAGGAGAGTTGCCGAGATGTGCCGGAAAAAGGGTGCATGAAGGGACCTACTCTCCTCCAACTTTTCTGGTGGAACGATTGCCGATGCCCCGCCAGAGTCACAAGGACCACAAGACCGGATTGTCAGGTTTAGGGAAAGAGAAGAGTGAGAGAGGAGAGGGGAGAGAGAGAGAGGAGAGAGAGAGGAGAGGAGAGAAGGAGAGAAAAACCCCCCCCAATAACTACAGGGAGAGGTAGAGAGAGAGAGAGACTAGGAGAGAGGGAGAGGCAGAGAGAGAGAACGAGAAGAGGAGAGAGAGAGAGAGAGGGGGGGGGGAGAGTAGAGTGAGGAGCGAGGGAGGAGAGAGAGACGAAGCGAGAACTGAGGAGAACGAGATAGAGAGCGAGAGAGAGGGGCGTGAGAGAGAAGAGAGAGAGGGGGAGAGACAGAGAGAGAGAGAGAGGGGTGGAGAGAGAGAGAGAGTGGAAAGAGGAGAGACGAGAGAAGGAGAGAGAGAAAGAGAGTGATGGTGTGGTGAGTGAGCTGAGAGGAGAGAAAAGAGAGAGAGATAGAGAGGAAGAGAGAGAGAGGGAAAAAGAGAGTGAGAGAGAGAAAGAGAGAGAGAGAAAAGAGATAGTGAGAGAGGGATATTGAAGAGAGAGAGAGAGAGATGAGAGAGAGACAGGAGAGAGAGAGAGATTGAGAGAGCCAGAGGAGAGAGAGACAGATAGAGACAGAGAGAGAGAGAGAGATAGAGACAGAGAGACGCAGAGGAGAGAGATTGAGAAGAGAGTGAGAGATAGAGCAGAGAGAGAAAGAGAGACGATAGAGACAGGAGGCAGAGAGAGAGGGGAGAGAGAGAGGAGAGAGAAGGAAGGAAGGTTGTTGGAGAAGGTAGAGAGCGGCTTTCTTCGGCTCCTGATTCTCTGCAAGCAAACCAAGGCCACCATCCTCCTTCTAGTGTATGGCTAGGATGCTAGGTTCAGAACTCATCTACTTTCCGCCTGACCACAATGGCGGCCTGATTGTTGTTGACACTGAAAGTCTTTTTGTTGAGGTTTTTTTTTTTTTTTTAAAGGGGGTGGTGGTCGTGTTGGTTTTCATGATGGAAACTTTTCAGTGTCCAAAGGTATGATTTGAAATATTATTTTCTTTTTTTTTTTTTAGGGAAGCTTTTTGTCACGGAATGAAAGGTGTTCCTTGTCATTATAAAAAACTTTTTTTTTTATGTTAAAATGTCCAGTTATGGAAAATTCTGAAAGTTGAGTTGTAGTTGTTTTTGTTTGTTGTTTGTGATTTTGTTTGGTTTGTGAGTTTTTGTGTTTTGTTTGTTTGGTGTTGTTTGTGTTTTGCTCATGCTATGGAAACTTCTCTACGTCAAAATTGTCTGATTCAGATTTTTTTTTTAATGGTTAGGTTTTTTTTGTTAATGGTTAGTTTGTTGCAATGTACTTGTATCTTTTTCTCGGGATTTTTTGGGTTTTTTTGGGGGGGGGGGGGGGGGGACGCTATGGGGCTGGCATTTCCTTCCCCGCTTTCCCCTCCTGCCCTAAAAGGGAGGTAACCCATTTAATTTGGGGGGAACTGGGGGACTGTATTGAAGCCAAGGCGCGCCAAACGGTCCCCCATCTCGTGGGAAAACACACGCTCCATGCTGTTTAAACCCCCTTTTTGGGGGGAAAGGGTGTTGACCACTGAAACATTTTGTTTTAACCCTTATGGGTACAGGGAGGGGATGCTCAGTGGTCGGGCCACCGCTTTCCCCAGCAAGGTTAAGCGCATCGAGCGTGGTTTACCACTTGTTTATGGGTAAACCTCGCAAACGCCTTGTCTTCAGTACAGCCCCCCTTTACCTCCCCTTTTTAGGGTAGGGAAGGTAAAGCAGCGAGGGAGGAGAGGGCGCCCGCCCCCCAAACAGGGGCCCCCTTAGAGAAGCTGAGGTCTCTGATGCCTCGCCCCTCTACGACTTTTTGGTTATGGGAACTTTTGATACGTACGTACTACATAGGGGGGTTGGGGAACACACACCCACGGGTATGGGGAAGGTTTATTTATATTTTGCCATTTGAAAAAGGACTATCACAAAAACTGAAACAACGAAAAAAAACAAAAATCTGAAAAAAAGGGAAGCTGGTACCCAAGGTACGGGAGGATGGGGGAGGAGGAAAAAGGGGGGGGTTTTGGGGGGAAAGTGCATGATTCATGGCCCCATTTTTTAATCATCCCCCACCATCATACTCATTTTTGACATAGTTCCCCCCCCCCCCTCCTTTTTTTTTCTTCGCTTTCTACCACCCCCCCACCAGCAATCCACCCCGCCACCCCACCACCGCCCCCCCCGGGCCATAAAAAGCAATCCCGTTCAAAAATGGGTTTGGCAGACTTATCATCTCTTCACCTGCCGGGGTAAAAGGGCCCACCCGCTAAAGGATATGCTTTTGTCCTACTAGCTGTAACAAACTTCAAGCAAGCGCCAGAGCAAAAAAAAAAACAAAAAACCCAACCAAAAAAAAAAAAAATAAAAGAGAGGGGGGGGGGGGGAGGGGGAAGGGGGGGAGGGGGGGGGGAAAAAGGAGAGGAGAGAGGGGGACTGGGGTGGAGGGAAGGGGAGATGGGGAAGGGGAAAAAAGGGGGGGG
>CM054159.1:36335725-36343225 GCA_028751875.1 Rapana venosa | reverse complement strand
CGGGTCGCAAGTCTATGACAGTCTCCCCCCCAAATAACGGGGGTTTCTCTTGGGGAAGGCCAAAAAGTATAGGTTGGGTTTTTTTGGGGTAGGGGGGCGGGGGGGAAAGGGGGGGGGGGGGGGGGGTTTGGGGTTTTTTTTTTTGGGGGAGGGGAGGGGGAAAGGTTTTGGAGGGGGGGGGAGAGGGGTGGAGGGGTAGGGTAAAGGGGGGGAAAGGGGGCCCTTGGTGGGGCAAGATAGAGGGGGGGGGTGGGACCCCCGAGAGGACAGAAACAGGGGAAAGATGGGGGAGGCCACAAGAGAAAGGGGGGGGGGAGAGTGGGACAGCCCCCGAGAGGGGAGATTGGGTGAGGAAAGAGGAGACAGAGCAGAGAAAGGGGGTTTAGGCACAGAGAAGAGGGGCGAAAAGAGAGAGAGAGAGAAAAGAGAGAGGGGTGGGGGTGGGGGTCGGGGCAGAGAGAGAGAGAGACAGAAAACAGAGAAAAAGAGAGAAAAACCCAAAAAGACAGAAGAACAGAGATTTGGGGGGGGTTCCCCATGCTTAAACCCGGAAGGTAAAAAGATTTTTTCTTTTGTTTTCCCTTTCTTTTTTTCCTTCTTTTTTCTTTTTTTCTCTTTTTCTTTTTTTTCTTTCTTTTTCTTTTTTTTTTTAACCTTCTGTGTGCGGGAAAGAAGTGAACTGGGGGCAGAGAAACTTTCTGCTGACAAAATCGCACGGAATAAGTGGGAAAAAAAAACCCCGCAACCAAAATAAAATTTATTTTTATTTCTTGTTTTTTTTTAAAAATTTTTGGTTTTTTTTTTTTGCTTTTTGTTTTTTTTTTCTGGGGTGGGGGTTTTTTGGTTGGGTTTGGGTTTTTTTTTGGTTTGGTTTTTGGGTTTTTTGTTGTTGACGGGGGGTTTTGGGGGGGTTTAAAGGGGGTTGGGGGGGGGGGTTTGGGGAGGGGGGGGGAGGGCTGTTTTTTTATTGAATTTTTTGTTTGTTTGAAGGGTTTGGTTTTTTTTCTCGTTTGGGGGTTGCTTTTTCTGTCCCTTTTTCAGCGCAGGGGGGGGTTGCTTTTTTGGTTTTTTTTTTTGCTTTTTTCAGTAAAAGCAGGAAAAGCATTTAATGGTTTCAAACTATTTTCTTTGTGTGTGGGATGCAGTTATTTCATGCTTGTTTTGGTTCTTTTTTCTTTCTCTAAGTATTAAGGTGGGACTGGGTAGAAGGGGGGAGCACTGCTTTTACCGCCGAAGCAGCGCGAGCGGTGGTTAGTTGGTTCGGGGAGTGTTTAGCGGTTGGTTTAGTAGTTTCCATTAAACGTAATGGGTCCCGCACTTTTTAAAGTAAAGCAAGCGAGGTGTGTGGAGATGGGCGCCCCGCGTCAACATGTGTGGTCCTTGTGATGTGAGGTCTCTGTGAAATCAAGTCCAATCAAACCTTTTTTTCAGGTTACTTGACTCCTTTAGCTCCTTTTTGTGTGGGTGTGGTGAAATTTTCAGATGGCCGGCACACGCCACAAAAACAAATTATCACGGAGGCTTTGTTGTTGTTTGTTGTGTGTTGTAATTTACATTTTGTGTTGTGTTATTTTATTAAGGTGTGCGAGTGTGTTTAAACGTTACTAAAAAGAGAATATTAGAAGTGTGTGAGTGTGAGTGTGTATGAGTGTGTTGTATGGTGTGTTGTATGTGTGTGTGTGTGGCGTGTGCGTGTGTGTTTGGGGGTTTTTAAAAAAAACGTCCCATCACTCAAACTGTTATTTTAGGACAGCCAGATGAGGTTCATGATAATGTGTTTCGATTTACGTTTCTATTACCACTAAAAGTAAAAAAGAAAAAGGTGTTTCTTTTGTTTGTACTGTGCTTTCACAGAAAAAGATTGTATAAAGATTTATGTGTATGTAACATTTTTTTATATGAAGAGAAAATGTTTGTATATATATATAAATATATATATTATATATATATATATATATATATATTATATAAAAATTTAGAATATATAATATATACATATACATAATATATATTACATACATAATACACATACATCATACATACATATAGTATACAGGAGTGTGTTGTGGTGTGTGTAACGATTTACATGGATACAGTCTGAGTAACGTGCCAACACACACCACCTCTCCAAAAATCTAGACAAAGGTACCAGCCAAACCACCACACTCCAAGAAATCCCCCCCCCTCCCCCCCTCCCCCCCTCCCCCCCCCCTCCCCCCCTCCCCATCCCACTCCTCCAAACCAGTTCACTGCCAGACATCATAATAATAATAATAATAATAATGATAATAATAATAATAATAATAATAATAATATTAATAATAATTAATAATAATGTGTGGAATTTATATAGCGCTGAATGTTGTAAAGCAACAAATCAAAGCGCTCAGATGACAATTTTTTTATTTTATATCGAGGATAATGGAATAAGCTGTCATGTGCTTTTTTACATCCAGTCCCCGTGTGTATGCGGTTTTGTCAATGTTGTCATCTGTTCCCACCGGCACACAATGGCCTACTCTTTCGAAAAGCGGAACAGGACTTAACGCGTGCGCAAGAGGTTCTGCATGCGTTCGCACACGGGGCCTCGGTTTATAGTCTCATCCCCTCATTCCCAGGTGTTCCAGTCACCTCTTCATCTCTCTAACTAACTAAACACACACACTTTACCAACACAGTCACACCCCCCCCCTTAACCCCCCCCCCCCCCACACACACACACACATACACACACACCCTACCTCCTCCCAGGCTAAAACCACATAATCCACACACACTCCACAGATGTAATTCCTCCCCCTCCCTCCAAAAAGATTTGTTTAAAAAAAAACCAACAAATTCCATCACTACCTTCTCATTCAAGAAGATTCGGCATGCATGCATCATCATCATCATCATCATCATCATCATCCTCATCATCATCATCATCATCATCATCATCATCTCATCATCGTGTCCACTACCTCAAACACCCATCTCCCCACCCCACACACTTTTCTCATTGATACCCCACCCCACCCTACCTACCCTACCTCATCCTTTCACTACCTCCCCCTCCCTCCCCCCTCCTCCCCCCCAACCCCCCCCCCCCCCCCTCCCCCCTCCCCCTCCCCCCCCAACACCCCCCCCCCCCCCCCCCCCCCCCCTCCCCCCCCCTCCCAGCCAGTAACGATCACCTTGGACTGCAAAAAAAACCACAGGCATGTGTGACGTAACAAGGTAGCCAGAGTCTCTCTCTCTCTCTCTCTCGCCCCCCCTCCTTCCTCCTCTCCCCCCCCCCCCCTCGCCCCGTTCCCCCCCCCCCTCCCTCCACCTCCTGGTTGGTTGACAAGGTGATTATGGGCCCTTGCCCCATGCCAGCCAGGTCTGTGGTCTGGCAAGCTTGAAGGTGATCACAAGCCTCTTGCCAGCCCGTCGATCGCGCCGGGAGAAGAAAATAACAGAAAATAATGTTTAATTTGCTTTTATTCCAGTCATTATTCTCAGGCTATTTCGGTAAAGTGGGGTGGGGTGGGGGGTGAAAAATCAATCGGATGGGAAGGGAAGTAAGGAAGGGAGAGGGTGGACACCCATCACCCCCCTATCTCTGTCTCTCTTTCTGATTTGGCGTTAATGAAAGATTCAGTAAGCACTAGGGGCTCGTTTGTCGCCGGGCGTTAAGTGCGATGGCTTGTCAAATAAATTAACCGTCCCATGTTAAAACGGTGGAGGGGGGGGGGTAGGAGAAGGAAAAAGAAGGCCCTAATCACCTACCATTATGAAATTTTAAGACCCGGGCGTCCGTCCTCTCTCTCTCTCTCTCTCTCTCTCTCTCTCTCTCTTCTTCTCTCTCTCTCTCTCTCTCTCTCTCTCTCTCCTTCCTTCCTTCTTCTCTCCTTCTCTCTCCTTCCATCTCTCTCTCTCTCTCGCCCCTCTCACCCTCCCCGCACAAGAAAATTGCGTGTAATCAAGGCAAATTTCGCTGTTGACAAAACTAATACTTTTCAGCAATCAAGGGACGGGTAAATGCCCTTCTAACCGGGAGAAAATGACTCCTTGCCTGAAATTGGTCAATTTTAGTCTTGTATATAAGTGGGGGTTCGCCAGAGGCCTCGCGAGGCCCTGGCCAGGCCACAGGAGTCAGAGGAGGAGAGCAGCTCACCTGGATATGGCCTCTTCTTCCTCCTCTCCTTGCTGCTGCTGCTGCTGCTGCTGTTGTTGTGGCTACTACTACTACTTCTACACCGGGTGGTGTGTTGAGGGGGGCCATACTTAGGAGGACAAGGCGGCCCTCGCACCCTTTTCCCATCAGGACTGTGGTGGATAGCTCAGCTATCGTCTGCTTCTTCAGCTGTTGAAAGCAGTGTCGTGTGGTGTTTTGTTTGTGTGTGTGTTGAGTTTGGTGATGTTCTGGGATAAAGGCACCACCACCACCACCATGAGGATGTATGTTGCTGCTGGTGGTGGATATAGTATCTTTTCATTTTCATACCACACTTTTTTTGTTTTAGTCGCCGCAAGAGCAGCGCCACTCTGGTATCCCATCTGTTGGTGTCTCCCCGCCCCCAAAAATACCACACCCCACCAAAATGTTCGTGTGATGTAGGAAATAAGGATGTGAGTTGCTGTTGAGTGTATTTATTTATTATCGTGTGGGATTACTTCAGAAAGTCCACAAGAAGAAGAAGAAGAAGAAGAAGAAGAAGAAGGTGCAGGCTTGGCTTTGTGAGGTGGGTTTGCTTAAATTAAGAGTTTCGTGTGGACGGAAGATGCCTAGGTTTTCTGGGAGAGACAGGGTTTGGGGTTCAGATCCTGTTCCGATTTCTTTCCTGGATTGTATGTGAGTGTGTGTGACCTCTAGGATACCTCGCTGAGTGCTCTTCCCGTACTTCCGTTCGCGAAAGCGTCATCATTTTGTGGGTTACGGAACCCATGACGTCATCACCTTCAACATGGAGTCCAGAGGGGTCATCATCTGGTTGTGTCGTCAGTGTAGCCGGTTGTGTTATCACCTCAAAGGACTCCCCCCCCCCCACCCCTCCCTACCCTCTCACCCCACTTTTTATATACATACGGTTCGCTGATGTGTTTATTTTATGCGTTTAGGATATTAATTATATGCGACATATTCAGCGAGTTGTGAAGCGGAGAGCTTCTTCTTCGTTAGAATGTCCTGTGAGCTCGATTCGAGTGGATACTGTAGCGAAACTCTCTTGTGATGAATATGTCACTCTGGATATGATAATGTATATGTGAAACTGACCCGGGACCTACTGTGACGGATGGATATTGTGAAGACGTCTGTGATAGCGTGTTGCGGAGATTCTCCTCACTCGTTAGCGATGGTTACTATAACTACTATTATTATATATTGCAAATAATATTTTATGAAATAAAAATACAGTTAAGAGTTCGTTCTTCCAGCGTGATAATTATGATCTTCCAGACGACTGTTCGTGTGTGATGGGCTGGATTTTGTGATATTATACGCTGGATTTTTGTGATATTATACACTGGATTTTGTGGTATTATACACTGGATTTTGTGATAATATACACTGGATTTTGTGGTATTTATTATACACTGGATTTTGTGATGATATACACTGGATTTTGTGGTATATATTATACACTGGATTTTGTGATATTATGCACTGGATTTTGTGGTATTATAATATACACTGGATTTTGTGATGATATACACTGGATTTTGTGATATTATACACTGCATTTTGTGATATTATATACTTGATTTTGTGATATTATACACTGGATTTTGTGATATTATACTCTGGATTTTTGTGATATTATATACTGCATTTTGTGATATTATATACTACATTTTGTGATATTATACACTGGATTTTGTGATATACTGTTTTCTTTCTTCATGGGCTTCGTGTGTTCATCTACCAACTGAGCACTATACCACACACACACACGCACACACACGCACACACACACACACCACACACACACACACATACACACATACACACACACAAATTCTAAATCTAGTATTGCACCTTACCTGGCAAGTATTTCGAACTTACCAGCCATGTAAAAATGCCGAGTTAAGTATTCTGAAAATAAACAGATAGGTCACCATGGACTCTGTTCTAAAATTAGCCATGACGTAAGGTCAGGGAGTGTGATGCTATTTCTGGATGGTGGAACTAGAAATGACCTGGGGGGGGGGGGGGGGGGTGGGAGGGTGGAGTGGTGGTGGTGGATGAATCCTGGATGTTTAAAACTCTTCTGTACACTACATATTCCAATACCATCTTAAAAAAACGAATTTCACGTAGCATTGTCATTGATATTTTACACAAAAAACCCTTTTTATCTTTACTTGCATTTATTCCCAAACGGATTTATTCCAAAATGGATTTATTCAAAAACAGATTTCATCCAAATTTGTAACATTCTTTAAAAAATAAGAAAGACTTTTTGTCAACTGAAATGATAATAAACAGCTGTAGTTGTATATCAAATGAAAAGTGTTGGTGTTTTCTTTTTCAATTGCATGAATCAGATAATTATAGAAAAATTATTGGAACCAAGAAGAGGTAGTAGGCCTATTGCATTATTATTTAAGGGGAGGGGGGGGGGGGTGGGGGGGGGGGGTTTATACACACTTAGTCATGCGCAGGTGCACGCACGCACACACGCGTACGCGCGCGCAAATACACACACGCACGCGCTCGCGCGCGCGCGCCACACACACACACACACTCACCACTTGATTGCAAACATTATTTTGTCGATTACACACAAGTTCACATTTTGCTCTCCCACAACATTACGACACATTACTACACCACGCAGCAAGTACGCATTGCACGGACTGCTGCTCGCACACACACATACAACACACACACACACCACACACACACCACACAACACCGCACACACACACACACACGGTAACTTAAGTCACTCTTTTTACATGACAATGTTTGACAATTCCTTGCCCCATTAACTTTAATATTCTCTAGTAACACCTCAACACTTCCAGCACTATAATATACATTCCGTTAACAATATCATTTTCAACTTTTACGCTCTACCAATCAACCTACTCTATGATACTTTAATAAAATTCAACACAAGTCACTTTCTTCTTAATATTTTCTACAATTTTAGGACGCCATTTTGAACTCTTGTTATAATTTAATCGAGTTTATAGTTATCCATTGGGCTCATTCTCGTAAATTACTTCCGCATTTGGTCACGACCGTAAACTTTGTAATCTTTGAAATATTGACTTTTATAGCATGATTTATTCAGTTTCCTACATTTCCTTGTTCTTTCTTTATTTCTTTTTTCTTTATTCTCTGTTTATTTTCGAGGGATAATGGAATAAGCAATCATGTGCTTTTTTTACATCTAGTCCCCGTGTGTATGCAGTTTTGTCAATTTTGTCACCCGTTCCCACCAGAAAAGCGGAACGGGTTTTAACGTGTGCGCGAGATGTTCTGCGTGCGTTCGCACACGGGACCTCGGTTTATAGTCTCATCCG
>CM054159.1:36305725-36330725 GCA_028751875.1 Rapana venosa | reverse complement strand
TCATGTGAACCCAAAAAAAATATGGACTAAAAAAAGGCAATTTCAATTTTAAACGCGCGGCGCGCCGGGGCAAGCGCGTGCGTGTTTTTGTGGGAGGGGTGGGGTGGGGTAAGGGGGGGTTTTGGGGGGGAGGGAAGGGAGGGGGGGAGGGCAAGAAAAGGGGGGAAAAGGAAAATTCACGAAGCTTTTTGGAAAAAGGGGGGGGTGGTTTAAGGGTGAATTTTGGAGGAGGGGGGTCGGGGGGGTGGGGGGGGGGGGGGGGAGGGGGGGGGGTGGGGTTTGGGATGGGAGACAGAATTTTAGAAATTTTTGGGGGGGTTTTTTGGGGTTTGGGGTTTTTTTTTTGTTTGTTTTTTTTTCCTCCCCTTTTGGGTTTAAATCACGACGGAAAAAGGGTTTTTTAAAAAGGGAAAGGGCCAAAAACCGAGAGAGAGTGAGAGAGAGAGGGGTGTGGGGAGGAGAGGCGAGAGAGGGGAGAAGAGAGGGGAGGAGGGAAAAAGAAGGAGGGGGAAAGAGAACAGAGAGGGAAGACCCGACAGAGACAGAGGCCCAAAAGAGAGGAAAAAGACAGAAAGAAAAACAGAGAGGAGAGAGAAAAAGAGAGAAAAGAAAGGGGAAAAAGAACCCCGAGGACCCGACCGGGCAAAAGGGCAGAGGGGAGAGAAGGAAAAACAGACAGAGGAAAGCAGAGAGGGGAGAGAGAGAGACAGAGATAGGGCAGAGGCCCGAGAGGGGGGAGCCCCAAAAGGGGAGAAGCAGAGGGGCAGGGAGAGAGAGAATACAGAGAAAAAGAAGGAGAAAGAAAAGACCGGGAGGAAAAGAGATAACCCGACAGGGAAAAACAGAGAGAGGGGGAGAGAGAGAGGAGAGAGAAGACAGACAGACCGGGGAGACAGAAGGGCGGGCAGAGGGGACACAGAGGAGGGGCAGACAGGGGGAAGGGACGAGGGGGGGACATACAGAGGGGAGAAACAGCAAAGGGGAAAAAAACGAAGAGAAAGACGAGAGAAAAAAGCCCGAAAGACCCCAAAAGAGAGGGGAGAAAGAGGAGAGAGAGGGGAAAACGAGGAGGAAAGAGAGAGAGAGAGGAGAGAGAGAGAGAGAGAGAAGAAGAAGACAGGGCAGGGGGAGAACCCGGGGAAGGAGAGCGGAAGAGAGAGGGAAAAACAGAGGAGAAAAGGAAAGGGGGGAAAGACAGACCGAAGGGCGTCGAGAAAAAACAGAGACAGAGGGACAAAGAGAAAAGGAGGGGCAGACAAAAAAGGACAGACAGAAAGAGAGAGAAAGAGGGCGGGGACGAGAAAAAGAAGGAGAGACATTCAGTTTGGGCAGAAAAGACCCACGACAGGGGGGGGGGGCGACAAAAAGCAGAAGACAGGGGCAGTAAGACACACACACCACCAAAACCCTTTTTTCCCTTAGGCCATCTCTCTCTAAATCACACACAAACCCCCCACCCACCACCCCCCCACACACGACGCGCACCACACACAAACCACAAAACACCCTTTCTCCCAACCCCCCCCCTCTCCCCCAAAACCCCACCACACACACCACAAAAACAAAAACTTCTCTCCCACCCCTTTCCCCCTCCCCCCACACACACACCCCCATCCACAACCCCCACTTCTTCCCACCCCCCCTTCCCCCCACACACAACCCCAAATACACACCCCATGCACAAACCAACACACACACACCCACACCCACACAACACACACACCCCACAAACCCCCACACAAAACCCCCAGGGGGCGAAGCAGAACAAGAAACCCGTGGGGGAAGTGGTAGGCAGAGGGGGAAGAAAAGGAAAGGTAGGGGGGGGGGGTTGAGGGTATGTTACAGGGGGAGGAAGGGTTTGGAGGGGAAAGGAAAAAAGGGGGGGGAGGGAGGGGTGGAGGGGGGGGAGGAGGGGGGGAGGGGGGGAGGGGGGATGTTTAAAAGTGACGGCGTTGTTCAAAGAGATTGCAGAGGGTTTTGCCCCGCTGCCCCCCAACGGCCCAACACTCATACCCAGGGGACCCCCAGGGGAAAAACCCGCTTGTCTGTTTAGAAATCAGAGCAGAGGGAGAGAGAGGGAGAGGAGAGGGAGAGGGGGAGAAAAGGGGGGGGAGGAAAAGGGGGGGAGAGGGGGGAGGAGAGAGGGGAGAAGGGGGGGGGAGGAGAGGGGGGGAGGGGGAGAGTGGGGGGGGAGAGGAGGAAAGGGGAGAGAGGGGGGGGGGGGGAGAGAGGGGGGGGAGGGGGAGAGAGGGGAGAGAGGATGGAGAGAGGGGAGGGGGGAGGGGGATGGGAAAAGGAGAAGGAGGAGGAAAGAGGAGAGAGAGAGAAAACGGAGAGAGGAGAGAAGTCAGGGCAGCCAAAAAACAAAAAAAAGAGAGAGAGGGGGGGAGGAGAAAGGGAAAGAGAAGGAGAGGGAGGAGAGAATGGGAAAAAGGGGGAGAGAGGGGAAAAAAAGGGGGAAGAATAAGAGAGCGAGAGAGAGAGAGATGGGGGAGAAAAAGGGGGATAGGGGAAGGGGAAAAGGGACAGAGAGAAGGGGGGGAAAGAAGGGGGGAGAGAGAGAGGGGAGAGGAGAATAAGAAAGGGGAGAGAGGGGAAATAGGGAGGGAGAAAGAAAGAAAGAAAAAAAAGGAGAGAGGGAAATAGAGAGACCGACCAGAGAGACGAGACAGGAGATAAATTTTTTTTGTATGAATTTTTAAAAAAATTTAAAAACTATTAAAATCAGCAGACCATCATTATTATTAACCCTCTATCGGGTTCGGGTACGTTGAGCCTTCCCCCCATTAAAAACATGGCTGTGCATACACTTTGCACGTTGTTTGGGGCGGGCATAGTTAGGGGTTTTTGACATCAGTCAATACTTTAACCTATCAATCAACGGAAAGATGGGAGGGAAAATTGATACCCGTGGGGAGATTTAAAATTTATTATTTTGTTTCACTAACGGATTTTGAAAACCATTTTATAGTCCAATTTTTTTTTTCCCCCGGGGGGTGGGGGGAGGGGGGGGGGGGGGGAGGGGGAAATCCGTATAAAAACAAAAGCATCCCCTCCTTCTGGAAATTTGTGCTTTGGCATTCCCCCCTTTTTTTTCCTTCCCTTTCTCTGTTCTTTTTTTCCTGCACCTTCCCCTTGTTTTATTTGTTTCCTTCGTGTTCCAATTTTTTTTTCTTTTTCCCACCAGGAAAAAAGGGATAGCTCAAATGGTAGGCACTCGCATTCCCCCCGCCCAAAGGTTTTAAACAGCATCGGCGTGGTTACCATTGGGTGGGTGACCGTTTGCGTGCCTTGGATTAGTCAATTCCCCCGTTCACCCCGCTTTTTAAATGGGTACCTTTCCCCCTTTAGGGTAGGGAAAGGTTTTAAAACAGGAGGGAGAGTTTGTGTGCGCTGCGTGTGTGTGCGTGCATCGTGTTCGTGATGCGTGCGCATTGCACAATGAAACGACAACAAAAACCTTAAAGTTATGTTTGAAAAGAAAATCCACTCCATTAGCATTGCTTTTGTGAATTTTCTTTTTTAAATTTTGTGTTTCTTTTGAGTAATTTTGGCATGCACGCACTTTACTGAGAAATGGAATCTTTTAAAAAACGCGGGACGAACAAACAAGTGGTAAGCAATTCATATTCATACCATAACGCAAGCTGAACCATTGCATTCTGATTGTGTGTATGTGTGTGTGTGTGTGTGTGTTGTGTTGTGTGTGTGTTGTGTGTGTGTGTGTGTGTGTGTTGCTGTGCGCGCAGCGTCTGTGAAATGTAATCTGACTGATAAGAGCAAAATCCACATGTTATACGAAACAACGCACAAAAAAACAAAACAAACAACACAAACTGACGCACGCGGCGCGCACACACACACTCAAGGTTAGGGCGGGGGATTGGGGGGGGGATGGGGAGTGAGAGGGAGCATTGCACAACGTGAATAAACTACACATATGCAACAAAACCAGTTGCTTTCATCGTTTCTTTGGGAATTTTTTAAATCTATTATTATTAATACTATTTATTTTATTATTATTATTATTATTCATTTATTATGATTATTATTATTATCATTATTATTAATTTGTTATTATTTTTTTTATTAGTATTTTTATTATTATGTCATAATTTTTTATTATCATTCGTTACTATTTATTATCTTTATTCATTATTATTATTTAGGATCTCGTGGACTTAACTGCTCGTTTTATACGAATTATATTGATTTATATGCAATGATCACTGAGCATTTTTATTCACCCGATTTAAAACACCACACACACACACACACACACACACACACACACACAACTCACACACCACACACACACATAGTGCATTCTGCTCAGTGTAATCGAAAGTAGAAAAAAATAAATTCTGAACATTAATTCTCAATTTCTCTCTCTCTCTTTCTCTCTCTATCTCTCTCTCTATCTCTCTCTATCTCTCTTCTCTCTCTCTCTCTCTCTCTCTCTCTCTCTCTCTCTCCTCTCTCGCTCAGTGATGTTTACGAATGTTTTCAACAAACAACAGCCAAAAAAAAAAAACAACAAAAAAAAAAGAGAGAGAGGAAAATTGCATGCTCGAATCGGAATGAATATTCTCCAGAAATAAAGGATATAAACAATACCAAAACACAAAAGCTTCAAGCGGATAGGATTGTTCGGTTTTATTTTTTTTTATTATTTTGTTTATCACTTTTTGAAAGACAGACAGAAAGACAGAAAGAAAGAGAGATAGAAAGAAAGAAAACAGGAAAGAAAGACAGACAGAAGGAAAGAAAACGATTGTCATTCCATTTCTCAAAATACGTCCCTCGGTGTTACTGCAATATTTTGCATGCATTTCTAGCCAATTTTCTGAAGAAAGAAAGGGAGACAATAAAAGAAAAAAGAACACACACTCACACCCTACAAACAACACTCACACTACACACAACACACCACACACACACCACCACTACACCAACCACACACACACCACACAACACACACACATACAAAACACACACACACACACTACACACACACAACACCACACACAACACACACCAAACACTCACACCACCACTACACATCTTCAGCTTTGAATCATCAGAAAAACACAACAAATCATTCCAGGAACTGCGCATAATTCACCCAAAAAAATCTCAAAAAAACACACGCAAACAAACAAACAAACACAAACTCACAGACAGTACAAAACCGGAAAGACCACCACACCACACACCAATCACAGAAAAACCCACACCCTCGATAATATCAAATACGTTGTCAAAATCTAGCGGACAAACTAGGGACAATCAAAATAGAAAGTCACTGCACACATGATTCGGAAAAACTCGGATATCTCCTTTTTCTGCAATCTTTGTCATAGTGAACAAAAACGCCATGGGACTAAATAAAGACAATGCAATTTTGACGCGCGCGCGCGCACGCGGGTGTGTGTGTGTATGTGAGGGGAGGGTTGGGGTGGGGTAGGGGGGATTGGGAGGGAGGGAAAGGGGGGAGGGAGGGGGACAAAGAAAAGGTGATGGCAGGAGGGCGGATTCAAGAAGCATTTGGAGGAAGGGAAGGGTGGTGAAGGGTGAACTTAGGAGGTGGGGGGAGATATGGAAGGGTGGGGGGGTGGGGTGATGGGAGGACACGATTTTCGTTTTTTTGGGAGGGTTTTTGGAAGGGGTTGGTGGGTTTTTTGTTTGTTTGTTTTCAGCCGTGGTGGAAAATCACGACGGAACGGAATTTGCTACAGGGCAATGCCAAACACAGAGAGAGGGAGAGAGAGAGATAGAGAGAGAGAGAGAGAGAGAGAGAGAGAGACAGCAGACAGACAGACAGACAGACAGACAGACAGACAGCGAGGACAGACAGAGAGACAGAAAAAACTGGAAGGAGAAGAGACAAAGGAGAGACAGAAGAGACAGAGACAGAGGAGACAGCAGGACATAGGACAAGAGAAGAAACAGACAGAGAGAAAGACAGAGCGAGAGGAGAGAGAGAGAGAGACAGACAGGACAGACGAACAGCCAGAGTGAGTGGAGACAGACGAGATGACGACAGAGAGAGGGAGAAGGACAGAGAGACAGGCAGAGACAGGAAGAGAGAGACATAAGACGAGAGAAAACAGAAGGAGGGAAGGAAAGACAGACATGAGAGAGGACAGGAGAAACAAGAGTCATACAGAGACAAAGAGAAACAGAGAGGGACAGACAAACAGTCAGACAGAAAGAGAGAGAACAGAGAGCCTAGCAGAGACAAAAGACAGGAGAGACATTCAGATGGCAGACAGACAGACAGGCAGGTGAAGGCCGGCAGACAACAGACAGGACAGAGACAGACAGTAAGGACACACACAACCAAACACCCACTTTATTTTCCATTAGGCCCATCTGCTCTCTAAACCTCACACCACCCACCCATACCCCACCCACACACGCACGCGCACGCACACACCACACCACACACACACATCCACAACACAAACTTCTCTCCCACCCCCTCCCTCCCCCTACACCACACACACTACACACCACACACACACACACACAACACACACACACCACACATCACAGGCGCAGAAGCAGACAAAAAGAAAGCAGTGGTGGATAAGTGGTAGGCAGAGGGGGCGAAGAGTGAAAGGTTATGGGTGGGGGGGGGGGAGGTAGAGGGTATGGTGACAGGGAGAAGGAAGGGATGGAGGGAAGGGAAAGGGGGTGAGAGGGAGGGATGGGGAGGGAGGGATGGAGAGAGGGAGGGAGGGAGGATGTCAAAAGGGCAGGCGTTGTTCAAGAGACTTGTCAGAAGGGTTAGACCGCTGGCCACCAACTGCCGAACACTACACACTACACACAGGCACCACCCCAGGATTACACCAGCTTGACTGTGATGAGGATCAGAGACAGAGGGATGAGAGGGGTAGAGAGAGGAGAGGGGAGAGGGAGAGAGAGGGGGAGGGGGAGGGTGGGGAGAGAGAGGGGGGAGAGAGGGGGGAGGGGAGGGGGAGATGAGAAGGAGGGAGAGAGGAGGGGGAGGGGGAGAGAGAGGGGGGAGAGATGGGGGAGAGAGGGGAGGGAAGAGAGGGGGAGAGAGGGAGAGGGGGAGGATGAGAGAGTGGAGGGGGGCGAGGAGGGGGAGGAGAGAGACGGGAGGGGAGAGGGAGGAAGGGGAGAAAGGAGAGGGAGAAAGAAGAATGAGAGAGTGGGAGGGAGGGAGGGAGGGGAGGGCGGGGAGGGAGGGAAGAATGAGAGAGAGAGCGGAGAGTGGAGAGAGGAGAGAAAGGAACAGACACAGACAGACAGGGACAGACAGAGAGGGAGACTGAGAGAAAGGTGAGAGAGAGAGGAGAGAGAGTGAGAGAGAGAGAGAAGAGATGATGAGAAAGGCGATTTGAGAGTAAGATGATGACGAGAGAGAGAGAGAGATGAGAGAGAGAGGTGAGGTGAGGGGGGAAAAGAATGGAAAAGAGAGAGAGAGGTGGAGAGAGAAAATGAGAGAGGGGAGAGAGGGGGAAGAATAAGAGAGCGAGAGAGAGAGATGGATGAGAAAGAGAGAGAGAGGGAGAAGGGATAAAATAAGTTTAACATTAATAGCATCCCCACATTCTGGAAATTCTGTGCTAGGCATTCCCTCTTTTCTATCCCTCCGTTTCTCTGTTCTTTTTCTTCCTGCCACCTCCTCTTCTTCTATTTGTAACCTTCGTGGTCCATAGTTTTTACTTTTACCTACCAGAAAACGGGATGGCTCAGTGGTCGGAGCACTCGCTTTCCCCCAGCTAAGGTTAAGCAGCATCGAGCGAGGTTACCAGTTGGATGGGCGACTGTTGGCGCGCCTTGGCTTCAGTACAGTTCTCCCCAGTTCCCCCTGCTGTAATGGTAACCTGCCTCTTTAGGTCAGGGAAGGTAAAGCAGCGAGGGGAGAGGAGATGGGCACCGTCAATATGCTGGACCCTTAGAGACGTTGAGGTCTTGATGTCTTTGCTTCGCTACGACCTTATAGGTTATGGGTGACCTTTACCTTTTACCTTTTTACCAGAAAATCGCTGATAAAATATTCCAGACATAGACTTGCTAGGGAAATGACGAAGAATATCGATCGCAGGTAATAGTTAGGTATTACACTGAAAACCTAATGGTGCGAAAATAGAGACTGACGAAGCGTTTGATTTTTCGCAGAGATTTTAATGAAGTGGAAATTCAATTTCATCTTTGACTGCTGTCTCCTCTCTCTCTCTCACTCGCTCGCTCGCTCTCTCTCTCTCTCCCTCTCTCTCTCGCGCGCTCTCTCTGTGTATTAAAATGTATAAAAGGACTAAAAAAATAAATATCTGCATATAGCAGGGTGGTAGTGTTATAACTTGCATTGAAATAATGATAATGAACGAGACAATATTTTTCTTCTTCCCTTTGAGTTGTACTGTGGCCAAAAGGCCGAAGTACAATACATCATTTCAGAGTTTAGAGTTCAGAGTAGTTCTCTCTCTCTCTGTCTCTCTCGTCCTTTCTAAGTTGTGTTTTTAAAAATCTATGTTATCCTCCCCAATCCAATTTAGAAAAAAAAACAAGCATCATAAATCCAATGGACAAAAACAACGAGAGCACCAATTTGTAAAGCTGCAAACCCATTTTTACCTTCATCATCCCTTATCAATATTTTTTGTTGTATTTGCTATGCCTATTTTTTTTCTTATCTAGCGGCAATAGCGCATGGTTTTGTTATTTTCTTTTCCTTTTTCCACCTTTTATTCTCACATGAAGGGGGGTGGGGGGGGGGGGGGGGGGATAGCTCAGTGATCAGAGCATTCGCTTTTCCCCCCAGCCAAGGTTAAGCTGCATCGAGCGGTGTTACCTCTTGGATGGGTTGATGGGTTAAGCGCTTGGCTTCAAGTCAGTTTCCCCAGTGCACAGCGGTACCTGCCTCTTTAAGGTCAGGGAAGGCAAAGCAGGCGAGGGAGAGGAGATGGGCGTGCCCTCAATATTGCTGGCCCTAGAGAAGTTGGGTTTCTGATGGCCTTCGCTCCCCTACGACCAGTAGGTTTGTTGGGACACCTTTACCTTATTTCTCACATGGTTGTTGTATCGGGCGGATTTGGTTTATGCGTGTTTTCTGAAATACATCCATTCTATTGGCCTTACTTCCCCTCTGTTTTATTCTCAAAAACTACCATGTTTTGAGCACGGTTTTTCATGTTTGTTTTCAATATATTTTGTTCAGTTTTTCATCTTACGTATTCTTAATACACACACAATAAGAAATGTTTGCATCACAAAATATTTAACATGTCAGGTTGATAGCTAATTAGAAATATTTATAGCTTTGAAGATATCTCGTTCATTATATTCCAATGTTACGTTATAAGACTTATGCCTTACTACACACAGTTAGTTATTTGTTATTAGATTTGCATTCTGTTTGTACATTTTGACTGTTGGGCTGATTTATATAAATTGCGTTCATCTTCCACTTATTGAAAACGTTTTTATTTTTTTTCTTCATAATGTACTCTTACTTGATTAATCCTTGCAAATGTTCTTTTCCCATCATTAGGGATCATAATTTCTTTATTGCCACTGTGATTACTGTCTCTTTCTTCCTATCAACTGGATTGTCATTTTTTCCTCTTCTGATACACACACACACACACACACACACACACACACACACCACCCACACATATATATATATATCTATATATATATATATATATATAATATTATATATTATTTATATATTATATATATATATATATTCTATATATATAAATCATTACGTCGTTTATATTTCATTAGCCTTATCCGTGTTATTGTTAAGGTAATGCGCGGTGCAAGTTTCCACATACATTAAACTACTTAAGCTACATCACTGCTGTTTAATTTTTTTTTTTAAAAGCAACAAATGCATTGGTTATTCAATATACCATCTGGAAATACAAATTTGACTTGACTTGACTTAAATATGATCTTCTTACAGATAATAACGTACACATACCACATAAAACAAAACATACTCAAAACATACTTTAACGGGAAGGGATTTAACAAATGACAACCCAACAAATTCATATATTTTTTCCACAAAAAAACCATACTCTTGATCAAGATCGTTTAGCGCTTCTTAAGAGTCGCCTTACAACAAACAAAATACACACACATGGAGAATGAGTTGTAGCACATGGGGAGAAATGGTAGGGGGTGGTGGGATGGTGGGAGGGGTGCAGATGAGAAGGAGAGGGCAGTGAGGGGGGGGGGGGGTCAGAGCATCAACTTAAGGGAGGAAGGAAAGAGGGTGAGGTTAGGCCATGCATTGGCTACTAGAAAGAAGGACGAGGGGGGGTCGGGTTTAGGGTAGGGGTGGGTTGCGGTTGGGGGGGGGGGAGGGGGGGGAGGAGGAGGCGGGGGAGAGCGTGGTTGGGGAAAGGTGGTTGGGGGTAGGGGGGGAGGGGGATGATAAAAACATCCACTGTCAACCTCCCACCACTGTATAGAGTGAGAGGGCAGAAACGAGACCAGGTGATGGGGGGGGGGGGGGGGGGGAGTTGAGTGGGAAGGGGGTAGAGGGATTGGGTGGAGGTGGTGAGGGTGGAGCGAAGGGGGTGGGGGGTGGGGGTGGGGGCGGGGGTACCGGGGTGGATGGGTCGTATGAGTGGGTGGGGTGTAGGGTAAAGCGTTGTCAAAAGATGGGGTTGAGGAGAGAGAGAGAGAGGGGGGGGGTGGGAGAGAGAGGGTGGGAGGGAGAGAGAGAGGAGGGAGGGAGAAGAGAGAGAGAAAGAGGGCGGGAGAGAGAAAGATGGGAGGGGAGGGGAGAGGGAGGGGGGCGAGAGATAGAGAGAGAAAGGAAGGGAGGGCGGGAGAGAGAGATGAGAGGGAAGGGAGAGAGAGAGAGAGAAGAGGGGGAGGGAGGAAGAGAGAGAGGGGTGGAGGGAGAGAGAGATGAGAGGGGAGGGGAGGGAGAGAGATAGAGGAGAGGGAGGGACAGAGAGGAGAGAGAGAGCGAGAGAGAAAGAGAGAGAGAGAGAGAAGTGAAGAGAGAAAGGGGAGAGAGAGAGAGAAAGATGGAGGGAAAGAGGGGGGAAGTGAGAAAAGAGAGAGAAGAGCGACGAGCGAGAGAGGGGGAGGGAGAGAGAGAGAGAAAGAGAGAGAGAGAGAGAGAGAGAGAGAGAGAGAGAAGAGGAAGAGAGAAGAAGAAAGAAAAAGAAGAGGGGGGTGGGGGAGGGAGAAGAGGAGGAGAGAGAGAGAGAGAGAGAGGAGAGAGAAGAGAGAAAAGAGAAAAGAGGGAGAAAGAGAGAGAGAGGGGAGGGGGAGGGAAAAGAGCGGGGGATGACACTTTGGGGGTTGCTGCAGCTGAGGGGGGGGGGGGAGGAGATTGGGGGGGGAGGGGGTGGGGGGGGGAGGTAAGGAGACGAAGAGGGAGGGGTTTTGGGGGGCGGGTGGGGAAAGGGGGGGGGGTGGGGTAGGGAAAACAAAAGCGAGGAAATGGGGAAAGGGGTAATTTGAAGTCAGAGAGTTGCTGTTTGTTTTGGGGATAAAGCATTTTTTTAAAATGGTGTGGGTGTTTGTGGGTGGTGTTTTGTGTGTTGTGGTGTTTGTTGTGTTGTGTTTTTTGTGGTTTTTTGTGTGTGGTGTGTGTTGTGTTGTGGTGTGTTGTGTGTGTGTTTTTTTTTTTTAAATTTTTTTTTTATTCTTTTATATCGAAAGGAATGGAATAAGCACTCATGTCTTTTTTTTCATCTTCCAGTCCCCGTGTGTAAGCGTTTTGTCAATTATGTCTCCATTCCCACCGCCCAAAAAAGGCCCACTCCTCCAAAGGCGAAACGAGTTTTAAAAAAGGTGCGCAAGATATTCTTCCGGTTCCCTGTGCGGTGTTTTGTTTGTGGGGTTGTGGTGGGTGTTTGTTGTTTTTTTTGTGTGTTTTTGTGTTGTATGGTGTAGCGTGCGTTGTGTTTGTTTTTTTTAATCACGGACAAGTACACCCTACATAGACTTTTTTTTTAATCAGCTTTTTATATACCATATCCCTTACAAATTCTACTCTCTTTTATAACCTTCTGTCAAAAAAAACATTCATTAAACTGCTAAACTTGCTCTCGATCACCAACGTCCCCTCCCTTTCCCCCCCCCCCCCCCTTCCCCCCCCCCCCCCCCCCCCCCCCCCCCCCCCCCCCCCCCCCCCCCCCCCCCCCCCCCCGCTCCTCGCGCGCTCTCGTCGCTCTCGCTCGTCTGTCGCTCTCTCTCTCTCCCTCTCCCTCTCTCGCTTGTGGAGTGGTGCAGGGCTCTCGCTCGTCTCTCGCGCTCGCGACTCTCTCTCTCTCGCGCGCGCGCTCTCGCGTGCCCTCGCTCTCTGGCTCCTCTCGCTCGCTTTTCTGGTGTGCTGGCTCTTCGCGCCGGTTTCAGCCGCCTAATGTAAGGCCTGCCGCAGCCGTGGCTTTTGGCGGTCGGCGGTAGCTGTGCGGTTTGTAGTGGGGGTGGCGGTACAGGGCGCCTCCGCCGTGACTCTGAAAGGGGTGCGGAGTGTGCACGTTAGCTGAGGTGACGGTCCCCCCACCCGCGCTAGCCCATGCGGCTGACCAAAGCCGACCATCGAGAATACAGAAAGTGTAATAGGGAACACCCGACTAAAAATCTGCGCAGTGAGAGAGATTGTAGAGTGAGAGAGAAGAATATAGAGTGAGAGAGAAAAAGATAGATTAGAAAGAGATAATAAAAGTGTTATAGATAGAGAGAGAAGTGGGAGAAAGAGATATAGTGTAATAAAAAAAACCCAAAACACAAAACAACAAACACACTCCTTACCATGGCCCACATCACACACAGAGCAAGAAATTCATACCCCGTATCCCCGTAGTAATGCAGTATTAGTACCAAAAAAGACATCCCTTCCCACCGCCACCCAATGGCCTACTCCTCCCGAAGGCGAAACGAGTTTAAACGTGTGCGCAAGAAATACTCCTCGTTCGCACGTGTGCGTGTAGATGTGTTGTGATGGTGGTAGGGTGGGTGTGTGTGTTGTGTGTTTTGTGTTGTGTGTTGTTGTATGTGTGTAAATGCGTGCGTGTGTGTTGTCAATGTTTGTAATCACTGACAAGAAAATCCATACATAGAGCATTTTATTTTTAATCAGCTTTATAAAAATCCATATCCCTTATCAAATCTACCTACTCTCTTTTAATAACTCCTCACTGTCAAAAATTCATTCAATTAAGCTGCTAATCTTGCTCTCGATCACCAGCCACCCACACCCTCTTCCCCCCCCCCATTCCCCCCCCCCCCCCCCCCCCCCCCCCCCCCCCCCCCCCCGCACCCCACACCCTCCTCCCCCAACCACCAAACCACCACACCCCTTCTTTGTGACTTTCGCTTCCTCCTCCTACGCTTTCGTACTAGATAAACTAGATAATTGTCAAGTGGGACCAACCAGAACCGGTGCTTTCAGCCTGGTATGGCCGTTGGCACCAGTTGAATGGGGTGACCGTTTGCTTGCGCGCCTTGGCTTCAGTACAGTCCCCCAGTTCACCCCAGCTGGAAATGGGTACCTGCCCTCTTTTAGGGTCAGGGAAGGTAAAAGCAGCGAGGGAGAGGAGATGGGCGCCGCCCTCAATATGCTGGCCCACACATACCTTAACACACTAACACACACACACACTTAACAAACAAACACACACACACTTACTACTTAACACTCTTACACACGTACACACGCAACCCCACACACACACACATACATACACACACACACACACAACACACACTTACATACAAACCCACACACCTTAAACCACACTAACACACACACTTACATACTTACACAACTTACATACATACAGACGTACACACACACACACACACACACACACACATCACACACCACACCTTACATACAAACACATACGCTTACATACTTACACACACTTACATACTCACACACACACACTTACATACAAACACACACACTTACATACTTAAACACTCTTACACACAGCAACACACCCACACTTACATACAAACACACACACTTACATACTTAAACACTCATACACCGTACACACCTAACAACACTAACACACACACCGTACACGGGGAGGACGGGTTGGGGGGGGGGGGGCCGGGGGGGGGGACGGGGGGGGGGGGGGGGGCCACGAAACACACATTACACACACCCCTAACTAAAAAGACTCACTCCAGCCGGGTAGAAAACTAGGAGCCGGTATATAGATAATATTCTACAGCAGTGTGCGTGCCAGCTGACAGTATATATACAACCCTAACACATGACACAACTGTTAACTTCCCCCTCCCCACGCCCTTCTCCCCCTCCCCCCTTCCCTCCCCCCCATCCACCCCTACCTTCAACAAATCGGGGACTGTCAAAAGAAAAAAAAATAATCCTAAAGTCACCAGGTACAGTGTGACATATTTTTGGGTTTTTTGTGTGTTGTTTTGTTTGTTTTTTTCTTTTTTTCCTGTCTTTCCTCTTCTTTCTCTATCGCTCTCTCAATCCTCCCATCTCTCTCTCTCTCTCTCTCTCTCTCCTCTTCTCTCTCCTCTCTTCTCTCTCCTCTCTCCTCTCTCTCCTCCTCTCTTCTCTCGTTATCTTTCCTCTCTCTTTCTCTCCCTCTCTCATCTCTCAATCCGCTCATCCTCTCATTCCTCTCTCTCTCTCTCTCTCTCATCTCCCTCTCACACCTCTCTCATCTCTCTCTCGATCTCTCTCTCTCTCTCCTATCCTCTTGTTCTCTCTCTCTTTCCTCCCATCTCTCTCTCTCTCACACACACACATACACTCTCTCTTCCTCTCTCTTCCCATATCTCTCTCTCCTCTCCCATCTCTCACTCTCCCTCTCCCCCCCCCCCCTCTCTCTCCCTCTCCTTCCATCTTCTCTCTCTCTCCTTCCCATCTCTCCTCTCTCTCCCTCTCCGGTCTCTGTCTCTCCTTCCAGTTCTCTCTCTCTTCTCTCTCCTCCCATCTCTCTCCTCCCTCCCTACCTTCTCTCCCCCCCCCGCCCCCCCACTCTCCTTCTCTTCTTCTCCCATCATCTTTCTCCCTCTCTCCACCCCATCTCCTCCTCCTCCTCTCTCCCTCCCTCCCAACCTCTCTCTCTTCCCTCCTCCTCTCTCTCCTCCCCTCTCTCTCCCATCCCCCCCTCTCTCCTCCCTTCTGTCATCCATCTAGCTCTCTATAGATACATCCACCAATACAACACGGGCCACAATTATAGCGCGTGACAGGCAAGGTCCACAAGGATTTTGTTTGAAAAAAGAAAAAACACACACACAAACAAAAACACAAAAAAACCCTGAACTGTGCGTATTGTAGGCCCCCAGGTCTTAGCCAATTCCTTAGGCATAAATAATTATACCTTTTCCTCCCCTTCGCCAAAAAAACCAAACCCTGGGGACTTCAATTATACAGACGCTGAATTATATTGATGATACAGATTTTTGTTTTTTGGTTTTGGTTTTCTTTTCCTTTTCGAAAGAAGGTGGGTACCGGTACGTTCTGTGCGAGGTGGACGGTAGAATAAGGGGTGGTGGTGGGTGGTGGGGTGGTTTGGGGGTCAGGGGGGGGGGTGTAGGGCTGTTAAAGCTTGTTGTGTCAATGGGGGGGTGGGGGGAGGGTAAGAGAGGGGGTAGGGGGGGGGGGGGCTGCAAAGGTTATCTAGGGAACTACTCCAGCTGCACACCGCTCCATTAGAGTTTAGACAGAAAGTGCCAGCGATGGTCAAAAGTTCCCCAAATCCGACCCTTTTTTTTTTCTTTTCTTTTTTTTTTTTTTTGGGGGGGGGGGGGGTGCGGGGAGTTCGTGTTAACAAGTATAAAAAAGTGTAACTTTGATGAGAACCGGGTTCTGTAAGTAAAAAGCTGGGGAGGGGTTGGGCGGGGGGGGGGGGGGGGGGGGGGGGGGGGCCCCCGGGGGGGGGGGGGGGGCGGGAGGGTTTGTGTGTGTTTTTTATTTTTTTAAATTTTTTTTCCCCGTAACGATTGGGGTTGGTGGTGATGCGAAAGGGTGGAGTGATGTGGGGGCGGTGGTGGGATGTAGTGGTAGGGGTGGTGGGTGGTGGTGGGTGAGGGGGTGGGGGTGGGGTGGGGTGTTAGAATTGAACTTCGGCAGATATCGGTTTAACTTGGTTGGATTGGGTCCTTCTTTTTATTTATGATCCAAGATCAAGGCTTACTGTACCAAAAAAAAAAAAAAAAAGATTGGCGAGATCATTTATTAACAATGCTCGGTTTTTGCTATCATTGTTTCGATTTGTGTGTGTGTGTGTGTGTTGCATTTTGTACTGGTGCGCAGACTGTCAACACGTCAGCATTGGGCATGCACACATAAGCCACACACACGAGCGCGTGCAAGGCACACACACCCCACCGCGCACAACACACATAGACGCTTACCACAACAAACACACACCCAACACTCACATACACGCACGCACACACACAGCAGACAGACAGACAGACAGACAGACAGACAAAAAATGCTAAAACACAGGGAAGGTGACAGACACGAGAGAGACAAACTTGAAAGACAAAGATAGAGACAGAAAACACACAACGAGTCTGATAATTCATGTACATACTGGCAAATGTGACAAACGTTTACACTGTGCAAATCCACAGAAAAGAAGTACAGCATGCTCACAATTATATACATGCAATAATTTCTTTTTTAAATGAATGTGAGAAATTGGTGTACTTGTACTGATCTAAGACCTCTGGTATTTAACGCTTTCTGTTCCCCCTCCCACCTATCCATCCATCCATCCATCCTTCCATCCATCCTTCCGTCCTTCCTACCTGTGTCTGGGTCAGCCCTAAGGAAGCGGCCAGCTCGGCTCGCTCAGGTAAGGCCAGGTACTGCGTCCGCTGGAAGCGTCGGTTGAGCTGCTGGAGCTGCAGGCTGCTGTAGATGGTGCGCGGCTTGCGCATCTTCTTCCCCTTGCCGTTGATGCGGTGCAGCTGCTCCTCCACTTGGCTTTTGTCTGCGTGCCGCAAGCAAGCACAGCACAACGGGAAAAAGACAAAAGAAAAGAGAAAAGTAAAGAATTGGTTTTTGGGTGTGGTGTTTGTTTTGGGTTGGGTTGTTTTTGATTTTGTTGTTGAGTAGAGAGAGATGTTTTGGGGTGTGTGGTGGGTGTGGGTGGGGGTGTGGTGGTGTTGGTGGTTGGTGGGTGGTGGTGTGTGGTGTGTGGTGGTGGTGGGATGGGGGTGGGGGGAGGGGATGGGGGAGTGGGGGTGGGGTGGGGGGTGTGGTGTAGTGGTGGTGGTGGTGGGGGAGTGGTGGTTGGAGGTGTGGTAGTGGTGGTGTGGTGGGTGGGTGGTGGTGGTGGGGTGGGGTGGGGGGTGTTTGGTGTGGGAAGGGGGGTTGTTGGTTTTGATTTCGTTGGTTTTGGTATGTGTTTTTGGTCTGTCGGTGGTTGGTTGAAGTTGTTGTCATTGACATCATCATCATCATCATCAGCATCAGCATCATCACCATCATCAGCATCATCATCATCATCATCATTATTATCATTAGTGGTGGTGGTATTAATATCACTATTGATTTCTTTTTATCATCATCATTATATCACCACTACTACTACCACTACTAAATATCACCATCATCATCATCAGCAGCAGCAGCAGCAGCAGTAGTAGTAGTAGTAGTATATGAATTAGTATTATTATCATTAATTCATTTTTTATCAATCATCATTATTAATTATATTATGTTATCTCAACATACATCATGTCATTATATAGAATTATTATTATGTTATCATTATTATTATTCTATTATTATTATTATCATCATCATCAATCAGCATCATCATCATCATCATCATCATCATCATCGTTGTTGTTGTTTGCTTGTTCGTCGCAGTCGTCATCATCGAAAAACGCTCAGACAACAACAACTACTACCGCTCTCATTATGAGCGAAAATGCGCCGCGCTGCCGTTAAGCGCCTGGCAAGTTGAGGCCCAGCACATCCGACTTTGAGCAGACGCTCTCTCTCTCCTCTCTCTCTCTCTCGCTCCTCTATCTCTCCTCTCTTTCTCTCAACCCTCTCTCTCTCTCCCTCTCTCTCTCTCCCTCTTCAATCTCTCCTCCTCCGGCTCCCCTCTCGCTCTCTCTCACTCCCTCTCTCTCTCTCCCTCTCTCTCTCTCCTCTCCCTCCCCCCCTCTCCTCTCTCCTCTCCACTCCCCTCCCTCTCCCCTCTCAAATCCTCTCTCCTCTCTCTCCTTCATCCCTCTCTCTCATCGTGCTCCTCCTCCAATCTCTCTCCTCCGTCTCCCTCTCTCTCCCTCTCTCCGCTCTCCCTCTCCACTCCCCCCTCCTCTCTCACCCCTCCCTCCTCTTCCTCTCAATCTCTCGCCCCCACTCTCTCTCTCTCTCTCCTCTCTCTCTCTCTCTCTGTTACGTTCTATCACGGATACAGACAGACAGGCAGTGGGCATAACACGATACCTATCGTACGTAATCGTCCCCAAAGCCCAAGACATATCTCAGGTGTGGAGAGGAAACGACCCTATGCACGAAACGAGCTGACCCCACAAATCCCAGGTAATAGGAATCCTCTACCACTCCTTTTTTCTTCCCCTCCACCCACCACCTCAACCCCTGCCGCTTTTAGTTTGGGTCTCTCTCTCTTTCTTTCTTTCCTTTCCCTTCCGTCTTACCTTTTTTTTTTGGGGGTTGGGGGGTGGGGGGGAGGGGGGTTGGTGGTAGGGGGAGGGGGGTGGTGAAGGAATTTGGGGGGGGGGGGGGGGGATGAGTAGGGTATAACCTGAGCTAACCATGACGTGTATCTGTAATCCCCCCTATCTTGGGGCGTCGGGGAGAGGAGAGGGAGAGGGAGAGGGAGGGAGAGAGAGAGAGAGGAGAAGAGAGAGAGAGAGAGAGAGTCAAGTCAAAAAAACCACTAGTAAGGGAAATACAATACTGAGACAGAGACAGAGACAGAGAGAACAGAGACATACAGATCGGCAAGACAGAGAGAGACAGAAAGAGACAGAGACAGAGAGAGAGAAACAGAAAGAGACAGAGAACCAGAGAGATTGCTAGACAGAGTTGTTGTGGTGTGAGTGAGTGTGATCAAAGGTTAAAGTCAATTTTTTTAAAATTTCCAGATGGTACATTGGATGTGTGTGGTGTGTGGTGTGTGTGTGTGTGTGTGTGAGTGAGGTGAAGTGTGTGTGAGAGTGTGTGGTGAATGTGTGTGTGAGTGGTGTGTGTGAGAGTGTGGTGTTGTGGAGTGTTGTGTGTGTGAGTGAGTGTGTCCCAAAGTTAAAGTTCCCTTTTTTTAAAAAATTTCCAGATGTAAACATTGAATGTTGTGTGTTTGTGAGTGTGAGTTGAGAGAGAGTGGTGTGTGTGTGTTTGATGTTGTGTGTGAGTGTGAGTGTGAGAGTGTTCTATCTATCCCACGGTATTGTGTGTGTTGGTGAGTGTGTGTGTGTGTGTGAGTGTGTGTTGTGAGTGTGCGTGTGTGTGTGTGAGTTTGTATGTGTGTCTTGTTCTAATCCCACAGTATGCTGTAAAACAAACAAACAAACGAACAACTGACACAGCTGTTCAAGTGCATAAAAGTTATGCACACTGGGCGAATGCACAGAACCTGTGCTCTCAGTCTGTCTGTCTGTCTGCTGTCTGTCTGTCTGTCTGTCTTCTGTCTGTCTGTCTGTCTGTCTCTCTCTCTCTCTTCCTCTCTATCTCTTCATCCTCTCTCCATCTATCTACTCTCTCTCTCCTTCTCTCTCTCACTCTTCTCTCTCTCTCCCTCCCTCTGGCCATTATTCATCGATATTCTTTTGCGATACAACTTGATTATTAAAAAAATACCCCTATAGAATAATGTTATACATGCAAGCTCCCTTCTTTTCCCTCACCCCCCCCCCCCCCCCCTACACCATTATCTTTCCTCTCTCTCACTCTCTCACTCTCACTCTCTCTCTTTCTCTCTATCTCTCTCTCTCTCTCTCTCTCTCTCTCACATCTCTCTCTCTCTCTCTCTATCTCTCTCACTACTCTCCCTCACTTCTTAGATAGATGGCTTGATGATAAAAGCAAATGCACTGCTTATTTTAATGTACCACTTGCGCACACATAAATCTGTTCCGCTTTTCGGAAGAGTAGCCATTGTGTGCCGGTGGAAACAGATGACAAAATGCCAAAACCGCATACATACGGGGACTGTGATGTAAAAAAAAGCACACGCGTGCTTATTCCATTACCTCGATATGAAAGAATAAATTAAAAAATAAATAATAATATTTTTTAAAAATCTCTCATTCTCTTCCACCCCCCCCCCCCGCCCCCCCCACTCACCTATGCACTCACCACCCCACCACTCTTCCTAGTCTTCCTCCCCTCCCTCCCTCCATCGCTCCCTCCCACCCTGCTTAACCCCCCCCCCCCCCCCCCCCCTCTACCCCCCACCCCCATGGTGTCTTTTCCCCCTTTTTCTTCAAAGTGGTGGTGTGGTGTCTCTCTCTCTCTCTCTCTTCTCTATCTCTCCATCTCCTTCTCCTCTCTCTGTCGTCATCATCTCTCTCTCTCACTCCTCCTCTCTCTCTCCTCTCTCTCTCTTCTTGTCTCTGATCTGGAAACCAACATCTGCTGACGCTCGAGAGGGACTTTTTTCTTCTTCTTTTTTTGTTACCTTTAGAGAGAGACAGAGAGAGACAAAGAGACCGAAGGACGAGAGAGAGAGGAGACACATACACAGAAAGAGACAGTGACACACACAGACACACCGAGAGAACAGAGGTAAAGAGGGAGTGAGATGGAGAGATAGAGAGAGAGACAGAGAGAGCAGAGACACAAAGAGGGAGAGAGAGGGAGAGAGAGGGAGAGGGAGACAGAGGGAGACAGAAAAAGGTAGACAGACAGACGAGAAAAACAGAGAGAGGGAGACAGAGCGAGGCAGAGACACAAGAGACAGAGAGAGACAGAGAGAGGGAGACAGACAGTGGAGAGAGAGAGAGAGAGGAGAGAGAGAGAGAGGAGAGAGAGAGAGAGAACACAGACAAGAGACACACAGAGAGAGGTAGGGAGGGAGACAGACAGAGAAAACAGAGACAGAAAAACAGACTTAACAGACAGACTGACGACTTAACAGACGACTGACAAGACAGACAGACAGTCACAGACACACCGACAGACCGACAGAGAGAGACCGACAGACACAGACAGACAGAGAGATAGAGAGAGACCGACAGACAGACATAAAGACAGACAGACAGACAGACAGACAGAGGATGGGGGAGGGGGGGGGGGGGTATGACAACAAAGAGAAATCAAAGCCAAGACTTGTTTTCCACCTTGGCAGAAAAATATCAGAAGCCTGTGTGTGTCTTTGAAGTCAGTCAGCGAAGCGATTTTTATTTTATTTTATTTTATTTTATTTATTTTTTTTTTTGAAGGGGATAGCTTGCACAGGCAAGCGACCGTGACACTATAGGGGTGGTGGTGGTGGTAGTGGTGGTGGTGGTGGCGGTGGTAGTGGTGGCGGTGGTGACAAGAGAAAGCGATCGATCATCATGATGCCAAAAAGGAAAAGCAAACACACACTCACTCACTCACTCACACGTTTAATTCATTGGCAAAGGTTGCAATAATGTTGTATTTCGGTATCATCATTAAGAAATTCCTTCTTTTAGATAGATGGCTTGATGAAAAAGAGCAAATGCATGGCTTATTCGATGTACCATCTGGAAATAAAAATTTGACTTGACTTGACTTGACTCACACACACACATACACACAACACATACACACTCACTCACTCACTCACTCAACCACCACCCACCCCCACACACACACACTCACACAACCCCATACACACACATAAACACAACACATACACACACACACACACTCACTCACTCACTCAACCACCCCCCCACCCACCCACCCCCCCACACACACTCACCACACATAAACACAACACATACACACACACTCACTCACTCACCCACCCACCCACCACACACACACACACACACACACACACCCACCCACCCACCCACCCACCACACACACACACACACACACACACACACACACACACACACACACCACACACACACAACACCCACTCACACAAGTTTGTGACAAATCAAAGTGTCTTGAAGAAAAACCGAAAGAAAACAAAACAAAACAAACCAACAAAAAAAACCCAGATTGGAAAGTTCGAAGTCTTGGTGGTGGTGGTGGTGGTGGTGGTGGTGGTGGTGGTGGTGGTGGGTGATGGGTGATGGGTGATGGGTGGGGTGCGGGTGTTATGATCGTTAAGTGGTGATTTTTTTTTTCATTTTTTTAAAAAGAGGGTATAGGATGCGGATTTTGGGGAGCAGGTGTGTGTTTGATTGTGGTATTTTTGTTGTTTTTGTGAAGGATGTGTGTGTTGTGTGTTGTGGTGGTGTTGTGGTGTGTGTGTGTGTGTGTGGTGCAGTGTGTGTTGTGTTGTGTTGTATGTGTGCGTGTTTGTGTGCGTGTGTGTGCACAGGTGGGTAGGTACGTACATGCGCGCGCACGTGTGTGTGAATGTTGTGTGTTGTGTGCTGTGTGCGCGCGCGCGCACGTGTGTGTGTATGTTGTATGTTGTGTGTTGTGTGTGTGTGTGCGCGCACGTGTGTAGGTGTGTGTATATGTACACGTCCGCGCCAACACACACACTCACACACACACACACACGTGCGCGTGCACGCACACACACACACGGACATCACGGAAAAACCTACAGTTTTCACATAATTATGGCTGGCATCCAATTATCGCGCAAAACACAATGCGATGTGTTGTACTATACATCCTTCGGATGGGACTATAAACCGAGGCCCCGTGTGCGAACGCATGCAGAACATCTTGCGCACACGTTAAATCCTGTTCCGCTTTTCGAAAGAGTAGGCATTTCATTGTGTGCCGGTGGGAACAGATGACAATATTTACAAAACCGCATACACACGGGGACTAGATGTAAAAAAAAAGCGCATGAGTGCTTATTCCATTATCCTCGATAAAAAAAAAAAAGTGATCTGAGCGCTTTGATTTGTTGCTTTACAACATTCAGCGCTATATAAATTCCATACATTATTATTATTACTATTATTATTATTATTATTATTATTATTACTGTACGATCAACAACAAACAGAACGCTGTATCAGAGGCATCTTCTTTCTTCCCTTTGCTCCAGACAGCAACATCGGCAACGGTCAGTTGCTGCGGCAGTAACGACTGCAGTAACAACAGTCTGCAACGTCAGAGGCGACGGCAGCAACAACGGCAGCAACAACAGTAACAGCAGCAAACAGTTACTGTAGCGGTTCCATCATCAGTACAAGCGTCAGTGATGAAACCAGCATCAAGAATAACTGCAGAGACTACTGCTATTGTTGCTGCTGCTGCTACTGCTATTGTTGTTGCTGCTGCTGCTACTGCTATTGTTGTTGCTGCTGCTGCTACTATTGTTGTTGCTGCTGCTACTACTTCTACGCTACTACTACTACTATTACTACTGCTGCTGCTACTACTTCTGCTACTGCTGCTGCTGCTACTACTACTGCTGCTGCTTCTACTTCTGCTGCTGCTGCTGCTGCTGCTACTATTACTGCTGCTGCTGCTGCTCTTGCTGCTGCTTCCACTAATACTGCTACTACTACTACTACTGCTACTGCTGCTACTACTACTGCTGCTGCTGCTACTACTACTGCTGCTGCTGCTACACCTGTTGCTACTGCTACTGCTACTACCTCTACTACTACTATTACTACTATTGCTACTACTACTACTACTACTACTACTACTACAACTACTGCTGCTGCTGTTACTACTACTACTACTACTACTACTACTACTACTACTACTACTGCTACTGCTACTACTGCTACTGCTACTGCTGCTACTGCTGCTGCTGCTGCTGCTGCTGTCACAACAACAACAACAGACACACAAACAAACAGACAGACAGACAGACAGACCATGTTGTGTGTTTGAATGAGTAAGCCAATGCGCGCACTATCCACAACCTTGAGAATCAGTTGTCTCTAAACAGGGGGTAGAGGAGACATTAGTAACAAGCCAATAAAACAACAACAACAACAACAAAGGATATTGTCAAATAGCTGAGAAATAACCTCGACTTTGCGGAAAGGAAGAGGAGGAGGAGGAGGAGGGAACATACACACACACACACTCACACTCACACACACACACACACGAAATCCTACCCCCCCCCCCCCCACACACACACACACACGTGACAACCCCCCCCCCCCCTATACACACACATACACACGTGACAACCCCCCCCCCCTTCCCACACACACACACACCCAAACACACACACACCCAAACAACACACACATACACACACACCACACACACACACACACACACACACACACACACACACACACACACACCCAAACAACACACACACACATGCACACCCAAACACACACACACACAAACAACACACACACACACACCCAAACACACACACACCCAAACAACACACACACACCCAAACACACACACATACACACACACACACACTCAAACAACACACACACACACACACCACTCCTACACACACACACACACCCCTATCCACACCCGATACTGTTCAGCAGCCCAGGTACCCAGGGGGAGGGGGCGGGGTAGGGGGGATCCATTTCAAACGCCCCCCATCCATCCCATTTGTGGGCCCCGTCAGGTCGTCCTGCTTTATTCACTGGCTGCCTTTCCTTTTAACCCCGCCACCCCCACCCCCACCCCCACTACACTACACTACCCTACACTACCCTACCCTACCCTACACTACCCTACCCTACCCTACACTACACTTCACTTCACTACACTACCCTACCCTATCCTTCGGATGAGACTATAAACCGAGGCTCCGTGTTGGAACGCATGCAGAACATCTTGCGCACGCGTTAAGTCCTGTTCCGCTTTTCGTAAGCGTAGGCCATTGTGTGCCGGTGGGAACGGATGACAAAATTTACAAAACCGCATACACACGGAGACTGG
>CM054159.1:36288225-36290725 GCA_028751875.1 Rapana venosa | reverse complement strand
TCTCTCTCTCTCTCTCTATATATATATATATATATATATATATATATATGTATATATATATATGTCTGTCTTGTCTCTCTGTCTTGGTATTTTAAATCACGTTTTCATTGTTGTTTCTTGACTGTCTGTCAGTCTCTCTCTCTCTCTCTCTCTCTCTCTCTCTCTCTCTTCCCTCTCTCCCCCTCTCTCTTTTCTCTCTCTCTCTCTCTCTCTCTCTCTCTCTCCTCTCTCTCTCTTTCTTCTCTGCTGCATTTCTCTCCTGTCTTTCTCTCTGTGTCTCTCTCTTTCACATGACCTCCCACTGCCCATCCTACTGTCCGCCTCCTCCTACTCTACCCTCCCCTTCCCCTCCCTTCCCCTCCCTCCCTCCCCTTCCCTCCCCCTTCCCACGAAAACCCTTCTTCAATATGTGTGTGTGTGTGTGTGTGTGTGTTCCCCCATGGTTTGAAGAAGACAAAAGAGACCCCCCCCGAAAAAACACAAAAAAACCCCACACACACCAAAAAACCCAGAAAGAAAAACCCCCAACAAAACTCCTGTTGACTTCTGTCGTTCTTGTTCCCAGCTGTTGTCACCCGCCACTGTAACCCTTTCTTTCTTTTTTTTTCTTTCTTTCCTTTCTTTCTCTTTCTCTCTCTCTCCCCACCCCTCCTCCTCCCTCTCCATCCCCCCACCTTACACGCTCCAAGTTCATCCATTGTCTCCATCCACGTCAATCTATTTGTTTGTCCATTCTTTCGTTTTCTGTTTAAAAATTTTTTATATAGTAGCTTTCTTCATGATTATTATTTTATTTATTTTTCGCTGTGTATCCTCTCCTCTGTCTTCTTTCTTGTGTGTGAGTGTGGGGGGGTGGGGGTAGGGGGGGTGTTTTTTTTTGTTGTGGTCAGGTTATGTTTTGGGTGGGGGGTTTTTTTCCTTTCTTCCTTCCTTCCCCCAAATATGGAATGTTCTTTTTCATTTTGGAATGATTTCTTTCTATCACTCACTTCTTTGCGTGAATTTAGGTTTGTTTTTGTTCTTTTTGTTTTGTTTTGTTTTTAATTCTGTTTAGATTTCCCTGACCCTAACTCTTTCTTCCAAGACTTTACTAAACTTATATTTCTTATACTTTCGAAAAGGAATGTTTTTTTTGCCACCCTACAACCTCCTCGCCACATACACGCACACACACACACTCACACACACACACACACACACACTACACACACACACACACACTCACACACACACACTCTCTCACACACACACACACACACACACACACACACACACACACACACACAACACACACACACACACACACACACACTACAGTTATTTTTCATGTATTCGATTTTAACACTTTGACAGAAGGAGTCCTTTTAGGGCAAACAATTACAAAATTTGACTTGACTTCACACACACTCTCACACACATACACACACACTCTCTCACACATTCACACACACACACACTCACACACACACACTCACACACACATACACTCACACACACACACTCTACAGTATTTCTTTTCATGCAATCTACTGTACTCTTTTGACAGCAGGAATCCTTTTTGAGAATTTAAAAAAAAAACAGCACAATAAAATGCAAATAAAAAAGAAAAGAGAAATCGTAGACAAAGAAAGACAGAATGAGACAAACATGCATGTCCACACTTATGCGAACGCTTTTACTTAGAACATAATAATATAGTGTAACAGCTGTCACTATAGTTACACAATACATCAGACTACCGTTTCTTCCATTCAATATCTGCCTGCTGGCTATATTATTACATGAGGGGTGGGGAGATGGAGGGGGACGGGGTAGCCTGGTGGTTAGAGTTAAACACTCGTGATCTGCTGACCCGGGTTCCATTCTCGTTCAAGAGGTTGGTTTTTTTCTCTGGAGTTAACATCAGTGCCGACTCCACTTCCCCCCCCCCCCCCCAAAAAAAAAGTCCTTCCGATGAGACTATAAACCGAGGTCCCGTGTGCGAACACACGCAGAACATCTCGCGCACACGTTTAAAACCCGTTCCGCTTTTCGGAAGAGTAAGGCCATTGTGTGCCGGTGGGAATGGATGACAAAATTTGCAAAATTGCATACAACACAGGGGAACTGGATGTCAAAAAACCCACAAACAACCCCACATGAATGCTTATTCCATTATCCTCGAAATAAAAGAATGAAAAATCTAATTATGCTGCCTGCAATCGACTTCACCCTCTTCTTGTAATTTTGACCTCACTTTTTAAGCCCTTTTTTTCTCCCCCCCCCCCCCCCCCCCCCCCCCCTGGTTTCCCCCACCCCCACCCCAAAACAACCACTCTTGACGCTGGGGGCAACAGCAAAGTGAGAGGCTGTATGATCAGTGGCTTTCTTTCCCAATCACGGAATTCGCTTTACAGCTTAAGTCTTTAATGATTGACTATGACTCTCTGACTAGGAGGCTTGACTTGCTATAGTCCTTATGTGCTGCAGCCCTGGGGGCTAGTTGGCCTTTGGAGAACAT
>CM054159.1:36283225-36285725 GCA_028751875.1 Rapana venosa | reverse complement strand
ACACACACACACACGCACGCGCGCGCGCACACACACACACACGCACTACAACAACTACTACTATGCAACGAAACAAAAACAAACACAAACACACGCACCAAAGCCACCACCACCACCACCACCACCCCCAAACACCAACACCAACAACACAAAAACAAACACAACCAAAATTAAAAAACACAAACGAAAAACACCAACACACACACACACACACACACACACACACACACACCACACACACACACACACAACACACACACACACACACACACACTGGATAAGTGAGCGAGTCAGCGTGCACATTCTGGGTGACCCCTACTCCCCCCCCCCCCCTCTCCCACCACCCCAACAACAGAGTGTTAAGCTAGGAAACGCACCACCACCACCACCACACCACCACCACCACCCACCACCACCACCCCCACCACCACCACCACCACACCAGAAGAGACAATGCAAGTGATTGCATCACTTCGCAAATACTGACAAGAAAAACTGAAATCTGATTTCACAACACCACCACCATCATCATTAACAACAACAGCAACAACCCACAACAACAATAACAACAAACAACAACAGAAGCGACAGTGCAAGTGATTGCATCACTTCGTAAATGCTGACAGGAAAAACTGAAATCTGATTTCACACCACCACCACCACCACCACCCCCACCACCATCATCATCACCATCATCATCATCAACAACAACCACAACAACAACGACGACGACAACAACAACAACGACAACAAAGTGGCTGTCTTGAGCCTAGTTCGACAACAAGAGAAGAAATTCATCCCAGCCAGTCAGTTTTGTGTGTGTGTGGACTTTGTGTGTACGTGCGTGTGTGTGTGTGTGTGTGTGTGTGTGTGTGGATTTTGTGTGTGCGTGCGTGTGTGTGTGTGTGGTAAGTGTGTGTGTGTGTGGACTTTGTGTGTGCGTGTGTGTGTGTGTGGTGTGTGTGTGAGTGTGTGTGTGTAAGTGTGTGTAAGTGTGTGTAAGCGTGTGTGTGTGGTTGTTGTTGTTGTTGTCTTCAATTTAACGTCTGTTCACTCTATGTGATATTAGACGAGGGAAATAGAAAGTGTAATGGAAGTTAAAGAAGGGAGAGGAAGGAGTGGAAGGAGAAAAGGTTCAGAAATAGCATCAGTGTTGGGATTTTTGTGAGAAAAAAACAACAAAAAACACACAACAAACAACTAGACAAGTAATGATAATACTTGTAAACAGAAGCAAAATATAAACTCAACAATGTGGAAACATGAAATAACAATAATGTAACTACAATAATATTCAAGTGGACTATGCAATAAACATCTGGCAATGGCAAAGGCTAGCTTTGAATTTTCAAATATATTTTTCCAGAGACTGTTCCGAAAATGTAGGTAAAAAAGATTTTACAATAGGGCAATCAAATATGATATGAGTGTGTGTGTGTGTGTGTGTGTGTGTGTAAGTGTGTAGTGTGTGTGAGTACGTGTGTGTGTGTAAGTAAGTGTGTGTGTGGCGACGCGCGCGCGCGCGCGTGTGTGTGTGTGTGTGTATCTCACAACAAGACTCAACTCAACTCAACTCAACACTGTTTGCTTACAACAAATAACCTATCACCTACGTGTTGGTTGTTGACCCAACGGTCAATTCCTCGTCTTCCCACTACTATACCACTGGGGACGGACCGGAGGATATAGCTCAGTGGTGGGAGCACTTTCTTCCCCTCCCCCCCCCCCCCCCCCCCCCCCCCATCCCCCACCCCCCTCCCCCCCTCCAGCCAAGTTTAATTAAGCAGCGGGTCGATCTTGGTGGTCAGCCTACTAGTTGGATGGGTGACCATTTTTGCTCGCCTTGGCTTCAAGCACAGTTTCTCCCCCCCCCCCCCCCCCCCTCCAGCCAGTTCCTCCAGCTGGTAACGGGTACCTGCCCTCATTTTAGGGTCAAGGGAAGGAAGGTACAGACAGCCCTCGCGAGGAGGAGAGGAGATGGGCGCCACCTGCCCTCAATATGCTGTGCCCCTTTAGAGAAGTTGAGGTCTGTGACGCCTCGCTCCTCTTACGACCTTTGTAGGTTATGGGAACACCTTTACCTTTTACTGCCACCACAAAGGCCTACGTACTACTACTACTACTACTACTACTACTACTACTACTACTACTACTACTACTACTACTACTACTACTTATTACTACTACATCTACTACAACGCTACTATACTACCACTCACTTTTACTCTACTTCTATACTATTCTACTACTACTACGACTACACTACTACACAACACTAAATACTACTCTACTACTACACTACTACTACTACACTACTACTTAAATACTACTACTTCTATACTACTTACTACACTACCACTAACTACTACTCTACTACTACTACTACCATACTACACTACTACTCCGACTACTACTTCTAACTACTACTACACATACTATGACACTTACTACTCTACCGACTACTTTGACTACACTACACTACACATACGACTCACCTACG
>CM054159.1:36273225-36278225 GCA_028751875.1 Rapana venosa | reverse complement strand
TGTCTGTCTGTCTGTCTGTCTCTCTCTCTCTCTCTCATCTCTCTCTCTCTCTCTCTCTCTCTCACTGTATGGGCCAGTGGCCTTTTTGTAAATAAATCTTTCGAGTTTGAGTTCGAGTCTCTCTCTCCTCTCTCTCTCTCTCTCTCTCTCTCTCTCTCTTCTCTCTCTCTCTCTCTCTCTCTCTCTCTCTCTCTCTTTCGGGATAGCCTAGTGGTTAGAACATTGCGCTCGCAATCTGACGACCCGGGTTCGATTCTCGTTCAAAGGGATATTTTCCCCTGGAGTTAACATCAGTGCAGACCCCACTCTTCCCCCAAAAGTCCTTCGGATGAGACTGTAAACCGAGGCCCCGTGTTGCGAACGCACATAGAACATCTTGCGCACACGTTAAAATCCTGTCCCGCTTTTCGTTAAGAGTAGGCCATTGTGTGCGGGTGGGAACGGATGACAGAATTTTGCAAAACCGCATACACATGGGGACTGGCTGGATGTAAAAAAAAAAAAGCACGTAAGTGCTTATTCCATTATCCTCGATATAAAAGAATAAAAAAAATTAAAATAAAATAAAAAATCCTCTCTGTCTCTCTCTGTCTCTGTCTGTCCCTCTCTGTCTCTCGCTCTCTGTCTGTCTGTCTGTCTGTCTGTCGCTCTCTCTCTCTCTCTCGCGAAGATTTCCATATTCAACGGAACACTTATGGTCAAAGGAAAATAGGATGACTTCTTCAATCTCACCACCACTGACAAACCTTGGAGCTCTAGCAGAGGAACGAAAGAGAAAACCCAACCCTAAGTGATGTTTACATAGCCATCTGCTTTTAATGACATATCTATAGAGTTATGCTTGTTCCATGTTTATGACCAGTGGCTTTCTTTCCCACTCATGGAATTATTCCACTTTACAGCTTAAGTCTTTAGTGATCGACTATGACTCTCTGACTAGGAGGCTTGACTTGCACAGTCCTTAGTATATGCTGCAGCAGCCCTGGGGGCTAGTTGGCCTTTGGAGAGTATCTCCAAAGCTGACTGTCCTTATGCCCACTTGGCCGAGAGAGTGGGGATGCATTGTGGGCAAGGCATCTCCACTATAATCAAATTTCTGCCCAATTTCCGAAACAGCAGCTGCCTCCTCTGCTGTTTTAGGGGTCATCGTCGAACACGACGGACAAACATACATACAAAACATGTTTATTAATGAATAAACCTGTTTTAAACCATATCTACAGAGAAGAAAGAGTGTCGTCTAGTTAACACACACACACACACACACACACACACACGGAAAGGGGGGTGTACCTAACTAATTAAACCACACAGCAAAGGGAAAAAACCGATACAAACTAGTTATAATTATTATAGCTCATAACTCTAGGACAGGATAGCTCAGTGGTCAGAGCACTCGCTTTCCCAAGCCAATTTTATATAAGCAGCATCGAGCGTGGTTACCAAGTAGATGGGTGACCTTTTGCGCGCCTTGGCTTCAGTACAGTCCCCCCAGTTCACCCAGCTGTAAATGGGTACCTGCCCTCTTTAGGGTCCAGGGAAGGTAAAGCAGCGAGGGAGAGGAGATGGGCGCTGCCCTCAATATGCTGGCTCCTAGAGAAGTGAGGTCTCTGACGCCTCCTCGCTCCCCTACGACCACATAGGTTATATGGAACACACCTTTTTACTCTTTGAACAAGTTTTCTTATCGAAAACATGAACACGTTTTGAACTAAAGTATGGGTGACGCCCTAGTGGAATTTCTGCACTACAGTCAGCATCGGTGTAAATCCCTGCAAGCCCTTAGGGGAAGCAGAATCATCATCTTTTCTTCTCTTCGTCGTCGTCGTCGTCTCCATCGAACGTTCGAAACACTACTACTGTTGTCTGTTACATGAGCTAAAATGCGTTGCGCTGCCGTTAAGCGCCTGACAAATCAGGCCCAGCGGCAGCGCATCCGACTTTGGCATGGGAGAGAAAATGGTTACTTTATATGTCTTTCTGGGGGGAAAGGCAGGAGAGTGGACCAAGAAGGCAGGAAAGGAGATGACAAGAAGAAAAGGAACAAGGCAGAAACAAAGAGAAGATAGAAAAGAAGGAATTCCTTGCACAGAATTTCCAGAAGGTAGAGATGCTATTATATACTGACAATCCCTCCCCCCCCCCTCCCCCTTAACGCATTCCCATGAGGAATGGTGGAAGGGGGGGGGGGGGGGTGTACGCAGAATCTGACGAATGCGGGAAGACCATGGTGGTCTGGCTGTGTTGTCTGGCTGGCTGACTGGCTGGCTGGCTGAGTGCAAGGTTCAGGCTGGGCTTGTTTTAAAACGGTACCTAAGATTAGTGTGGACAGGATAGCTCAGTGGTCAGAGCACTCGCTTTCCCCTAGCATAAGGTTAAGCAGCATGGAGCGTGGTACCACTTTGGATGGGTGACCGTTTGCGCCACATCTTGGCTTCAGTACAGTCCCCCAGTTCACCCTGCAGCTGTAAATGGGTTACCTGCCCTTTGTAGGGTCAGGGAAGGTAAAGCAGCGAGGGAGAGGAGATGGGCGCTGCCCTCAATATGCTGGCTCCTAGAGAAGTTGAGGTCTCTGACGCCTGCTCCCCTACGACCACATAGGTTATGGGACACTAAGATGTGTGTTGGTCAGTCATCTAAGATGTGTGTTGGTCAGTCATCTAAGATGTGTGTTGGTCAGTCATCTAAGATGTGTGTTGGTCAGTCATCTAAGATGTGTGTTGGTCAGTCAGGTTACGGGACAGCAGTCCTCATCCTTGGTCACACAAGCACACGTTAGAAACACTCCGCTGACAACATGCCCAGGTCATGTCACTATGTGTTAGCCAGCCTAGCCAGTCACGCGGACAGTCTTTTTGGTGTGTGTGTGGTGGTGTGATGTGTGGGTGGGGTGGGGGTGGGGTGGGGTGTGTGTGTGTGTGTGTGTGTGTGTGGGAGGGGGAGTAGTGTGTGTGGTGTGGTGTGTTGTGTTGTGTTGAAGTTCTGTGGATGTATTTTTCATGAACACAAAAGCGCTCTGATTTGTATTTGCAACATATAGCGCTGTATAAATTCCATTTTTATTATTATTATTATTATTATTATTATTATTATTATTATTATTATTATTAAAACTGTAACACTCACCGTTACGGAAATTTAGATGTAACTGTCAAAAGAACTGAGACGGTAACTTGAAATTCATGACAACTTTCCTAATGCCTTATTTTTGGGGGGATCACTTTTAAACATTTCGAAATGAAATACTTTTGCGAATGAGTATTTAATACTGAAATTTATGACAGCTTTCCTAATGCCTTATTTTTGGGGAGGGATCACTTTTAAACATTTCGAAATGAAATACTTTTGCGAATGAGTATTTAATACTCTTGGAACCTGCACATGGTGAAACAGATAGAAAGACCATGTCCCTAACATGGAATTCAGCAGCTATAAACTGGTGTCAGGAACTATGTTCTTTTACAGCTTCGACAAAACTTCAGTGTTGGGGAATAACTGATGGACTGATGGTACCTCTCCGCTGCAAATGTTAACACCAAACTACCGACACTAGGCGCAGCCACTGACAAGAAACAAGAGACAGACGACAAACTGAACAAGGGACTGGACAGGGAAGTGGTGGGAGAGGGGGGGTGGGTAGGGAGGGAGGAGAGCGGCACCATACCTGGGTTATAGGGGTAGAGGTGAGGGGGAAAGAACGGAAACTGAGGTAGATAGGTCGGGGTGTCCTCCTCCGATTCAAAATCATCATTGTCGTCGTCGTCATCCTCACTCTCTCCTCCTCCTCCTCCTCCTCCATCGACTCCCTCCGCCTTCATCAAGGAAGGAAACAGGCTGTCCTGAGAGCTCCCGCCGTAAGGGAATCCACTGGGCGGCCTCCCACCCGGATGACCCAAAGCGGGACCCTCCCGGGGAGAAAGGGCAACTGCAGGAGCGGCAGGGTGGGGCAGGGCGGATGCCAGACCAGCAGGGGTCTCTTGGCCGCCTCCCAGACAGGACGAGGACGGGGACCTGCTCTCCTTCTTGATGCTCTCTCTCTTGATCAGGGGCGTCCCGGGAGACGGTCCAGGAGCTCGATCCTCGCCCGGGGTCTTCCTCTCCCCCCACACCCCGCTAGATGCTGATACTGCTGCTCCTGCTCCTCCTGCTGCTGATGCTGATGGAGACACGGACAGCCTGGCCTGGCAACTGAGCGGTCTGTCCTCACCCTCACCCTCAGCCTGAGCCTGAGCCTGAGCCTGAGCCTGAGCCTGAGCCTGAGCCCCGGAGTCCGCGGAAGAGGTGAGGTCCGGAGGTCTGGGCTCGCTGGTGGCGTCGTGGGGACTGGGCTCCCAGCGCATGTGGAGGATGGAGGCCTGACCCTCCACCGTGACCGTCCAGGTGGTCAGCTGGCGGCCGTGACCCAGCGCCGACAGCGTGGACAGCAAGGCCGGGGGCAGGCAGTTCAAACCTGGGGAACGGGAGGAAAACTCTCTCAGGCAAGATTTCCACCCGTTCCCCCCCTACCTACCTGCCTGTCTGCTTACCTGCCTGTCTGCTTACCTGCCTACCTGCTTACCTGCCTTCCTGCTTACCTGCCTGCCTGCTTACCTGTTTACCTACCTACCTAGCTAGCTACTTACTGACTATCAGCAAGCAGTTTGACTTGACTCGCTCTGACTGAGTAAGACCATGGGGTTGGTGGGTTGTTTTTTTTCTGTTGCTTGTAGTTAGTTTTTTTTAGTTTCTTGTTTTTTTTGTTCTCTCTTTCTAGAAGAAGTTGGTCACGAGTGTGAGGAGGAGAGGAGGAGGAAGAAGAGGAGGAAGAAGAGTAGGAGGAGAAGGGGAGGAGGAGGAGGAGGAGGAGTGGGGGAGGGGAGGATGAGGGGAGGATGAGGAGGAGGAGGAGGGGAACTTCTTAGAGGACAAATAACGGGAAAAGAGAAAGGAACTTGCTTCTTTCACTAAATGCGCTTAACATTGCTGATGCGCATTTTTACGAACTAGAAACCCGAAAAAGC
>CM054159.1:36258225-36260725 GCA_028751875.1 Rapana venosa | reverse complement strand
ATCATCGTCGTCGCGTCGTCGTCGTCATGTTACTACTAATTTTCCCAAAGGGCTTTTGCCGAAATTTTCCCAATTTTTTATTGTTTGGAAAATTTTTGTGCATCAATTTTTTTTTTAAACTCTGGGTAAGCCTTTTTCCCCCCCTTCCACCATATTTATTTCAACAAGCCCCCCCCCCCCCCCCCCCCCCCCCCACCCCCCCCCCCCCCAACAGAGGGGGGGAAAACAGGGTTTGCACGCCCCAACACACCCCCCCCACCCCCCCAAGGGGCCCCAAAAAACCGGCCCCCCCCCCCCCCCAAAACCTCAAAACTTAAACCAACCCCAAGTGAACGACCAAAAATTCGGCGCGCCCCGTTAAAAACCGTTCCCTTTTTTCGTAAAAGGAGGCCTTGTCCCCGGTGGGAAAAAAAGAGACAAAATCCAAAATTGCACAACGGGGACTATTTAAAAAAAAAAGCCCCCTTTTTTTCCCTTTCCCGATAAAAAAAATAAAATTAAAAATGAAAAAAAAACACCTTCCACCCCAAAAAAAAAAAACCAACTCCCACACCCCAAACCCCCCCCCCCCCCCCCCCTCTATACCAAAACACACTCACCAAAACACAAAAACCCCCCCTCCCACCCCCCCCCCCCTAAAAACACACACACCACACCACAACCCCTTTTCCCCCCCCCCCCCCCCATCCCCCCACACACACACAACTCACCAACACACACACACACACACACACACCCCACACACACACACACACACCACAACACATACCCACCCACCTTACCAACCCCTCCCTCCTACCCCCTCTCCTCCCCCTCCCCCCCTCCCTCCTCCATCCTCCCCCCCCCCCCCCCCCCCACACACACACACACATACACACGTACACAAACACACACACACATTAGGCAAGGGAAGGGCAGGGAAGGGAAGAGGGCGACAGCTTGTTGTTCAGTTACAGTGCAGCGTGACTGCCAGTCAGTGGGTTCTGTTCCACTCTGACAATATGGACTTGTAACACTACCCCCCTGCCCCGACATCTGATCTCCTCTCATCTCCTGACTGACAGACAGAAACACACACACACATACACACACACACGTACACACACGTACGCACGCATACGCGCGCATACGCGCACACGCATGCACGCAAGCACACACATATATCACACACAAAGACGCATACACACACAAAAAGACAGATATGCAGACCCACAGATAAGGACACACAGATATACAGACACAGACAGACACACAGATATACAGACCCCACACAAAGACACACAGATATACAGACACACGCACAAACACAGACACAGACAGACAGATAGACAGACAGACAGACAGACAGACAGACACACTCACACCGAACACACACACAGGAGTAGGGAAAGAGATAAAGAGAGAAGAGAGAGAGGAGAGAGAGAGAGAAAAGAGAGAGAGAGAGAGAGAGAGAGGAGAGAGAGAGAGAGGAGGGGGGAGGGAGAGAGGGAGGGGGGAGAGAAAGGGGAGAGAGGAGAGAGAGGAGAGAGAGAGAGAGAGAGAGAGAGAGAGAAGGGTACACGTGCATACACACACATGCACGCCCTCGCGCTCCCCCCCCCCCCCCCCCCCCCCCCCACACACACACACACACAACATACACACACAACACACACACATAACACAGACACACACACACAACACACATTAACATACACACACAGTGTATGTGCGTGCGTGTACGCACGCGCCCACACCTGTGCCCGGATGTGTGTGTGTGCGTGTGTGTGTGTGCGTGTGTGTGCGTGTGTGTGTATGTGTGTGTGTGTGTGAGTGTGTATGTGTGTGTGTGTGTGTGTTCATGCCTGCCCATACACGGGCCAGAGTAACGCTGCATACATGCATCCAAGATAGAGAGAGAGAGAGAGAGAGAGAGAGAGAGAGAGATAGAGAGAGAGAGATAGAGAGATAGATAGAGAGAGAGATAGAGATAGATAGAGGGATAGATAGATAGACAGATAGATAGAGAGATAGACAGAGAGATAGATAAATAGATAGATAGAGAGATAGATAGATAGATAGATAGATAGATAGATAGATAGATAGATAGATAGATAGATAGATAGATAGATAGATATAATTGTCTTGATATAAACCCACAATTCTGCTGGGCACCACTCCCTTCAAGCACACAGTTGAGGTAAAATAGTAAAATGGCAATAACAACACAACTGTGCTCAGCTTCATTTACTCCGTATATTTCCGTCAGCAAATTTTCGCTTCCATCTCTCTCTCTCTCATCTCTCTTCCTCTCTCTCTCATCTCTCTCTCTCTCTCTCTCTTCTATTTATATATATATATATATATATATATTATATATATTTTCATGTTTACATGCTGCGTTTACACAATATGAGTTATTTATATCATTTTATTAATGTATCTAGTTTGTTAGTTTATTTGATTTATTCTTTTTTTCATTTTTTTCCAAGGATAATGGAATCAGCACTCATGTGCTTTT
>CM054159.1:36250725-36253225 GCA_028751875.1 Rapana venosa | reverse complement strand
CCCCCAAAAAACCCAAACAAACCCCCAAACAAACAAAAAACCAAAAAACCAAATAGATCCACAAAAACAAAACAAAAAACAACAAAAACAAAACAAACCTTAACAACAAGAAACCAACACACCAACACATACACACACACACGCACACACACAAGACAGAACCAACATAAATCCCCACACCAATGAACTACAACAAACACTTTTCAACAAAACAAAAACAAACTCACACAAACCAAAAACCCACCACACACACATGCACACACACACACACAAGACATAACCAACATCAATCACTACACGAATGAACTACAAAAAACACTTTATAACAAAACAAAAACAAAAACAAACCCACACAAAACAAAACCCACCACACACACACAACCCCCCCCCCCCCCCCCCCCCCCCCCCCCACCACACACACACACACACACCTCCCCCACCCCACAATGAGTCTACATGACTTAAATGGCAATATAAATATTCTGAATCTGAATCTGAATTTTCTCCCCCCCCCCCCCCCACACACACACACGCACAACTCCCCCCCCCCCCCCACCACCCACCACCACCACACAACAACCCACCCACCCCCACCCCCCAAACAACAACACAACAACCAAAAAAAACCCTTTTCCAAAAAAACAACAACAAAAACAAACCCACCACAACATAACAAAAACCCACCACACACACACACACACCCCCACACACACACACCCCTCCCCCCCCCCCCCCCCCCCCCCCCCCCACACACCCCCCCCCCCCCCCAAACCACCCCACAACCACACCCCACACCCCAAAAACAAACACAAAAAAACCCTTTCTAACCAAAAACAAAACAAAAACAACAAACAAACAAAAACAAACAAACCCTTCCTCTCTCTCCCTCTCCCAAACTCTCCACCACACCACCCAACCACCCCCCCACCACCCACAACCACCCCCCCCCCCCACCACCAACACACACCCACACCCCAAACAACCAAAAAAAACACCTTTCCAACCAAAAACAAAACAAAAACAAACAAACCCTTCTCCTCTCTCTCTCTCTCTCCTCTCACCCAAACTCTCCACCACCACCACCACCACCACGACCACACCAACACCCAAAAAAAACCCCCAAAAAAACCAAAGACCAAGACCAAGACTCACCGTCTCTCAGCGGAGGAGAAGGGGTAGCCCCGTAAGGCGGCATGGAGAAGTGCGTAGGAGGCCCACTGTATCCCCCAGCGCCCATGGAGTTCATGGCGAACGGGTAGCCCAGGGCGGCAGCACCCCGGGTGTGTTGCGCGGCGGTGGTGGAGAAGACGGAGTCGTGCTGGTGGTGGTGGTGGTGGTGGGGGTGGTGCTGGGACGGGTAGCTGGTGCGGATGGAGGAGTAGGCCGGGTGCATGGGCGGCATCTGTTGCGGCTGCTGCAGGTCCATGAAGGCGGATTTGGGCAGGTCCTGCTGCTCCAGACCCTCCATGCTGCCGTTCATGTTCAACATCGCGAAGTCTCCTGCGGTCTCCAGTGTTGTTGGTTTTTTTCCACCGACGAAGAATACGACCACTGACGACGATCACGACGATGATGACGACGAGAGGAGGAGAAGAACGATGATGAGGAGGAGGAGGATGAGGATGAGGATGAGGATTGCGAAGATCACCACAACAGATGTTGACACATATATGTATTATATACACACACACACACACACACGCACGGCGTAACACAGGATCACTGCACTGTGGTTTGAAGTTGCTGGTAGTAGTAGGTAGTGGTAGTAAGAAGGAGTAGGGAGGAGTAGTGAGGAGTAGTAAGTAGTAGTAGTAGTAGTAGTAGTAGTAGTAGTAGTAGTAGGGGCGTACACACACTCACACGCACACCTCTACTACCTACCACCACTAACTAACTAACTAACTACCCGAGTATTTTTTTTTGTTTTGGGTTTTACTGCTGGATTTCTCTGTTTCTTTTTTTCCCTCTTCGTCTTGTTCTCCCTGGGCTAAGTCTAGTTGATCAAGTCTGGCGGATTTTACAATAATAGTCCGCCTGGGAGATAGTCGAGTCCCTCGCTCTGCGTAAAAAGTCCAGCGACATCCGTAACAGAAGTAGATCTAGTCCCCTTGGAGTTGGGATGGGTGTAGCTAGTAGTTGGAGGAGTAGTAGTAGAAAAGGTGGGAAAATTTGACGAAAAGGGGAAAACCAGAACCCGGAAGAAAAAACAGAGTGTGTGGAGGTTTAGGTTTTGGGGTGTGTGAAGCGTCAAGCGGGTGTCTTGGGTGTTTTTTTTTTTCCCCCTTCGACAGCTGAGTGTCTAATTGAAAAAGTCTCCACTTTTCTTCTTCTTCAAACCAATCCCCACTTTTTTTTTTTTTTTTGGTGTGTTTGAAATAAAAAATTTTTTTCCCAAAAACCCGCCCCCTTTTTTAAAAAAAAAAAAGTTTGGGTATTTTTTAATTTTGGTTTACTCAAAACCGACTTTTTTTCCAAAAAAAAAAATTTAGGATTTTCAACC
>CM054159.1:36240725-36245725 GCA_028751875.1 Rapana venosa | reverse complement strand
CACTAACTTTCCAACCCCCTCGCCCCCACCCCCTCTCTCTCTCTCTTCTCCCACCCCACTAAAAACTTTCAACCAATCAAGCCCCCCCCCCCCCCCCCCCCCCCCCCCCCCCCCCCCCCCCCCCCCCCCCCCCAACTTTCTTTTATTCCCTCAACCTTGAAAACTTCATCTAATCAAGCCCCCTCTGCCAAGCAAGCCCACTTCTAAGTTAATGTGATGAAAAGTGACCGACTATTATCACCAATAAGAACGACCCTCGTCAGTAGTTTAAGCGGGTGGTCCATCCACCCCGTTTAAAAGGAGGGCGTCCTATCTAGTCTTGCAGGCAACCAGTAGTTTCAGGGCTGCAATGAGGCCAATTATTGGAACTAGGGCATGTTGAGGAACAGACTGTGTGTGTGTGTGTGTGTGTGTGTGTTGGGAGAGGGGGGGGGGGGGGGAGGAGTGGGGAGGTGGGTTGGGGGGTTGGGGGGTTGGGGGGTGGGGATGGGGGTGGGGGGGTTAAGGACACTTGTTGAATACGGGGGAAGTTATTATCATTAATCGTTGTTGTGGAGTGTGGAAGGTTAAGCAACGTGTGATGATGTAAACATGGGTAGTTTGTTGGGTAAGGGTTTTGATAGAGTGTGTGTGTGTGTGTGTGTGTGTGTGTGTGTGTGTGTGTGTGTGTGTGTGTGTGTGTGTGTGTGTGTGTTTTAATATTATATAGTTGATGGATAGATGACTTAGCGACTATATATCCACTGGATATCCACTGGAGACTAAGTTGAATGACAACATAAACAACAACAGCAGTCACTGAGAGTGAACAGACGTAAAATCGAAAATCGAACAACAGCAGAAGTGATAATAATGATGATTATGACGATGATGATGATGATGATGATGATGATGCTAATATAGATAATAATGATAATAATAATAGTAATAATAATAATAGTGGTGGAGGTAGTAGTAGTGGTGGTGGTAGTACTACTGCTACTGCTGCTGCTACTGCTGCTGCTGCTGCTGCTACTACTACTACTACTTCTACTACTACTACTACTACTACTACTACTACTACTACTACTACTACTACTACTGCTACTACTACTACTGCTTCTGCTGCTGCTGTTACTACTACTACTGCTACTACTACTACTACTCCTCCTCCTCCTCCTCCTACTACTACTACTACTACTACTACTACTACTACTACTACTACGGCGACGACGACGACGACGACGAAGACTACTACTGCTACTACTGCCACTACTACCACTACTACCACTTCTACTACTGCTACTACTACTACTACTACTACTACTACTACTACTACTACTACTACTACTACTACTTCTACTCCTACTACCACTACTAATTCTACTACTACTAATTCTACTACTACTACTACTACTACTACTACTACTACTACTACTACTATTACTACTGCTGCTGCTGCTGCTGCTGCTGCTGCTGCTACTACTCCTACTACTACTACTTCTACTCCTACTCCTACTACCACTACTACCACTACTACTACTAATTCTACTACTACTACTACTACTACTACTACTACTGCTGCTGCTGCTGCTGCTGCTGCTACTACTACTACTCCTACTACTACTAGACAAGGAGAAACAGGGTATATTATAATAATAATAATAATAATAATAATAATAATAATAATAATTACAGCAACCAGCCTGTGACACTTATTTTAACAGTATTTTCCCTCCCCCCCTCTCTCCCCTCCCTCTCCAACCCCCCCCCCCCCTCACACACACACACACTCACACACTCCACCAAACTCACTACCCTTCAGACTGTTTACACAAAATGGACAGCAGTCCTCGCACCTCAAGGTGTGTGTGTGTGTATGTGTGTGTGTGTGTGCGTGTGTGTGTGCGTGTGCGTGCGTGTATGCGTGTGTGTGTGAATATTGACCGACCCTTTGCTTGTGTAACTATCTCTAAGACACACACATTGGGATTTGGTAACGTGGCGATGTTGGAAGAGCGAGCAAGTCTAGTCTAGGCTGGCCCCTCTAGGCTACAACCGTTCCTCTATATCAATATTGTCGTAGCACCAGTTTGAAAGGGGGGTGACAGTAGTTTGAGAAGGTATAGTCAGTGAGTAAGGGCTGTTTTTGTTTTGGGGTTTGTGGGTTTTGGTTTGGGTCTGGGTTTGTGTTTGTGTTTGTTTTGGTTTGCTGTTATTAATTGTGTTGGTTTATTGTGTTGCGTTATTTCAAGCAGTCATGATGTTGTAGTCATATGACGACTTCTTTCTCTCTTTGTAAAGTTAGTGTGGCACCTGTTCTTTTGTGCACTCCTCACCCCCCTGCCCCCTCTCCCCCTTCCTACCCCCCTTTCCTCGCCCCCCCCCCCCCCCCCCCCCCCCCCCCCCCCCCCCCCCCCTCCCGCGCCCCTTTCCTACTTCTCACCTTCAACTCTACCCCTTTGTGCTAGATGGATCGCTATCGACCAATGGCTTCTTCTTCTTCGTCGTCGTCGATCGCTCAGACAGCAACTATTGTTTTCTGTGATATTCATGAGCGAAAATGCGTCACGCTGCCGTTAAGCGCCTGGCAAGTCAGGCCCAGCGCATCCGACTTCGGCATGGGAGAGAATTGTTATCTTTTTAAAAGTCTTTTTCTGGAGATTTAAAAAAAAGCAAAACCCAGGCAGGAAAATTGACGAGAAGGAGATGATGACGAGAAGAAAAAGGAACAAGACAGAAACAAAGAAAGGGATAAAAAAAACCCGAGGGAATTTCTAGCACCAGAATTTTCATAAGGTGGGGATGCTATTTTATACCGACCTCCCTCCCCCCCACCCCTCCCCCCCACCCCCTCCCCCCCCTGAGGAAAAATCCTCATGAACGAGATTCGAACCCAGGTCAGCAGATCACGATTACATCACTCTAACCACCAGGCTATCCCGTCTCTCCTAATACAATACACAGGAAGAAGATTCGATTGAACACGACGAAACCCAATCCAGACCAAACCATCATTAATTTATGAACAAACTGTGGCAAAGAACCCAGTTTACTTGTTACTATCTCAAACTACCATAGCTAAGCGTCACTCAGCACAGCACTACCAAGTTCTTCTTCTTGTTGTGCGTTCCCCAGCTTAACACTCTGGCGGGTGGGGGGGGGGGGGGGGGGGGGGGAAAGGGGGGGGGGGGGGGGGTCACCCAGAATATGCCACTCTTGACTCACTCATCATCCCACCTAGGAATCACCGCGAGACTGACATTTCACACTGAGAATGAGAAAGTTTGCGTGTATGACTTGTTTTTTAAGTACCTCGCCATATAATTATAGGCAGCCATACTCCGACTCGAGAGGATTTTGTTTTCTTCTCCTTTTAAAGGAGAGTGCAGGTCGTTGTGTTTTAAGAGCTTGTCATGGCTTGGAGGCAATCAGTCTCAACTCAACGTTTTACAGCGTAACAACATTTGTTGTTTAGACCTTGGCAATCAGCTGAAGGCAATCTCACCATAACATTTTACAGCGTAACAACATGTTAGTGTAAAAAAAAAAAAGGTAAAGGAGTCTCATAACCTATAAGGTCGTAGGGGAGCGAGGCGTCAGAGACCTCACTTCTCTAGGGGGCCAGCATATTGAGGGCGGCGGCGCCCATCTTCTCTCCCTCGCTGCTTTACCTTCCCTGACCCTAAAGAGGCAGGTACCCATTTACAGCTGGGTGAACTGGGGGAACTGTACTGAAGCCAAGGCGCGCAAACGGTCACCCATCCAACTGGTAACCACGCTGGACGCTGCTTAACTTGGCTGGGGGAAAGCGAGTTCTCCGACCACTGAGCTATCCCGTCCCCTATGTTAGTGTAGGCCTTGGCAATTAACTGACGTGACCAATAACGGACACAGCTTTTGGCTTGGGCCAGTACTTCCAGTTGAACACAGCGTACTTAATAAGAAGAATATGCGATGTACCATACAATACAAAAAAACGATACCATGCTTAGCAATTCATCAATACACTATCCCCGAATTCAGAATGTGGCTACCTTAATGGTTAGCCAAAATAAACAACGGTCGCGTACGCAAAATCTTAACCTCGAAGCCGAGGAACGAATTAAAAAAAAGAACCCAAAAAACGAAAAACAAGACAAACTCCACGACAAAACAAGTCATGATCAAGAATATCTTCTTCTCTCTCGTTCGCTTGTTACACTGTCAGAATGTGTTTGGGAGAGAAATAGTTGAAAGTCCTTTCCAGCTCCTCTCGTGGGCCGTACAGCTTGGTTTGCAGGGTTATCTCCGCCAGCCACACTATCTTCTTCCTCACTCAGGTCGCTGAATAGCGTGCACCTCTGAAGGATGTGCTCGCCAACAATAACAGATATATATAATATATATAAAGACGCATGGGGGTGGAGGGGGTGGGGTTTCAAAAAAGTTGAGGCTCGATACCTCTCCCCTGCTGTATCGGTACTCGCCGTCAGCGCCTGGGGTTTATCCCAGTTCTTGATTAAACCACTGACGCTGGGGGCAACAGCAAAGTGAGAGGCTGTATGATCAGTGGCTTTCTTTCCCACTCATGGAATTCCACTTTACAGCTTAGTCTTTAGTGATCGACTATGACTCACTGACTAGGAGGCTTGACTGGCACAGTCCTTATGTACTGCAGCCCTGGGGGCTGGTTGGCCTTTGGAGAACATCTCCAACGCTGACTGTCCTTATGCCCACTTGGCCGAGAGAGTGGGGATGTACTGTGGGCAAGGCATCTCCACTATAATCAAATTTCTGCCCAGTTTCCAAAACAGCAGCTGCCTCCTCTGCTGTTTTGGAGGTCATAGTCGGACACGACGGACAAACATACATACATACATCGGTGTTCCATTTCAGTCCATTTCATTTCATTTCATTTATACCACTTTAAGTCAAGAGATTTCTCTGCGTGAAATTCGGGCTGCTCTCCCCGGGGAGAGCCCGTCACCACAAGAGCAGCGCCACCTTTGTTTTTGTGTGTGTCTGCAACTGTATTTGTT
>CM054159.1:36220725-36235725 GCA_028751875.1 Rapana venosa | reverse complement strand
GAGAAAACAGAGACACAGAGGACAGAGAAGATAGATGACAGAGACAGAGAGAGAGAGAAAACTGAGAACAGAGAGAGAGAGACAGAGACAGAGAGAAAGAGAGAGACACAGACACAGACAGAGAGAGAGAGACTCGAAACTAGCCAGACATGAAGAATCAAGGGCTAAATAATGATGCGAACCAGCAGGCCACTTCGTAACGGTGTACTGCCCACTCCTGCCCCTCCCTTATCATATGGCCGGAATTGCTAACCACTGGGCTCATCCATCCCCCACACACACCAACACACACACTATCCACCCATCCTTTTGCAATAAATTCGCCACCTGTCCCCACCCACCAATGATCTGCGGTCTTTCCGTGAAACAATCCCAATGCATTGCGGTCTTCCGTTACACAATCCACAATGCACAGCTGCCTTCTGGAAGCAAGCCCCCACACTGCACTGCAGTTTTTCTGTCGACAAGTCGCGCAAATAACTGTTTACATAGCTCTGTGTGTGTGACTCTCTTTGCAGAAAAAGGCAGTGTTTTTGTGTGATAATTTCATAGCAGTTTCAAAAATGTAATGCATCTGTGCCATTTTTCTGAATAAGCAAGACGTCCAAAATAACTGTAGTAGCTGTTGCTGCTCCTGTTGATTTGATTTTACGTTTTAGTGTTCTTTTCCTTTCTGTTTTGTTTGCCATTAAGAAAAAAAACAACAAGAAGAAGATAGGTAGAAACGTTTTGCAATGCTTTCTACCGCAATCCTGCAACAATCCCACAATGCATAGCTGTTTTGTGTAACAATCCCACATCATTTTGCAGTTTTATGTAAACTATCACCACAATGGAACTGCTGTCTTCTGAAAATCCCACAATGCACTGCTGTTCTTCACGTAATTAGTTCCCACAATACACTGTAGTCTCCGTGAGAAGTCCCCAATGCATTGCGTTTTCTGTAACAGTCCCACGCAATGCATTGCAGTCTTCTATAATCAATTCCCAATGCATTTGGGCCAATTGTCTTCTGTAAACAGTCCCACAATCATTGCAGTCTTCTGTAAAACAATTCAATCCCAATCTGATGTCCCACAATGCGTCTTCTGTAAAGAGTCCACAATGCATTGTGTATGATTTACCAGAAGAAGTCAAAAGGCATTGTGGGAATATTTACAGAAAGCGTGCTTATGGGAATATTTACAGATTTGATTTGTTGCTTTACAAAGATTCCAAGCTCTATATATACTTTATTAATATTCTTTTTATTATTATTATTATTATTTATTATTATTATTTTTATTAATTTTATTATTATTATTTTTATTTTATTATTATTATTGTTTTTTATTATTATTACAGCAATGGACATTGTGTGGACTTTTTACGGAAGAAGGCAGTGGTTTGTAAAACAGTCCCATTATGCATTGCTCCATCGGATAAACTGTCCCCAATGCATTTGCTCTCCTTCTGTAAACAGTCCCACAATTGCTCCGCTTCCTCTAGTAAACAGTCCCACAAGCAAGCTCTCCTCTGTAAACAGTCCCACAATGCAGTGCTGTCTTCTGTAAGTCCCACAATGCACTGCTCTCTTTTGTACACAGTCCCACAATGCATTGCTCTCCTCTGTAAACAGTCCCACAATGCATTGCTCTCCTCTGTAAACAGTCCCACAATGCATCGCTCTCCTCTGTAAACCGTCCCACAATGCACTGCTCTCCTCTGTAAACAGTCCCACAGTGCATCGCTCTCCTCTGTAAACAGTCCCACTATGCATCGCTCCCCTCTGTAAACAGTCCCACTATGCATCGCTCTCCTCTGTAAACAGTCCTACAATGCATCGCTCTCCTCTGTAAACAGTCCCACTATGCATCGCTCTCCTCTGTAAACAGTCCCACAATGCATCGCTCTCCTCTGTAAACAGTCCCACAATGCATCGCTCTCCTCTGGAAACAGTCCCACAATGCATTGCTCTCCGCTGTAAGTCCCACAATGCACTGTTGTGTTCTATAAATAGTCCCGCCCTGCGCTTCTTCTTCTTCTTCGTCGTCGTCGCCGTCGTCGTCGTCGTCGAACACTCAGACATTATTATGAGCATAAATGCTAAAGCGTTTGACAACTCAGGTGCAGCGCGTCTGACTTTGGGACTTTTTTGGCGTGGAAGATAATTGTTATCAATAAGTGGTGGTTTTTCTCTGGGGGGGAAAAAAGGGCAGGAGAATGGACCAGGAATGCTGAAACTAAAGAAGAAGAAGGTGACGGGATGAAAAGGAACAAGGCAGAAAGAAAAAATATAGATATAGAAAAGAGGGAATTCTTAGTATACACTTTCGAGAAGGTGCAGATGTATGTAATAAAGACGACAAAACCCCCCTGCATTCCCACAAGGACAAACAAAAAACCCACATACAAAGACCAAAGCTTTAGTAAACAAGCGACATAAAATGGAGGAATCTAGCGAACGGATCTTCAGCGCGGTGCCCAAAAATTAATGACTCTCCACAGATAGGCTAGTGCAAAGGCAAAAAAGAAGAAGAATAGGTCTAAGAAGAAGAAGAAGAAGAAGAAGAAGAAGAAGGAGAAGAATGCGAAGAAGAAGAAGAAGAAGAAGAAGAAGAAGAGGAATGCAAAAGAGATGCAAAGAAGAATTGACAAAAGAGGAATGAAAAGAAGAAGAATGCAAAGAAGAAGAATCGCAAAGAAGAAGGAAGAATGCAAAGAAGAAGAAGAACAAGAACAAGAAGAATGAAGACGGCAGTAAGCAGTATTGTTGGTGCTTTCCGATGGTAGGTAGGTGGTAGGTAGGTTCCAGCAGTCTACCCAACTTTAATGAACTAAGAGAGCATCCAAGCACAACCAGTTGGAGGGATGCTGATGTTTTGTTGATATCTTTGTCAGGGAAATGGAAACTCGGGGTGGGTGGGGGGCGGGTGGGGGTGGTGGAGGAGGGAGGGGGTGGAGGAAGGGGGGTGAATCTCATTCTTTAGCAGGAACCACCCTGCACATTACGTGTGCTCTTGACGAAAAGCCTTGGATATTGTAGAGTACAGGATGATGTTCTCTCTATCTGTCTCTTTGTCTCTGTCATGTCTGTCTGTATCTGTGTTCCGTTGTCTCTGTCTGTGTCTATTATGTTGTGTCTCTCTGTTGCTGTCTCTCTCTTCTGTTTTGTCTCTCTGTTGTCTGTGTCCTCTGTTTTTGTGTCTGTCTGTGTCTCTTCATGCCTGTCTCTGTTGTCTGTGTCTCTCTGTCTTTCTGGTCTCTACTGTCTCTCTGTCTTTCTGTCTTTCTATCTCTCTCTCTCTTATCTCTCTCTTTGTCTCTGCTTGTCTGTCTATTCTGTCTGTCTGTCTGTCTGTCCCCTATCTGTCTGTTCTGTCTGTTCTGTCTGTCTGTCTGTCTCTCTCTCTCTCTCTCTCTTTCTCTCCCCCCCTCTCTCTCTCTCTCTCTCGTCCAGTCTTTGGGTACTGCAATCAATAGCTTTCAGAATTCCGAAAGAGTGAATGCGGCTACCTTTCTGGTCGGTTACAGGACGGGATATACGCAAAATCTCACATTGTTATTGATTTGAATTTATTTCTTTATTTTCGAAGATAATGGAATAAGCACTCATGCGTTTATTTGAAAACATCAGTCTCCCGTGTGTATGCTGTTTTGTAATTTTTGTCAGCGTTCCCACCGGCACACATTAGGCCTACTCTTCAAAAATAACGGAAACGGGTTTAACAGTTGTGGCAAGATGTTCTGCGTGGCGTTCGCATACGGCACCTCGGTTTATAGTCTCATTCCGAAGATTTTGGGGGGGAGATGGGAGTCTGCACTGATGTTAAACTCGGAGGAAAAATCCTCTTGAACGGATTCGAACCCCCCCGGGGTCAGCAATCTTGGTGATCACCGGTGCTCTAGCCAAAGGGAAAAAACCCTCTTTCATAAAGTGTATCTTGGCCAAAATGAACCTGTCGGAGCCCATCTTTCTCCAGGCTGCAGATTGCATGCTGGGTTACATTTGATGACATTCATACACCGGAAACATTGGCCTGGTTCTATGTAAAGTGGGAGCACTTCTTCTTCTTTCTTCCTCTTCCTCCTCCTCTTCATGAAGGTTTAATTAAGATTGATTGATCTCTCACTTGTTATTGCACTTTGCTACTTGATTTAACTAAGGGCGGACGGGGATTTTAGATGATATGGAATAATGATATTGATATAATTATGAATATTAGAGGAATTATTTATTGATGATAAGGTATATAATATATGGTGTATTGATAAATAATTGAATGATGAAAATATATGATAATAGATATAGCCTAGTGGTTAGAACATTGCGCTCGCAATCTGACGTGACCCGGGTTCGATTCTCGTTCAAGTGGGATATTTTCCCCTGGGGTTAAATCAGTGAGACTCCACTCTCCTGATGTCATCGAATGAGGACTATAAACCGAAGGCCCCGTGTGCCGAAACGCACGCAGAACATCTTGCGCACACGTTAAACCCTGTTCGCTTTTCGTAAGAGTATGCCCATTGTGTTGCCCGGTGGGTGGGGGTGATGGGAAAGAGGACAGATGTTACAAGCCGCATACACACGGGGAATCTAGATTTAAAATAATAGTACGGTAAGTGCTTATTTCATTATCCTCGATATAAAAGAAAAAAGAAAAGAAAGTTACTACTTATTTTCATTGTTCTATTTATTTACTTATTCATTCATTTATTTACTTATTCATTTATTTATTTATTTATTTATTCACTTGTGCGTTCCTCAGCTAGAACTGAGAAGTTCATCAATGGTGAGATTTTGCATATGTCACGGGTTGTGTGTGTGTGTGTGCGTGTGTGTGTGTGTGTGTGTGTGTGTGTGTTTAACCTACCATTAAGGCCCTATCATCATCATCATCATCATCATCATCATCAATGCCTTTGTGCCTTATTGGCACGTAGGGCAGCAACAAATGTTCTCCACTCCTGTCTGTCCTGGGCCAGCTTCCGAATGGTTCCCCAGGTATGTGGAAGGTCTTCAGCTCTGTTTCGACAGTCCGGACGCCACAGTGTTCTTTGGGTCGTCCTCGTTTGCGTTTTCCCTCTGGTGTCCATCCAGTGGAGGGCTGTTCGGGCGATGTTTCCCTGTTCCAGACGGCAGATATGCCTACAGCCCCATCGCCTATGCATGATGATGTTTTCATGCCCTATACTGACCTCAAAACTGTCAGACAACAAAAACTTGAAGCAGTTTGGTCATGTCAACCGCCAGACTTGGTTCGCTAAAACATTCCTACAAGGCACTGTGAGGGGAGGAAAGAGGAAGAAGAAGAAGAGGCAGGACGAAGGAAAAGAGATGGGAGGACAACATTCGAGTGTTGACAGACCATGGAGTGAGAGACACCCTGAGGGCGGCTGAGAGACGAGAGGACTGGAGAAAGGGGGTTGACATGACAAAGCTTCGAAGGCGTCCCAAAGGATTCGGAATCTGAGGGATCGGTGACGGTGACGGTGTATAAGGTAGCCACATTCCGACTTCGGGACGGCTTCTCAACACAACACCCGGGTGCATGTGTTAACAAAGTAATTAATGTCGTCCGTTCCTACCCGGCACGGAATGGCCTACTCTTCCAATAAGGTTGTAAGGGTTGTTTTTTTAACATCGTGCGCAAGAATGTTCTGTGTGTGTGTGTGTGTGGTGTGTGGTGTGTGTTCACACACGGGGGGCCTATCAATCCCAACATTAAATTCATTAAAATCAAGGAATGTTCAGGAAATGTTTGGTGGACACCTGCTTGCGAGGAAAGCAAGTGACCCAAAAAAAGTTTTATGTATTAAACATATTTAAAAAAATACGACGCCAGAAAATTCATGAAAAAACAGAAGCAGGCAAAAACTATAGCAACATAATTCATAGCGTCAGGCAAACGACAATTTTGGTCTTCGTTTTGTTTGAGCGAAGTATCAAATCATAAAGTTCTTAAACAAAGTGTGGCAAAAATTTCTGAAAATGAGAAAAGGTTGTGATTTTACCAACTTGTCCAATTAAATTAAAACAATGAATTTTCCAACCAATGCAGGGAAAAGGCTCGAGGGCCTTTGCAAATTATTTTGGTTCTCAGAGTCTATGCGGATTGAAGGCTCTCACCTAAAAGCACTAATACAGACAGATGAGGAGAAAAAGGAAAAATATAAAGGGACCCTTGTTCTGATAATATGAATACATAATGCTCAATATCAATCAATGATGTAAAAGATATATTATTTTCCCATCCTAATAAGAAAACTGCTGTTGGATTAGATGCCCATATCAATGTATGCTTAAACAGTTACCAGAAAATTCATTCTTCTATGTTATAAACATCTTCCAAAAGTGTTGGGTCTGAAGGTGCAATGCCAATGATACTGGAAGCAGTCTATTGTTGTACCCATTCATAAAGCAAGGGGAATGCCTAAAACTGATAAAAACTAGCTATAGGCCCATTTAGCCACTGACTTCTAACATTTTGTAGGCCTTATGGGAGAAAATATTCTAAAGAGGCTTTGTGTCATTACTGTCAGAAAAAAATAATGTAGTTCCTGTCAATCAAGCAGGCTTCAGAAAGGTAGTCAGCAATTGATAACTTAGTTTTAAAACTAACAACACAGGTTCTCAAACAACATTTTGCGAGAAGGGTAAAATCTACTCGCAACATTTTTTGATGTAAAGGAAAGCTACGATCAAGTTGGCATGCTAAATTGCTTGCATAAACTGAAAAAAAGACTATTGGTTTTTCTTTCTGGGCATTTTTTCTATTATTTAAAAGTTTTTTATGTAATAAGAAGTATGCAAGTGAGAGTAGGGAATGCTATTCAAACTTTAGGTCCATTGCATATGGGTTTACCACAGGGTTCAGTTATAGCCCCTTTTCTGTTTACTTATTGCTGTATGGATTTACCCACAAAAACCTGTCTAAAAGACGTTGTCCTTGGTGCAATATGCTGATGATATATGTTATATGGATGAATGTCACTATGAAGCGAATGCTACAACAAAGTGGATTATAAACTATACCTGAAAAGTATATCCAAAAAAGTGCTAGATAATTTACATAATTATTTTGAATATGGCACTTGACATTATCTACAGAAAAAACGCAATTATGCTTTTTAATAATGGTAGTGATCCGATACACTGCCACAGTTTACGATTGGGAGGGGAGCAAATTCAGTATAAAAAATATGGGTAAAATTTTTAGGTTTCACCTTACATTCAAAAATTAACTTGGTGCTCATATTGGATACATTTTAACAAAAGCAACGGAAAAGGAAATGCAGCAATTTTCATTTAAAATGGTTAGCAGACAGTCCTGGGGACAAGTTATCTCACTCTTAAATGTTTGTCACTAGTCACTTGTTACGTTCCAAACTGTCTTTTGGACAGAGTCTTTTTCAGTGCTCCTAATTATTTACTTAAATACTCCAAAGTATAGATTGTAAGGCGTAACAAACTTGCACTTGGGGTACCATTCCATGCAACCAACCATAGGTACTTATATGAAAATTGGGGAACTTCCCCTAGCTGAATACGACAACTTTCATGCGCCAAATATGTTTTACGGAGCACGAATAACAAAAATTTTGTCTGTAATGAATTAAAAGTTCAAGCAGAAACGAATTTCAAAAGGCTAAACAAATTCGTGTTTAATGCCTATTGGCACTTAGTATCAGACCTCTTTAAAAAATCTAAACTTAATAAATATGATTTAGAAACACAAAAAACTTTACCATGTCCTTCATGGAGACTGAATAAAGCCTGTTTTGATATAGAATATATTAATGAAAAAAAGAATGAAAATCAAACATCAATAGTTGCAGATGTTCGGTCGCATATTGAAAATAAGTATGCTGACTGCTTAAAAGTTTTATACCGATGGATCTGTTTTATGAAAACATGACACAGGCTCTGCATTGTCCATACCAGCACTTAAAATTGAGAAATCATACTATCTGGTAAACATCGTTCATATTTTACAGCTGAACTTATTGCATTCTTATGGCTCTGAACTATAATCTTGATTTTCCATTATATCTCTTCATATCTTGCTTTGTGTTGACTCAAGTCAGTATTGTATGCTATAAAATCCCGAATTTCAAGAAGTCCAGAATTATTTTGAAATCAAATATGTAATACACCTCCTAATTTAAGAGGTTTCCTGTGTTTTTTGTTGGGTGCCTCTCACGTTGAATTTTTTCAAATGAGTGGCTGACAGAGCTGCAAAAAAGGGGCAAGACATGATATGGAATCGATAGAACTGGATGTTCCCTTATCCTACAGGAAGGATACCGTATATTAGAACAAACTTCATGGGGAAGTTAAAGAATCTGATCAATTCAAGGAACGATATTTAAAAAGTTTGCCTGACCACTGCCCATATTTTTTGTTATATGGCTCCTTTCAAATAGATTCGCGTTTATAACCGTGAGAAGGGTTAATTCACTATATTTTAGAATGAAGTTAAATGCATTCTTACAAAATTTTGTAAACATGTTAGATGTCTATGTGGATCATATTCCAATACTCATCCATATTGATTGCCCTATTGTAAAACCTTTTTTTACTACATTTTCTGAACATCTCTGGAAAATGTCTTTGAAAATTCAAAGCTAGCCTTTGCCATTGCCAGATGTTTATTGCATAGTCCACTTGATTATTTATTGTAGTTACAGTATTGTTATTTCATGTTTCCACATTGTTGAGTTTACATTTTGCTGCTGTTTAAAAGTATTATCATTACTTTTCTAGGTGTTGGATGGGGGGGGGGGGGGGGGGGGGGGGGGGGGGTGGGGGGGGGGGGGGGGGGGGGGGGGGGGGGGGGTGTTAGTTGGTGGGGGTTTTCCAAAAAAAACCCAACACATGGGGTTTTTACCTTTGCCCTGTTCTCTCCTCTTTTTCCACAACACCCAACTCTTTACCCCACTCTTCTTCTCCTCTTTAACTTCCACTACACTTTCTATTTCCCTCGTCTAATATCACTTAGAGTGAACAGACGTTAAATTGAAGGCAACAACAACAACAACACGGGGGCCTTTCATTGTTGTTGTTGTGGTTTTTTGCTTGTTTGTTGTTGTTGTTGTTGTTGTTGTTGGTTTTTGTTTGTGTGTGTTGTGTGTGTGTGTGTGGTTGTTTGTTTGTTTGTTTGTTTTTTTTTTTGTTTTTTTTTGGGGGGTTATGTACTCGCCTACGTTTGTTAACGTTGCTGCTGTTGTTGTTGTTATTGCTGTTGTTGTGGTAGTGGCTGTGGTTGTGGTTGTTGTTGTTGTTGCTGTTGTGTGTGCTCGCCGACATTTGTTAATATTGCTGTTGTTGTTGTTGTTGTTGCTGTTGTTGTGTTGTTGTTGTTGTTTGTTGTTGTTGTAGTTATCGTTGCTGTTGTTGTAGATGTGTGTGCTCGCCTACGTTTGTTAACATTGCTGTTGCTGTTGTTGTTGTTGTTGTTGTTGTTGTTGTTGTTGAAGTGTTGTGCTGGCCTTCGATTGTGACATTGTTGTTGCTGTCATTGTTGTTGTTGTTGTTGCTGCTGTTGTGTGTCGTCGCCTACGATTGTTGGCATTGCTGTTGTTGTTGTTGTTGTTGCTGCTGCTGCTGCTGCTGCTAATGTGTGTTGTCGCCTACGTTCTTAGCATTGTTGTTGTTTTTGTTGTGTGTGCTCGCCTACGTTTCTTAACATTGCTGTTGTTGTTGTTGTTGTTGTTGTGTTGTGCTCGCCTACGTTTCTTAACATTGTTGTTGTTGTTGTTGTGTGTGCTCGCCTACGTTTCTTAACATTGTTGTTGTTGTTGTTGTTGTGTGTGTGCTCGCCTACGTTTCTTAACATTGTTGTTGTTGTTGTTGTTGTGTGTGCTCGCCTGCGTTTGTTAACATTGTTGTTGTTGTTGTTGTTGTTGTGTGTGCTCGCCTACGTTTGTTAACATTGCTGTTGTTGTTGCTGCTGTTGGCTGGAACCACCCCCCTACCCCCCAAAAAACCACCAAAACAAAACAAAACAACAACACAAAAAAACAAAAACGCAACACACAACAAAACTAATCCAATAAAGAAAAAACAAATACATGAACAAAGAAACCAATGTTTCAAGACAAAGTCAAGGGGCGGGGGGGGGTCGGGTGGGGGGGGGGGGGGGGGGGGGGGGGGGGGGGTTGGGGGGGGGGGGGGGGGGGGGGGGTGGGGGGGAGGGGGGGGGGGGGGGGGGGGGGGGTTGGGGGGGGGGGGGGGGGGGGGGGGGGGGGGGGGGAGGGGAGAGGAGGGGGGGGAGGAGGGGGGGGGGGGGGAGGGTAGCCTAGCGGTTAGAGCGTTCAAAACTCGAGGTCCACCCCCCCCACCCCCCCCCCCCCCACCCCCAAAGCCCAAGTGGGGGGGCAGGGGGGGGAAAAGGGGGGGGGGGGGGGGAACAGAATTTGACAAAACCGCATCCACAAAGACTGGATGTGGTTTTTTTTAAAGCACATAAGTGCTTATCATACTTCGATAAAAGAACAAATTTTTTTTTAATACAAAATAAAACCAATAAATAAATAAAAATACACAAATACAAAAAAAAACAGCTCGATTATTTAGGGACTGTGGCCCGCCGCAAGTCATCCCCTGAGCTTCTCAGGACACACTTCGGGTGAGACAAAACCGAGGGCCCCCGTGTTCGGAAGGGCATGCGAATATCTTGACACACACGTAAATCCTGTTCCGCTTTTCGAAAGAGAGGTCAGGTGCGGGAAACAGAGGGACAAATGACGAAACCGCAAACACGGGGCTGGATGTAAACAAACAAAAAATGCCATGAGTGCTTTCCATTATCCTCGATATAAAGATAAAATAAAAAAAATAAACATAAAAAAGTAATTCTTATAAATTATGCACCAGAGAGCACCCCCCTACACCCCCCCCCCAAATCCCACCCATCCCCAACCCCCACCCCCACCCCACCCCCCACCCCCACCCCCACCCCCCACCCCACCCTCGCGGGCGCAAAGTGCTACCCTAACCCGCGAGTTCTCATTGATCGTCCGAGCCATGATCGATGGGGGCACCCGTTTTAGAGAAGTTACTCTCTGAAGTTCACACAGAACTGTCGGCGCCCATCCATTTGCTATATAATCCGACAGAAGTCTTTTTCGGATGAGACCTTAAAAAAGCAAAATCCAAGCCCCATGGTGTGAATTCGCTTTTTCCCTTTGCCTAGTAATATTATTTTAATGATTATACAAGAACATCTCACAAAACTGGAGTAAAAATCAATATCCTTTTGTTTCAAGTGTCTCCACAATCTGCACCCTCTTACTCTGAACTTCTTTATCTGTACACTCCATCCCGTCCCTTCGTTCAGCCGCAGATACTTGTGCTTTCGAACACCCAGATTCAAACAAACCACGTTTGGGCCCTCGCTCCTTCTCTGTTTCTGGTCCATCCACCTGGATGACCTCCCCCTTTCACTTCGACAAAAGCCTTCACTTGATACCTTCAAATCCACCTCAAAACACATTATTTCCTACCTGAAAACTTTCCCCCCAAATATCTGTCCCCAATTTTTCAACAGCATTTTTCACCTTCTAAGTGTTGTTCCGAGTGTGGTGTGTGTGTGTGTGGGGTTGTGGTGGTTGTGTGTTTTGTGTGGTGTGTGTGTGTGTGTTGTGTGTGCGTGTGTGTGCTGCTGCGTGCATAAAGTCGCGCGCATGTTTTGAAATCTGTTTTTCATTATGTTTAAGGAGAGTTGCATGCCTGTAAATGATTGAATGCAAGCGCTTCGATTTGTTTGTCTTTTTACAAGATTCAGCGCTATATAAATTCAATATATTATTATTATTATTATTATTATTATTATTATTATTAACAACACGGATAATTATAATCCTGCCAGTTCACAGGATGCAATAGAGAATTATACATACCTACTATCTGAATCTCTTTGGCTTTGGTCGGCAAAGTGATGCTATTAATTTTGAGCTTTATACCAAAACTCGTTCACATGTGGGCGTGCACGCACGCACAGACAAACACACACACACATAGACACACTCATTTTGTCATCTGTTCCAGACCGGCACACAATGGCCTACTCTTACGAAAAGCGCAACAGCGCGTAGGCAAGATGTTCTGCGTGCGTTCGCACACAGGACCTCGGTTTATAGTCTCATCCGAAGGACTTTTGAGGGAGAGTGAAGTCTGCACTGATGTTAGTTAACTCCAGAGGAAAATAATTATCCCCTTCAACGGGAATCGAACCCGGGTCGTCAGATTGCTAGCGCAATGTTCTAACCACTAGGCTATCCCGTCCCGTGTGTGTGTGTGTGTGTGAGAGGAGAGAGAGAGGAGAGAGAGAGGGGGTGTGGGTGTGGGAGAGAGAGTGTGAGGTGTGTATGTGTGTGTGTGTGTCTGTGAGGAGAGATTTGTTTTTCTGGTGTGTGTCTGTGTGTGTAGGGGGGGGGGGGGGGGGGGGGGGGGGGGGGGGGGGGGGGGGGGGGAGGGGGGGTGCTTTTGACTGCTCTCTCCTGAAGTTTCGCCCGAATCTAATCTTGTTATGAATGATTATAGTTTAAAATGTCTGTTCAGTTTCACCGCTACCTAGGTTAGAATACAATGTGAAGAATTCAACTGCCTTCATGTATGTACATCGATTTTATTCACTATTCTTAACAAGAGTTCGGAATTTCCCGCAACCCCCGCACCCCCCCCCCCCACCCCCCCCCCCCCCCCCCCCCCCCCCCCCCCCCGCTTTTTTTTTGTGCTTATGCGACCGTTTTTTGGCCCACAATGTAGGTAGCTGCATTCCGACTTCAGGGATGTATGCTGGGTATGTTCGTGTTTCCGTGACCCACCCAACGCTGACATGAATTTACGGGATCTTTTAACGCGCATGTTTGATATTACTTTCTGCATGTGTATAATTATACAGGAAGCGAACTAAGGCACTGGCAGGTCTGCACTTAAAGTTGAGCTTGGATATCGTAAACATCCCCCATCCTTGATTCGCTACACGCCACCGAGATTCGAACCCTGGATCCACGGTCTTAACCACTCGGCTGTAGCGTAGCAATCCTCAGCCGAAATCTAAACCTCCTCATGATATATTTTAAATGTCTATCCATTAATTTTTCACCACTACATATGCTGGAATGTAATGTAAAGAATATTTTGTATGTTTGTCTGTCGTGTTCGACGATGACTTTCACAAAACAGCAGAGGAGGCAGCTGCTGTTTCGAAAATTGGGTAGAAAGTTGACTATAGTGGAGATGCCTTTCCCACAGTACATCCCCACTCTCACGGCCTAGAGGGCATAAGGACAGTCAGCGTTGGAGATGTTCTCCAAAAGGCCAACTAGCCCCCAGGGCTGCAGCACATAAGGAATGTGGTAGTCAAGCCTCCTAGTCAGAGAGTCATAGTCGATCACTAAAGACTTAAGCTGTAAAGTGGAATTCCATGAGTGGGAAAGAAAGCCACTGGTCATACAGCCTCTCACGTTGCTGTTGCCCCCAGCGTCAATGGTTTAATCAAGAACTGTGATAAAGCCCAGGCCCTGGCAGCAAGAATTGAGGAATTCAGCTACCTAAATACATCAAACTTTGTTGTTGTTGTTGTTGCTATTCTTAATACAGCTCTGAATAATTATGAGTATTTTATATAGCAGAGAAAAAAGGCAGTGTGAAATGAAGAGTTGAACTGCCGAGAAATTCACAGAGTTTCTGCATACTTTTAAAAAAAACAACTGTTGAAACTTAACCCGAAGAATTCTGTCATCCACAGAATGTATTTACAAGGATCTTGACGAAAAATGGTGGGTTTTTGTCTTTTTAAAATGAAAAGATGTTTATGTCAGGGACAGAGGTGGTTGTTCTATGCCGAGCAGTTAAAAAAATTTTTTTTAGAGTTTAAGTTTTTAAGGAGAGATAAAAGACAGCTTTTCAAATGAGTGTCTTCAAGAACACGCTTTTAAGTATCAGGGAGGCCAAATACACACACATATATATATATATAATATATATATATATATATATATATATATATATATATATATATATATATATAAAATATATATAAAGAAGAGAGGGGAGAGAGAGAGAGTAATGAAAAACAACAACAAAGCTGTATTCAACTTCATCTCTTTTTTTTTCTTTTCTTACATCAGCAAATTTTCGCTTCTGTTCCGAAACTTCCTCAGGCTGAATGAATAACATCAAGAGTAAAAGCACAGAGAGAGAGAGAGATAGAGAGAGAAGAGAGAGAGAGAGAGAGAGAGAAGAGGAGAGAGAAGAGAGAGAGAGAGAGAGTAAAGTCAAAATCAAGTCAAAATGATCTTTATTGACGGTAAAAGATGAAGTTTATACAACTTTTTTTTTCATCCTGCCCTCACATACCACACACACACACACCCACACCCCACACACACTCAATAAAATTGACATATATAAAAAGCATTCAAACTACAATGCCCAGAGACACACACACACACACTCAAGAAAATGGACATATATAAAAACATTCAAAATACAATCACACACACAGACTCACAGACACACACACACAACACACACACACACACACACACTCAATAAAATTGACATAAAATAAAAAACATTCAAAATACAATCACACACACAGACTCACAGACAACACACACACACACACACACAACAAAACTACTCAAGAAAATGGACATATAATTATAAAACATTCAAAATACAATCACCCCACACAGATTTCACACACACACACAGACACACACAACACCACACAACACACACAAAAACTTTTACCCTACATACGTGATCACCATCCACCCCCTCACTATATCTGTGGGTCACACAAAAAAGGAGACCCCACCAGCAGCTAGCTAGCTAGGCAGGGGTACTCAGCCTGAAGACTGTCTGTCCACTGGGAGAAAATGACCCGAAGTTTGGTCCGCAGCACAAACTGTCTCCCAACATTCGCCCGCTCTCTCTACTCGGGCCCCGAAAGAAGAAAAAAAAAGGAAAAGGAGAGAAAGAAAAGAAGAAAAAAAGGGGCGTGG
>CM054159.1:36210725-36213225 GCA_028751875.1 Rapana venosa | reverse complement strand
GTGAAAATAAAACAAAGCGAAAAGAAAGACCATTCCCCTCCAACCCCCCCTCCCAAAAAACCCAAACAAACAAAACAAAAACAAAACAAAACAAAACAACTAAACAAAACTACAGAAAAGCAAACCATTGACAATCTACAACAGCAAACCCCCCCCCCCCCCTCCCCACCCTCCTGCCTCCAATTGTACTCTGAAAAAAGAACCCTTTTTTTTGTTTTGTTTGAAAGGCCCTGTTTGAATTAAAGTTAGAAATAAACATTCAAATCAATAAAAACAAAAATATGATTCTTGGGCACTCCTCTCTCTCTCTCTCTCTCTCTCTCTCTCTCTCTCTCTGACAGTCAGATGACAAAGCTGATTGCCCTGGTGTTGATCCACAGGGACGGCAGGAATTCTTTGCTGGTGTTCCTGTTTGCCTGTCGCCAGTAGCCTCACCTGGCACAGAAGCCAGGTTCTCCAGGTTGCATGGCTGGTTGACATGGTGGGGACCATCACGGAAATCCTGGTAGCCGGTGTAATATTGCCAGCTATATGGGCTGTATCTGTAGTCCCAATCCCCACCATCACCCCAGTAATTTCCATAGAAGCCAGGTGCCTCATGCCAAGAAGAAGAAGGGCCCTGATGGCGATGGTGACTGGTATTCCCTGTGCGATCATAGGGATACTGATGGTAATCTTCTTTGGTGAACTGGTCTTCTTGCGTAGTTCTTCTTTGCTCCCGCCGGTGGTCCATGTTGGCTTTTCCTTTTCTGCTGCCAGGGGCATCACGGCGAACAACTTCGGCAAAAGTTCCACGACTCAAGGGCCGATAGTGAAGGGGTCCTGCCACCACCAGCTGGTTGCCTTTGTAGTAGGCACGGATGCCTCTTTCTCTGTGTTCTTTCACAGTGTTCTGCTGCCTTGTTGTCAGATCTCCTGCAATCTGGATTCCTTTGTTCAGCAGTCTTTCTCGCCCCTTAGTTAAGATGTCCATTTTGTCCCTCCACCTGCAAAACTGCACCAGGACTGGGCGTGGTCGTCTCCTGTTTTCATTCCTTTTCCTCCCCAGACGATGTGCAGACACGATGTCCTCCTGGTTCCATCGTCTTCCTGGCACTGCAGTTTCTATGGCATCAAGCACATTCATGCTACAGGCATGGTCGTCTTCATCACCATCCTCTGGAATGCCGAAAAACCGGAGATTGTTTCGCCGAGAATGCGCTTCGAGTTTGTCTATTTTGTCTTCGATGTCGGCTGCTACTGTAGCAAGCTGTTCTTCTGTATTGCTCATCACTGCCTGAGTCTTAGTCTGTTCTTGGACTATGCCAGCAAAATCTTCCTCCAGCTTTGTCGTCCTTGTATGTAAAGCTTGCACTTGTTCTTGGATAGCACGACATATACTTTCCAGTTTGTTCAGAAGTCCATCACCAAATGACTGGAAACGTTCATTTAGTTTCTGGTCAAAGAGAGTGAACAATTTGTCATATTGTTGGTTAAACATGGACTGGAGTTGTGTTTCTGTTTCATGATCAGGACCAGGATTCTGTTCTATGTCCCCAGCACACAGCAAAAGTTGAAAAAGTATAACAGTCAGCAGCACACACTGTGTCTGAGCTTTCTTTGCTTTCTGTGAGTAGACTTGCCTAGCAGTTGACAGCTTTGCACGTTTGGTCATAAAAGAAATGTAAATTGTGTCAGCTGAACAACTCACAGTCTCCACAGGACGTGGCTGCTGAGGTGGTCACAGGAGTGACCACAGCTGAGGAGGGTATAGCTGCAGACATCAGGGCCAGTGGTGCTGGAGTCAGTTCTAGCACCAGTGCATCCCCTGTCCTGTCGCTGGAGGCACCAGACATGCCACCAGGGACTGTGCCCACGCAACACGGTGCTCCTCAGGGGGAACCAGTTGGCTTCCCTCAGCCTCCTGGTGACAGCCCTGCATCATCCGGTGATCCACAGCACCAGGGGACCTTGTCCACGCAGCACGGCAATACTGAGGGGGAAGCAGAGAGCCCTGCTCAACTTCCAGGGGACAGCTCCACATCCGTTGAACCGCAGTGCCGTGGGGCTCTATCCACACAGCCTGATGGCACAGAGGGGGAACCAGACCGCTGTACTCGCCTCCCTGGGGACAGCTTCACATCATCCTGTGGGGAGATGGCTGATGGTGCTCGTGCTGATGTCAGCGGTCTGCTTGCTTCACCTGGACTTTTTGAAGTTGATGGGCAGAATGAGGAAGATACTGTTGGCATGACAGGTGCAGATCTTGGGACTGTTGATGCAGATGTTACCACCCATGCCACACCAAAGGACACTGTTCCAAACAAACCAGGGCCCTCCAACAGCAGCAACAAGAAGCAGAAGACAAATGCTGCCCTGCGTTCCAAGAAAGACAACACAGTGTCAAATGGCCCAGCCAGCTCTGATGGTGCACTCAAACACAAACGTTTGTCTGACACCGAAAGACGTTTAAGAAGCAAGTCTGTGGTTTCAACAGCAAGTGAAAGAAGACAGTTAACTT
>CM054159.1:36187931-36195431 GCA_028751875.1 Rapana venosa | reverse complement strand
GTCCCTCTGGACAATTGTGCATGATTGGACGTGGATGGTGGTATGAATGAATCATGTTGTTGCCCCAAATCGCACAGTCTATGTTGACAATGCCATGACTTCTTTTTTTTAAACCATTAACGCAAAGTCATGCTGCTGCCAATGGCACAGTTTATGTCGACCAGGGCATGATTCTGAGGAAGATTGCGTGGCCGACGGAGATAACTCTGCAAACTAAGCTGTATGTCTGTACGGCCCACGAGAGGAGCTGGAAAGGACATGACATTATTTTCTCTCAAATACATCTGACGGTGTAAAAAAAAGCAAGGAAGAGACGAAGAGAAGAAGAAAAGAAGAGAAGAAGAAGATCTCCATTTATTCAATATGCATACAACGTCTCCATATTCAACACACATACATCATTTCCATTTATTCAACGCACATACAACATCACCATTTGTTCAACACACATACAACATTTCAATTTATTCAATACTCATACATCATCTCCATTTATTCAATACACAAACAACATTCCATTTATTCAACACACAACACATCTCCATTTATTCAATGCTCATACAACATCTCCATTTATTCAATATACACATCCCATTTATTCAATGTCCATACAAAAATCATTTATCCAATACTATACAACATCTCCATTTATTCACTATCAAATACATACATCTCCATTTATTCAATCACATAACAACATCCCATTTATACAACACAAAAAACCACTCCATTTATCAAACACACACAACATCTCCATTTATTCAATACTCATACACCATCTCCATTTATTCAATACTCATACAACATCTCCATTTATTCAATATGCATACACATTTCCATTTATTCAATACTCATACAACATCTCCATTTATTCAATACTCATCCAACATCTCCATTTATTCAATATACACAATCTCCATTTATTCAATGTCCATACAACATCATTTATCCAATACATATACAACATCTCCATTTATTCACTATTCAATATACATACATCTCCATTTATTCAATGCACATACAACATCCCCATTTATACAACACACATAAACCATCTCCATTTATCCAACACACGCACAACATCTCCATTTATTCAATACTCATACACCATCTCCATTTATTCAATACTCATACAACATCTCCATTTATTCAATGTGCATACAACATTTCCATTTATTCAATACTCATGCAACATCTCCATTTATTCAATATCTCGCTTTCCATATCATACCATAACATTCCATTTATTCAATACTCATACAACATCTCCATTTATTCAATATACACAATCTCCATTTATTCAATTCCATACAACATCATTATCAATACATATACAACATCTCCATTTATTCACTATTCAATAACATACATCTCCATTTATTCAATGCCATACAACATCCATTTATCAACACAATAAACATCTCCATTTATCAACACTCATACAACATCTCCATTTATTCAATATCATACAATCTCCATTATTCAATACATCATAAACACTCCATTTATTCAAATGCACATACAACATCTCCATTTATTCAATACACATACAACATCTCCATTTATTCAACACACAACAACATCTCCTCAATTACTTCAATCATCACAATACATCAACATCTCCATTTATTCAATACCATACAACATCTCCATTTATTCAACCACACATCCATTATTCCATCTATCAATATACATAACAAACATCTCCATTTATTCTAACACAATACAACATTCATTTCACACATAACTCCATTTATTCAACTCACATACATCATCTCCATTTATTCAACACACATACAACATCTCCATTTATTCAACGCACATACAACATCTCCATTTATTCAACTCACATACATCATCTCCATTTATTCAACACACATACAACATCTCCATTTATTCATCACATACAACATCTCCATTTATTCAATACTCATACAACATCTCCATTTATTCAATATGCATACAACATCTCCATTTATTCAACACACATACAACATCTCCATTTATTCAACACACATACAACATCTCCATTTATTCAACACACATACAACATCTCCATTTATTCAACACACATACAACATCTCCATTTATTCAACGCACATACATCATTTCCATTTATTCAACGCACCTACAACATCTCCATTTATTCAACTCACATACATCTCCACTATTCCCGAAAGTTCTTCGGATGAGACAATAAACCAAGGCACATTGTACAAGCTCACGCAGAACATATTAGCCACACGTCAAAAACCAGTGTGTGTGTGTGTGTGTGTGTGTGTGGTGTGTGTGTGTGTGTGTGTGTGTGTGTGTGTGTGTGTGTGTGTGTGTGTGTGTGTGTGTGTGGTGTGTGGCGTGTGTGTGTGAGAGTGTGTATGTGTGATGTGGTGTGTGTATGTGTGTGTGTGTGTGTGTGTGTGTGTGTGTGTGTGTGTGTGTGTGTGTGTAGAACCATATTCGCAAAGATCTTTCATTACCATAATCATATATTCATTAACATGGGTTTTTTTTTGCTATATTCATCTTTATTACTTTAATATTAAAATCAGACACGATAATAATCAGACACAACTCAGCTAGCGCTATAATCGTATCATGCATTTAAGTTTTGATCACCATTCAAGTCTTCAAAGTAATCAGACAGCTCATTACAATTTATTATTTTGATACATTAGAATCATACCTGTTTTTCATTAATCCCTCTGCCATCTCAATAGCCCAGAAATTTCTCTTCATCAAAAAATTATACTTTGAAAAATGATGTCATCTTTGTTAGTCAAGAGCTGGGTGGCTTTATTGATTGATTGATTGATTGATTGATTTATATATCTATATATGTAATTTTATTTTGAGGATAATCGAATAAGCACACATGCGCTTTTTTTTACATCCAGCGTGTATGCAGTTTTGTCAATTTTGTCATCCGTTTCCACCGGCTCACAATGGCCTACTCTTCCAAAACGCGGAACGGATTTTTAACGTGTGCGCCAGGTTTTCTGTCTGTGTTCGCAGACAGGGCCTTGGTTTATAGTCTCATCCGAGGGACATTTCGGGAGAGTGGAGTCAGCACTGATGTTAACTCCATGGGAAACATCTTGAACGAGATTCGAACCCGGGTCAGCAGATCGTGAATGCAATGCGCATCACTGTAACCGAGTGAAGGTTATGTGTCCGTTTTAACGATAAGATCATGTGTCACTTTCCTTTTTAAATTAAAAAAAAAATCATATCACTCACTTTGATAGTTATGCTTGATTAGTTTTGCAGCGGCGAATTGATCACGTCAGTCCTTCTTACAGCATGTAATTATCACATCACTCATTTTAACAACATGTAATCACAATATAACTCCCTTTTTACAACTTGAAATCACCTCACTCATGTTACAACATGTAATTATCACATCACTCATTTTAACAACATGTAATCACAATATAACTCCCTTTTTACAACTTGAAATCACATCACTCATGTTACAACATGTAATCACAATATAACTCCCTTTTTACAACTTGAAATCACATCACTCATTTTAACAACAGGTAATCACAATATAACTCCCTTTTTACAACTTGAAATCACATCACTCATTTTAACAACATGTAATTATCACATCACTCATTTTAACAACATGTAATCACAATATAACTCCCTTTTTACAACTTGAAATCACATCACTCATTTTTACAACATGTAATTATCACATCACTCATTTTAACAACATGTAATTACAATATAACTTCATTTTTACAACTTGAAATCACATCACTCATTTTTACAACATGTAATTATCACATCACTCATTTTTACAACATGTATTTATTACATCACACATTTTTACATGTATTCATAACATCATCCTTTTTACAAAACATAATCATTATATCACTCATTTTTACAACATGTCATAGTTCATCACATCACTCATTTTTATGACATGTAATCATCACATCACTCACTTTACAACATGTAATAATCACAACACTCATTTTACAACATGTAATAAGAACACTTGTTTTTACATCATGTAATCATCATATCATTCATTTCTATAACGCAAAATCATCGTATTACTCCTTTTTACAGCGTGTTATAACAACAACACTCATTTCTACAACATGCAATAATCACAGCACTCATTTTTACAACATGTAATAAACAAAACACTCGTTTTTAAATCATCACAACATTCATTTTTACAACATGTAATCATCATATCATTCATTTTTATGACTTACAATAATTACAATTACTACTCAATTTTACAGTGTGTAATAATCACAGCACTCACTTTACAACATGTAATAAACAAAACACTCGTTTTTAAATCATGCAACACTCATTTTTGCAACATGTAATCATCATATCATTCATTTTTATGACTTACAATCATTACAATTACTACTCAATTTTACAGCGTGTAATAATCACAGCACTCATTTTACAACATGTAATAAACACAATACCCGTTTTCACAACATGTAAAATAAACACAACCATCGTTTTTACAACATGTGAAAAAACACTCGTTTTTACAACATATAAAAACAACATCAATGTAATAAACACAAAACTCGTTTTCACAACATGTAATAATAACAAAACTCGTTTTGAAAACATGTAATAATGACAACGCTCCTTTTGAAAACATGTAATACACAAAACACTCGTTTTTACATGTCATAAACACAACACTCATTTTACATACAACATGTAATAAATAAACACAACACTCATTTTATATACAACATGTAATAAACACATTTTTTACAAACAACATGTAATATAACCACAACACTCGTTTTTAATACATGTAACATAACCACACCACTCCTTGTTAAAACATGTAATATAAACACAAAACTCATTTTCACAACATGTAATAAACACAACACTCGTTTTCACAACATGTAATAAGCACAACGCTCGTTTTCACAACATGTACTAAGCACAACACTCATTTTCACAACATGTAATAAGCACAACACTCGTTTTCACAACATGTAATAAACACAACACCTGTTTTCACAACATGTAATAAGCACAACGCTCGTTTTCACAACATGTAATAAGCACAACACTCGTTTTCACAACATGTAATAAACACAACACTTATTTTCACAACATGTACTAAACACAACACTCATTTTCACAAACATGCAATAAGCACAACACTCGTTTTCACAACATGTAATAAACACAACACTCGTTTTCACAACATGTAATAAACACAACACTCGTTTTCACAACATGTACTAAGCACAACACTCGTTTTTACAACATGTACTAAGCACAACACTCGTTTTCACAACATGTAATAAGCACAACACTCGTTTTCACAACATGTAATAAGCACAACACTCGTTTTCACAACATGTACTAAGCACAACACTCATTTTCACAACATGTAATAAGCACGTCACTACTTTTCACAACTCAGCAATGGCGACATCTCATTTTTACAACATGTAACTAACACTCACACTGATTTTCACACTCTCCTTCACATCCTCTTTTCTCTACATATATCACATCCTCCTGCTTTTACTCTCCTCCATTCCTCCTTTCTACTCCTACTCCTTCTTCTCCTCCTCCTGCTTCTTCTCCTCCTCCTCTCTCTTCTCTCCTCCTCCTCTTTCTCCTCCCCTCTCTTTTCTCCCTTCCTCCCCCTCTTCCTCCTTTCCTCCTCCTTTCTTCTTCTCCTCCCTCTTTCTTCTTCCTCCTCCTTCTCTTCTCCTTCCTTCTTCTCTCCTCCTCCTCTCTTCTTCTTCTCCCTCCTCCTTCTTCTTCCTCCTCCTTTCTTCTCCTCTCCTCTCTTCCTCTCCTCCTCCTCCTTCTCTTCCCTCCTTCTTCCTCCTCTTCTCTCCCTCCTCTTCTTCCTCCTCCTCTCCTCCTCCTCCTTCTTCTCCCTCCTTCCTCCTCCTCCTCTTCTTCTCCCCTTCTTCCTCCTCCTCCTCTCCTCTCCTCCCCTTCTCCTCTCCTCCTTCCTCCTCTCCTCCTCCTCCTCTTCTTCTCCTCCTTCTTCTTCTCCTTCTTCTCTCTCTCTTCTCTCCTCCTCCTCCTCCTTCTCCTCCTTCTCCTTCTTCTCCTCCTTCTTCTTCTCTCCCCTCCTCCTCTCTCCTCCCTCCTCCTCTTCCTTCTCTCTCCCTCCTTCTTCTTCTCCCTCCTCCTCCTCTCTTCCTCCCTCCTTTCTCCCTCCTCTCTCTCCCTCCTCCTCCTCTTCTCTCCTTCCTCCTCCTCCTCCTCCTTCCTTCCTCCTCCCTCCTCCTCCCTCCTTCTCCCTCATTCTCCTTCTTCGTCTCCCTCCTCCTCCTCCTTCTTCTCCTTCCTCCTTCTTCTTCTCCTCCTCCTTTTGCGTACTCCTCTCCTCCTCCTTCTCCATCCTCCTTCACTCTTTTCCTCCACCTCCTTCTTTTTCGTCACCTTTGTTGTAATATATATATATAATATATATATATATATATATATATATATATATTATATATATATATATATATATATATATATATAATATACGACAGTAATAACGGTGGACAGTGCTGTCTCAGAAAATGATGCGTTTCTGTTTTAAAAAAGAAAGAGAACATCAAAATCAAAAATTAAAAAATACCAACCCCCCACCTAAACAAACAAAACAAAAAACTTAACAACAACAACAACAACGACAACAACAACCCCTCAACAAACCCTGTACAGTTGATGATTTCTTGACTAATCCATACCCAGTATCTAGCATAGCGCTAAACTCAACTTGATTCCGCAGAGAACAGGGATACTACTACTACTACTACTACTACTACTACTACTACTACTACTCCTCCTCCTCCTCCTCCTCCTCCTCCTCATCATCATCATCATCATCATCATCATCATCATCATCATCATCATCATCATCATCATCATCATCATCATCATCATCATCAGACCCGTGACCTTGGCGGTCGTGGGGGAGACACGAAAGACGATGCCGTGGTAAGCCTCCTCCATCCATCTCGGTCCTCGGCTCTGCGCAGTAGTGCCGAGACATTCATCCTGGTCCATTCTCTGATGTTGTCCATCCATGACTTGTTCTGTCTTCCCCTCCTTCTGCCACCTTCGAGTGTTCCCTGCAGTACTGTTTTTGGCAGAGTGTTGTGGCGGGTGACGTGGCCGAACCATGCCAGCTTTTTCTTCTTGACGCTGGTGAGAAGGGATTCCTGTGGACCTGCCATCCGTGTTATTTGACTCTTGACAAATTCATTCGTCTTTCGTTCTCTCCAGGATAAGCCCAGCAGTTTTCTATGGCATTTTGTTTCAAATGACTGGATTCGCTTTGGTGTTTCAGCAGTCAATGTCCAGGTTTTACTTCCGTACAGCAGGATAGTCTGAATTAGGGCTTTGTAGAGCTTTAGTTTGATTGGGAAACTGATCTCTTTACTTTTCCATATGGTGGTGAGTTTTGTCATGGAAGATGTTGCCATGGCTAGTCTGACTTTGATTTCTGTCGTCGATGGCCGTCCT
>CM054159.1:36180431-36185431 GCA_028751875.1 Rapana venosa | reverse complement strand
GTTCCCACCGGCACACAATGGCCTGCTCTTAGAAAAGCGGAACAGGATTTAACGTGTGCGCAAGATGTTCTGCGTGCGTTCGCACATGGGGTCTCGGCTTATAGTCTCATCCGAAGGACAGAGACAGAGCGAGAGAGGTGGTTGTTGTTTGTTTTGTATTAATCTTAATCATCTGAACATTTTGCTTTCGAACAAGATCTGGACATTATTTCTTTCCACACCTTTCTTTCTTTCTTGTATGGAATATCTACAATAACACTCTGTCTCTCTCTTTCTCTCTTATATAGAAAGTATACAGTAATGCTCTCTCTCCCTCTCGCTCTCTCTCTCTCTCTCTCTCTCTTCTCTCTCTCTCTCTCTCTCTCTCTCTCTCTCTCTCTCTCTCTCTCTCTCCCTCTCTCTCTTTCTTGTATATAATGTTTAAAATAATTCTCTCTCTCTCTCGCTTTCCTGTATAGAATGTTTACAATAATTCTTCTCTCTTCTCTCTCTCTCTCTCTCTCTCTCTCTCCTCTCTCTCTTCTCTCTCTCTCTCTTCTTGCTTTCTTGCACAGAAAGTCTACACTAATACTCTCTGTCTTTGTCTCTGTCTTTCTCTCCCTCTCTCTCTTTCTCTCCCCCCCCCCTCTCTCTCTCTCTCTCTCTCTCTCTATGCATTGCATATCGTGACTATCATTATTGTCAGGAATCCCCCCCTTCCCCCAAACCCTCATTCCGTTACTCTCTCTCCCTCATTCTTCTTCCTCCAACCACCCTTACTTCCCCCCCTCCACCATTAAATCTCCATCCCAGCCTAATCCATCTCCTCTCTCTCTCTCTCTCTCTCTCTCTCTCTCTCTCTCTCTCTCTCTCTCTCTCTCTCACTCTCTCTCTCTCTCTCTCTCTCTCTCTCTCTCTCTGCCTCTACTGAATAATTTCGAAGTCGTGTTCTCTCTCTCTTTTTCTTCTCTCATCTCCTCTCCTCCCCCTCCCCCTCTCTCTCTATCTCCCTCTCTCTCTCTGTTCTCGCCCTCCCTCCCTCCCCTCACCCCCCCCCCCCTTCACGTTACTCTACTCCTGCCTATTCCATGTCCTCTGACCTCTCTCTCTCTCTCTCATCCCCTTTCCTCTCCTCTATCACCCCCCCACCCACCCACCCCTATCTCTCTCTCTCTCTCATCTCCTCTCCACTCCTCTCCCTTCCCTTCCTCTCTCTCTCTCCTCTCCTCTCCTCGCCTCTTCCCTTTTACGCCCCGTGTCCATCACTCCCCATCCATCCCCCAAAATAAAATAAAAAGCAAACACCCACCTTACCCCCCTCCCCCCCCCCCCGTCATCCGCCATTCCACCCCCTCTCCACACACACACACACACACACACACACTCACCCACCCCCTCATCATAATCCTAAGGACTATGTGTAGGCCCTGGCTAAAGTTGCCGGGAGATTCCACCCAACCCAGGTAATTGCATCTGGGCTACATACTCTTCAGAAATGCCAGAGCAGTTCCATGATGATTCTCTCTGCCTGCCTGTCTGTCTGTCTGTCTGTCTGTCTGTGTGTATGTATGTCTGTCTGTCTGTATGTCTGTATGTATGTATGTATGTATGTATGTATGTCTGTTGTATGTATGTGTGTGTGTTTGTCTGTATGTATGTATGTATGTATGTATGTGTGTGTTTGTGTGTGTGTTTGTTTGTTTGTTTCTGTGTGTGTGTGTGTGTTGAGTTTGTGTTTGTTTGTGTGTTTGTTTGTTTGTTTCTGTGTTTGTGTGTGTTGAGTTTGTGTGTGTTTGTTTGTCTGTGTTTGTGTGTTTGTGTTTAGTGTGCGTTTGTGTTTGTTTCTCTGTGTTTTGTGTTTATTTATTTATTTATTTATTTATTCTTTTATATCGAGGATAATGGAATAAGCACTTATGTGCTTTTTTTTTTTTTTACATCCAGTGCCCGTGTGTATGCGGTTTTGTAAATTTTTCCATCCGTTCCCACCGGCACACAATGGCCTACTCTTACGAAAAGCGGAACAGGATTTAACGTGTGCGCAAGATGTTCTGCGCGCGTTCGCACACGGGGCCTCGGTTTAAAGTTTCATCTGAAAGACTTTTGGGGAGAGTGTGAGTGTGTGTTTGCGTGTGTGTGTGTGTGTGTTTGTCTGTCTGTGTATGTATGTCTATTTATTTGTCTGTGTCTGCGTCTGTCTGAGTCTGTCTGCTTGTGTTTGTGTGTGTTATGTGTGTGTATGTGTTTGTGTATGTGTTTGTATGTGTGTGTGTGTGTGTTTTGCTTGTGTGTGTATGCTCGTTTGGTTGTCTTTCTCTCTGCTCTGTTTTGTCTCTGTCACTGTCTCTGTCTCAGTATATTTGTCTGATTCTGTCTTGTCTTTGTCTCTCTGTCTGTCTCTGTCTGTCTGCGTCTGTCTGTCTGTTTGCTTGTCGTGTGTGTATGTGTGTGTGTCTGTTTGTCAGTCTGTTTTCTGTTTATGTCTTTCTGACTGTCTGTCTCAGCCTATGTCTGTCTGTTTTTTTGTTTCTGTCTCTATCTGCCTGTTTGTTTGTGCGTCTGGGTGCGTGTATGTCTGTAAGCAGTGTGTGTGTGTCCGTCTGTCTGTCTGTCTCTCTGTCTTTCTGTTTCTCTCTCTCTGTCTCTGTCTCTCTGTCTCTGTCTCGCTCTCTATCTATCTATCTATCTATCTATCTATCTATCTATCTATCTATCATATATCTATCTATCTATCATCTATCTACCTATCTATCTATCTATCTATCTATCTATCTATCTATCATCTATCGATCTATCTCTCCATCTTTCTATCTATCTATTTATCTATCTACCTATCTACCTATCTATCAATCTACCTATCTATCTACCTATCTATATATCTACCTATCTATCTATCTATCACCGCGCGCGCATACACACAAACACATTTTTTCTTATATTTATTTTTTATAGTCTTTGTATTTCAGTGGTCTATGTCTCTTAAAAATCCCTGTCCTACATCTATTCTGCCTCTCTCTCTCTCTCTCTCTTCTCTCTCTCTCTCTCTCTCTCTCTCTCTCTCTCTCTCTCTCTCTCTCTTTCTCTCTCACTCTCTGTCATTCTGTCTCTCTCTCTCTCTGTCATTCTGTCTCTCCATCTGAATGCTTGCCTCTGTCTCTGTCTTTCTCCCTCCCTCTCTCTCTCTCTCTCTCTCTCTCTCTCTCTCTCCCTCCCTCTCTCTTTCTCTCAGTAGGTGGTGATACGCAGTACAGAAAGATGGATGTGGAGGAGAGAGAGAGAGAGAGAGAGAGAGGGGGGGGGGGGAGGGGCAAGGAAGGGTTTGCTAAAAGGCTACTGGTTGTGGCAGTGATAGTGATGGCAGCGGTGATGCTGGTGGCAGTGATGGTGATGGTAGCAGCAGCAGCAGTCGTGATGGTGGTGGTGGTCGTCGTGATGGCGGTGGGGTGGTGGTGGTGGTGGTGGTGGTGGTGGTGGGGGGGGGGGTTTGGGTTAGAGATGGCCAGAGGAAAATTGCAGGCAATCAGATAGGGAGGGAGCGGATGTGGAGATAATTGCTGTTATTATGTTATTATTTCTGAAGACTTGTGTGCCAGCGCTCTGTAGAGACAAGCACTGCCGCGGCATGGCAGGCAGGCAGGCAAGCAGGCAAGCAGGCAAGAGGACAAGCGGACAGACAGACAAACAAACAGGAAAGTAGACAGGCAACAGGCAGCAGGAGGGAGGCATTGCAGATAGTGCTGCCATTATTTGTTTTGGATTTCTGAGATCGTCTGTCGTGCCTGTCTTGTCTGTGTCTGCCTGTCCTGCGCTGTGTCTTGTTGCTTATGCCTGTCTGTTGAGTTCTGCAGCTGTGCCGCCAGTCTGTCTGTCTGTCTGTCTGCTGCTGCCTGTCCTGCACTGTCTGCTGTCTGCTTGTGCATGCCTGTCTGCCTGTCTGCTGTCTGTCTTTTTCTGCTGCCTGTCTGCTTGTCTGTCTGCCTGTCTGCTTGTCTGTCTGCCTGTTGCTGTCTGCTGCCTGTCTGCCTGTCTGTTGTCTGTCTGCCTGTCTGCTGCTGTCTGTCTGCTTGTCTGCCTGTCTTGTCTGTCTGCCTGTCTGCCTCTGTCTGCCTCCTGCTGCCTGCTCTGTCTGTCTGTCTGCTGTCTGTCTGCCTGTTGCCTGCCTGTCTGCTGTCTGTCTGTCTGTCTGTTGTCTGTCCTGTCTGTTGCTGTCTCCTGTCTGCTGCCTGCTGTCTGCCTGCCTGGTTCGCGTTGTCTTGCTTCCTATACCTTTATCATGCTTTTCATTCTATGATGATGGTGGTTGTTGTGTGTGTGTTGTGTGGTTTGGTTGTTGTCGTATGTTTTTGTTTGATTGATGTGGTGGTGTGTGTGTGTGTGTGTGTGTTTTGTGGTGGGGAGGGAGGGTGTGGGTGTGTGTGTGGTGGGGGGATAGGGTGGGATTTTGTGTATGTGTGGTGGGTGGGGTGGGGGGTGGGGGATGGTAGTGTATGTGTAGGGTAGTGTAGTGTGTGTTTATGTGAAGAAGTGTAGTGTGTGTGTGTGTGTGAAATGTGCAGTGTGTGTAAGTATGTGTATGTAGTGTAGTGTAGTGTAGTGTAGTGTAGTGTAGTGTGTGTAGTGTGTGTAGTGTAGTCTGGTTTGGTGTGGCGTGATGGAGTGTAGTGTGCGTGCGTGCGTGCGTGCGCGCGCGCGCGCGCGTGTGTGTGTGTGTGTGTTTAGTGTGTGTGTGTTTGTGTTTGTGTGCGTGCGCGCGCGCACGTGCACACCCAAACTCACGCTTTCTCTCAGCTCACACAGGGTATCTTTTAAATAAACACCAGACATATATATATATATTCCTCACTGGACAGGTTTCACAAATCATCGATATCTTCTACATACATGATTACACTCGTTCACGGTCGATGCCACATACCATGAAACGAGAAAAGAATCCTATCGGGTTGTTGTTTTTTTGTTTGGCTGCAATCTTCCTGTTATCTGAAATTAGTTTGTCAATCAAGCGTGAGTACAAAAACCAC
>CM054159.1:36147931-36172931 GCA_028751875.1 Rapana venosa | reverse complement strand
CCTGAATGACATTTTCAGAGAGCGGAATATCAAGCCCATTTACACACATTCTCCACGCCTCATTAACTCCCCTTGGTATCTTCATCCCCACCCCACCCCACCTCCCACCCACCACCCCTCCCCTTTCTCCCCCCGCCTCTCCTCTCCCTCCTCCCTTGTCGCAGAAGCTGCAGATATTACAACAGGCAAGGCCCCTGTGTCTGCCGTGGTCTCATCTCTTCCGACATCGCTAACACGTGAGGTAAAAGAGGTCTGGAATAAACCAGCAATGATGATAGAACAGATGAGGCTGGGCAGGCTGGTTGGTTGTTGATGTTGGGGTTCAGATTTTATGATTTGTGTTTTCTCGTTGTTTGTTTTGTTGTATATTTTTAACACATGGCTTCCCGCGGCACGACGGGATAGCCTAGTGGTTAGAACATTGCGCTCGCAATCTGACGACCTGGGTTCGATTCCCGTTCAAGGGGGGATATTTTCCCCTGGAGTTAACATCAGTGCAGACTCCGCTCTCCCCAAAAGTCCTTCGGATGAGACTAGAAACCGAGGCCCCGTAAGCGAACGCACGTAAAATATCTTGCGCACACGTTAAACCCTGTTCCGCTGTTCGTAAGAGTAGACTATTGTATGCTGGTGGGAACAGATGAGAAATTTACAAAACCGCATACAGATGGGGACTGGATTTTTAAAAAGCACGTAAGTGCTTATTTCATTATCCTCGATATAGAAGAATTAAATAAATAAATAAGAATTAAGTAAATTAATTAAATAAACGATTCCCTCCTGACCTATTTCTTGTGTACAAGAGACCCAAGAACAACCAGGGACATTTTTTTTTTTGCTTTTTGGTGAATAGTTTCACTCAGCCTTTGCTAACTTCCTTTTTTTTTCTTTTGAAGGGAGATTACCCTTGGTTCTTTCTGTGCCACGCGTCAACTGTGCGTTTGATGCAGACGACATGGCAAATCAAGAAAAATATAATTATTTATAATATTTATGATAAAAAAAATTATTGATTTCTGAGGTTCATGAGACACTGTTCACGGATGACGTCAGTGGTTACGACACTGATGGGTCTGATGATGGGTAGGAGCCTGAGTTAGATGAGAATGAAAGTGATGGGATTGAAATCTGCGCCGATAGCAGTGGGAGTGAAGAAGAAAGTGTGTCAATGCTGATTGAAATCATCACTACTAGATCACACCAAAAACAAACATCCTCTGAGATCAGAGTTGTGAGTGTGAGGGGAGGGAAGGGGGGGGGGGGTCATTGTCAAGGTAGGGGTGGTAGAGCGTGAGTGGTGATAAAAACTAACTGGAATTTATCCACTTGCATTTAGCACCTGCTTTCAACATTATTTTTCAAACACACACCACACACACACACACACACACACGCACGCACGCACACACGCACGCACGCACGCACGCACGCATACACACACACACACACACACACAACACACACCACACACACACACAACACCACACACACACACACACACACACACACACACCAATTTTCACCCAATGCATTAAGAAACAACATTTTAACGAATATTCTTTTGACTTCACTCTCTTTCAGCAGTCAGGGCTCAAAATGTACTTGGTCTGGAGAATGAGATTGGTCAGTTTTCTGTGGGACGAAAAGGATTAATGAACAAGTTTTTGTACTGGAGAAAGCAGTTGATTTGAGTGTTATATTGTCTGTGTTCGCCATGAAGCATGAAGATGCGATTTTGTCACAATGTAAAGGAAAGATAACCGTCTGTGTAATCAAACACAATGTGATGACATGACAGTCGTAATCGTTTTGCACACTGTACAATCATCTAATACTTACATAGCAATGTCAGGAAGACAGCCAATGATGTGTGATATATATTATATATATATATATATATATATATATATATATATATTATATATATATATAAATATATATATATATATAGATATATATATAGATATAGATTATAGATATGATAGTTATATATATATATATATATATATATATTATATCATATATTATGCTGCTTCAAAGTTTTATCTTGTAGTGATTTTTTTTCTCCCAAATCCCGGACCAAAATCATTTTTATGATGGGAATGAAGTTGTAACTGGTTACCTGCACTTGTTTTTCCTCACTATGTTATGTCAATTATATAATGTATATGTACACACTGCACATGATCTAATACTTATATAGCAATGTCGTGAAACACAGGGTAGTGCAATATCTCTATAGATAGATATTTAGATAGATAGATAGATAGAGAGAGAGAGAGAGAGAGAGAGAGATAGATAGATAGATAGATAGATAGATAGATAGATAGATAGATAGATAGATAGATAGATAGATAGATAGATAGATAGATAGATAGATAGATCATCCGTTCCTCAGATAGATCACCAAGAATCACCAACGGTGCAATTTTCCATAATTATGCGACCTTTTGTTTTTAACCCACCATTAAGGTATCCATAATCCGACTTCAGGGATATATGGAAAACGAATAACCATCCTTGATTCACTGAGATTACAATGTTATGAGTGGTCTGACCCATACTGAGATGGAAACCAAAATGACTCATACATACTTTGAGGCAAGGTAGTATTGTTGTATAATTATGACGGAGATAACTCTGCAAACCAAGCTGTACGGCCCACGAGAGGAGCTGGAAAGGACTTGCCACTATTTCTCCCAAACACATCTGACGGTGTGCAAAGCGAACTGTCATAGATATAAACAGCAATGTAACTGTGAACAATCTTTCACTAGAGAAACACGATTTGTGTTTGCATAATTATTTTGTATAGCACTTGAAGTCAATTTGGAACGACATCATGTAAGTGAATCTTTTTATAACCAGCAACAACTGGAAATAATTGTAAAATAATTCCCCACCTCAAACAGTTTTTAAAAAACACCAACAATCTTCCCTAGACATTTCACAATTTATACCCCTTCTTCTTCTTGTTTTTGTTCTTGTTCTTCTTGTTCTTGTTGTTGTTGTTGTTGTTGTTCTTCTTCTTCTTCTTCTTCTTTTTCTTCTTCATCTTCTTCTTCTTCTTCTTCTTCTTCTTCTTCTTCATTAAACGCTCAGACAGCAAACTAGTGGTGTCTGTTATATGTGCGAAAAATGCGTCACGCTGCCGATAAGCACCTGACAAGTCAGGCCCAGCGCTTCCGACTTCGGCATAAGAGAGGATTGTTATCTTTTAAGTGACAAAGTCTTTCTGGATTAAAAAATAAATAAAAGCAGGAAAATGAACGAAGAAGGCTAAACAAATAAAGAAAGACAAAGAGGAGGTAACAGGAAGAAAAGGAACAAGGCAAAAAACAAAGAGAGGGATAGAAAAGAGGAAATTTCTAGTACAGAATTTCCAAAATGAGGGGATGCTATCTATAATTATACTAATATGCCCCTGGCATTCCCACTGGTGTAAGATGGGGGGGGGGGGGGGGGGGGGGCACAATATACACTATTTGTCATAACAATTGGTTGTAGTAACTGAATCATACACAAAACGTACATTCTATACGGAATGACCCCCACATACACGCTGATGTGAGGAGGTGACTGTCACAGCTAAAGCCTGCACTTGCACGATGAACAGCACGTTACGGTAATGTCTTCTGTAAGGGGGAGGGGGTGTTGGAGGTCATCATGCAATTATCAGACAGATGCCAAATGTCACGGAGACAGAGAGAGAGAGAGGAGAGAGAGAGGAGAGTGAGAGGAGAGAGGAGAGAGAGAGAAAGGAGAGAGAGAGGGAGGAGGACAGGAGAGATGAGAGAGACAGAGATGAGAGAAAGAGAGAGAGAAAGAGAGAGAATGAATGAATGAATGAATGAATGAATGAATGAATGAACGAATGAATGAATGAATGAATGAATGAACTCATGTCCTTTTCATATTCATTCCTATGTTAATATGTTACTTACAATTACCCCCTTTGACTGATGGGCTTGTAGCTTTTGTCAAATAAAATTCGTTCATTCATTCGTTCATTCGTCATTCTCTCTCTCACACACACACACACACACACACCACACAGAGTAAGAGAGAGGGAGAGAGAGAGAGAGAGAGAGAGACAGAGAGAGAGACAGAGAGAGAGAGACAGAGAGAGAGAGACAAAGAGAGAGAGAAAGAGAAAGAGAGACAAGAGAGAGAGAAAGAGAGAGAAGGAAAGAGGGAGAAGGAGAGAGAGGATTGATGAGAGAGGAGAGAGAGAAGAGAGAGAGAGAGAAAGCGAGAAATAGAGAGAGAGGAGAGGAGAGGAGATGAGGAGAGTGTCAGGGGAAGGGAGTGAGACGAGTGAGAGAGAGAGAGAGATGGAGAGAGAGAGAGGAGAGAGAGGAGAAACGAGAGACGAGACAGAGAGACAGAGAGGACCGAGTGCTACACTCTCTGAAGCTGACGTGACGTTCATTTTCAGTCGTGACATTGACAATTCTCTGGACCCCCATCCTCCCCCCCCCGACCCCCCCCCCCCCCCCCCCCCCCTCCCCCGACCCCCCCCCCCCCCCCCCCCCCCCCCCCCACTTCTCCTCCCTTCCATCCTACCCTTCTCCTCTAGTATAATTATACTATGCTCTGGACGTGAGGAGGAGATTGTTGTTCGTTGTATTGTGTTGTAGTGTGTTGTGTTGTAGTGTATTGTGTGTGTTGTGTTGTAGTGTACTGTGTTGTGTTGTATAGTGTTGTAGTTTGTTGTGTTGTGCTGTATTGTAGTGTGTTGTGTAGTGTGTTGTGTTGTGTTGTTAGTGTTGTTGTGTTGGTAGTGTGTGTGTGTTTGTGTTGTGTTGTATGTGTATTTGTGTTGTGTTGTAGTGTATTGTGTTGTGTTGTGTTGTGTTGCAGTGTAATGTAGTGTACCGTACCGTATCGTATTGTATCGTATTGATTTGCATTGTATTGTATTGCGTTGTGTTATATTGCGTTGTATTGTGTTGTATGGCATTGATTTGTATTGCATTGCATTCTATTGTATCGTATTGTATTGCAATGCATTGCATTGTATTGTGTAGCGTTGTATTATATCGCATTATACTGCAATGCATTGCATTGTATAGCATTGCATTGTATTATAAGGTATTGCATTGTATTATATTGCATTCCATTGCATTATACACTACTTTCAGTCTCAGCAGACTTCTCTGTATTTAATATTAGGAAGCTCTCCGAAAGGAGAGAGAGTGCATCGCCACAAGAACAGATGCCACCCACTTAAAAAAAAAAATCCTATCTGCATGTGCATTTGTTTCCCTATAGCTATATAAGAACAACTTTTCTTCTGCAGAATGCAGCCAGGGATGACTCTCTCGTTGCTGTGCACTTGATACGTAAAGGTAAAGGTGTCCCATAACCTATATGGTCGTAGGGGAGCGAGGCGTCAGAGACCTCAGCTTCTCCAGGGGCCAGCATATTGAGGGCGGCGCCCATCTCCTCTCCCTCGCTGCTTTACCTTCCCTGACCCTAAAGAGGGCAGGTACCCATTTAATACAGCTGGGTGAACTGGGGAGACTGTACTGAAGCCATGGCGCACAAACGGTCACCCATCCAAGTGGTAACCACGCTCGATGCTGCTTAACCTTAGCTGGGGGGAAAGCGAGTGCTCTGACCACTGAGCTATCTCGACCCCACTGGATGGTGCTGCAAATTGGTTGATTATCTCACCAGAAAGTCTAGCAACCAGACAAGCACTCAAGGTCTAGTAGTATACAGACACAGACACAAACACAGATACACACACACAGAGTGGGAACGAATAAAAAAGGTTACAAAAATGCATACACACGGGTACTGGATGTACAAAAAACACACGAGTTCTTATTTCATTATCCTCGAAATAAAAGAATAAATAAATAAATAGATAGATAGATAGACAGAGATAGATAGAGAGAGAGATAGATAAATAAATAGATAGATAGATAAATAGACAGGTAGATAGACAGATAGATCCATAAATAAGATAAAATAAACACAATAAAGCGTGGTAGAAAATGACAGAAACAAAAGTAAAACAAAGAAACAGAGAGACACAAAAATAAACTAAGATACAAACCCAAAAAAGTACAAAGGAATAAAAGCAAAAAAACCCTTAAAAACAACAAAGAAACACTGACAGATGGATACAGACAAAGCAGTATTTTTGTTTTTTGCATCCTTCATTTTCTCTTATCTCGTAATCCTATAGACAGTGGGTGCACCCTCTTGCATGTTGCCTTTCTTAAACTCTCCCCCCCCCCCTCTTTCTCCCCCCTCCCCCCCCCCCTCTCTCTCTTCTCTCCCCTGATAGATACAATTCATCACGATTATTTTTCATGCAACCAACAGAAGAAATAGGATAACTTTTTAGAAATGAATCCTTATAATTATTACATTAGAGACATTGTCGATTATGACGCACGTGAATTGGTTTGGTGATGAATATTCACCATATGGCTGATGTGATTTTCTTGCGTTATTATTGCTGATACATTATATATATAAACATAGCTAGATAGATAGATAGAAAGATAGATATAGATAGATAGATAGATAGATAGATAGAAGATAGATATATAGATATACGTTGATAGCAAAATGTTTATAACATAACTAATTGTCTTGAGTTATTTTTACTGATACATTATTTCATATGTATAATTATATACTTTGATAGCAAAATGTTTATAACATAACTAATTTTCTTGTGCTAATATTGCTGATACATCATTTCATATGCATAATTATATACTTTGAGAGCAATATGCTTTTAACTGAAGTAGTTTTCTTGTGTTATTATTGCTGATACATTATTTCATATGTATCTATACTTTGAAAGCAAAATGTTTATAACATAACTAATTTTCTTGAGTTAATATTGCTGATACATTAATTCATATTTATATACATTGACAGTAATATAATATTAGTAACACTCATGTCATATGCCCACTCTGTACTATGTCCATCATTCTTTTGTATAGTGGCCTAAGGCCGACTTACGGTAAAAACTTGATGTCTGAAGGCTCTCTCTCTCTCTCTCTCTCTCTCTCTGACCCTGTTCTATGTCTCGTCTGCCGCCATACTGGAGCCCAGACATGTGTCGCCCTCTGTCGGTGGCTGTCCTGACAGCGCCTCCAAACCAACATGGCGAAGAGGGATCAAAAGGGAGACAAGCAGAACACACATGGCGGCAAGACTGTCTGTCGGGAGTGAAGGCAAGAGGCTTGTTGTTGCAGCTTGTGTGTTGTGTTGTTGTATGTGTGTGTGTGTGTGTGTGTGTGTGTGTGTGTGTGTGTGTGTGTGTGTGTGTGTGTGTGTGTGTGTGTGTGTGTGTGTGCTTCTGGACAGCTTGTGAGGTGAGAGAAGGTAAGGACTCTTGTTGTCTCTGTGTCTTTCCCCTGTTAAACATTTTCTTCTTCTCGCGTTCACTTTTTACACTCTCAGATACGTTTTTAGGAAACAAAATAATGGCAAGTCCTTTCCAGCTCCTCTCATAGGCCGTACAGCTTGGTTTGCAGGGTTATCTCCGTCAGCCACACAATCTTCTTCCTCACGTCGCTGAATAGCGTACATCTTCTGAAGGATGTGTTCGCCAGTCTGGTTTTCTTTTGCCACAGGGGAGAAGGAACGAGTTTCAGCTTTGTGGAAATGTGGGTGATTTAGCCTGTTGTGCCCAGTGCGGAGTCTTAGAATGATGATTTATTCTATTTTGAGATGGTGGTAGTCATCTTTTTCTATTCTGTGTTGGGTCCATTGATTTGATGATTGTCTTCTTTTTTGTGGAAGGGGTAAAAGATAAACAAAGCTCTTATGTGTTGACCTTGTTTGTTGTATCTTTGTGTGTGCGTATGCATGAATAATTAAACCAATTTCTTTTTTTTTAACTTTTATTTTTCAGTTTTACAGCTCTGAGGTTTACCAATATTGAGATTTATGCGTATATGACCGCACTTCTACCCCCCCCCCCCCCCACACACACACACACCATTTAGGTAGCTGTATTCTGACTTCAGGGATGGTGTCTAAAGACGACACCAGTGTACATACTGTTTTTTTTTTTCTGACATACATTCCTACTGCCACACAATGGCCTACTCTTCCAAAAAGGTGAAATGGGTTTTTAACATATCTGCAAGATGTTCTCTGTGTGTTCGCACTTGGGCTCTCTGTTTATTGTCTCACTGGAAGGACTTTGATATTAAGTTCAATTTTTCCGTCAAATTGGGAAGAAAGGGCAAGGCTAGGAGTTGAATCCAGAACCTCACGGTGTACTTGTTGGCAAGTGAACGTCTTAACCATCCTGCCAGCCTCCTTCTTTAATCTTGATTTGAATCCTTGAATTATAAAAGAAGCAGTCCCATGTTATAATGTTGTAGTTTCTTTTACCTGTGTTTCAAATTATACATTAAACTGTGCACAAACACATTTCCAAAAACAATGCTTAGCATCCTCTGTCCCTCCCACCCATATTAGGCCCATTTTCCATTCATCACACACACACACACACCTACACACATACACAAACACACACGCACGCACGCACGCACACGCACGCGCGCGCGCACACACACACACACGGGGACGGGATAGCCTAGTGGTTAGAACATTGCGCTCGCAATCTGAAGACCAGGGTTCGATTCCCGTTCAAGGGGATATTTCCCCCTAGAGTTAACATCAGTGCAGACTCCACTCTCCCCAAAAGTCCTTCGGATGAGACTATAAACTGAGGCCCCGTGTGCGAACGCACGCGGAAAATTTTGCGCACACGTTAAATCCTGTTCCGCTTTTCGTAAGAGTAGGCCATTGTGTGCGTGTGGGAACGGATGACAAAATAGACAAAGCCGCATACACGCGGGGACTGGATGTAAAAAAGCACACGAGCGCTTATTCCATTATATTTGATATAAAAGAATAAAATAAAGAATTAATTAAAAATATTTAAATAAACAAACACACACACACTTACACACACAACACACACACCTACACACAACACACACACACACAAACACAAAACACACAAACACACACACACACAAAGACACAACACACACACACACACAAACACACACCTACACACACACACACACACACACACACACACACACACACACTAGCCTACTACCTCTCTACAGTAAAAAAAAAAAAAAAAATTGCAGCCGTGTTGTCCCTGTGAAGGTATGAATGAGGCAGACTGTCTGTTGAATGACATTTTCAGGGGCGGGCTATCAAGCCAATTACACACACACTCTCTACGACTCATTAACTCCCCTTGGCACCTTCACCCTCCCTCCTCCCCCTCTCCCTCCTCCTCCTCCTCTCTTGTCACAGAGCCTACAGATTTTCAGGCCTCTGTATCTGATGATCTCTCATCTCTTCCAGCATCACTAGGCCTAGTATAGCAGTGTACTGAAAGTGGTCTGGAATCAACGAGGGAATCATTATTCTCCTCTGGAGTTAACATCAGTGCCAACTCCACTCCCACCAAAAGTCCTTCTGGTGAGACTATATATAAACCCGAGGTCCCCTGTGTGCGAATACACACAGAACATCTTTCACGCGCGTGCTCATACACACCACACACACACACACACACACACACACACACACACACACACACACACACACACACACACACACACACACACACACACACACACACACACACACACACACACACGTTAAAACCGGTTCTGCTGTTCGGAAGAGTAGGCCATTGTGTGCTGGTGGGAACAGATGACAAACTTTAGAAATCTGCATACACGTGGGGACTAGATGTAAAAAAAACCAAAAAAAGCGCATGAGTGCTTATTCCATTATCCTCGAAATAAAAAAAAAAAGAATAAATAGATAAATAAATAAATAGAATGAGATTGATAGCTGTTGATGTTCAGATTAAGATTTTTTTGAGTGTGTGTGTGCGCGCGCGAGCGCGCTTGCGTGCATGCGAGTGTGTATGCGTGCGTGTGCTCGCACGTGTGTGTGAGCGTGTGTGTGTGTGTGCGTGTTATTAGTATGTGATTTTTTTTGTCAAACAACAAAATATGTTAGGGCTTTGTATTGCACATGATTATCATAACACGCAAAGAAGGAATGGTTATGATTTCAATATTATCTTACTGTATGTTTACTGTATGAGGTCAAAAAGAAAGTGTTCTTGATTGCCCATAATATGCCTACAGTAAGCACTCTTACTGACATTCCTCTACCCCTCCAAAATGTAAAGTTGCTAGAGGTAACTCACTAAGTCCTCTCGTTATTAAGTGTAGTACACAAACAAAAAATACTACAAACCCCCACCCCACCCCCCACCCCCACCCCCACACCCACACCCCTCAAACTACACGTCATTTCCTAAAACGAGGACCAATTAGGAAACAGTTCACAGTCAATATTTGAAGTCATTCTGGAATGTTTTAACCAATATGAAATATAACTTTTGTGTGTGTGTGTCTTTTGGAGATGTTTGATGCGTTATCAATCTGCCTGTCAGTATTGTAATTGCCCTTCATGGGATGATCAAAGTGTTTTTGACTTGACTTGACTTGACTAGACTTGACTTGACTTGAGGGAGAGAAAAAAAAAATAGAGGAAAAACAATACCCCCCATGTAGATTCCTTTCCACTGACAGTTTATACTGTACTCTCTGCCGTTACTCTCTACCACACAACAAACTTCATTCTAGAACTGGAAAAATCTACACACGCCTACATGAAGAGGAGACTGTCACTGCTAAAGACTGCACTTGCAGTGGTTAGAACATCGCGCTGGCAATCTGACGACCCGGGTTCGATTCCCGTTCAAGGGGGATATTTGCCCCTGGAGTTAATACCATCAGTGCAGACTCTACTATCCCCAAAGTCCTTCGGATGAGACTAAAAACCGATTGTCCGTGTGCGAACGCACGCAGAACATCTCGCGCACACGTTAAATCCTGTTCCGCTTTTCGTAAGAGTAGGCCATTGTGTGCTGGTGGGAACAGATGACAGAATTGACAAAACTGCATACACACTGGGATTGGATGTAAAAAAAACCCAAAAAAACATATAAGTGCTTATTCCATTATCCTCGATATAAAAGAATAAAAGAAAAGAAAAGAAAAATAAAATAAAATTTAAAAAAACTTGCACGTTCAACAGCACGGTTACAGTAATCTCTGTAGGGGAGGGGGGGGGGGTGGGGTTGGGGAAGGAGGGGGAAGAGGGGGGAAGGTCATCGTGCAATTATCAGACAGGCGGTAAATGTCAGAGAGACAGACAGAGTGCTGCGTTCTCTGATCCTGACGTTCACTCTCAGGCATGGTATTAACGTACCACCACCACCACCACCACCACCACCCTTGACTTCCAGCTGCCTCCTCTCTTCCTCCTCCCCCCCCCCCCCCCCCCTTCCTTCCTTCTTCCTACCATGATCACTTGCTCTATAGACAAAAGGCATGAATGTCAGGTGGTTCACTGCAGTCAGTGTGTACAAGGTTTGTGCCTGTTGTGAAGCTGAAGGGTTCATATTAGAAAATAATAATAATAATAATACTAAAAATAATAATAATAATAATAATAATAATAATAATAATAATACGATAAGAAGAAGAAGAAGAAGAACAACAACAACAACAACACTACTACTACTACTACTACTACTACTACTACTACTACTACTACTACTACTACTACTACTACTACTACTACTACTACTACTACTACTACTGCTCCTGCTGCTGCTGCTGCTGCTACTACTACTGCTGCTGCTGCTGCTGCTACTGCTACTACTACTACTACTACTGCTGCTGCTGCTGCTGCTGCTGCTGCTGCTGCTGCTGCTGCTGCTGCTGCTGCTGCTGCTGCTACTGCTGCTGCTGCTGCTGCTGCTACTACTACTACTACTGCTGCTGCTGCTGCTGCTGCTGCTGCTGCTGCTGCTGCTGCTACTACTACTACTACTTCGAGGAAGAGGAAGAAGAAGAAGAATGATGATGATAATGGTGATGATGATGATAATAATAATAACAATAATAATAATAATTGATTTTATATAGGGCTATATCTTGTAAAAGTAAATCAAAGCGCTTGCCTGCAGCATGTTCTAACACATACAACCAATAACAAGTCCCAAATTCCCCGAAATCAGAATGCAGCTACCTTAATGATGGGTAAAGAAAAGAAAAAAACCCGGTCGCGTATACAAAACTTCACCATTAGTGAACCTCGGAGCTCGGTTGAGAAAGAAAAACAGAAAAAAAAGATATTCTCTTGAGGGCATTAAACACTACTTTGACTAAGTTGAACAGCTTGTCAAGACAGTGAACACAAGATAAAGCTCCTACACTATTCTTCTCCTTCTTCTTCTACGTCGTCGTCGAACGCTCAGACAGCAACTCCTGAGGCCCTGACAAATGCTGCCGTGCACTGAAGGCTCTCCAGGGATCTGAAAAGTTTGTCCCTCATCGGCAGGTCAGTAGGCCAGATATCCGCCCTCAGGTTTTTGGTGTGTTGGATAGACAGTTCTAGAGGAAGTGTTCTTCACTGTCATGGGAGAAGTGCTAACACAGGGGCAGGCCTCAGAATCACTGACAATGTGGAACTTGGTAAACAAGTGATGTCCGAGTCTGCAGTGTCCAGTCCTTCAGGCTCACAATTTTTGTATTCTCTCCTCCTGTGGACATTGTTGTTCGTTCCTCGGCTAGAGCTCTGAGGTTCACCAATGGTGAGATCATTTTGCGTGTGTGACCCCTTGCCCTCTATTAGAAAAGCCGCATTTCGATGTGGAGGATAATGTCCAAACCTGACAACAGCCTGAATGCAGTTTTCGGATGTATAGCAGCCTACCCTTGCCAAAGTCAGACTGAGTTATAACGTGTATGCAAGATGTTCTGTATACGTTTACACACAGGGGCCACAGTTTATAGTCCCATAAGAAGAACTAGGAGTGGAGTCAGTACTGATGTTAGCTCTAGGGGAAAACATCCCCTTGAACAGTGGTGGCTTAAACCCAGGCTCAAACCTGGGCGTCATATTGCGAGCACACTGCTCCATCCACTAGGCTAATCCACTCCCCTGCATGCAAGTCATGTGAGACACTGACACTAACAGCAAATCTAGCAAGAATCTAAATCTATCTGTCCCTAATTTTCAACAGCATCTTTCACCTTCTAAGTGTTGTTCCGAGTGTGTGTGTGTGTGTGTGTTGTGTGTGTGTGTGGTGTGTGTGTGTGTGTGTGTGTGTGTGTGTGTGTGTGTGTGTGTGTGTGTGTGTGTGTGTGTGTGTGTGTGTGCGAGTGTGTGTGCGTGCATGCGTGCATACTTGCGCGCGCATGGTTTTTGAAATCTGTTGTTCATTATGTTTAAGGAGAGTTGCATGCCTGTAAATGATTGAGTGCAAGCGCTTCGATTTGTTTGTGTTTTTTTACAAGATTCAGCGCTATATAAATTCCATATATTATTATTATTATTATTAAATGATAAAAAAATACAGTGTTCTTGCAATACACTAGACATCAGACATCCACGTGCTATAAAAGAACGATATTAGCAAAGAACAAGACTGCCAGACCATCAAACAATAAATGGTCCATTGGAAGATCTGCTCATATCAACCACAAAGAGAAAGCCATTTGACATGGCCCCTTTACCAGATCCAATGGCATACTGAAACGTTTTCTCCATGGAATCGCCTAAAGAGGGATACAGAAGACAAACTGGAAGAACGTTAGATTGACAACCATGAAAACAGAGAAACCATTTTCCAAGACCCAGGCTTTGTCACAAAAGCAAAACAAAAAAAAAACCCAGAGCAATATGATGAAAAGCTCTTTAGTACAATGTCTCTGTCACTCCCAATACTGTCAAGGAAAAATGAGATAGTGTTAAAGTACTTCGTAATATAGGCAACCATATTCCGAATTCAAAGAATATGTATGTCATTATTCTTAAAAGGATAAGGCGATTCCATGGTTTACGAATGTGACTTGTCATTACAAGAGTTGTGGTTTTCCTGATGTAAGCCTTGTTATGTTAGGGTTAATTAAAAGAGGGACGTTTTATATTCTCCTAAATCAAAATCCTCTGAAGTCGAAGTATAGCAGCCTATGTTGCGAGGTACTCGAAAACAGTCATACACACAAATTTCTCATCAGGTGAGTGCTTCTAATCTCACAGTGATTTCCAGGTACGAATGAGCGAGTCATAATATAATATTTCCTGGGTGACCCCTCCAGGGGTATATGTACACCTGGGGAGCGCACATCAACAGCAAACTTGCTGCATACCTGAAAGGGCCCTTTACCTCTTTAAATATTTCTGGCTAATAATAATAATACGCATAGTCCAACAGAGATTGACAAACAGCCAGACTGATACGTCCAAAACACATCCTTCAAGTGGCAGACAAAACAGGACCAGGGGGAAAACAAAGACACATCTTCCTTTGGTCTTCAGAACCTTTCAGGAACTTTTGTTCCAAAGATGATGATCTCTCTCTCTCTCTCTCTCTCTCTCTCTGACACTCTCTCTCTCTCTCTCTCCTCTCTCTCTCTCTCTCTCCTCTCATCTCTCCTCTCTCTCTCTTCTCCTTCTCTCTCTCTCTCTCTCTCTCTCTCTCTCCTGACACTCTGTCTCTCTCTCTCTCTCTCTCTCTCTCTCTCTCTATGACACTCTCTCTCGCTCTCTCTCTCTCTCTCTATGACACTCTCTCTCTCTCTCTCGCTTTCTCTCTCTCTCTATGACACTCTGTCTCTCGCTCTCTCTCTCTATGACACAACAGTCTGTGTTGGACTATGTATATTATTATTATTAGCCAGAAATATTTAAAACGGTAAAGGGCCCTTTCAGGTATGCAGCAAGTTTGCTGTTGATGTGCGCTCCCCAGGTGTACATATACCCCCGGAGGGGTCACCCAGGAAATATATTATGACTCGCTCATTCCCACCTCGAAATCCCTGTGAGATTGGAAGCACTCACCTGATGAGAAGTTTGTGTGTATGACTGTTTTTGAGTACCTCGCAACATAGGCTCTATACTTCGACTTCTGAAGATTATCTCTCCAGGGACTGGATGTAAAAAAGCACATGTGTTCTTATTCATTATCCTCGAAATAAAAGAATTTGTCATTGTCATTGTCATTCTCTCTCTCTCTCTCTCTCTCTCTCTCTCTCTCTCTCTCTCCTCTCTCTCTGTCTGTCGGTCTCTCTCTCTCTCTCTCTCTCTCTGACCCTGTTCTATGTCTCGTCTGCCGCCATACTGGAGCCCAGACATGTGTCGCCCTCTGTCGGTTGGCTGTCCTGACAGCGCCTCCAAACCAACATGGCGAAGAGGGATCAAAAGGGAGACAAGCAGAACACACATGGCGGCAAGACTGTCTGTCGGGAGTGAAGGCAAGAGGCTTGTTGTTGTTGCAGCTTGTGTGTGTGTGTGTTGTGTGTGTTGTGTGTTGTGTGTGTGTGTGTGTGTGTGTTCTTCTGGACAGCTTGTGAGGTGAGAAAAGGTGAGGACTCTGTTGAAACTGTTTCTTCTCTGTTAAAGATGTTCTCTTTTTAAAATTTTTTTTTATTAAATTATTGTTGTTGACTTATAGAACTTTTTCCCTCAGCTTAATAAAATCCTTTTTTTTCTAACATCTTTTTAAAAAAAATTGTTTGTTTGTGTGTTTATTTTATAGCTTTTGTGTGGGAATCTCTTATTAACGATGTTGTGTAATGGGGATATATTTATGAAGAAAGTTATGATAAAAGGCGGTGTATTTTCCCAAAAAAATATTGTGACCTTTCATAACAAACTTTTTTAGATAAACTTTGTCATGCCAATGTCCTTTTTTTTTTCTTGGCAGAGAAGTGTTTGTGTATGGAGGTAAGACTGAATCAGTTTCTTAACTGGTCAAAAGGATATACGCCCAGGACATTTATCATTTTTAAAAATTATTTAATTATTTTTATTTATTCTTTTATATCGAGGATAATGGAATAAGCACTCATGTGCTTTTTTACATCTAGTCCCCGTGTGTATGCGGTTTTGTCAATTTTGTCATCTCTTCTCACCAGCACACAATGGCCTACTCTTTCGAAAAGCAGAACAGGATTTACTGCGTGCGCAAGATGTTCTGCATGCGTTCACACACGGGGCCTCGGTTTATAGTCTCATCCGAAGGACTTTGACATTCAGTTCGGGTTTTATTGTGTCACACTGGGAAGAAAGGGTGAGGCTGGGAATCGAACCCTCAACCTCACGGTTGATTTGTTGGCAGGCAAACGTCTTTACCATCCTGCCACCTTCCTTCCTTCTCAGGGGGAAAAAGAAAGAAAAGATAGAAAGTGTGTTGGAATCGATGGAAAGGGGTGAGCCAGCAGCTTGGTACTGTTTTTGAACTTGTTGTTATTGTAGTTTTACTTGTTGGTTTTCATAATTTTTGCATGATCAGTCTCATATTGGTCATTGGTGTTGTTGTTGTTATTGTAATTTTATATGTTGGTCTTCATACTTTTTGCATGATCAGTCCTTCGGATGAGACTAGAAACCGAGGCCCCGTGTGCGAACGCATGCAGAACATCTTGCGCACAGGTTAAATCCTGTTCCGCTTTTCGGAAGAGTAGGCCATTGTGTGCCGGTGGAAACCGATGACAAAATTTACAAAACCGCATACACACGGGGACTGGATGTAAAAAGAGCACATGAGTGCTTATTCCATTATCCTCGATATAAAAGAATGAATGAATAAATAAATAAATAAAAAATCATATTGGTCATTATTGTTGTTGTTGTAGTTTTACATGTTTGTTTTTAAAAAAATAATGTTTGCATGATCAGTTTCATATTGGTCATTCTTGTGTTGTTGTTGTTGTTATTATTATTATTATTATTCTTGTAGTTTGACATGTTGGTCCCTATAATATTTTTTGCATGGTAAGTCTCATAACTATTTCATTCAATGAAAGATATTGAATAGAATATTGGGCAGTTTTTAATATTAGAATGTTGCCCTTTTCCTTCGCTTCGAAGCCAATTTCATGGAACGAAGAGGTATTTTTAAAAAATCATATTTTACTGATACTGATGACTGTACTGACAACAGACAGACAGAGACAGACAGACAGAGACAGAGACAGAGAGAGATTGATTGATTGATAATCTTTATTCCAAATGGTAACAGATAAGTATTGACATACTGTTTTCATCCAGCCCTTGAGAGAGAGACAGAGAGAGAGATTGATTGATTGATAATCTTTATTCCAAATGGTAACAGATAAGTATTGATATACTGTTTTCATCCAGCCCTTGAGAGAGAGACAGAGAGAGAGAGATTGATTGATTGACTGGTTGACTGATTGATTGATTGATACTCTTTATTCCAAGGGTAAACAGATAAGTATTGACATACTTTTTTCATCCATCCCTTGAGAGAGAGAGAGACAGACAGACATAGACAGAGAGGACAGGGAGAGACAGGGAGAGACAGGGAGAGACAGAGAGACAGGGATAGACAGAGAGGACAGAGACAGAGAGACAGAGATACAGAGAGACAGGGAGAGATAGAGAGAGACAGAGACAGAGAGATAAGGAGAAACAGAGACAGACAGAGACAGAGAGACAGAGAGAGACAGAGAAAGGCAGAGAACAGGACTAGGGAGGGGGCTGGAAGAGTAACAGTGGGAGGAAAAGCAGCAACAGGAATCCTTAGCATAAAATCAATGAATGATGTCACTTAGTACGCATAATTATGGTTTCAACCAAATTTTATAAAAGTTCAGAAACAACATAGCGCTAATACATGAAATGAGTACAACAAGCAACGCTTATTCGAGTACTCTTAGCATCGTTACATGTGCAAGAATGGGCTGCAGCTGAACAAATTTGCATCAAAATAGATGAACAATAAGAAAAGATAACTGTCATTATTTTCAAGATTGTGAACATCAAAAAAGAAACAAGGGATAAACATACTAGAACGAATTTCAATACGTACATGATATCTTGAGAGACATGCTGACAATATTATTGCTGAAGGAGCGAGACTTTGCCTAGTGATACCCGGTGTGTGTGTGTGTGTGTGTGTGTGTGTTGGTTTCTTTTGCTACTGCTGGTAGAAACCGGGTAACTCTACCCCTTTCACTCTGTCCCGGGCGCATGCTGTCAAAAAAGTGACAGTGTCTATCAGTGACACTGGTAATTAGCTTTCTTTCAGTCTGGTGTTTCAGTGTAATGATAATTATTATCACCACTGTGGATTGTTTCTCTCTCTCTCTGTGAGTTGGGAGACAGCATTAATTTTGAAACGGGTAGTGTTAGGGCTTCAATGCACGAGTGTGTGTGTGTGTGTGTGTGTGTGTGTGGTACATGTGATCTCACATACACGCGCATGCATGTGCATGCACATACAAGCTCTCTCTCTCTCAATCTCATGAGTGCGCAAGCAAACACACAGACACACACACACTCCTCCACAGTATACACACACACGCACACACACGCACGCACGCACACACACTCATCCCCCCTACACACACGCACGCACACAGACACACACACAAGCGCGCTTATCCACCCTACACACACTCACACACACACTTGCATATACACACCCTCTGCCCTAAACACACATACACACACACACCTTTAACTCAACCAACCCCCTAACACACAAACACTCCTCTACCACACAACACACACACCACACACACCAACACACACACACACACCACACACACACACTCCTCCCTCCTCCCCCCTCTACACACACACACACCTTTCTACCCCCACCCTACCCCTACCGCTACCCCACCTTTTAACACACACACACACACACACACACAACACAAAGTCGAAAGGTGTAGTGTGCGCATGAGTGACAGGAACAGGAAAGGGAAAACAAAGGTAGACCACTGCCACAGCTGTTTGCATGGCGCCAGCCTCGCTTTCAATCCCCCCCCTCCCCCCCCCCCCCCCTTCCCCCACCTCCGCCCCTCCGCCCTACACCCCCTCACTTCCTTACAAAAAGGAAGTCACGTGACTTTGCCGGCGCATGCGTAACAGCTATCGGACGTCAAAGGCACAAAAAGCAGAAGGAAAGAAGAGAGGGAAAAGCAATATATAGGGGTATGGAACGGTACAAGCGATAGGAGAAAAGCAACCAGGGGGTGATGTGTAATCGCGTTATCAAATACTGGCCAGATCGATAGAAAGCGCAAAATTTACGTGTGTAAAAAAAGGAGAAAAAAAAGGAAAAGAAAAAGAAAATAATAAAAAAATAAACACTACCCCATGACTACCTTTGCTGCACTGTACGCTTATAATAATAATAATAATAAAAATAATAATAATAATAATAATAATAATAATAATAATAATAATAATAATAATAATAATGTATGGAATTTATATAGCGCTGAATCTTGTAAAGCAACAAATCAAAGCGAGAATAATTATTGTCGGTAACATTAGGTTTCGGTTGTTTTTTTAGGTGGCGTACTTTAAATTTTTTGTTTTATTTATCTATGGGTAGTGGTGCCTATACTAGACGGTTTTGTAGGATACGCTTGTGTTGTTGTTGTTGTTGTTGTTGTTGTTGTTTGGGTAAAGGAACGGGGTGGTAATAAATGTTTGTTTATTATTTTATTTATTTTTATTTATTATTTTTATTTATTTATTCTTTTATAGCGAGGATAATGGAATAAGCGCTTTTGTGCTTTTTTTTACATCCAGACCCCGTGTGTATGCGGTTTTGTCAATTTTGTCATCAGTTCCCACTGGCACACAATGGCCTGCTCTTACGAAAAACAGAACAGGATTTAACGTGTGCGCAAGATGTTCTGCGTGCGTTCGCACACGGGACCTCGGTTTATAGTCTCATCCGAAAGACTGTTGAAGGGAGTGTGTGTGTGTGTGTGTGTGTGTGTGTGTGTGTGTGTGTGTGTGTGTGTGTGTGTGTGTGTTATGTGTGTTGTGTTGTGTGTGTTGTTGTGTGTTGTTGTGTGTTGTTGTGGTGTGGTGTGTGTGTGTGTGTTGTATTGTTGTTTTTGTTGTTGTTGTTGTTGCTGTTATTGGTGTGTGTGTGTGTGTGTGTGTGTGTGTGTGTGTGTGTGTGTGTGTGTGTGTGTGTGTGTGTGTGTGTGTGTGTGTGTGTGTGTGTGTGTGTGTGTGTGTGTGTGGTGTAAAACCGTGCTTTTCTTTTCGCTTCTTTTCAAAAGATCGATACATTCTGCATACTGCTATTTTGTAAACACGCTATGAGTCAAATCAAATTATTTGACACTATGCTATTTGTGGTGGTGATGGTGGTTATGTGTGTGTGCATGCATGCATGCATGCATGCGTGCGTGCGTGCTTGCGTGCATGTGTGTATGTGTGTGTGTTAACTTTTTCTTTTCTTTGTTTTTGGTATTTCTTCCATCCATCCATCCATCCATACCTCTATCCATCCATTCATCCATCCCTCTATCCGTCCATCCATCCATACCTCTATCCATCCATCCATCCATCCCTCTATCCATCCATCCATCCATCCCTCTATCCATCCATCCATCCCTCTATCCATCCATCCATCCCTCTATCCATCCATCCATCCATCCATCCATCCCTCTATCCATCCATCCATCCACGTGGTCTTCTGCTTTGCTGGACAAAAAAGAATCTCTGTGATGAGCAGCAATATGGCTTGCAAAAATAAACTCCACGGGTTGATTTGCTGCTGCTGCTGTTGTTGTTGTTGTTGTTGTTGTTGTTGTTCTGCGTTCCCCAGCTTTACACCCTGGGGGTCACCCAGACCATGCCACAGTCTGACTCACTCATCATCCCATTTGGGAAATACTGCGAGATAGGAAGTACACCGAATGAGAAGTTTGCGTGTAGGACTCTTTTTTCAAGTACCTCGCCACATAGGCAGCCATACTCCGACTTCAGAGGATTTTTGTCTTCCTTAAAGGAGAGTGCAAGTTGTTATGTTAAGAGCTTGTCACGGCTGAAGGCAATCTCAACACAGCATTTTACAAAATAACATTTTAGTGTAGGCCTTGGCAATTAGCTGACATCAAGAACTGACACAGTTTTTGGTCTGGGCCATATGGAGTGATTTAATCATTCATTTCTCCATCGTTTTGTTTGCTCGTTTATTTGTTTCTTAAGCTGAATGACAAAAAATTAGAAGCACTGGGATAGCAAGTACAATCCAAAATATAAAAAAAGATAGGGATAATTTATACCATGTGGAAAAATCGTGATAAAATTTTTTTTTTTTAAATACAAATAACCATTAAAAAAATCACAAAAAGCTAAATAAAAAAAACCCTGACCTTTTATTTGTCTTTCGTACAAAACAATAACAAAAAACATCTTGCGCATACGTGTAAACCCGTTCCACTTTTCGGAAGAGTAGGCCATTATGTGGGAACGGATGCCAAAATGTACAAAACTGCATACACACAGGGACTAGATGTTTAAAAAAAAAGCACACGAGCATTTATTCCATTATCCTCGAAATAAAACAATAAATGAAATAAAATGTACACAAATAAGGATGCACATGATAAGCAAAAATTTTAAAAAATAGGATTCTGTCTTCTTTCATTGACGAGATCTTGAGGTTCAACCCATAGTAATTATTTATTTTTGCAACCGGTTCTCCGCCTAAATGACATAGTCCGTCTTCGGGGATGATGACAAAACAGGACACGAAGTCGGAATCACCGTCACCGTCACCGATCCCTCAGATTCCGAATCCTTTGGGGCCGCCTTCGAAGCTTTGTCATGTCAACCACCTTTCTCCAGTCCTCTCGTCTCTCAGCCGCCCTCAGGGTGTCTCTCAGCTCCATGTCTGTCCACTCTCGAATGTTGTCCTCCCATCTCTTCCTTTGTCTGCCTCTTCTTCTTCGTCCTCCCCTCACTGTGCCTTGTAGGATTGTTTTTAGCAAGACCAGAGGAGCGTGTGACATGACCAAACCACTTCAGTTTTCGTTGTCTGACGAGTGTTTGAAGGTCAGTATAGGGCCCGATTTCATTGCGGATGCGTCTCTTGACTTCTTCATTCGTGATGAGGTCTTTGTATGAGATGCCTAAGAGTCTTCGGAAGCACCTCATTTCTAAGTCGGAATGCCGCTTCCTTAATAGGGGGAACGGGATAGCCTGGTGGTTAGAATGATGCATTCGTGATATGCTGACCTGGTTCGAATCTCGTTTAAGAGGATATTTTTCTGGAGTTAACATCAGTGCCGACTCCATTCTCCCCAAAATTTCCTTCGGGTGAGACTACTACATAAACCGAGGTTCCGTGTGCGAACGCACGCGGAACATCTTGCGCGGCATGTTGAAACCCGTTCCGCTTTTCGGAAGAGTAGGCCATTTGTGTGCCGTTGGGAACGGATGAGAAAATTGACAAAACCGCATACACACGGGGATTGAATTTTTTTTTTAAAAAAGGACAGAAGTGCTTATTCCATTATCCTCGATAAAAGAAAATAAATAAACCCGCCAAAATAAAATAAATAAAAGTAAACGGTCACATACGCAAAACTCTCGCCATTAGCAAACCTCGGTGTTTATTTATTTTTTTTTTTTTAAAGGTATTGGCACCCGTTCCTACGGGCATGTACGTAATGGCCTACTTTGTTGAAAGGCGGAGCAGGGTTTTTACTTGTCTGCGGGGTGTTCTTTGTGCGCTTTGTACTCGGGACGTCCGTTTTGAGTCTCAGCCGAAGTTTTTTTCGGGGAAGTGGAGTGGGTACTGATGTTAACTTCAGGGGAATCATCCTGGCGTCTCAGTAAGGGCTCGAAGCCATGTCATCAGATTTCGAGCTCAATGCTCTAACCACTAAGGCTACATACCACCTTCCATACATAGTTATTAGTTCGATGTGTTCCTGTGAAAAATGAAGAGAAAAAATATATGAGCCTTCAAAAAATCAGTCAAGGAACAACAATGAATACCGTTTCATTGTAATGTTCATACCGCTTTCAAAGTCAGTCACGGCTGATTTCTTCTGCGTAATTCGCTCTCTCCTCGGGAAGAGCGCGTCGCCACAAGAACAGCGCCACCCTTTTTTTTTTCACTGTCGGCAACTGTAATTGTTTAGACACTGCGCGCACACTTTGTTTTTCGATATCAACCTTTTTTTTTCCTTCTTTTTTTTTTTCGAGGATAATGGAATAAGCACTCATGTGCTTTATTTTTCATCCAGTCCCGTGTGTATGCAGTTTTGTAAATCTTGTCATCCGCTCCCACCAGCACACATTGGCCTACTCTTCCGAAAAGCAAACGGGTTTTAAGGGTGTTCGCAAGATATTTTTTGTTCTTTAAATGATATGATCTCAGAGATCTTTATTCTGTAAGTAAAGAATATATGCTTCACAACACAAAACCAAAATTAAGTTCTTTGTGTTTTTGTGTGCTTAGGAGGGAGACGAAAGAGGCAGACAGAGAAAACGATGGGAAGACAACATCAGAGAGCGGAGGACTGGCCTTGAGTGGAACGATTTGCTACGGAAAGCAAAGGAGGAATGGAGGAAGCTGGTTGCAAAATCTTCAGTAGTGCCATGCCCCCACGGTCTAAGGGACTGCGGGATAGGTGAAGGAGAGGAGGAAGGGGGGGTGGGGGGATGGGAGGAGAGAAGAGAGTAGTATTGTGTCACTGTAATTGTTGTTGTTGTTGTTTTTGTTGGTCTTCTCGGGTTAAAATTCCGAGGTTATCAATTGCTAAAGTTTTCTTTTTCCGCCCTGTATGTGGTCAATCTCATTTCTCCATGAACGTAGCCGCATTCCGTCTGCGTGAATCGAAAGCGACTAAACGCTGAACATTAGAGCTAGTGTACTTGTGCAGTAAGAATATTCTACAATGTGTGTATGTGAAAAAGGAATACTTTGCTGTTGAAATAAGCTACATTTTCTTTCCAAATACTTTAACATCTAAAACAAAACCACCAAAAAAAAGAGAGAAATTCGTTAGTTCATTAGAAAATCTCGTCTATTGTTCTGCCTTTTTGGTCGTGTCCTATGCCTTTTTTCCAGAAAGACTTAAACAGATTTTCTCTCCCATGCCGAAATCGGATGTGCTGGGCCTGATTTGTCAGGCGCTTAACGGCAGTGAAGCGCATTTTTTTGCTCATATGACAGATTACAATAGTTGCTGTCTGAGCGTTTGAAGAAGAAGAAGAAGAAGAAGAAGAAGAAGAATGAGAAAATCATCAGTACATTTGTGAAATAATGCATATGAATTATGCTTTGGTTTTAATAGAATTTTATCCCAGAATTCGGAATGCGGCTGCCCACATGTTGTGGGAAGGGAAGGGAAACGTTCTTATATACAAAAATCTCACCATTGGTGAACCTCGGAGCTCTAACCGAGGAACGAAAAAAAAAAAGAGGGTTTTATTTTTTCATTAAGCAGAACATATATGACACAAAGATACCCTCAGCATAGCAACGTAACAACAAGCTAGTAGTTTATGATTATCATTAAGCTCAAGTACAACATCCACATTTCACATGGCGGCTTGTATGTTTGTCCGTCGTGTCCGACGATGACCTCCAAAACAGCAGAGAGGCAGCCTGTTGAAATTGCAGAAAATTTGTAAGGAGGATGCTGCCCACAGTACATCCCACCTCTGGCAATGTGGTGCATAAGGACAGCAGCTGAGTGTCTCCAAGACCCAACACCCCTAGGGCATAATCTACATATTGAGAAGAAGCGGTCAACGTTCTTAAAGTAGGTGTCCTTATAACCTTCCTGGTCGTAAAGCGAGGCGTCAGAGACCCATTTACCTAGGGCTGAACTGAGGCGGCGCATCCCTCCCTCGCTGCTTTACTCGAAACCAAGGGGATGGTCACCCATTCAGCTGGTGAACTGAGGACATACGAACCAAGGCGCAGATTTCATCATCCAACTGGTAACCACGCTCAATGCTGATTTAACATTGGCTGGGGGAAAGCGAGTGCTTCAGGCACTGAGCTATCCCGTCCCCAAACATCGTTACATTGTTGTTGTTTTTAAAAAGCAACAACAACAACAAAAACGCACATACAGATAAAGAAAGA
>CM054159.1:36125431-36142931 GCA_028751875.1 Rapana venosa | reverse complement strand
TTCACATTTTTCTTCTTCGCATTCTTCGCATTTTTCTTCATCGCATTCTTCTTCTTCTTCTTCTTCTTCCTCTTCTTCTTCTTCTTCTTCTCCCACACCATCTCTCTCATTGCGTGCGTGCGTGCATGCGTGCGTGTGTGTGTTTGTGTGTGTGCGCGCGCGTGTGTGTGTCCGTGCGTGCGCGTGTGTGTTTATTTTTTTAGATATTTTATTTCGAGGATAATGGAATAAGTACTCATGTGCTGCTTTTTTTTTACATCCAGTTCCGGTATGAATGCACTTTGTGTGTGTGAGGGCTTGCGTGAGTATGTGTGTGTGTGTGTGTGTGTGTGTGTGTGTGTTTTATTTACATCTCTTCCCAAATCTATGATATGCTCACGATGGCTGTCATTGTTCGAAGATAAGGAGCGATTTTTGTTTGTCTCTTTCTCTGTCCGCCTGTTTGTACTTATACCTGTCTGTCTGTCTTGTTTTATTTATTTATCTACGATGATGATGACTATTATCATCATCATCATTCTTCTTCTTCTTCTTCTTCTTCTTCTTCTTCTTCTTCTATTTCGAGGATAATGGAATAAACACTCGTGTGCGGGGCTTTTTGTGGGTTTTTTTTTTACTTCCAATCCCCGCGTGTATGCAGTTTTGTAAAATGTGTCATCCGTTCCCACCAGCACACCCAAATGGCGCAACGCATTTTCGCTCATACAACAGACAACAATAGTTGCTGTCTGAGCGTTCGACGAAGACGAAAAAGAAAAACTTAGTCATCGGTGGTCTAGAGGTAACGCGCCTGTCTAGAAAGCGAAAAGTCCGGGTCTGAAGTGTGCGGCGGTTCGTACCCCGTTTGGACCGGAAATTTTTCCCCCATCCATTAGACCATGAGTGGTGGTCTGGGCGCTAGTCTTTCGGATGAGACGATAAACCGAGGTCCCGTGTGTTACACGTAATTATTTAGCGCACGTAAAAAACCCACGGCAACAAGAGAGTTGTCCCTGGCAAAATTCTTAGAAAAAAGCCACTCTGATAGAGAAACAAATACAGCTGCAGAAAAAAAAAAAAAAAAAAGGGTGAAAGGGTGGCGCAGCGCTAAGTGGCGACGCGTTCTCCCGCTCTCCCCGGGGAGAGCAGCCCGAATTTCACGGAGAGAAATCTGCCGTGACTTAAAGTGGTATGAAATAACATCTGAGCGCTTTGATTTGTTGCTTTACAAGATTCAGCGCTATATAAATTCCATACATTATTATTATTATTATTATTATTATTATTATTATTATTATTTTATGCCCGTAACTGCCAATGTCTTACCTCCCTTGTTTTATAGCCCTAGACGCATGCAGATGGTTAGATAATTATGCACGTTAAAGATTCCATTTTTTTTTATGTCAAAGCGCAGTGTGTTGTAGAAAGAGAACAATACTCAAGAGAGACACAAAGGGTTCAGAATCAAGCTGTATTAGTTGATGCAGTTGTAACAGTACAATTCTCAGCAACCATCAGTTGTTGCTGCTGCTGCTGCTGCTGCTGCTGCTGTTGTTGTGCGTTCCCCAGCTTTACACCCGGGGTGGTCACCCAGAATATGCCACACTCTGACTCACTTCATCATCCAGCCTGGGAATCACTGTGAGATAGGAAGCCCACCGGGTGAGAAGTTTGCGTGTGTATGACTCTTTTTCAAGTACCTCGCCACATAGGCAGCCATACCCCGACTTCAGAGGTTTTTTGTTCTCCTTGTAAGGAGAGTGCAGGTTGTTAAGTCAAGAGCTTGTCATGGCTGAAGGCAGGCAATCTCAACACAACGTTTTACAACATAAACAACATTTCAGTGTAGGCCTTGGCAATTAGCTGACATCACTAACTGACACAGCTTTTGACCTGAGTCAAACTGTCATTTTAAAGCTATATTTGATGCGATGCAGTGGTGCACACACGTTGACAACTGCATGAACAAATTCTGACTTGGTTGTTGTGTTCCGATGAGATCACATGGGAATTAGAGAGGGGAGGGGGAGAGAGAGAGAGAGAGAGAGAGAGAGAGAGAGAGAGAGAGAGAGAGAGGAGAGAGAAAGAGAGAAAGAGAGAGAGAGAGAGAGAGAGAGAGAGAGAGAGAGAGAGAGAAGAGAGAAAGAGACAGACAGAGACAGACAGACAGACAGACAGAGACAGACACACAGAGACAGACACACAGACAGAGACAGACAGACAGACAGAGACAGCCAGACACACAGACAGACAGACAGCAGCCAGCCAGAGAGAAGAGAGAGAGAGAGAGAGATAGTGAGAGAGAGAGAGAGAGAGAGAGAGAGAGAGAGAGAACACACACACAGACGCGCACCCCCCCCTCCCCAACACACACACACACCCATACCCCCCACTCCCCCCTCCACACACACCCCATAGCCCCCACTCCCATACCCACCCCCACACACACAACATGTCCCCTCCTGCCCCCGTACCCCCCCCCCCCCCCACACACACACACCGAACCCCCCCCCCCCCCTCCCCCCCCCCTCCCCCCCCCCCCATCCCCCCCATTAAAAACAACCCCACTTCGTCCTCAACTATCAGTCTTCTGAACAATCCTCGCTCCTAGTTTTCCAACTAAATCCTGAACATGGATTGCTTTCATTACTATGTTCACAGAGGCAGCAGCAGCACCAGCAGCAGCAGCAGCAGAAGAAGAATTGCGAAGAAGAGGAGGAAGAATGCGAAGAAGAAGAATGCGAAGAAGAATGCGAAGAATGCGAAAGAAGAAGAAGAAGAAGAAGAATGCGAAGAAGAAGAAGAATGCGAAGAAGAATGCGAAGAAGAAGAAGAAAGAAGAATGCGAAGAAGAAGAAGAAGAAGAAGAATGCGAAGAAGAAGAAGAAGAAGAAGAAGAAGAAGAAGAAGAAGAAGAAGAAGAAGAGAGAAGAAGAAAAGAAGAAGAAGAATGCGAAGAAGAAGAAGAAGAAGAAGAAGAATGCGAAGAATGCGAAGAATGCGAAGAAGAAGAATGCGAAGAAGAAGAAGAAGAAGAAGAAGAAGAAGAAGAAGAAGAAGAAGAAGAAGAAGAAGAAGAAGAATGCGAAGAATGCGAAGAATGCGAAGAAGAAGAAGAAGAAGAAGAAGAAGAAGAAGAAGAAGAAGAAGAAGAAGAAGAAGAAGAAGAAGAAGAAGAAGAAAGAAAGAAAGAAGAAAGAAAGAAAGAAAGAAACAGAGAGAAAGAAAGAAGCAGAATTCCCAGACCATCCTGCAGCTTCACCCTTCAGCAAATGTGAATACATCTGCAACGATTACCCATCTCCCGCCCTCTGGAATAATGGTCAGAATCCTTTTTCTCGGCCATTTTGTGTAGAAAAAACAGGGCGGGAGAGAGAGAGAGAGAGAGAGAGAGAGAGAGAGAGAGAGAGAGAGAGAGAGAGAGAGAGAGAGAGAGAGAGGAAGAGGAGGAGGAGGAGGAGGAGGTGAGAGAGAGAGAGAGATAGGAGGAAGAGGAAGAAAAGAGAGAGATAAGAGGAGAGAGAGAGAGATAGGAGGAGGAGAAAGAGGAGGAGGAAGGAGGAGGAAGAGAAAGAGGAGAAAGATAGGAGGAGGAGGAAGAAGAGAGAGAGAGAAGAGGAGAGAGAGGGGAGGAGGAGGAGGAGGAAAGAGAGGAGGAGGAGGAGGAAGATGAAGAAGGAAAAGAAGAAGAAGATGATGATGAATGCGAAGAATGTGAAGAAGAAAGAAGATGATGATGAATGCGAAGAAGAATGTGAAGAAGAAGTATGCAAAGAAGAATGCGAAGGCAAAGGCAAGAAGAAGAAGAAGAAGAAGAAGAAGAAGAAGAAGAAGAAGAAGAAGAAGAAGAAGAAGAAGAAGAAGAAGAAGAAGAAGAAGAAGAAGAAGAAGAAAAAAAGAAGAAGAAGAAGAAGAAGAAGAAAAAGAAGAAGAAGAAGAAGAAGAAGAAAAAAACAACAGCAAAAAGGGTAACGACGACAGTTAGATTAAACAGAATAATGGTGCGATGATGATGACGAATTGATGAAGTGAGGGGCGGGATGAGAAAAAAATGATGGCACAGTAAAAACGACGAAAATGATGACGACAACAATGATGAAACAAAAATGAGACACAACAATGAGACACAAAAATGATGACGAAAACAGTGATGACGACAACAATGATGAGACAAAAATGAGACGACGACGTAATACGACACAAGGATGACAACGACAAGAATGAAGAAAACGAAAAATGATGCGACGACAATGATGACTCGCAATGATGACGACAACGATGATGACAACAATGAGACGACAGTGTGACAACTAGGTACGCAATGATGACGACAACGATGATAACAAAACGATGATGAGCGAAAATGAGACGACAACAATAAGACGACAAAAATGATGACGAAAACATGTTACGAAAAAAATGATGAGACAACATGTATTGCGAAAATGTGACGTCGACGATGTGAGCAATGATTACGATGCAGTAACAACGGCGACAATTATGACGACAATATGGTGACGACAATGATGATGAAAAAAACGAAAAAATGGTGACGAAACGATGATGAGACACAAATGATGACGACGAAAATTGATGAGAAATGATGACAATGATGACGAAGACAAGACGAGGGATGACAAGACAAACGACGACGACGAGGGACGACAAAGATGAAAAAGATGATGAGAGATGACGACGACAACAATGATGACGACGACAATTGTGACGACAATGATGATGACGACAACGATGACGACAATGATGATGACGACAACGACGACGACAATGACGACAATGATGACGACAATGATGATGACGACAATGATGATGACGACAACGACGACGACAATGACGACAACGATGACGATTACAATAATGATGACGACAACGAATAATGACGACAATGGTGACAATGATAATGATGATAATGATGATGATAATGATGATGATGACGATGATGATGATGATGATGACGACGACGACGACGACGACAATGGCAGTGATGATAGCGACAGTAATGCCATTGATAAACACAAGGACAGTGATAATGATGAAGATAAACATGACAACAAGAAGTTTACAAATATTACTGTCACAACAACGGCTGTACAACTCGCAGCAACAACAGATAGAACAACAACACAACAACCACACAAGTCCCAAACAACAAAACACCACCAACAAAAACAATTTAAACAGCAACAACAACAACAACAAAAGATGTATTTTTGGGTCCGTCGTGTCCGACGATGACCCCAAAAAGCAGAGGAGGCGCTGCTGTTTTCGAAATTGGGAGGAAATTTGATTATAGTGGAGATGCCTTGCCACAGCACATCCCCAACTCTCGCCAAGGGGCATAAGACATAAGCGGTTGAGATGTCTCCAAAGGTCAACCGCCCGAGGGCTCCTAGTCAAGAGTATAGTCGATCACTAAAGACTAAGCTGTAAGAGGAAGATTCCATGAGTGGGAAAGAAAGCCACTGTCATACAGCCTTCACTTTGCTGTTCCCCAGCGTTCAATGGTTAATCAAAACTGTGATAAACCCGGGCGCGACGACGAAATGAAACAAAAGTAATACAATCCAATTTTAGATGAACCAAATGTTCTAAAAACAAAGGCAACACCATAAATTCTTATTGTCTTGTCTTTATTATATTGATTGTTTGTTTGTTGTTTGCGTGGTGTGGTATTCACGTGTCGTATGCCTTGCTTTGCGTTTATTGCTTGAAAATTGTATGTATTGTATTGTATTGTATTGATTAAATCGGTCTGTCGATTGTATTATTCTCCAATTGTGTTTCCTTTTAACAATACAGAATGACATCTCCAGTAATTCACCTGCTCTCCTCAGGGAAGCGTGACGTGTAGCCACAAGGCAGCGCCACTCTTTAAATCTTTTTGTCCTTTTCGAGTACTTTGTGTGTTACATATAAGTTACTTTTTCCTACAGAATTTTGCCTCAACAACCTCTCTTGTTCCCGTGGTTCTTTTAGTAAAACTGAATGCGTGGCGCACAGGGAAACCCAAACAGCTTTAATCTCATCCGGAAAAAAGAAAAACTAGACCCAGACCACCACGAAAGGTCTTTGTAGGAGTGAAAGTTAAGCTCAAATGGGGGGGGGGGGGGGGGGGGGGGGGTGTTAAAAGCCGCACTTTTCACTTTTTATTTATTTATTTATTTTGTTTATATTTCAAGGATAATAGAATAAAGCATTCTGTCTTTTTTTTTTTATCAGTTTCGGGGTGTATAAAGTCCTCACCCACTTTTGGGGAGTGGAATCGGGCACTATGGTTACTCCAAGTGGAAAAAACCTCTTGAACGGGTTCAACAAGGGGCAGGATCACGAACCAATGCGTATACTATAACCAAAGGCAGGTCCCAAAAGAAAGTCGAAGGGAAAATCCCAGCGGCCCAAACTAATTTCCCCATGCACTACTAAACTTGATTGTTAGTTCTGGGTACTAGTCTTTTATGAAATTAAAACCGAATAACACGCTTTAACGCGCATTAAAAGTCCCCAGGGCAAAGAGAGACTAGACTTTCCCTGGAAAATTCTGTAACAAGACCAGTCTCGTAGGGAAACAAAGATACATACAGGCACGATTATGTTTTTCACAATGATAGTGGTCAAATTTTGTGGATGCAATTTTCCCATGGGATAAACAGTTAATTTCATTCAGAATCGTGTGACTAAAAACCATAAAATTAATAAATAATAAAAAATGAAATTAAAAATTTATAAAAGCTGTCTTCTAAGAACAAATCAAAGCGCTCGATTTCATTTCAAACCAAACTTTAAAGTGGCAGATTTTTGTTAATTGGCTGCATCCCCTGGGAGACAAGCCTGCACAAGCCATCCCAGCAATACTATAAACAAAAAGCCATAAACCAATACAATAAAAAATCAATGCATACAAATGCAACCCAATACACAATGCAATTAAAATTGCAATCCAAACCAATTGCAATAGAATTTCAATTAAATGCAACCAAAACAATCAATGCAATTTAAAATTCAATCAACACAATAACAATGCAATACAATAATACAATGCAATAGAATTCAATTAAATTTAACTCAAAACAATTCAAACAAGAAAAAAACAATCCATGCAACCAATACAATGCAAGCATCCAATACAACACAATACAATACAACACAATACAATGCAATACAATACATCACAATACAATACAACACAATACAATACAACACAATACAATGCAATACAAGGTGGTGAAAGGTAAAGGTGTTCCCATAACCTAAAAGGTCGTAGGTAAGCGAGGCATCAGAGACCTCAACTTCTCTAGGGGCATCATATTCTGGGCGGCGCCCATCTCCTCTCCCTGGCTGTTTTACCTTCCCTGATCCTAAAGAGGCAGGTACCCATTTACAGCTGGGTGAACTGGGAGACTGTACTGAAGCCAAGGCGCGCAAAAGGTCACCCATCCAAGTGGTAACCACGCTCGATGTTGCTTAACCTTGGCTGGCGGAAAGCAAGTACTCCGACCACTGAGCTATCTCCTCCGACAAGATACACAATAGAATACAATACAATACAAAAAAGCACAATGTAATTCAATACAACACTACACAACTCAGTACAGTATAATTAATTGCAATAGAATACAGTATAAAACAACACAACGCAATGAACACAGTATTATCAAAAAGTATGATACAATACACGACAGTACAATACAAGACAACACAATGCGATTCAACAGAACAAAACACAACGCGGTATAATACAATTCAATACGACACAGTCCAAATACAATACAATAAAACGCAATACAATTCAGTTCAACACAACACAGTATAATGAAACACAAATGTAATACAACACAGTACAATACAACACAATAAAACCCCACAACACAACTCAAAAACAACACAACACAACGCAAAAAAAGTATGATTAAAGACAGTATAACACAATACAATGCAGTACAATACCAAACAAAATTTCTACATTCAATAAAAAAAAATCACAAGAAACACCTAAAAACAAAAACAATAATAAAATACAATAATTATAACAATGCAAAAAACAGTACAACACAACACAACCCTAATTCAAGCACACAACACAATAACAGTATCATGAAACCCGATACAACACAATGCAGTACAAGACAAGGCAACACAACAGAACACAACGCAATCCATGCGACAAAACACACCACAACACTGCATGATACAATATACAGTACAATAATGCTACAAGTCAATACCATACAACACAGTTTTTCTTTAATACAACACACTCACTCACTCAGTCCCATGTCCCAAAGGACGTAGGGGGACATGAGAGAAGACGCAACAGAGATCTTTTTCCATGCTTCACGATCCTGTGTGGCTATTAGAAGGCGTTGCAGGGGTTGGGCGGTCCATTCTTTGTTGTTAACCCATGATTTCCTTTTGGCGGCCTCTTCTTCTCTTTGCCTCGCTGTTCTTGCATATGGTTTTTGCTAGTGTTTGTGTCTTGTGGTGTGACCAAACCACATCAGTTTTCTCCTCTTTATGGTGGAGAGCAGAGGTTCTTGGGGGGCCCACACGCTTTTTGATTTCTTCTTTCACATAGTTGTTGGTCTTGTGTTCTTTGTGTTCTTATGTACAACACAGTGCAACCCAAAACAATTCAACAGAACACCCAACAACACAACAGAGTATAGTACAACATAATATAAAACAATTCAGTACAATACAATACAATACTCACAGATGCACAGACAGACAGACAGAGAGACAGAGAGAGAAAGAGAGAGATTAATTTTTTTAAAATTCTTTATATCGAGGATAAGAAAAGCACTTACAAAGAGAAGAATGAAAAAAACCAGGAAACAAAAAAAGAGAAAAACACCACCACTACACACACACCACACACACACACACACACACACACACACCAGACCACACACACACACACACACAACACACACGCACCACACACCACCAAACCCAACACACGCGCTTAATCATAACTTCATCCTTTTTATGTTTTTTTTCAGTTGGTTGGATTTTAAATGTTCTTTTGCTTTGCACAGTTCTTTTAAATGATTAAAACTTTCCCCCATCACATTTTCAGTAGACCACCACCCCCACCAATAAAATTCCACAACCCTAAATATTTTTTTCCTCTCTAATATCACTGAAAGGAGCAGACGTAAATCGAAGACAACAACAACACACACACACACAACACACACATACACACACGCACACAACCACACACACTTACAGAGAGAGAGAGAGAGGAGAGAGAGAGAGAGAGAGAAGAGAGAGAAGAGACACACACACACCTTACGCACGCGCGCACACACACACACAACACACACACACATACACACACAACACACACACAACTACACACACAACAACACAACACAACACACCACACTACAGACAAGACAAGACAAGGACACAGATGTGAAGAGAAGAGAAGAAAAGAAATCAGACATTCAAGCAAACAGAGGAAAAGACACACACACACACACACACCACACACACACAACACACACACCACACACACCACACACATACACGCACTTACACAACACACACACACACACACAACACACAAACTTACAGACAACACAAGACAAGACAAGACAAGACAAAGACACAGATGTGAAGTGAAGAGAAGAGAAGAAGAAAAACTCAGACACAAAACCAAACAAACAGACAGAGAAACAAACAAACACACACACACACACACATACAACACAGACCACCACCACCACCACCACCACCCTCCACCACCACCACCCTCACCCTCCTTCCCTCACCCTCCCCCACCCTCACCCTCTCCCTCCCTCCCTCCCCCTCCCCCACCCTCCCTCCCTCCCCCACAAAACAAGCAGTATACATTTTCCACAGAACAGATCAGCTGAGGCACTGCCCAATATCAAAACGTCAAGACATGGCAAGTCCCTTGCATCAAAGTCTGGCTCCAGAAAAAGGAAAAGTGCGACACCCTAATTGATACCTTAGGACTAACTGGATATTTTCTCCCTCCCTCCCTCCTCTCTCCTCCTCTCTCCTCTCCTCCTCTCTTCTCTCTCTCTCCTCTCTCTCTCTCTCGCTCTCTCTCTATCTCCCTCCTCTCTCTGTCTTCGTCTGTCTGTCTCTCGCTCTCTCTCTCTTCCTCTTCCTCTCTCTCGCTCTCTCTCTGTGTCTGTCTCTGGTCTCTGTCTCTCTCTCTCCTCTCTCTGTCCCTCTCTCTCTCTGTCTGTCTGTCTTCTCTCGCTCTCTCCTCACCCCAACCCCCACCCACCCCCCTTCCTTCTGCTCTCTGTCTCTGTTTGTGTCTGTCTGTGTGTCTGTCTGTGTCTGTCTGTGTCTCTCTGTGTCTCTGTGTGTGTTCTCTCTCTCTGTCTGTCTCTCGCTCTCTCTCACCCCCACCCCTATCCCCCCCCTTCCTTCCGCCTCTGTCTTGTTTTTGTGTCTGTCTGTCTGTGTGTTCTGTCTGGTCTGTCTGTGTCTCCTGTTGTCTCTTGTCTGTTCTGTCTTCTGTCGTCTGCTTTCTTCCTTCACCCCCACCCCATCCACCCCCTTTCTTCCGCTCTCGTTTGTTTCTGTTTGTGTATGTTGTCTGTTGTGGTCCTCTCTTTTGTGATCTGTTGTGTTTCTGTTTTGTCTGTCTGTTTTTTCCTCTCTCACCCCCCCCCCTCACCCTTTCCCTTTCTGCTCTCTGTCTCTGTTTCTGTTTGGTCGTCTGTTGTCTGTCTGTGTCGCTCTGTTGTGTCGTCTGTCTGTGTCTCTGCTGTCTGTTCTGTCGTCTTTTTTCTCTCTTCACCCACCCACCTTCCCCCCTCTTTCCTTCCGCTCTCTGTCTCTGTTTCGTTTGTCTGTAGTGTGTCTTCTGTGTCTCTCTGTCTCTGTTTCTGTCTGTGTCTCTCTGTCCGTTCTGTCTGCCCTTCTTCTCTCTCTCCCCCCCCCTCCCCACCCCTTCCTTCGCTCTGTGTCTCGTTTCTTTGTTTGTCTTTGAACTTATTGTCTCTCTGCCTCGTTGTTTCCTCTCTGTCACGTCTTCTGTCTCTTCTGTCTTTGTCTGTCCCTTGTTTCTCTCTCTCTTTTCTCCTTTTTCCTTTCTTCTCTCTTCCTCTTCGTCTCTCTCATCTCCCCTCTCTCCTCTCTCTTTTTCTCCGTGTCTCATGTCTTGAATTTTATCTTTTCTTCTTCTGTCGCTCTGTCGGCTCTGTCTGTCTGCCCTGTCTCTCTATCATACGGAACAAAAGAAAGTATGTGATTGCTTATCTGTAACCTTGAAAAATACAGATTCTCTCTCTCTCTTCCTGTCTGTCTCTCTTTCCTTCGTCTCTCTCTGTCTGTCTGCTGTCTGCTGTCTTTTTCTCTCTCTCTCTCCTCTCTCTCTCTCTCCTCTCCCCTCTCTCATGTGAATGCTTATTTGTAACCCTTTGAAAAATAAATAAGATTATTCTTCTGTCTCTCTTCGTCTGTCTGTCTGTCTGTCTGCCCTCTTTTCTCTCTCTCTCTTTTCCTCTCGTCCTCTCTTCTCTCTCTTCTTCATTCTGCATGAAAAAAAGTAGTGATTGCTTTTCTGTAACCCTTGCAAAAACAGATTTCTTCGTCTGTCTGTCCCTGTCTGCCCTGTCTCTTCTCTGTCTCTTCCCTCTCTCTCTCTCTCTCTCTCTCTCCTCTCTCTCTCTCACCTCTTTCACTGCCATAAAAAAAAGCATGTGATTGCTTATCTGTAACCCTTGAAAAATAAAGATTACCCCTCTCTCTCTGTCTCTCTCTGTCTCTGTCGTTTGTCTGTGGTCTGTCTGTCTGTCTTCTCTCTCTCTCTCTCTCTCTCTCCTCTCTCTCCTCTCTCTCTCTTTTTCCCATGCTGCATGAACAAAAGTATGTGAATGCTTAACTGTAGCCCTTGAAAAAAAAAATTCATTCTGTCTGTCTGCCTGCCTCTCTGTCTGTCTTTCTCTCTCTCACTCTCTCTTTCTCTATCATGCCAGATGGAGAAAAAAAAAGTATGCGAACCCTTGAAAAATAAAGATGATTCATTGTGTCTGTCTATCTGTCTGCCTGTCTGTCTGTCTCACTGTCTGTCTGTCTGTCTCTCTCTCTCTCGCTCTCTTTCGCCATCTCTCTCTCTCTCTCTTTCACATCTTATTCATTCTCTCTCTCTCTCTCTCTCCTCTCTCCTCTCTTCTCTCTCTCTCTCTCTCTCTCTCTCCCTGCCCCTCCCCACCCCCTTCCTCCATCCAAAAATCTCCGTTTTTCAGACCACAGTTCCTCCATCCCACCCCCAACCACGACCTTCCCCCCTAACCCCCCCCTCCCTCCCCCCTACCCTTATTTCTCACACTAACCCCTACTACCCAACCCCTAATAGAAACGGCAGAATCCCCCCCCCCTCCCCCCCCCCCCCCCCCCCCCCCCCCCCCCCCCCCCCCCCTGCCCCCCCTCCCCCACTCGTTCCTCGAAGGTTCGGCCATCCCCAACCCCAAATAACCAGTCATGCACACACTTACACGCACACACACACACACACGCACACACACACTTCACACATACACACACATACACACACACATACACACACGCACACACACGAACACCACACGCACACACACAACACACACACACACACACGCTTACACACACACGGACATACACACACACACGCTTACACACACACACAAAAAACCTTACACACACACACGACAACAACACACGAAACACACACACACACACGCTTACATACACACACAACACACAAAACACCACACACACAACACACACACACGGACATACACACCACGCACACACACACAACCACACACACACGCTTACACACACACGGACATACACACACACACACAACGCTTACACACATACACGGACACACACACACACACACACACGCTTACACAAAAAACACGCACACACATGCTTACACACACACCATCCACAGACACAAACACCCACACACCCACACACATACACACACACACACACACGCTTACACACACACACGACATACACACACACACACACACACACACACACACGCTTACACACACACGACATACACACACACACACCACACACACACACGACACACACACACAAGACACAAGACTTGACACCCCCCACCCCCCCCACCCCCCCCCTCCCCTCCCCCACCCCCCACCCTCCCCCCCCACCACACACACCCCACACCCCACTAATCTTGTTTAGTCCATCAACTTCGCTTTAAAAACCTGCCCTCCCCTCTGCAACAATCCACCCACCCACTCCCTCACCCCCCCCCCCCCCTACCTCCCCACACCCCACACCCCACCACCACCCACACCCCACCACCACCCACCCCCACCCCTTGATCCAATTATTGAAGAAATCGGAGAAAAGCGGACCAAGGAGAAATATGGTCTTAAGAAGTTTTCAATTGAATCAGGCGGCTAACCATAATTGCCTGGCTGGCTGGCTGGCTGGCTGGGTGTATGTATGATATCATGGGTACGGGGGGCGCTTGCTTCCGCGGTGGCTGCATGTTTTCGGGAGCGGGGAGCAGCCATTGTGGGCGTGGGGTTGTGGGAAGAGTGGTGATTAAGCTGACAGGGGCCGGCAAGGGGGTGAAAAAGTGCCAAGTACCGCCTAGGGAGTCGGGGCCCCTTGTCTCCCTGCTGCTTCTGCTGCTGCTGCTGCTGCTGCTGCTAAGGTGCCTGTCTGTCTTTCTGCCTGTCTTTCTGTCTGTCTTTCTGTCTGTCTTTATCTCTCTCTGCTTTCTGTTCTACCTGTATCTCTCTCCCTCTCTCTCTGTCTGCTTCTTTCTTTCTTTCGTTCTCTCTCTCCCTCTCTTCTAGTCTTTCGTCCTTTTCTCTCGCTCTCCATCTCTCTCCTTCTCTCTCTTCGTCTCTCTCTCTCTCTCTCTCTCTCTCTCTCTCTTTCTTTCTTCTTTCTCTCTCTCTCTCTCTCTCTTCTCTCTCTCTCTCTCCTCTCTCTCTCTCCTCTCTCTCTCTTCTTCTTCTCTCCCTCTCTCTTCTATCTTCTTCCTCTTCTCTCTCCCTCTTTCTCTCTCTCTCCCTCTTTTCCTCCTTCCTTTTCTCTCTCTTCTCTCTCTCTCTCCCTCTCTCTCTCCCTTTCTCTCTCTCTCTCTCTCTCTCTCTCTCTCTCTCTCTCTCTCCTCTCCCTCTCTCTCCTCTTTCTTCCCTTTCTCTCGCTATCTCTATCTCTTTCCCTCCCTCTTTTCTCTCTCTCTCCTCTCTCTCTCTTCTCTCTCTATCTCTCTCTCTCTCTCTCTCTCCTCTCTCTCTCCCTCTCTATCTCTCTCCTCCTCTCTCTTTCTCTCCCTCTCTCCTCTCTATCTCTCTCCCTCCCTCTCTCTCTCTTTTTCTCTCTCTATCTCTCTCTCTCCCTCTCTCTCTCTCATTCTCTTCCTCTCTCTCTCTCTCATCTCTCTCTCCCTCCCCTCTCTATTTTTCTCCCTCTCTTTCCTCTACCTCTCTCTCCCTCTTTCTCCCTCTCTATCTCTGTCTCCTCTCTCCCTCTCTCTTTCCTTCTCTCTCTCCCCCTCCTCACTCTCTTTCTCTCTCTCTATCTCTGTCTCTCCCCTCTCTCTCCCTCTCTATCTCTCTCCCCCTCTTCTTTTCTCTCCTTCTCTCTCTATCTCTCTCCCTCCCTCTCTCTCTCTTTCTCTCTATCTATCTCTCTCTCTCCCTCTCTCTCTCTCATTCTTCTCTCTCTCTCTCTCTCTCTCTCTCTCTCTCTCTCTCTCTCTCTCTCTCTCTCTCTCTCTCTCTCTTCTGGAATCGTGGAGGCCTAAGTTCTGATTCCTGCATGCACTTAGGCTGCGCACATCAGTATTAGAAATTCGCACTTCTTCTTCTTCTGTTTTTCTATAGGACTCTTATATTCATACCGCACGAGCTAAAGCATCCTCAGAAGTATTTTTTTAAAAACACACTTTTTGTGTGTGAAAGACTAGCCCCTGACTCAAAACTCATGTGACTTTGCACAAATTTGGTAGGTCGGAAATTTTTTTAAAAAACTTTTCAGTAACACTGTACCCTCTCAGTCGTTTGTCGTCTGCTAGCTTCCGTACCGCAAGATGCATGCGCGGGGTCAGCGCTGTAGGAATACAAGCAATCCTCATTTGATGATTATTTCCAGCTTTCTCGTGACTACCTGGTATTGCTCTATATCCTCAATCCCCCCAAAAAGTAAAAAGGTCAAGGTGTCCCATAACCTCTGTGGTCGTAGGGGAGCGAGGCATCACAGACCTCAGCTTTTCTAAAATAATAATAATAATAATAATAATAATAAATGGAATTTATATAGCGCTATATCTTGCAGAGACAAATCAAAGCGCTTGCACTCAACTCATTCTTACACAGTCATACAACCAGTGACAAGCAATAGTTCCATCAAGTCCAAATGTGCACACACGCACACACACACACACGCACGCACACACACACACACACACACACACACACACACACACACACACACAGGTCACACACCCTGGCAGGGCAATAGAATCTTGGTTGTTGAAGGCAGGGAAAAACTATGAGATGAGGCAGGAGGGGAAAATCTTAGGTTTGAAATAAATATGTCTTGAGACTGGATTTAAAAGTGTCATAAGAAGGCTTTTGGCGGAGAGAGAGAGGGAGATCATTCCACATCAATGGACCAGAAATAGAGAAAGAGCGACGGCCGATGGTGGATTGGTTGAATCTAGGTATTCGTAAGGACAAGGTATCTGCAGCAGAGCGGAGAGAACGAGAAGGAGTGTACAAGTGAAGACATTCACAGAGGTAGGCGGGTGCTGTTTTGTGGAGACATTTGTAACAGAGAGTACTGATCTTATAGTTTACTCTCTGTGGCACAGGCAGCCAGTGGAGAGATTGCAAGAGAGGGGTAATATGCTCAGATTTTTTCTTTCTGAGGATTAGACGAGCTGCAGAGTTTTGTATACGTTGAAGGGATTGGATTGATGATGCTGGCAGACCAGCCAACAGAGAGTTGCAATAGTCCAGACGTGAAAGAATGAGAGACGCAACAAGCCCGGATGCCGCATCCGTGGACAGGTACCCCCGAATTGCACCAACACGCCGCAACTGACAGCAGCAGGACTGGCAGGTCTGAGTGATGAATCCCCGCACAGAGAGCGTGCTGCCAACAATGACCCCCAGACACCCCACAGCAGCGGACAAAGGGACCGATGCATTGCCAAGCTGCACCGAAGCTGCCGTGACAGAAGAGAGCCCGTGCCCGGTCCCCACAAGCACGGCCCCCGCCTCATCTGCACCTAGCTGCAACCCGCTCCGTATCATCCAACTCCGGACATCCTGAAAGCAATGGGCCACACCTGCAAAGAGAGAAGGCAGACCCCCAGGAGCGTCGCCGCCCAGAACCCGAGAGTCATCTGCACAAAAACGATGGTCGATCCGACGACGGACAACCGTACGCGACAGCGGAGCAGTGCAGAGGGCGAAAAGAACAGGGCCCAGAACAGATCCCCGTGGAACCCCACATTCCAATCCTGCAGGCACTGACCGAACCCTGCCCACCGCGACCGTCTGGAATCGGCCAGTAAGGCACGAACCAAACCAGGCAAGGGCTGCACCAGCAACACCAAACGCCCCCCGAAGACGGGAGACAAGAACAGAGCGGCCAACAGCGCCAAAGGCCGCAGACAAGTCGAGCAGAGCAAGAAGGGAGACCCTCCCCGAGCCAGAAGCGAGCAGAAGTGTGTTTAAGGTGTGGGCAAGGGTAGTTTCAGTGCCGTGGCCGAGTCAGCATATTGAGGGCGGCGCCCATCTCCTCTCCCTCGCTGGTTTACCTTCCCTGACCCTAAAGAAGCAGGTACCCATTCATAGCTGGGTGAACTGGGAGACTGTACTGAAGCCAAGGCACACAAACGGTCACCCATCCAAGTGGTAACCACGCTCGATATTGCTTAACCTTAACCGGGGGAAAGCGAGTGCTCTGACCACTGAGCTATCACGTCCCCCAACAAAAAACAAGTACACAGTGCAAGTTTTCATACTTAAAAAAAAAAATCTGTGAAAATCACCACAATTTTTGGTCCGACTCACACTCTGTAGAAGATACTACACGACCCGCAAGCTAACACGGGAGTGTAACCCGCTTTAGCAGCAGCAGCAGCAGCAGTAGCAGCAGTTTATGAGGCAGACGGAAGATGAAGAATGAGAGGGAGTTTCTTGTTTCCAGGGTTTTTTTGAGGGGTGAGAGAGAAGTATGTCGATGTCTCCGCCTCTCCTTTCACTTGACAACCAGGCTGAGAATTGTGGCCCAAATCCGCTTTTTTTGAAAATTGTTCCTGATTTTCTTGACACATGCATTCATGCATGGGTATACAGACAAGCGAACACACACACAACACACACACACACACACACAACAAACACACACACACACACACACACACTCACACACACACAACACACACACACACACACACGCGCGCGCGCGCTCACATGGGGGGGGGGGGGGGGGGGGGGCTCACATGGGGGGGACGGGA
>CM054159.1:36095431-36117931 GCA_028751875.1 Rapana venosa | reverse complement strand
ACCCACCTGGGAATCACTGTGAGATTAGGAAGTACACACTGGATGAGAAGTCTGCGGTGTATGACCGTTTTCAAGTTGAGTAACTCGCCATCATAATTATAGGCAGCCATACTCCGACTTTAGAGGATAGTTAAACTGGAAGTTAATTCTGGTTTGTTTGGGGGGGTTAAAAAATTTTTTTTATTGGAGGGGTCTATTGTTATAACAAGCTTTTTATTGCTACAAGAGGAAATGGTGGAAGGAAGGAAGGAAGGGAAGAAGGAATGAAGGGAGGAAGGAAGGAAGGAAGGGAGGGAGGGAGGAAAGAAGGAAGGGAAGGCGGGAGGGAGGAAGGAAGGTAGGGAGGGAGGTAGGGAGGGAGGGAGAGAGGAAGGAAAGAAGGAAGGGAGGGTGGAAGGGAGGAAGGAAGGGAGAGAGGGAGGAAGGAAGGAGGGAGGGAGGAAGGAGGAAGGAAAGGAGAGAGGGAGGGAGAGAGGGATGAAGGAAGGGAAGGCGGGAGGAGGAAGGAAGGTAGGGAGGGAGGGAGGAGGAAGGAAAAAAGGAAGGGAGGGTGGAAGGAAGGAAGGAAGGAAGAAAGGGAGGGGAAGGAAGGAAGGGAGGGAGGAAGGGAGGGAGGAAGGAAGAAGGGAGGGAGGGAGGGAGGGAGGGAGGAAGGAAGAAGGGAGGGAGGGAGGGAGGAGGGAGGAAGGAAAGAGGAGGGGAGGGAGGAAGGAAGGAAAGAAGGAAGGAAGGGAGGGAGAGAGGGAGGGAGGGAGGAAGGAAGGAAGGAAGGGGCTGGGCAGACTGTGTGAAGAAAAGATTAATTTTGATAGGGTTGTGTGAAGAATGAAGGACAAGAGGAGTGTGTGTGTGTGTTTATTTATTTTTATATTTTATTCTTTTATTTTTCATTCTTTTATATCGAGGATAGTGGAATAAGCACTTATGAACTTTTTTACATCCAGTCCCCGTGTGTATGCGGTTTTGTAAATTTCGTCATCTGTTCCCACCGGCACGCAATGGTCTACTCTTACGAAAAGCGGAACAGGATGTAACGTAAGCGCAAGATGTTCTGCGTGCGTTCGCACAAGGGGCCTCGGTTTATAGTCTCATCTGAAGGCCTTTTGGGGAGAGTGGAGTCTGCACTGATGTTAACTCCAGGGGAAATATCCCCCTGGAACGGGAATCGAACCCGGGTCGTCAGATTGCGAGGGCAGTGTTCTAACCACTAGGCTATCCCATCATGTGTGTGTGTGTGTGGTGGTAGTGATGGAGAGAGAGAGAGAGAGAGAGAGAGAGAGAGAGAGAGAGAGAGAGAGAGAGAGAGAGAGAGAGAGAGAGAGAGAGAGAGAGAGAGAGAGAGAGGATACACACAGGGAAACAGTGTGAGGAGGGAGAGACAGAAAGACCGAAAAAGAAAGTACTTCACCCTAAAAAGACCCTGGTTACGACCGAAGTAAAAGCAAACAACAAAAAAAAACGTACATCACAGGGAGAAAAAAAATATGGGTCCAGTTGATACCATGGGTCTTCCCTTTTTTCTTCTTCCTTCCTTCTTGATGCTTCCTGGCTGGCAGGGTACCCTGCCTCCGCTCTTGCTTCCCTGAAGCAGTCCACTGAGCATCCAGTGGGTTCCAGTCATCTAGTGGGTTCCTTCACACTGCAGCATCCATGGCAACGAGGAAGCTGACCCACTGGCAAAGATAGGAGGTCAGACGCCTCAAGAGAAGCAGGAGGTGACGTGTGAAGAGGCAAAGACAATTGTGAAAGAAAAGCAAAAGAGAAGATGGCTTTAGCAGTACCCTGATTTCAACAGTAAGGATGACTACTACTACCTCCTCCCCAGAGAAGACCAAGTAACAACGGTGAGGCTGAGGACTTGGACACTGCAGACTCAGACATCACATCTTCACCAAGTTCCACATTGTCAGTGATTCTGAGGCGTGACCCTGTGTGGCACTTCTCCCATGACAGTGGAAGAACACTTCCTCCAGACCTGTCTGTCCAACACACCCAAACCTGAGGACTGGCCGATATCTGGTCTGCTGACCTGCCGATGAGGGACAGACTTTTCGGACCCCTGGAGGGAGGGCCTTCAGCGCAGGGCAGCATTTGTCAGGGCCTCAGGAGTTGCTGTCTGAGCGTTTGTCGAAAAAGAAGTGCCCTGCATGACGGTATTTGCAAGAACAGATGATATTGTGAAGTAATAATAATAATAATAATAATAATAATAATAATGATAATAATAATAATAATAATAATAATAATAAATGCAATTTATATAGCGCTGAATCTTGTAAAACAAACAAATCGAAGCGCTTAAAATGAAGCGCTTGAAGTCCGGTAACATATTCGTGTTGTTGTTTTTTTGGTGCTGTTTAAGGAACAGGCCCGTTTGGTCCCGAAACTTTTCCACTATCCATTAGACCATGAGTGGTGGTCTGGGCGCTAGTCTTTCGGATGAGACGAAAAACCGAGGTCCCGTGTGTTACACAACATTATTCAGCGCACGTAAAAGAACCCACGGCAACAAGAGAGTTGTCCCTGGCAAAATTCTTAGAAAAAGCCACTCTGATAGGGAAACAAATACAGTTGCACCCCCCCCAAAAAAAAAAAAAAAAGTGCCGCTGTTCTTGTGGCGACGCGCTCTCCCCGGGAAGAGCAGCCCGAATTTCACGCAGAGAAATCTCGTGACTTCAAGTGGTATAAATAAATAAATAAATGACTCAATAAATTAAAAAAACAAGGGTAAATATGTAAATATGGCAAACCACTGAATCTACTGCTTTTGGAATTGAAATGGTGGAGGAAGTAAGGCTGTGAAGTAAGGCCCTAATCACATATTTTGTGCACACAGATGGAAAAGCGTTAAGGATGATATTTCTCACAGAGTAACATCACAAACCTTACATTCTGTTATACTCTTTGGCGTAACAAAATTGTAGCTATGGGGGGTGTTCATGAAGAACATAGATTTTGAACTGAAGGAGCAGAGGGGGGGTGGGGGGGGGGGGGGGGGGGGGGTGGGGGGAGCTGAGGTCACATTACTGACAAGCAGGGCTAGGGGCAGCAGCCTCTCTCTCTGTCACTTAGAGATAACAAGCCACGCCCACTCTTGCCTCCCAGACCCCATTCCTGGGAACGTAAGCTGTAGATTTTAAAAGATCTGCCAAAACACTATAAGGTTAAAAAAAAAAAAAAAAAAAGGTCAAGGTGTCCCATAACCTATGTGGTCGTAGAGGGGTAAGGCATCAGAGACCTCACTTCTCTAGGGCCAGGATATTGAGGGCGGCGCCCATCTCCTCTCCCTCCCTGCTTTACCTTCCCTGACCCTAAAGAGGGCAGGTACCCATTTACAGCTGGGTGAACTGGGGGACTGTACTGAAGTCAAGGCACGCAAACGGTCACCCATCCGAGTGGTAACCATGCTGGATGCTGCTGGGGAAAGCGAATGCTCCGACCACTGAGCTACTGAGCTATCCTGTTCCTATAATTGTTATAAGGGGAATACACTACTTCGAACGCTTTTCCATTTGTAAAGCATGTAAAAACAATGGTAAGACTTTGCAACTATCACTTCAATAATCTGAATCATTCCTGTAAATCCTTTTTTTACCATTTAAAAAAAAAGGTGAATTATGGTCACCAAGTGGACAGGTAACCGTTCCTGCGACTTTGCTTCAGTACAGTCCCCCAGTTCACCCAGCTGTAAACAGGTATCTGCCCTCTTTAGGGTCAGGGAGGGAGAGGAGATGGGCACCGCCCTCGACATGCTGGCCCCTAGAGAAACTGAGGTCTCTGGCACCTCACTCCCCAACAACTGCATAGGTTATGGAAACACCGTTTCCTTTTAATCTCTCTCATGCAGTAGTACCCTCTTTTTGAGGTATGAACAGCAGTCATTTTGTCACCATCCTCAAAACTTATTATGTGGTCTGGGAAGCAAATGCCTTGGAAGACCCGTGATTAAATTTTTAGTGGAACTTCACCCTGTGACAAGACAGCAGGAACCCTAACTGGGAACCCTTGCCCACAGGACAGCTGTATTGAACTGGTCAGCAACTTTACTGCATCTCCATCACCTTGCCCGTGTGTGTGTGTGTGTGTGTGTGGGGTGGGTGGGTGTAATTTGTTAATCTTATTTGTGGACGATTACATGTCCGTGAATGATTTGAATGCAAGCGCTTTGGTTTGTTTGCTTTTACAATAGTCAGCGCTATATAAATTCTGTTGATGATGATAATGATGATGGTTGTTGTTGCTGTTGTTGTTGTTTTCTTCTCTCTCCTCCTCCTCCTCCTCTCCTCTTCTTCTTCCTCTCCTTCCTTCTTCCTCCTCCTCCTCCTTCTTCTTCCATCTTCTTCTTCTTCTTCTCTCCCTCTTCTTCTTCTTCTTCTCTTCTTCTTCTTCGCTCTTCCTCCTCCTTCTCTCTCTCTTCCTTCTCCTCCTTCTCTTCTTCTTCTTCTTCTTCTTCTTTTACTTCTTCTTCATTCTTCTTCTTCTTATTCTTATGTGTCAGCAACTGAGGCACTCCTCCCATTTCTACCACTCTGCTAGAAAATACCTCTTTATTTTTTGCAAGCAGAAGGAGGGTTTGCTATCACTAAAAGTTTGCGCACACTTTTCACTTCGAGCTGATAATATACGCTATCATCATTCAAGATTGTTTTTGAGCTTTGAAAATGTCACTGGTCTGCATGTGTAGAAAACAGTTGCAGATTTTGGACCTTTCATCTGCATCTCTTGTGCTGGGATATTTTGAAACATCCCTGAAGTCGGAGTGTGGCTACCTTCCGTCGTCGTCACCGTCACCGATCCCTCAGATTCCGAATCCTTTGGGGCGCCTTCGAAGCTTTGTCAACCCCCTTTCTCCAGTCCTCGCGTCTCTCAGCCGCCCTCAGGGTGTCTCTCAGCGCCATGCCTGTCTGTCCACTCTCGAATGTTGTCCTCCCATCTCTTCCTCTGTCTGCCTCTTCTTCTTCCTCCCCTCACTGTGCCTTGTAGGATTGTTTTAGCAAGACCAGAGGAGCGTGTGACATGACCAAACCACTTCAGTTTACGTTGTCTGACGAGTGTTTGAAGGTCAGTATAGGGCCCGATTTCATTGCGGTTGCGTCTCTTGACTTCTTCATTCGTGATGTGGTCTTTGTACGAGATGCCTAAGAGTCTTCGGAAGCACCTCATTTCTACAGCTCTTATTCTTCTCTCTAAGTCCGCTGTGAGGGTCCATGATTTACATGCATATAAGAAGATTGACATAACTAGAGAGGGCATCAGTCTGATTTTGGAACTGATGGCGATTTTTCTGTTGCTCCAGATGGGTTTGAGCTTGGTCATTGCCACTGTGGTCTGGGCAAGTCTTGACAGTATTTCTGGTTTTGATCCCTCGTCTGTCACGATAGATCCCAGATATTTGAATCTGTGAACATGTTCAAGTTTCTGGTCACATTCGCAAAATCCCATAACTGGTCAACCTCGAGGCTCTATAGCCAAGGAAGCGAGAAAGAAAAGATAGAGATCTATATTTGAAAAGATACTGTTCAATTTATTTACAGCGCCTGAAATCTGAAACAATAATGAAGGCACCAACAATGAGCTCATAAGAGGGACCGAGAACAGGGAAGAATAGAGAGCCATGATCGTCGATGTCTGCAGGACTAGACCGGACACTTGAAGAGAAATCTGAAAGGAATATAAGTGATGATGGATAACAATCGGCTAAAACAGTCCAGAACCTTTTTGGTTTTTTTTGGTTTTTCTTTGTTTGAAATACTAAGTGACCTAAGAACTAAGTGACCTACCTTAATAACCATCACTACCCTTTTTTTTTCTTTCTATTCATGGTCTCTGTCTCTCCCCCTCTCTCGTACATCTCTTCAACCCCCCCCCTCTCCCACTCCCCCCCCCCCCCCCCCCCCCCCCCCCCCCCCCCCCCCCCCCCCCCCCCCCCCCACAACACCCCCTCACGTCCCCTGCAGCATGCTGAAAGACCGTGTGCACCGTGTCACTTTCGCCCACGTCTGTCTTCCTCGCGCAGGAAATAGTCCATCCCCCCCCCCCCCCCCCCCCCCCCCCCCCCCCTACAACCCCTGTGGCGCTCCACGCGGAATTAGCTCCCTTTGAATGGGCCGTTACTTCCCTTGAGTGACACGTGACATGAGGGGGACAAAAACGCAGCAGACGACAGCGTAGGACAGAGAAAAAAGACGCCACGCGGAGAGGTTCGCATGGCTGAACGGTCGGGACAGGAGCTGAGAGAAGCGAGATGGACAGAGGAGCGAGAAAAACTCTGTCGCTAGGACAAATCTGTAAACAAACAGCCAGTCTTCGGTCTTTCTTCTTCTCCGCTTTGGCCCAGAAATCTGAACGCCTGGAAAAAAGAAAATGGCGTCTCTTCCGCTTCAGCGCCTTTTGGAGTGACATACGTTTGGTGGATGATAAAAGAATGAAATGAAATGAAAATGAAAATAAAATAGAATGGAAAGGGTCTATGTGTGTTTCGGGGTAGTGTAGGTTCTTGGTTTTATGTGATGGTTATGCTGCGAGAAGAATTATCTTTCTTTTTTTTTTCAGAAAAAAGGGTGATGGAATGATGAATGTGTGTGTGTGTGTGTGGGGGGGGGGGGGGGGGGGGGGGGGGGGGGGGGTATGTGTGTGTTTTGTTGTTGTGTGTTGTTGGTGTATTGTGTTGTGTGTGTGGTGTGGTGGTTTGTGTGTGTATATGTGTTGTGTTTTTGTGTGTGTTTTGTTTGTGTGTTGTTGTGTTTTTGTGTGTTTTGTAAGTGTATGTTTGTGTGTGTCAGAGAGATAGAGGTTGGTTGATTGATTGGTTGATTGGTTCATTGATAATCTTTATTCCCATGAGCTACAGATAAATATTTCCATACATTTTTTCGCTCGGTCCTTGTCATGAGAAGGGACTATCATTACTAACAACGACTAACAATTTCAAATAACCATAACGAAATATAGATATATATAGATATATATATAGATAGATAGATATATATATATATATATATATATATATAAGGTAAAGGTGTCCCATAACCTATGTGGTCGTAGGGCACCGAGGCGTGAGAGACCTCAGTTTCTCTAGGGGCCAGCATATTGAGGGCGGCGCCCATCTCCTCTCCCTCGCTGCTTTACCTTCCCTGACCTTAAAGAGGGCAGGTATCCATTTACAGCTGGGTGAACTGGGGGGGACTGTACTGAAGCCAAATCGCGCAAACGGTCACCCATGCAAGTGGTAACCACGCTCGATGCTGCTTAACCTTAGCTGTGCTCACTCTCTCTCTCTGTCTCTCTCTCTCTGTAGGCACATACACACATACACACACACACACACACACACACTCTGTGTGCGTGTTGTGCGCACGTGCTTGCACGCGCGCGCGCGCGCGTGTGTGTGTGTGTGTGTGTGTTGTGTGTGGCCAACAACTATATCAGTCAGTAGGGAAATATTTGAATAAAATACTGCATAAATCCTACGTTGGTGGCCTCTGAAGGAATCTTCATGGGTCATCCGCTGTCATGGAGCTAAGTCTATTGTTGCACAAGGCAAAAGGACCCTGACAGGTTCGGTGTGACTGGAAGAAAGACACTGTGGGGCTGGTGACAGAGACCTTGTCATAACCATTATATACAAACGTGTACTGGTTCAGGCATGGTTGTCACCTACATTAATTTTATTCCTAAGACTAAACTCCGTCTGCCTTTCTGTCTGTGGCTCTGTCTCTTTGTCTCTCTGTCTCTGTCTCTCTCTGTGTTTCTTTCTCTTTGTCTGTCTGTCTGTCTGTCTCTGTTTCTTTCTCTTTGTCTGTCTGTCTCTGTTTCTGTCTGTCTCTGTTTCTGTCTGTCTCTGTTTCTGTCTCTCTCTCTCTCTCTCTCTCTCTCTCTCTCTCTCTTCTCTCTGTGTTTCTATCTGTCTGTCTGTCTGTTGTCTGTCTGTCTCTGTTCTGTTCCTTTCTCTTTGTCTGTCTCTGTTTCTGTCAGTCTGTTTCTCTCTCTCTCTGTTTCTGTCAGTCTGTTTCTCTTCTCTCTCTCTCTCTCTCTCTCTCTCTCTCTCTCTCTCTCTCTCTCTCTCTCTCTCTCTCTGTTTCTATCTGTCTGTCTGTCTGCTTTTCTGTCTCTCTGTGTCTCTGTCTCTTTGATAGTCCCTAATCAGAGCAAGGGCTGGATGAGAAAAAGTATGTGAGTGCTTATCTGTGACCCTTGAAAAATACAGATCATTCATTTATTCATTCATTCTCTCTCTCTCTCTCTCTCTCTCTCTCTCTCTTCTCTCTCTCTCTCTCTCTCTCTCTCTCTCTCTCTCTCTCTCTCTCTCTCTCTCTCTCTGAGATTATTGCAAGCCCATGTTGGGGTTTTCCATGCCCTGTTGTTGGTTTGGACTGTCTGTTGGCGGTGTTCTTTTTCAAATTATGTGTGTGTTGTGCCATGTCCCTGCCTCTCTGTCCCCTTGTGAATGGGCGTAAAGCTTATCACAATAAACTATTGTCATTCTCTCTCTCTCTCTCTCTCTCTCTCTCTCTCTCTTCTCTCTCTCTCTCTCTCTCTCTCTCTCTCTCTCTCGCTGCTAGCCTACTAGAAAAATAAACTTCTTTGTGGTATGTTGGTTCAAAAAGAAAAAAAGAGAGGAAAAGGCATGGAGAAATGTTGACACCCTGTACTACCGTCTAAAATCACTAAATGTGAATAGACGTTAAACCGAAGATATCACACCCTGTACTAAAAATTCACGAACAGACGTGTTGGTGTGTGTACTACAAAATATGGACACGTTATTTATAATGTTAAAATCTCCCACGGGGATACGGGGCTCGGGGATGGGGAAAGGGATGGAGGTGTTCTCTGTGCAAACAGCATCCCCTCCTTCTGGAAATTCTGTGATAGGAATATTCCCTCTTGTCTATCCCTCTCTTTGTTCCTGCCTCGTTCCTTTTCTTCCTGTCACGTCCTCCTTGTCTAGTTTCTGCCTTCTTGTTCTCCTGACTTTTTTTCCCCCAGAAAGATAACAATGTTTTCCCCATGCTGACTTATCTCAGATAAACTGACTTGGAGACTCATGGCACCTCAACCCTAGTCATAGGACGACACCCAACCCAATCCTAATTCTTCCCCTGGAGTTCACATCAGTGCCAACTCCACTCCTCCAAAAAAAAAGTCCTTCGGATGAGATTATAAATCGACTTCCCGTGTGCGAACGCACGCAGATTATCTTGCGCACACGTTAAAACCTGTTCAAGTTTTTGGAAGAGTATTTTTTAAATTTAATGTTATTTTATTCTTTTATATCGAGGATATCGGAATAAGCACTTTTGTGCTTTTTTACATGCAGTCCCCGTGTGTGCGGATTTGTGAATTCTGTCATCTGTTCCAACCGGCACACAATGGCCTACGCTTACCAAAAGCGGAACAGGATTTAACGTGTGCGCAAGATGTTCTGCGTGCGTTCGAACACGGGGCCTCGGTTTATAGTCTCATGCGAAGGACTTTTGGGGAGAGTGGAGTCTGCACTGCTGTTAACTCCAGAGGAAAATATCCTCTTGAACGGGAATCGAACCCGGGTCGTCAGATTGCGAGCGCAATGTTCTAACCACCAGGCTATCCCGTCCCCCCAGGCCATTGTGTGCCAGAGGGAATGGATGGCAGTCTTCCCTATGAGCTCACAACACACTCCCTCTGGGTAGGACCCAGTCAGAGTCCGAAAAATCCCTCTGACTCTTATGGGGACCACACAGTCGAGCTTCATCCACTCTACAGTTGCTAGTTTGAGAATGTTGCTCGGGTCGCCTGACCAGCACTGCAGGTGTCTGTATTTCTCGGGCTTGGTTGACGCCATATTGACAGTTCTTGAATTATCAATGATTAATAGATAATTTCAGCGTACACACACACACACACACAAAGACACACACACAAAGACACACCCACAAATGCACACACACACACACACACACACACACACACACACACACACACACACACACACACACACACACACACACAGGGGCAGGCAAACAGGAAAGTAAATAGACAGACAGACAGACAGACAGACAGGCAGAGAACAGAAACAAAGAGGGAAGAAAGACAGAATCTTTGACACAGAACCTTCTTCCTCATCGAACCCTCAGACAGCAACTATTATCTGTCATATGAACGAAAATGCGATGCGCTGCCGTTAAGCGCCTGACAAGTCAGGCCCAGCCCATACGACTACAGCGAAGGAGACACTTTTTTTTTTTTTAATCTTTTAAGTCCTTCTGGAAACAAAAAGGCAGGAGAACGGACCTAGAAGGCAGAAACTCGATACGAAAGAGGTAACACGAAGAAAAGGAACAAATCAGAAAGAAAGAAAAAGGGGATAGAAAAGAGGGAATTCCTAGCACAGAATTTCCAGAAGTTAGGTTAGGAGGGATGCTATCTCTATCTATACTGACAAGCCCCATGGTATCTCCAACCGGGATAGGGAGGGGGAGGGGGGGGGGGTGTTGGAGGACAGAGAGAAGACAGACAGAAAGGTGAAAGACAGGCAGGCAGGGTATTGCTTGATGTCTAATTCAGTTAAACTCTGTCACGGGACACTTTGGGGGGGTTGGTAACGTTGTGGACATTTTCTTTTTATGCACATGGATGAATAATGCAATTTTGTCCCCTCTTTGAGAGGAATTTTGACACTTTACATCTACTTCCCCGTGGGCAGTCTCTTCTTCACTTTTTGTCGCAAGGTGGGGAGTGGGGATGGAAGGGTGGGGGTGGGGTGGGGGGCTGGGTGGAGGGAGGGAGGAAGGGAGGGAGGGGGGATATGATGAAAGAAAGGACAAGAAATGAGGTTGCAGGTGGAGAAGGGAGGAGAAGGAGAAGGAGGAGGAGGAGGAGAGGGGGAGGTGGTGGAGTTGTTGTTGTTGAAGTTGGTGATGTTGTTGTTGCTGTTGTGTGTAAAATCTTGCTTCCACCTCTCCCCCCCCCCCTCCCACCCCCCACTCGCACTCATCGATGACGCAAGCATTATCCTACTTTCAAAGGGTTGGGGATTTGAGTAAACTAGTATATCTACATTTTAAGTAGGGTTTTTAAAAAAAATTTTGGTCGTGGGTTGGGTTTTTTTTTTATAATTTGCCATTCATTCCTACTTGCACTTAATGGCCTATTTTTTTGTGAAAAGCAGAACGGGTTTTAATGTGTGGGCAGGACGTTCTGTGTGCATTGGTACTGATTTTCAACTCCAGTTGGAAAAAACAACACCCTTGTATGTAAGATCCAGCGACATAATTTAATTACACATGTTCCCCCTTGTATGTAAGATCCAGGGACATAATTATACATGTTCCCTTGTATGTAAGATCCAAAGACATAATTATAGATGTTCCACTGTATGTAAGATCCAGGGACATAATTATAGATGTTCCACTGTATGTAAGATCCAGGGACATAATTATAGATGTTTCCCTGTATGTAAGATCCAGGGACATAATTATAGATGTTCCACTGTATGTAAGATCCAGGGACATAATTATACATGTTCCCTTGTATGTAAGGTCCAGCGACATAATTATAGCTGTTCCACTGTATGTAAGATCCAGGGACATAATTATAGATGTTCCACTGTATGTAAGATCCAGGGACATAAGTATAGATGTTCCACTGTATGTAAGATCCAGGGACATAAGTATAGATGTTTCCCTGTATGTAAGATCCAGGGGCATAATTATAGATGTTCCACTGTATGTAAGATCCAGGGACATAATTATAGATGTTTCCTTGTATGTAAGATCCAGGGACATAATTATAGATGTTTTCCTGTGTGTAGAAATCAGGGACATAATTATACATGTTCCCTTGTATGTAAGATCCAAGGAAATAATTATGCATGGTCCCCATTGTATGTAAGATCCAGGGACATAATTATACATGTTTCCCTGTATGTAGGAACCAGGGACATAATTATACACGTTCCCTTGTATTTAGCAATCAGAACATATATTAATTTATTTTTACTTATTCTTTTATTTCGAAGATAGTGGAATAAACACTCTTGTGCCTTTTTTTTTTTACATCCACTCCCCCGTGTGTATGCAGTCTTGTAAAAATGTTATCATCCGTTCCCACCGGCACACAACTGCCAGCCTACTCTACCAAAAATTGGAACAAGTTTTAACGCGTGCGCGAGATGTTCTGCGTGCCTTCGCACACAGGACCTCGGTTTATAATCTCATCCGAAGGACTTTTTGGTTGGGAATGGAGTCGGCACTGATGTTAACTCCAGAGGAAAATATCCCCTTGAATGAGATTCGAACCTGGGCCAGCAGATCACGAGCGCAATGCGCAACGCTCTAACCACAAAGATGTATGCAGGTACCAGGGATATATAGATGTTCCCCTGCATCTGTATTGAAAGCGAGAGGAGAGGAGAAGGAGAGGAGGATGAGAGAGAAAGAGGAGGAGGAGGAGGAGGAGAAGAAGAAGAAGAAGAAGAAGAAGAAACGAAGAAGAAGAATGGCTGTTGGCCTATATTCCAACAACAACAAAACATTCACTGGTACAAGTCTACAATTTCTTGCAAAAGACATTATACCCCTGCAGAGGGGAAACTTGACTCCATGTCTAACGTGATCGTTGTGTCAGCCTTGTGTCAAAGTTATTACTCACAGCACGAAGCTGAACCACTCGAGAAATTGGAGTTTCGTTTTAATTCTGGTCATGGTTTTTGTTGTTTGTTTTGTGGGGGCGGGGGTGTGGGGGGCGGTGTTGTTGTTGTTGTTGTTATTTAAAACGTGCGAACAGGGGAAAAATCGGGTGTGGATAGAGAGAGAGACGGAGAGAGACAGAGACAGACACAGACTCAGACACAGGCACACACCCAATAACACAAACAGACAGAGAGACAGACAGACAGAGAGAGGGAGAGAGAGAGAGAGAGAGAGAGAGAGAGAGAGAGAGAGAGAGAGAGAGAGAGAGAGAGAGAGACGGAATTCCGGAAACAGAGACAGAGAGAGAGACAGACAGACACAAAAAGACAAAGAGAGAGAGAGGGTGGGTGGGGGTGACAGACAGACTGACAGACTGAGAGAGAGAGTGTTAGACAGACAAACAGAAGACGGTCGGACAGACAGACAAAGAGACAGAGACAGACAGACACACACACACTTTTTTTTGTAATTAAAAATTCTTTTATATCGAGGATAATGGAATAAACACTTATGTGCTTTTTTTACATACAGTCCCCGTGTGTATGCAGAGAGAGAGACAGAGACAGACAGACAGACAGAGGAGGGTGGGTGGGTGTGTGGGTTAGCTAAAGTGTTAAAAGTATCACTGTGAAAGAATGTATCCTACCAGAGAACGTATTACACCACCACACATTCAGTGCAACTGGAGTCTCAGCCACTTCTATCATCACCTTTTGCTTTTTTTCCATTTCTCTTATTCACAACTTTTTGAGGCTCTACCCGTAAGCATACATACACCGCACACACGCACCCGCATGCACACACACACACATGCATATGTGCTCGCAGACGTGCGTTTGCGCGCTAACACACACACATACACATGCGCGCGGACGTGCGCACGCGCGTGTGCACACACACACACACACACACACACATAAACACGCACATACACATGTTCCCGGACACACACACACACACACACACACACACACACACACAGGGGCTCGTCTAATATCACTTAGAGTGAACAGACGTTAAATTGAAGACAACAACACACAGAGGGGACGGGATAGCCTGGTGGTTAGAGTGATGTATTCGTGATCTGCTGACCCGGGTTCGATTCTCGTTCAAGAAGATTTTTCCTCTCAAGTTAACGTCAGTGCCGACTCCACTCCCCCCAAAAGTCCTTCGGATGAGACTATAAACCGAGGTCCCGTATGCAAACGCATGCAGAACATCTTGCGCACACGTTAAAACCTGTTCCGCTTTTCGGAAAAAGTAGGCCATTGTGTGCCGGTGGGAACAGATGACAAAATGGACAAAACTGCATACACACGGGGACTGGGTGAAAAATGTACACAAGTGTTTATTCCATTATCCTCGAAAGAAAATGATAAGATAAGAAAAAAAACACACACAAACACACACACACGCGCGCACGCGCAATAACACACTCACACACACTCACACACACACTCACACACACACACACTCACACACACACACTCACACACACATACACACACACACACACACGCACGCACACATACACACACGCGCACGCACACACACATATACACACGCACACTCACACACACACATACACACACACGCGCGCGCGCGCAATTACACACACGCGCGCACACACACATTAATAGCATTAGTCGGACTAACGTTGATTTTTTTTAATCTACAAGGGTGTAAGGAATAGTTTTTCCACACAATTCACAATAGTTTCTTCCCATTAACAATGTTTTTGTTATAAAAAGGTAACGGTGTCCCATACCCTATGTGGTCGTAGGGGAGCGAGGCATCAGAGGCCTCAACTTCTCTAGGGGCCAACATATCGAGGGCGGCGCCCATCTCCTCTCCCTCGCTGCTTTACCTTCCCTGACCCTAAAGAGGGCAGGTACACATTGACAGCTGGGGGGAACTGTACTGAAACCAAGGCGTGCAAACGGTCACCCATCCAAGTGACAACCACGCTCGATGCTGCTTAACCTTAGCTGGGGGGAGGCGAGTGCTCTGACCACTGAGCTACCTCGTCCCCTTTTGAGTAATAGAGATACACAAAAAAAGTAGACATATCAATAAATGAGTGACCGGTGGGTTTTTTTTTAAAAGGAAGAGTAAAACACTCGTACAAAAGAGACAATAATTATAATATGAATTAGACATGGTTGTACACTATTAGGGCTGATATAGCCTGGATGTGCGACAGAGTCCTCATTAATTACTTTTCGAAAACATACACGTAGACTTATTATCTTTCTTTTTTTAGTCTTTATTTTATCTTATTCTTTTATTTCGAGGATAATAGAATAAGCACTCGTGTGCTTTTTTTTTTTTACATCCAGTCCTCGTGTGAATTCAGTTTTGTCAATTTTGTCATCCGTTCCCGCCAGCACACAATGGCCTACTCTTACTAAAAGCGGAACGGGATTTAACGTGAGCGCAAGATGTTCTGCGTGCGTTCGCACACGGGGCCTCGGTTTATAGTCTCAATCGAAGGACTTTTGGGGAAAGTGGAGTCTGCACTGATGTTAACTCCAGAGGAAAAATATCACCTTGAACGGGAAACGAACCCGGGTCGTCAGATTGCGAGCGCAGTGTTCTAACCACTAGGCTATCCCTCGAGGTGATGAGAGAGGGAGAGAGAGAGAGAGAGAGATAGAGAGAGAGAGAGAGAGAGAGAGAGAGAGAGTGAGAGAGAGAGAGGAGAGAGAGAGAGAGAGAGCAACAACAACAAAAGTTACATGTAATAAGAAACATGAGCCATTGTGACACCCAACAGCATGGACACAGCTATAAGAAAGAAACACTAAGGATAAATACAATCATTCAAGAACATGACTAATAGAAAAGTAACATTGAATGCTCTCTTTGTCTCTCTCTCTGTGTCTCTGTCTTTCTCTGTCTCTCTCAGTCTCTGTCATTCACTCTCTCTGTCTCTCAATGTCTCTGTTTCTCTCTGTCTCTCACTGTCTCTGTCTTTCTGTCTCTGTCTCTGTCTGTCTATGTCTCTCTCTCTCTCTCTCTCCCTTTCTTTGTCTCTCTTCCCCTCCCCCTCCCCTCTCTCTCTCTCTTCTCTCTCTCTCTCTCTCTCTCTCTCTCTCTCTCTCTCTCTCTCTGGTACGGGATAGCCTAGTGGTTAGAACATTGCGCTCGTCATCTGACAACCCGGGTTCGATTCCCGTTCAAGGGGATATTTTCCTCTGGAGTTGACATCAGTGCAGACTCCACTCTCCCCAAAAGTCCTTCGGATGAGACTATAAACCGAGGCCCCGTGTGCGAACGCACGCAGAACATCTCGCGCACACGTTAAATCCTGTTCCGCTTTTCGTAAGAGTAGAGTATTGAGCTACACACCGGTATTAAAAAATCACTCTTTTCCTTCTGTTTTTCTGTGTAGCTTTTATATTCATACCGCACGTACTAAGGCATCCACAGAAATAAAAACCACTTTTTGTGAAAGACTAGCCTCTGACTGAAAACTCATGTGATTTTGAACAAATTTGGTAGGTTTGAAATTTTTTTATTTTTCAGCAAACACTGTACCCCCTCAGTCCTTTGTCGTCTGCTAGCTTCCTTACCGCAATATGCATGCGCGGGGTCAACGCTGTAGGAATACAGGCAAACCTCATTTGATGGTTATTTCCAACTTTCTCGTGACTACCTGGTATTGCTCTATGTCCTAAATCCAAAAAACAAGTTCACAGTGCATCATTTCATGTTTTAAAAAATCTGTGAAAATCACCAACAGTTTTTTCCACTCGCACTCTATAGAATACTACAGGATATAGGATACTACTTGACCCCCAAATTAATACCGGTGTGTAGCCTTGTGTGCCGGTGGGAACAGATGACAAATTTGACAAAACTGCATACACACGGGGACTGGATGTAAAAAACCAACAGAAACCCCACACATGAGTGCTTATTCCTTTATCCTCGCTATAAAAGAATAAAGTAAAAAGTAAAATACACGAAGTCAAACAAGAGAGAAAGGGAATCCCACTTCAGAAGTGCGAAGAAGAGAAGAAGAAGAAGAAGAAGAAGAAGAAGAGAAGAAGAAGAAGAACAACAACAACAACAATAACAACAACAACAACAACAACAACAACGACAAAAGCCATATACCCAAGTTGATGCAAATAATATCATGGCACAAAAAGAAGCGAAAGAAACATAATTAATTTTGTAGTATTCCTGAGGGCTGGATAGCTCAGTGGTCGGAGCGCTCGCTTTCCCCCAGCCAAGTTAAGCAGCGTCGAGCGTGGTTACCACTTGGATGCGTGACCGTCTGCGCGCCTTGGCTTCAGTACAGTCCCCCAGTTCACCCAGCTGTAAATGGGTACCTGCCCTCTTCAGGTTCAGGGAAGGTACAGCAGCGAGGGAGAGGAGATGGGCGCCACCTGCCCTCAATATGCTGGCCCTAGAGAAGTGAGGTCTCTGACGCCTCGCTCCCCTACGACCTTACAGGTTATGGGACACCTTTACCTTAAGTCTTCCTGGACCCAATGCACAAGAGTTTATTCTCAGTCACTCTTTGGAGCCGTAAAGAAAACTAGAATCAGTCGTATCATATGTGCGAACGCATGCAGAACATCTTGCGCACACGTTAAATCCTGTTCCGCTGTTCGAACGAGTAGGCAATTGTGTGCCGGTGGGAACAGATAGCAAAAGAATTGTAAAAGCCATACACACGCATAATTTTTTTAATTTTTTAAGCGCTTTGATTTGTTGCTTTACAAGAGTCAGCGCTACAATAAATCCATACCTTATCAATCACATCATCACATCCATCAACATCATCATCATCAAATCACCAACCAACCACTCCCACCAACCACCTAGCTCCCAACGACATTCCGCCAACGAGCCAAACACAACGACCGATAACTATTATTATTATTCGTATAATTATTCTGATCTACTATCAGCGTATTATTATTATTATTATTAATTATTATTATTATTATTATTATTATTATTATTATATACATAAGTGAACTTCCGGTGTGAAGAGAAGAGCAAACACAAGTACATGATCCATTAAAGAACAGTGATCATGAAAATAAACTGGACGCGGTTAATTAATTACACCCACTAGTGTGGAATGGCTCTTGAATAACGATGCCAAAGCGTGGTTTTCTGGTTGTAAGGGAAATAACTCAGTTTTAGACTATTCCAGACCAGAATTTTAAAATTACTGCCCTTGATACCTCAAAAAAAAAAAAAGATTCCCTTTATTCCTAGAAATAATGGAATAAGCACTTGCGGCTTTTTTTTGTCATCCAGTCCCCGTTGTAAGCAGTTATGCGTAAAAAAAAAACAATTTTCATTCCGTTTCCCACTGGCACACATGGCCCTACTCTTCAAACAAATACAAAAAGCAACCGTTTTAACGCTTGCGCAAAGATGTTCTGCAAGCGTTGCGCACACCGGGACTATTCGGTTTTTATAGTCCCATCCGAAGGACCTTCATGGTTGAATTCTGACCATCGGCAAGACAAAACAAACAAGACGATACAAGTCAATTCACGGGATAGCCTAGTGGTCAATGAACCTTGCGCTCGCAATCTGACGACCCTGGTTCGAACTACCCGTTCAGAAAGGGATATTTTTACCCCCTGGAGTTAACATCAGTGCAGAGTCATAATCCACAACTCTCCCCAAAAGTTCCTTCGGATGAGGACATTACTATTAAAAACCGAGCACCCGAGTGGTAAAACCACGCAAGAACATCTTGCGCACACGTTAAATCCCCGATTCCGCTTTTCGTAAGAGTAGGCCATTGGTGTGCCGGTGGGAACAAGATGACAAGAATTTACAAAAGAACGCATAATCACGGGGACTGGATGTACAAAAACAAGTACATTAGTGCTTATTCCGCTTATATCAAAAAAAAAAAATACACTTCTTGTAATTGAAATTAAAATATGATAATTTTTTTTGAAATAAAATAATTATTAATAAAGTAAGAAATTAAATATATAAAATTAATTTAATATAAAAAAATTTAATTATTTATTCATTTAGAATAATATTGAAAATATTTAAAAGAATATATATTAATGATATTCTTAAAAAAATCAATAAATATAAATAATAATATATATCACACACACATTAACATAAATCCCGCACTCCCATCCACCCATACCACCACCAACCATCCCGACAGCCCCCAAACCCCACCCCCCCCCCAACACCCACAAACTCAAAACCACCACCGACCAAACAAAACCACAAAACACACCTCCCAACACCCACCAAAACAAACGCACATCACACACAACACCTACCCACAACACCACAAACACCACGCCACCCCCCCCAACCTAACCCCAAACAAACCAAAACTCACGACACTCCCTCATACCACCACTTAAGACAAAAATCACAAAATAAACTCAACTGCTTCCAATCCCTTCCGAGACATCGGCATAAGCTCCACGCGCTGCCACAGTAGTATTTATTGCCAACTACTCTCTGACTCTGCTGATTTCCCACATCTCATCTGTAGCCCTCCTCCCAACCACTGCTCACAGTGACTTGGCGAAGTAGGATGTTGGTGGGCCTGCCTCTTTTTTCCTTTCTGCATTCAGGCCGCACACTAGTATTTAAAAAACAACTCTTTTTCCTTCAGTTTTCTATGTGACTCTATATTCTTACCGCACGTACTAAGAGCATCCACAAAATAAAAACCACGGTTTGTAAAGACTATCCCCTGACTCAAAACTCCATGAGGGTTTTGAACAAATTTGGTAGTATTTTGAATTTTAAAAATTTCAAGCAAACACTGTGTAGCTCTCAGTCCTTTTGTCTCTGCTACTTCCTCATCACTACGCAATATGCAAGGTCTAGGTCAACGCGTAGGAATACAGGCAAACCTCATTTGATGTTCATTTCCAACTTTCCTCGTGACTACCTGGTATTGCTCTAACGTCCTCAATCCAAAAAAAAAAACCAGTGCACATCCATTTTTTCATGCTTAAAAAGCGTGAAAAATCACCACATTTTTTTGCACATCGCACTCTATACAAGATACTACATGAACCCAACACCCCACACACCCACCTGGCCCGCCCCACCGCGCCCCCCCTAACCCCCGCCCTCACACCAAGCCCCCACCCCCCCCTCAACCTCCACCCTATGACCACCAACACCACAACCCCCGCACGACACATGGACCACCAAACACCCCACCCCACGACCACCCCCCCCGCGACCCCACCCACCCCCCTAAATGACCGCCACCCACCGCCCACCCCGAACCCCACCGACCCACCCCACCACCCCCGACAACTGACCCCAACCACCCCACCAGCCCCACCCACCACGCCCACCCACGCCAACCGCCCCCCCCCTCGGACCCACCCACCAATGACCCCACCGATGACACTCCCCCCCTCCCCCTCGCCCACGCCCCCGTCGCACCCCCCCCACCCACCCAACCACACCCCAACCACCACCCCCCCACCCCCCCAAAATTAATACCGTGTGCGGCCTCAACCTGGCCTGGAGAAGTATCGATCAGAACTTGTGTCTGTGTGTTTCTTGTTTGCATGACCGACGTATTATTAATTTTTTTTTAGTCCAGCCTTATCACTATCGGCCGAGATTTGTCTATAGCACTGAAGGTTCATCAAGAAGCTTTGATTGTTCTTCTTTCTGACAGTTTTGACTCTGAGAAGAAGTCCCCTGAAGTCCATTCTTTTCGGTTGCTTTATTTTTTGAGTCTATTTTCAAATTAAGTTGTGTCCAGGCTTCTGACCTATACAGCAATAGATTACAGCAGTTTAGTGGATTGGGATATATTTGATTTTTAAGATAATTAATATAGGGGTATGCCCTGTGGGGTTTTTCCCCCCTCGTGAATGTTGTTTCACTGAATCATCTTTTGTTTGAAAATTGCGATTCTGGCCTTGACATCTTGTAGACAGGCGCCATTCTTCTTCTTTTTTTTCCTCAGAGCCTTAAGATTTGAAATGTTGAACGTCTTCCAGATGTGTTCCGTTGATTTTGATATCGTGAGGGGTGACTATGGAGAATGTGCAAGTTTGGAGATCTGAAAAAAAAAAGTCTGTAGCTAAACCAATAGACTGCGCTGGGCTTGGGCCATGTCAACGGAAAGCAGACCACCACATCAATAAAAAGAGCAATGAACTTCGTAGTGGATGGATGGAAAGAGACCAAAGGGAAGACCTAGCAAAACCTGGGCTACCTGTTTGCAGATGATCTTAGAGAAAGGGGCAAAAATAAGGAGATGCTCAAAACAGAGAGAGATGGAGAAGGCTCGTCAATTTTCAAACCTCCCCTGGGAGAAACATGACCAAAAAAGGAAGAAGAAGAAGAAAAGAAAAGAAGAAGAAAGAAGAAGAACAACAACAACAACAACAACAACAACAAAGGATGACTGTACCTTTTTAATGTGCATCACTTTGGTCTTTTTGGGGCATTGCACTTAAGGCCAGCAGTGTTGCCTTCTGCATCAACTGGTGAGAGAATGTTTCTCACGTTCGTGATAATCATTGGGCGTAAGTGCTGTATCATCAGCGAACCTGAGATCAGTGTTGGCCAATTCCTGCCTCCTAGTTTAATGCCCGTGTCCTCTCTGTCACGCTTTCTCGTAATCGTTTTTGATTCAAGTGAAAAAGAATGCAGAGGGATAGTGTGCAACCTGACGGATTCCTTTTATAAAATCAAAGATGTCCAAAGTTCTTCTAACCCCTAGGATGGTTTTTGCCTTCTGATCTGAATACAGATTAGCTTTGAGCAAGATCAATGCTTTGGAAGCCCATTTTAGACATTTGTGGAAAAGAGATGGATGTTTTACACTGTCAAAAAAGCCTTACTATAGTCTAAGACAGCTATAGAATGGCCTCAACTACGAGTGTTTTCTTACTTTCTCTAACACACACGCTCACCGCATTGCACGCACGCGCGCGCGCACACACCACTACACGCATGCACGCACGCACTGCATGCACGCACCCAACGCATCACACACACAGATTGATAGATGAAGAAAACTTAATATACTGCTAGTCAATGTACCTTTTATTGAAAAAAAAGACTTTCACAACACACACACACACACAAACACACACACAACACACACACACTCACACGCACCACACGTGCACTACGTGCAACACCACACACAACATCTGTCTTTCTGTCTGTCTATCTCGGTCTCTGTCCTCTGTCTCTCGCTCGCCTCAGAACATTGATCGTTTTAGCACAATTAAAGGGAAGTAACACTCCTTTAACCAGTGCCGACATTTTTATGTCTGATTATCTCTTCCCCCCGAGCACGAAAGCTGCGCGCCCATGTGGTGTGTGTGTGTGTGTGTGTGGTGTGCGCGCGCGCGCGCGCGTGCATTTATTTATTCTTTTTATATCGAGAATAATGGAATAAGCACTCATGAGCTTTTTTACATCTAGTCCCCAGTGTACGGCGGTTTTGTAATTTTGTCATCTGTTTTTCACACCGCACACAATTGGCCCCTTACCTTCGAAAAGTGGAACAGGATATAACGTGTGTAACAAGATGTTCGCGTGCGTTCCACACGGGGCCTGCGGATTTATAGTCTCATCCCAAAGACTTTTTGGGAAGAGTGGAGTCTGCACTGATGTTAACTCCATAGGAAAATATTCCCTTGAACGGGAATCGAACGTGTGTGTGTGTGTGTGTGTGTGTGTGTGTGTGTGTGTGTGTGTGTGTGTGTGTGTGTGTGGTGTGTGTGTGTGCGCGCGCGCGCGGGTGTGTGTGTGCGAGTGTGCAAGTTTGTATGTGTGTGTTATCACAGGCCATAATTATCACAGGTAAAACAAAGTC
>CM054159.1:36070431-36087931 GCA_028751875.1 Rapana venosa | reverse complement strand
AGGGAGAGAGAGAGAGAGAGAGAGAGAGAGAGAGAGAGAGATAGACAGACAGCAGAGATACAGGCAGACTGACAGACAGACAGATAGACAGACAAATAGACAGACAGACAGACAGACAGACAAACAACACAAGCATTCGGATTTCAGGTGAAGAGTCACTGTATTCAACCACTTCCTCCAGACCTGTCTGTCCGACACACCCAAACCTGAGGACTGGTCAATATCTGGCCTACTGACCTGCCGATGAGGGACAAGCTCTTCAGACCCCTGGAGGGAGGGCCTTCAGCCCATGTCAGCATTTGTCAGGGCCTCAGGAGTTGCTGTCTGAGCGTTCGATGATGAAGCGAAAGAAAAAAGAAGAAGAAGAAGAAGAAAAAGGAGGAGGAGGAGGAGAATTTTTGCGAAGAAGAAGAAGAAGAATGCAAATAAGAATGCAAAGAATGAGGAGAAGAAGAATGCAAAGAAGAATGCAAAGAAGAATGCAAAGAATGAGGAGAAGAAGAATGCAAAGAAGAATGCAAAGAATGCAAAGAAGAAGAAGAAGAGGAGGAGGAGGAAGAGGAGGAGAAGAAACACCCCAAAGAGTTTCTTATGTCACGTGGAGAAGATTGGGGGGAAATGCACAGCGTATCTTGATAAAACAATGCAACATAAAACAAAAGAGAGATACAAAAGGTAAAGGCGTCCCATAACCTATGTGGTCGTAGGGGAACGAGGCGTCAGAGACCTCAATTTCTCTAGAGGCCAGCATATTGAGGGCGGCGCCCATCTCCTCTCCCTCGCTGCTTTGCCTTCCCTGACCCTAAAGAGGGCAGGTACCCATTTACAGCTGGGTGAACTGGGGGAACTGTACTGAAGCCAAGGCGCGCAAACGGTCTCCCATGCAAGTGATAACCACGCTCGATGCTGCTTAACCTTGGCTGGGGGAAAGCGAGTGCTCTGACCACTGAGCTATCCCGTCCCGAAAGAGAGGACGGAACAATAAAACAACAAAAACTCCAAAACAATCAAACAACCCCCACCCCCAACCCCAACCCTCCCCCCCCCAAAAAAAAATCCCTCTCCCCCCCCCCCCAAAAAAAAGAGAAATAAACCAAGAGGACTAAACAACAACAACAACAAGTCCCTAACAATCAAACAACACAACCCTCCTCACAAAATAATAACAATAATAACACAGCGACATTGACAGCGTTTCCCCTCTCACTTTTTTTTCCACCAACTCATTCTCATGTTAATTAACATTATTCATGGGACATAATCAAGACCGACTTGCCAAAGTGTTCCGGGGGGGGGGGGGGGGGGGGGGGGGGAGGCGGGAGGAAGGAGGGGAATTTAACACTCTCCCTTGGTATATGCTTTTAATGACCTTTATTTCCTCCCCACCCCCACCCCTGCAAAAAAAAAAACCCAAACAAACAAACACACACACACACGTGCGCGCGCGTGCGTCACACACACACTCACACGCGCGGGCACTTATGCATGCGCCAAAAGTCCTTCACATAACAATAGAGAACATCTTGTGCGTTCATTGAAACAGGTGGGGGGGGGAGGAGGGGGAGGGGGGTTACAGAGAGAGATATATTTTTTTTTAAATTTTATTTTGAGGATAATGGAATAAGCACTCGTGTGCTTTTTTTCATCCAGTCCCCGTGTGTATGCAGTTTTGTCCATTTTGTCATCCGTTCCCACCGGCACTCAATGGCCTACTCTTTCGAAAAGCGGAACGGGTGCGCAAAATGTTCTGCGTGCGTTCGCACACGGGAACTCGGTTTATAGTCTCATCCGAAGGACTTTTAGGGGAGAGTGGAGTCGGCACTGATGTTAACTCCAGAGGAAAAATCCTCTTGAACGAGACTCGAACCCGGGTCGGCAGATCACGAACACATCACTCTAACCACCAGAGCAAGCAAGCAAGCAAGCGAGCGAGAGAGAGAGAGAGAGAGAGAGAGAGAGAGAGAGAGAGAGAGAGAGAGAGAGAGAGAGAGAGTGAGTGAGTCAGACAGAGACAGAGAGGTAGGGGGCAGACAGACAGGCACAGACAGAAGGACAAACAAATAAGAGACTGGCAGACAGACAGACAAGAAATCGTGCACTGCTTTTTAAAGAAGAAACACAAACAACAACAAATAGACCAAGACATTACAATTCGGTAGTTTTATTAGTGTAAACACATATCAGGGTAATGCACTGCAGTAGGATATGTGCACTCACACTTACGAAATGGCCAGAGCTGAAAGTCTGATTATTATTTTTTTTAAAGAAAAAAAGGAACATTTTACATATAAATTATACGAAAAACCCTGGAGAACCAAATGTTTTGATTTTTTTTCAATTTAAAAGCCAGCATGTCATCTCGCACAAATAAAAGTACAACACGCTAAGAAGTGAAAGGTAAAGGTGTTCCCATAACCTGTGTGGTTGTAGGGGAGCGAGGCATCAGAGACCTCAACTTCTCAAGGGACCAGCATTTTGAGGGCGGCGCCCATCTCCTCTCCCTCGCTGCTTTACCTTCCCTGACCCTAAAAAGGCAGGTACCCATTTACAGCTGGGTGAACTGGGGGGACTGTACTGAAGCCAAGGCGCACAAACGGTCACCCATGCAAGTGGTAACCATGCTCGATGCTGCTTAAATCTTAGCTGGGGGAAAGGCTGCACAACGGTATTAAAAAATCCTGTCCACAGATGCAACATCCAAACTCGTTACGTCTCTCATTCTTTCACGTCTGGACTATTGCAATTCTCTTTTAGCTGGTCTGCCAGCATCATCAATCCACTCCCTTCAACGTATCAAAAACTCTGCAGCTCGACTAGTCCTCAGAAAGAAAAAAAATCTGAGCACATTACCACTCTCTTGCGATATCTCCACTGGCTGCCTGTGCCACAGAGAGTAAACTATTAGATCTGTACCCTCTGTTACAAATGTCTCTCCACAAAACAGCACCCTCCTACCTCTGTGAATGTCTTCACTTGTTCATTCCTCATTCCCTCCGCTCTGCTGCAGATACGTTGTCCTTACGAATACCTAGATTCAACCAATCCATAGTCGGCCGTCGCTATTTCTCTATTTCTGGTCCATCGATCTGGAATGACCTCAATCTCTCTCTTTGCCAAAATCCTTCTTATGACACTTTGAAATCGAGTCTCAAGGCTTATTTATTTCAGACCTAAGATTTTCCTCTTTTGCTTCATCTCATAGCTTTTCTCTGACTTCAACAGCCGAGATTCTATTGCCCTGCCAGGATGTGTGACCTGTGTATGTGTGTGTGCGTGCGTGCACATTTGGACTTGTTGGAACTATTAGTTGTTACTGGCTGTATGACTATGTAAGAATGAGTTGAGTGCAAGCGCTTTAATTTGTCTCTGCAAGATATAGCGCTATATAAATTCCACTTATTATTATTATTATTATTATTATTATTATTAAAAATCACTCTTTTCCTTCTGTTTTTCTATGTGACTCTTATATTCACACCGCACGTACTAAGGCATCCACAGAAATAAAAACCACTTTTGTGAAAGACTAAGTCTCTGACTCAAAACTCATGTGATTTTGAACAAATTTGGTAGGTTTGAATTTAAAAAAAAAATTTCAGCAAACACTGTAACCCCTCAGTCCTTTGTCGTCTGCAAGCTGCAAGCTTCCTTACCGCAATATGCATGCGCGGGGGTCAACGCTGTAGGAATACAGGCAATCCTCATTTGCTGATTATTTCCAACTTTCTCGTGACTACCTGGTATTGCTCTTATGTCCTCAATCCCCCCAAACAAGCGCACAGTCCATTTTTTCAGACTTTAAAAAAATCTGTGAAAATCACCAACATTTTTTTGCACTCGCACTCTATACAAGATAATACGTGGCCCCCAAATTAATACCGGTGTGTAGCCAAAGCGCATGCTCTGGTTACTGATAAGAAGTGCCAGGTTGGAAATGCTTTAATCCAATTCACCTATATCTCTCAATTTGTATGCTCACAAAACAACAGTAATCACATAGTGAAACCAGTGTACACTGTTAAAAACAGAAACTGCAAAACAATCTGATCAAACTTGTTTTGTTTTTAAAATTGGTATTATATTTTGGAACTAGATAACGAAAAAAACAAAACCAAAACAACAACAACAAAACTGTTCAGTAAACACGTTGGTGACATTTTGAGAAGAGGTAAACTGAAAACAGGTTTAAGTAAAGGTAAAGGTGCCCCTTAACCTATGTGATAATGATAATAATAATAATAACAATAACACTAATAAAAAATAATGACAAACAGAAGAAGAAGATGGTGTCCACTTTACATAAAAGGACAAGAGCATACCACAGCAAATCAGCAAACCGTCCACCACTTTTCTTCTAACATGTAGATTGTTAAAATAGATTTTTTTTAAACAAACCAAACCACTTATTGCTTTTGCCACTCGATATATGCCATGAAGCGTGATAGTGAAATATAATCACTGATAACAGGACCTTATGCGAAAGCAGCACGATATAGAGCATAGTAGCAAACGTCAACAAACGTCGTGTGCCGGTGGCAACACATGACAGAATTTACAAAATACATACGGGGACTGGATGTAAAAAAAAAAAGCAATGAGTGCTTATTCCATTATCCTCAATATAAAAGTAAAAAAAAAACCCAAAAAAACCCCCATTCCATTATCCTCGATATAAAAGAATTTAAAAAAACACTTTTAAAACCCCCCACACCTCAACCCCAATCTCAATGCGGCAACAACAACAACAACAACAACAAAACTGCTGTGTTGTTGTTTTAAAAAAAACAACCCCCAAAAAACAACCCCAGCATACTGCAGTTGAACACAGCAGTACATAATACAAATCAGTCCAGCACTATTCAGCGCAATACTGCTCAGTACGCGTGTACACAGAACAGTGGAGTTCCATTGCTCTAGAGTACAGCGCAGTACAAGCCTAATAAGGTTTTGATCTTGTTCGTCGATTACATTTTCAGGAAAAAACCCTCAATCCGATTTTTGAGAAGAAAAAAAAAACAAACCAAAAAAACCCCCAACAAGCAAACCCCAGTACGGATCGACATAGATTCATCCAGATTCCTGAAATCGGAAACCTGCATGCTTGCCTAAGAGGAGCCTTCCATCTGGTGCAGCTGAAGAGACGCAGTGATGAGATCGACAGTGCCGACCAGCAAAGACAACCCATTGACCCGAGCAAGCGACGAGGCTCTCAGGTAATCAATCATCTCCGTTAACTTCGTCAGGTTCTGGATCCTCTCGGCATTGCTGACAGTTTTGCAGGCAGCAGCTGTGGCAGAGGTCATGCCAGCTCCCTCTGCAGCACGGATGATCTCTTTGAAGAACTCACTCACAAGCTCCAGGCGCCGTCCCGGATTCAGGTGCTCTTGCTGCAAAGTCCCCATCATTTTGTCAGCAGAGGTAAAAAAAAGTCTGATTTTTTTTTCTTCTTCCAGAAAACCTTTTTAAAAAAATCCAAAAAAATATCAGTGTGTCTATTATGTGTGTGTGTGTGTGTTGTGTGTGTGTGTGTGTGTGTGTGTGTGTGTGCGTGCGTGCGTGTGTGTGTGTGTGTGTGTGTGTGTGTGTGTGTGTGTGTTAGTTTATTCAGCTAATGTGTCAACTTAACCTGTATGTATGTAGTGAAATGGGTCTTTCTGGTAAAGTGTTGGTTACAGCGTGGTCTTTCATTTGCTTATTCGGATTCATTTCTTGCTTTCTCGTCTAGTCTTTGTCTACAAAAGATGACGTGATAATATTGCTATTCTGTTGATGTTGTTGTTGTTGATGTTGATATTGTTGTTGTTGTTGCAGTTGCAGTGCCATGTGAGTGAGTTTGTTCCTAGATGCTCTTCTGACCGTTTCGGGATGGGGTGGATAATGAAGTGGCTTGGTTGGTTGGTTGGCTGGTTGGCTGGCTAGGTATTTACGGAAATGATTGCTTTGAGCATTTTGAGTAATTGTACGGTTTTCATTCTTACTGATTTCAGAGTTTCTAGATTGCTGACATTCACAATAAGATTGGATTTAAACATGTGTGGAACAATCACAATACTTTAAATATCAAAAGACTATGCTACGCTATTTTTTGGTAAAAACCTTAAAGAACTGTATAGAGTGTTTTGAATAAAAAAAGGTTTTTTTTCTAAGTTAAATTTTTACAACTCTATTTCACATGTTTATAGATTGGAGCCATATCTATTGATATGCAGGAACGAAAATTATAGGCGCATATTCAGTAGATTTCGTTGCAGCTCCCAAGAATTAATGATAGAGCAAGGGAGATATACGAATATGCCGAGGGAAAAAAAGAAAATGTAAGTGGTGTAACAAAATAGAAGACGAGTATCACTTGCTTGATGATTGCAAACTATATGACGATTTAAGACAGATTTTTTTTTAATCTAATGTTAAAAATAGACAAATAAATGTCATGAATAACAACGAGAATGTGAGTAAGTTTTTCAACAACGAGGACTATCTGTTAAGACATGATCAAATATGTGCATGATTCTTTTTCCAGAAGAGCCAGAGCATAGAGAAAATACATCAATCTAAGAATTTACATGTTTTAGGAAATGTTGACTATGTTTATCATGTTTGGTGTCAAATAAGTCTTGTTCTGACTTAATGGCAATAAAGTTTCTGATTCTTGATTCATTATCATATTCAGAGGCATGCCATACACGGGCTATTGTCTTCTGTAACCCAAAGACAGTTAGGGAAATATTCAGGGTGAATTGTTATGTGGAGAAGGAGGAGGCGGCAAAGGGATCTTTGGATAGCATTTGACAAGCTACTCCCTGTACTCTACTCCACACACGCACACACACACATAATTCTTGTATGCCCTCTTAGAGTAAAGGTCAAGGTGTCCCATAACCTGTGTGGTCGTAGGGGAGCGAGGCGTCAGAGACCTCACTTCTCTAGGGGCCAGCATATTGAGGGCGGCGCCCATCTCCTCTCCCTCGCTGTTTTCTTTATCTTCCCTGACCCTAAAGAGGGCAGGTGCCCATTTTACAGCTGGGTGAACTGGGGGACTGTACTGAAGCCAAGGCGCGCAAGAAAAGAAAAAGAAACGCCGTGAAGTTGGTATCTGTTCAATATGTCTCTTTAAACACCAGCCTTTTCATGATTTTGTACTTGCGTAAATATACCCAAAGCTACTGCTTTAAGACATGAAGTAGATTTTCACACCCACACCCGCATGCACGCATGCATGAAAACACACACGCACACAAAAACACACACGCAAGCACGCACGCGCGCGCGCACACACACACACACGCACCACACACACACACACACACACGCACGCACGCACGCAACACACACACACACACACCCCACACCACACACACACACACACACACACATATATATACATACATACACACACACACACACACACACACACACACACACACACACACCTGCTGTTAGACAAAAAGATGGTTGGGGTTTTGGGGTTGTTCTTTTTTATCGAGGATAATGGAATAAGCATTTATGTGCTTTTTTTACATCCAGTCCTCGTGTGTATGCCGATTTGTAAATTCTGTCATCTGTTCCCACCGGCACACAATGGCCTACTCTTACAAAAGCGGAACAGGATTTAACGTTGTGCGCAAGATGTTCTGCTGTGCGATCGCACACGGGCCTCGTTATAGTCCTCCATTAGGGGGGGAATTTTTTTATTTTTTTTTTTTCCCCCGGGGGTTTTTTTTTGGGAAAAAAACTTTAAAAAAAAAAAATTTTTTTTTTTTTTTTTTTAAAAAAAAAACCCCCCCCCTTTTTTGAAAAAAAAACCCCGGGGGGGGGGGGTTTTTTTTTTAAAAAGGGGGGGGCCCAATTTTTGGGGGGGAAAAAATTTTGGGTTTTTTGGCGGGGGGGTTTTTGGGGCCCCAAAACCCGGGGGGGGGGAAATTCCAAAAAAGGGGGAAAAAAAAAAAAAAAAAAAACCAAAAAAAACCCCAAAAATTTCCCCCCCCCCCCCCCCCCAAAAAATTTTTTTTTAAAAAATTAATTTTAAAAAAAAAAAATTTTTAAAAAAAATTTTAAAAAAAGGGGGAAAAGGGGAAAAATTTTTAAAAAAATTTTTTGGGGGCCCCGGGGAAAAAAAAACCCCCCTTTTAAAGGGGGAAAAACCCCCCAAAAAAAACCCCCAAAAACCCCCCCCCAATAAAAACCCCCCTTTTCCCCCCCTTTTAAAACCCCCCCCCCAAAAACCCCCCCCAAAAAAAAAAAAATTTTAATTTTTTCCCCTTTTGGGGGGGGGGGGGGGGTTTTAAAAAAAATTTGAAAATTTTAAAAAAAAAAAACCCCCCCCAAAAAAAAATTTTTAAAAAAAAAAAAAATTTTTTAAAAGGGAAAAAAAAATTTTAAAAACTTTTTTGGGGGGAAAAAAAAAAAATTAAAATTTTAAAAAAAAAACCCAAAACCCAAAACCCAAAAAAACCCTTTTTTTTCCCCCCCCCCCCCCCCCCCCCCCCCCCCCCCCCCCTTTTCCCCCCCCCTTTTTCCTTTTTTTCCCAAATTTCCCCCCTCCCCCCCCTTTTTTGGGTTTTTTTTTTTTTTTGGGGGGGGAAAAAAAGGGGTTTTTCCTGTTTTTCCCTTCCCCCCCCTTTTCCCTTTTTTTTTTTAAAACCCCAAAAATTTTTTTTAAAAGGGGGGGGGAAAACACCCCCCCCCCCCCCCAAAAAAAAAAAACCCCAAAAAAAAAAAAAAGGGGGGGGGGGCCCCCCCCCCCTTTTTAAACCCCCAAAAAAAAGGGGGGGAAAAAAAAACCCACCCCCCCCCAAAAACCCAAAAAAAAAAATTTTTTTCCAGAAAAAAAACCCAAAAAACCCCCCAAAAAAAAAAAAACCCCCCCTTTTTTTTAAATTTTGGGGGTTTTTTTTTTTTTAAAAAATTTTTTGGGGTTTTTGGGCCTTTTTTTCCCCCTTGGGTTTAAATTTTTTTAAGTTCTGGTCATTTGCCCCGGTTCCCCCTTTTTTTTTTTTTTCCCCCCGGATTTTTTAAGGGGGGGGGGGCCCCAAGTTTTTTGGGGGGCCCCCCTTTTTTTTTTCCCCTTTTTTGGGGATTTTGGGGGATTTGAAAAGGGAAAACCCCCCTTAAAATTTTTTTTTTTCCCCCCAAAGGGGTTTTGGGGGTTTTTGGGATTTTTTTTTTTTGGGTTTTTTTTTGGGGGTTTTTTTTTTTTTGGGGGTTTTGGGTTTTTTTTTTTTTAAAAGGGGTTTTGGGGGGGTTTTTTTTTTTGGGGGGGGGGTTTTTTGTTTTTTGGGGTTTTTTCCGGGGTTTTGGGGTTTTTTTTTTGGTTTTTTTCCCTTTTTTTTTTTTGGGGGGGGGGGGGGGGTTTTTTTTTGGTTTTGGGGGGTGGTTTTCGGGGGTTTTTTGGGGTTTTGGGGGGGGGGGGGGGGGGGGGGGGCCCGGGGGGGGGGGGGTTTTGGGGGGGGGGGGGGGGGTTTTTTTTTTTTTTTGGGGGGGAAAAAAAGGGGTTTTTTTTTTTGGGGGGGTTTTTTTTTTGGGGGGTTTTTGGGGGGGTTTTTGGGGGGGGGGGGGGGTTTTTGGGGGGGGGGGGGGGTTTTTTTTTTTGGGGGGGGGTTTTTTTTGGGCCATTTTTTGGGGGGGGGGGGGGTTTTTTTTTTCCCTTTGGGTTTTTTTTGGGGGGGGTTTTTTTTTTTTTTTGGGGGGGGTTTTTTGGGGGGGGGGGGTTTTTGGGGGGGGGGTTTTTCCCTTGGGTTCATTTTTTTTTGGGGGGGTTTTTTTTGGGGGGGGGGGGGTTTTTTTTGGGGTTTTTTTCCCTTTTTTTTTTTGGGGGGTTTTTTTTTTGGGGGGGGGTTTTTTTTTGGGTGGGGGTTTTTTTTTCCCCTTTTTTTTTTTTTTTAAAAGGGGGGCTTTTTTTTTTTTTTTGGGGGCCCCCTTTTTTTTGGGGTTTTTTGGCCTTTTTTTTTTTTTTTGGGTTTTTTTTTTTTGGGGGGGGGGGTTTTTTGGGGGAAAGGGGGGGGTTTTTTTCCCCGGGGGGGGGTTTTCCCCCTTTTTTTGGGGGGGGGTTTGGGGTTTCTTTTTTTTTTGGGGGGGGGGTTTTTTTGGGGGGTAAAAGGGGGGGGGTTTTTTTTTTTTTTTGGGGGGTAAATTGTTTTTTTTGGGGGTTTGGGGGGGGGTTTTTGGGGTTTTTTTGGGGGGTGGGGGGGTTGGGTTTTTTTTGGGGGGAAAAGGGGGGTTTTTTTGGGGGGGGAAAAAAAAATTTTTTTTAAAAAAAAAAAAAAAACCCCCCCCCCTTTTAAATTTTTATTAAAAACCCCCCCTTTTTTGAAACCCCCCCTTTTTTTTTTTTGGGTTTTTTTTTGGGGGGGTTTTTTTTTTGGGCCAAAAACCCCAATTTCCCCTTGGTTTTTTTTTTTTTTTTTTTTTTTTTTTTTTTGGGGGGGTTTTTCCCTTTTTTTGGGGGGTTTTTTTTTTTCCCCTTTTTTTTTTTGGGGTTAATTCTTTTTTATCCAATCCCCCTTTTGGGGAATAAAATTTCCAAATTTTTGTTGAAAAACCCCTTGGGGGTTTTAAGGGCCCCCCCTTTTTGGGGGGGGGGGGGGGGTTTTTTGGGGGGTTTGGTGGGCGGGGGGGGGGGGTTTTTTTTTTGGGGGGCCCCGGGGGGGGGGTTGATTTTTTTCGGGGGGGGGTGTTTTTTTGGGGTTTTTTTGGGGGGGTTTTTGGGGGGGAAAATTTGGTTTCCCGGGTTTTGGGGTTTGGGCCGGGGTTTTTTTTGGGGGGGGGCAGGGGGGGGGTTTTTTTTTTTTTTTTTTTGGGGGGGGGTTTTTTGGGGGTTTTTTTTTTATTTTTTTTAAGGTTTTTTTTTTGGGGGGGTTGGGGGTTTTTTTTTGGGGGGGGGTTTTTTTTTTTTTGGGGGGAAATTTGGGGGGGCCTTTTTTGGGGTTTTTTTTTTTTTTTTGGGGGGGGGGGGGTTTTGGGGGGTTGGTTTTTTGGGGGGTTTTTAGGGGGGTTTTTTTTTTTGGTTTTTTTTTGGGGGGGGCCGGGGTGGGTGGGGGGGGTTTTGGGGGGGGTTGTGGGGAAACCCCCCCCTTTTTTGGGGGGTTTTTTTAAATTTTTTTTTTGGGGGGTTTGGGGTTTTGGGGGGGGCCTTTTTTTTTGGGGGGGGGTTTTCGGGGGGTTTCCCCCAAGGGGGAAATTTGGGGGGGGGGTTTTGGGGTTTTGGGGGGGGGGGGGGGGGGGTTTTTTAAAAGGGGGGTTTTTGGGGGGGGGCTTTTTTGGGGGGGGGGGGGTTTTTTTGGGGGGTTTTTTTCCCCCGGGGGTTTTTTTTTTTTTTTTTTTTCCCCCCTTTTTTTTTGGGGTTTTTTTTTTTTAAAATTTTCCCTTTTTTTTTTTTTTTTTTTTTTTTTTAAAAAGGGGGGGTTTTTTTTTTTTTTTTTTTGGGGGTTTTTTTTTTTTTTTTTTTTTTTTTGGGGGGAAGGTTTTTTTTTTTTTAAAAAACCCTTTTTCCCTTTTTTTTTTTTGTTTTTTTGGGGGGGAAAAAAAAAAGGGGGAAAATTTTTTCCCCCCCCCCCAAAAATGTTTTTTTTAAAAAAAAAAAAAAGGGTTTTAAAAATTTCCCCTTACATTTTTTTTTTTTTAAAAAAAAAAAAAAAAAAATTTCCCCTTTAAACCCAAAAATTTTGAAAAGCCCTCCAAATTTAAAGGGGGGGGGTTTTCCGGGGCCCCCTTTCTTTTTTAAAGGGGGGAAAGTTTGTTTTTAAAAAGGCTCCCCTTTTGGGGAAAACCCCCAAAAAATTTAAAAACCCCTTGGATTGGGAAAGGGGAAAAAAAACCCCCCTTTTAAAATTTTTGGGCTTTTTTTTAAAAAAAAAAAAGGGGGAAAAAATTAAACCTTTTTTTGGGGGGGGAAAAAAAAAAAAAAGGGGTTTTAAAAATTTTGGGGTTTTTTCCCAAAAAAGGGGGGGCCTTTTAAAAAGGGGGGTTTTTTTAAAACCCCCCCAAAAAAAGGGGTTTTGGGGTTTTAAAAAATTTTTTTTCCCCCGAAGGGGAAAATTTAAAAAGGGTTTTTGGGGGTTTTTGGGAAAAAAAAATTTTTCCCCCCCCCCCCTTTTTTTAAAAAAAGGGAATTTTCCAAAAAAAAACCCAAAAAAAGGGGGGGTTTTTTTTCCCCCCTTTTTTTAAAAAGGGGGAAAAAAACCCCTTTTTTTAAAAAATTTTTTTTTGGTTAAAAAAAAAAATTTTTTTTTTAAATTGGGGGGGGAAAAAAAAATTTTCAACCAATTTGTTTTTTTTTATTTTTTTTTTTTTCCCGGGGTTTTTTTCCTTTAAAACCAAAAAAAAAACCCTTTTGGTTGTTGGTTTTTTGGCCCGGCCAAAAGCTGTGTCAGTTATTGATGTCAGCTAATTCCCCAAAACCTACAAAAAAATTTTTTTTGTAAAATTTTGGGGGTTTTTTTCCCTTGGGCCGGTTAAAAAACCCCCTTTTTAAAGGGGGGGAAAAAAAAATTAAAGGGGGGGGGGGGGGGGGAAAAGGGGTTTCTTGGAAAAAATTTTTTTTTTTTTTTAATTTTCCCCCCTTGGGGTTTTGGGGGTTTCCCCTTTTTAACCCTTGGGGAAAGGGGGGGGGTTTAAAAAAAAAAGCCCAAAAAAAAAAAATTTTTTTTTTAAAAAAACCCTTAAAAATTTAAAAAACCCCCAAAAAAAAAAAAAAGGGTTTGGGGGGGGGGGGCCCCCCCCCCGGGGGGGGTTTTTGTTTTTTTTTAAAATTTTTGGGGTTTTTTTTTTTTTTTTTTTTAAAAAAAAAGGGGGGGGGGGGTTTTTTTTTTTTTTTTTTTTTTTGGGGGGGGATTTTTTTCCCCTTGGGGGGTTTTTTTTTTGGGGGGCCCCAAAAACCCCTTTTTTTTGGGGGGGGAAAAATTTTTTTTTTTTTTTTTAAAAAAAAAATTCCTTTTTTTTTTTCCCGGGTTTGGGTTTTTGGGGGTTTTTTTTTTGGGGGGGGGAACCCGGGGGGGGTTTTTTTTTTGGGGGGGGGGGGTTTTTTTTGGGGTTTTTTGGGAACCGGGGGGGTTTTTTTTTTTTGGGGGGGGAAATTTCCCCTTTTTAAAAATTTTTTAATTTTTTTTTTTCCTTTCAAGGGGGTTTTTTGGGTTTTTTGGGGGGGGGGCCCGGGGTTTTCCCCAAATTTTTTTTTTTATTTTTGGGAAATTGCAGGGGGCCCCTTTTTGGGCCCCCTTTTTAAGGGCCCCCCCCCCAAGGTTTTTTTTTTCCCCCCCAAAAAAAGGGGGGGGGGGGTTTTTTTTTTTTTTTTTTTTCCGGGGGGGAAAAAAAAAACCCTTTTTTTTGGGGGGCCCCCTTTTTGGGTTTTTCCCCTTTTTTTGTTTTTTTTTTTTTTTTCTTTTTTTTAAAAAGGCCCGGGTTTTTTTTTTTTTGTTTTTTGGGGGGGTTTTTTTTTTTTTTTTTTTTTTTTTTTTTTTTTTCCCCTTTTTTTTGAGTTTGGGGTTTTTTTTTTTTTTTCCCTTTTTTTTTTTTTGGGGTTTTTTTTTCCCCTTTTGGTTTTTTTTTTTCCTTTTTTCCTTTTTGGGCCCCGGGGGTTTTTTTTGGTTTTTTTGAAAAATTTTTTTGGGGGGGTTTTTTTTTTTTTTTTTTTTGGGGTTTTGGGTTTTTTCCCCGGGGAAATTTTTTTTCCCTTTTTTAACCTTTTTGTCTTTTTTTTTTGGTTTTGGTTGGGGTTTTTTTTTTGGTTTTTTTTTGGGGGGGAAGGGGGTTTTTTTTTTTTTTTGGGGTTTTTTTTTTTTGGGTTTGGTTTTCTTTTTTTTTTTTTTTTTTTTTTTCTTTTTTCCTTTTAAATTTTTTTTTTTTTTTTTTTGGGGGGGGCCCCCTTTTTTTGAAAAAAAATTTTTTTTGGGGGGGCTTTTCCCGGGGGGGTTAAATTTTTTTTTTTCCCGGTTTCCCCCCCTTTTTTTTTGGGGGGGTTTTTGGTTTTTTGGTTTTTTTTCCCCGGGGGGGTTTTTTTTTTACGGTCCCGGCCCCCAAAAATTTTTTTTTTTTCCTTTTTTAAGGTTTAATTTTAATTTTTTTGGGGTTTTTTTCCCGGGGTTTTTTTTTTTTGGGGTTTGGGGGTTTTTTTTCCCCCTTTTTTGGGGGTTTTTTTTGGTTTTTTTTGGAAAATTTCCCTTTTTTTCTTTTTTAAAAAAAAATTTTTTTTTTGGGGTTTTTTTTTTCCCCCTTTTTTTTTGGGGGTTTTTTTTTTTCCCCCCCTTTTTTTTTGGGTTTTTGGGTTTTTCTTTTTTTTTTTCCCCTTTTTTTTCCCCGGTTTTTTTTTCCCCCCGGGCCCCTTTTTTTGGTCCCTTTTTTTTTTTTGGGGGGGGTTTTTTTTTTTTTGTTTTAAAACCCCTTTTTTTCGGTTTTTTTTGGGGGGAAAATTTCCCCCCGGGGGGGGGGGGGGGTTTCCTTTTTTGGGGGGGGTTTTTTCCCCCTTTTGGGGGGAAGGGGGGGCCCCTTTTGGGGGGGGGGGGGGGTTTTTTTTTTTTTGGGGGGGGGGGGGGAAAAATTTTTTCCCCGGCTGGTTTGGGGGGGGGGGGAAAGGGGGTTTTTTGGTTTTTTGGGGGGGGGCCCCCCGGTTTGGGGGGGGGGGGGGGGGGTTTTTGGGGGGGGGGGGAAAAAGGGGTTTAAAGGGGGGGGGCCCCCCCGGTGGGGGGAAATGGGGCCCCCGGGGGGTTTTTGGGGGGGGGGGGGTTTTGGCGGGTTTGGGGGGCCCCCCCCCCCCCCCCCCCCCCCCCCCCCCCCCCCCCCCCCCCCCCCCCCCCCCCCCCCCCCCCCCCCCCCCCCCAAAATGTTTTTATTTGGGGGGTTTTTCCCCGGGGGGGTTTTTTCCCCCTCCGGGGGGGTTTTTGGGGCCCCTTTTGAAGGAAAGGGGTTGGAAAAAATTTTTTTTTTTTGGGGGTTTTTTAAGGCCCCGGGGGGGGGGGGTTGGGTTTTGGGGGGGGTTTGGGCCCCCCCCCCCAAAAAAAAAAAAAAAAAAAGGGGGGGGGGGGTTTTTGGGAAAATTTAAAAAGGCCCTTTTTTAAAAAAAAATTTTGGGAAAAAAAAAAGGGGGGGGTTTTTCCCAAAACCCAAAAAAAAAAAAACCCAAAAATTTGGGCAAAAAAAAAAAATAAAAAATTTTTTTTTCCCCCCTCTTCCCCGGGGGGAAAAAGGGGGGTTTTTAAAACCCAAAAAAAAACCTTAAAAATTTTTTTTTTTTTCCTTTTTGGGCCCCAAAAAAAGGGGGTTTTGAATTTTAAAAAAAAGGGGATTAAAATTTTTTTTTAAAAAAGGGGGGGGGAAAAATTTTTTTTTTTTCCCCCCAAAAGGGGGGCCCTTTTTTTCCCCTTTTTCCCTTGGTTTTTGGAAGGGGTTTTTGGGGGGGGAAAAAAAAACCCCTTTTTGGGGGTTTTTCACCCCGGGGGGGGGGTTTTTTTTTTTTTGGAATTTCCCCGGGAATTCATTTTTTTCCCTTTTTTGGGGGGTTTTTTTTAAAAAACCCAAAAGGAAAAAAAAAAAGTGTTGGTGGGTTATCTGGGCTGTTGAGCACGGAATTTTGTATCAATATGCCAGTCTTCCCCCCTCGTGGATCGGTGGTCTAGAGGTAACGCGCCTGTCTAGAAGCAAAAAAAGTCCGGGTCGGAAGTGTGCAATGGTTCATATCACGTTTGGGGCCCCAAACTTTTACCCCATCCATTAGACCATGAGTGGTGGTCGGGGCGCTAGTCTTCGGATGAGACGATAAACCGAGGTCCCGTGTGTTACACAAAATTTATTCAGCGCACGTAAAAGAACCCCAGGGCAACAAGAGAGTTGTCCCTGGCAAAATTCTGTAGAAAAAGCCACTTGATAGGGAAAAAAATACAGTTGCAGACAAAATAAAATAATAGGGTGGCGCTGCTCTTGTGGCGAACGTACTCTCCCGGGGAGAGCAGCCCAATTTCACGCAGAGAAATCTCGTGACTTAAAGTTGTATAAATGAATAAATTAATTTTTTTTTAAACTTTTCCCCTCTTGCATCAGTCTCTTGGTACCCCCAAAATTATGGGGGTGACTATTGAAGTCACCAGCAATAAGAAAAGCCATCTGAAGGACGTCCATGGAGAGCAGTGAAAGCTGCCGATCTGGAGACAATAAAATATTGTAGATCCTGATCTGCTCTTTTCCAGTGTCATGGCCACTCAGTGATTTTTTGCCTGCTGGCCCAGTGTCCACTGTAACGTGTTTCGCTGGTACAGGATTCCTGACGGGAAGAGCACCCTCCTGTATGTCTCCCCTCCCTGTCCACACGGTAGGTTTGGTCACCTCTGACAGTGAAATGGAGGGTCTTAGTCTGATGCGTCTTCTGGACACAAGCAATGTCACTATTCCTCTTGGCAGAGTCTTTCAACGAGGGGGTTCTTCTTCCTAGAGATTCTACCAGCAATGGATCAGCAGCACTCTCAGTAGTTAGCTTATCCTTTCCTTTCCTGTGACGTCCCGAAGTTTAAAGGGAATCGGCAGACTTACGAATTTTAAAAAAAACAGTGATGTTTAACTCAGGGGAAAGTACTCCTTTGGGCCCGTAGGGCAATCATTTTTCTAAAAAACAGTTGCTTTCTTTGACCATAAGCTTGCCCGGTTTTTGTCTGTTGGCTAATTTTGTTTGACATGTCAACAAGTGATATGGTTTTGGGATTCAGGCTCTCCAGTGTTATGATTCTTTAAAAAAAAAAAAATCTGTTTTACAAAAAGTGACATCAGATGGATTTCAGCCAGCTTCAGGGGAACTTTACTTTGGTGAAAAATCATCTCTACTGCTTCAAGGGGACTAGTTTTTGAAACAGTTCAAGCCAGTAAGATACCAGCCCTAACTTTGAAAAACTTTTTATTTTTTCAGCATTCAGTGACATATTTTGAAAATGTGTTTTAAAAATACAGTCATCTATTAAAAAAACCTGTGAAACAATCTCAAAAGTAGACATATAAGCTTTACAATGATGTATAATGTGTATGTCATTATTGTGTTGGATAGGTCTGCTGAATTTTTCAAATATAGCCCAATCACGCGTCACCCACAAAATGGCGGGATCCATTTCACTGCGACTCCATTGAGCTTTGTTCCTCTCCTTCCCAAGGCAGCCAGTTGCATTTTCTGCCGCACTCGCTGCCTGGCCTCACCACCACCCAGGGGACAAGGACCACAGTCGCACAGGAGGCCCTTGAGGAACGGGGGCCCCGGGCCTCCTCCCCCTGGAGGTCTCCAGAGGATTAACACCACATCGAGAGTCTCCTTGTTTGTCTTTTATATCAGTGACATGGGAACCTCATCACCAGACGGACGGTGGAAGTGGAATTGGGCACATCCCCCGAAGAGACCCACAGTCAATCACAAGAACAGCATTTCACTGGGCCCCCGAAAGGGAAAGGGGAAAGAAAGGAAAACCAAAAGCAGCGTGGAGGAGGACTGTAGAAAGTGGATGGAGGCCATGCAGCACTCGGGGAAATCAGTTGGAGG
>CM054159.1:36066578-36069931 GCA_028751875.1 Rapana venosa | reverse complement strand
ACCTATTATCCCTAAACCCCTTCAAAGGGTTTTTTAGCTGCCGAACCAACCCTCGCACGCTACGGAAATGACTTTTTGGAATCGGCGCACCAAATTATTGATGAATGTGTGGATGTCGTTTGGCTCCGGACCCATTTTTGTCTAGTTTGCCAGGTCCGCGCCTTAGGCCCCAAAACACATTCCAAGTGACCTCTTCTTTTCTGCTGCAAATGACGTCAGACCAAACCTCCATGTTCTTGTGAGTAGTTCTCAGTCCATTTCAGCCCTTAATTACCAGCTTTTTGCCAGCTATCACCCTGAAAAAATCACCCCAAACCTAATACGCCTCACACCTTCAAACGGCTGTAGCTGCCGAACCAAGCCTCGCACGCTATCGGCAATGACATTTTTGGAATCGGCGCGTCCAAATCTATCCGATGACATATGTGACATGTCAATCCTCTCCGGACCCATTTTTAACCAGTTTGCCAGTTCCGCGCCTTAAGCCCCAAAACACACATTCCAAGTGACCTCTTGTTTTCTGCTGCAAATTACTTCAGACCAAACCTCCATGTCCTTGTGAGTAGTTCTCAGTCCATTTCAGCCCTTAAATACCAGCCGTTTGCCAGCTATCAGGTTCGTGCTTCATGGTTAACCACCCCCCCCCCTTCCCCCCCCCATCTGAAACACACCCCTATTGAAGTCTTCTTTTAAGCTGCAAATTACTTCAGACCAAACGTTCATGTCCTTGTGAGTAGTTCTCAGTCCATTTCAGCCCTTAAATACCAGCCCTTTGCCAGCTATCACCCTGAAAAAAATCACCACAAAGCTAATAAACCTCAAACCTTCAAACGAATGTAGCTGAGGAACCAAGCCTCGCACGCTATCGGCAATGACATTTTTATAATCGGCGCCTCATAATCTATTTGATGACATGTGTGGCATGTCAATCAGCTTCGGACCCATTTTTGACCTGTTTTCCTGGTCCGCCCTTCAAGGTTAACCCACCCCTTTTTAAGACTTCTTTTAAGCTGCAAATGACTTCAGACCAAACGTTCATGTCCCTGTGAGTAGTTCTCAGTCCATTTCAGCCCTTAAATACCAGCCTTTTGCCAGCTATCACCCTTAAAAAATTCATCCCAAAGCTAATAAACCTCACACCTTCAAACGGCTTGCACCTTAAGCCCCAAAACACACACTCCAAGTGACCTCTTCTTTTATGCTGCAAATGACTTCACACCAAACGTTCATGTCCCTGTGAGTAGTTCTCAGTCCATTTCAGCCCTTAAATACTAGCTTTTTGTCAAAGTCTTTTGGCTGAGACTATAAACTGAGGCCCTGGGTGCGAAAGTATGCAGAACATCTTGTGCACACGGTAAATCCTGTTCCGCTTTTCGAAAGAATAGGCCATTGTGTGCCGGTGGAAACAGATGACAAAATTTACACAACCGCATTCACATGGGGACTGGAGGGGACTGAGTGCTTATTCCATTATCATCGATATAAATTTAAAAATTAATAATAAAAAATGAGGAAATTTTAGGTTAGACTACAACTTAGAAAAAATATCTCACTGTTTAAATCCCATTGTCCCCCGTGGGGATGCCAGGGTGACCTATCAGTATAAACAGCACCCCCACAATTTGATAATTCTGTGCTAGAAATTTCCTCTTTTCTATCGCTCTCTTTGTTTCTGCCTCGTTCCTTTCCTTCCTGTCTCCTCCTTCTTCATGTGTAGTTTTCTGCACTTCTTGGTTCATTCTCCTGCCTTTTTTTTCAGTAAAACTTAATAGATAACAGTTCTCTCTTGTGCCCAAGTCGATTGCGCTGGGCCTGACTTGTCAGGTGCTTAACGGCAGCCCAACGCATTTTCGCTCATATAACAGACAACATTAGTTGCTGTCTGAGCGTTCGATGACGAAGAAGAAGATTCCCATTAAAAGTTCGTTTTATGTGCCAAACAATAATTTCGCTGTATTATACTACCGCTGTGTTGGCAAACTTGTACCAAGTGGTCCACACAGCACGTAGACTAAGTACAATGTGTGTTTTAAGGTATTTGAGCATGACCATGTGGCAATGTATACCTCACCACTATCTCCAGACTTTTATCATTCTCTCCTTAACTTCCCTGTTATCTTGGTGGAAGGGGGTAGGGGTATGGGGGGGGGGGGGGGGGGGGGGGGGGGGTGGGGTCAAAACAGAAATTTTATTTACAAGCTCATGTTAAAAATTGTACCCTACATTGACAGGGCATAACTTGCAAATGCTAGAAATCTATACATTACTCATTTTTTATGCACTGTTGCCATGGAAACAATCTAAAATGGCTGCCAAAACTAAATGTTTCAAACTCCTAAGTGTTTTTATCTATAACAGGCACAAGAAATCTGTTTCTTCAGACATGTTTTACAACTGAAATTCTTTAAATTCATGCAGGGAAATCTCCATATTTGCATTTAGCAGTTTTTTATTCTAAAATAAACACACACATTATTTTGGCTCCTTTTAATAAGAGCAGAGCACGCGCACGCACGCACACCACCACACACACACACACACACACACACACACCACACGCACACACACACACACACACACACACACACACACACAAGTCCTTCGGATGAGACTATAAGTGCGCAACAACTTTAGTGGATGAAACAAGCAGTGGTTCGATTCTATTTTATTTATTTATTTGTTTATTTATTTATTTGTGTATTTATGTATTTATTCCTTTATTATTTATTTATTCTTTTATTCCGAGGATAATGGAATAAGCGCTCGTGTGGTTGTTGTTGGGTTTTCTTACATCTAATCCCCGTGTGTATGCAGGTTTGTCAAATTCGTCATCCGTTCCCACCGGCACACAATGGCCTGTTCTTCCGAAAAGCAGAACGGGTTTTAACGTGTGCGCAAGATGTTCTTCGTGCGTGCGTTCGCACACTGGGACCTCGGTTTATAGTCTCATCCGAGGGACTTTTGGGGAGAGTGGAGTCTGCACTGATGTGAACAACCCTAGAGGAAAAATCCTCTTGAACGAGAATCGAACCCAGGGCAGCAGATCACGAAAGCATCGCCGAGCTTTAAAGAAGGGAGACAAACACAAAAATGTTTAATTCTACTTACCAGAAGTTTTCTCCCTTGCACCATTTTCCCGATGTTTTTCACTCATTTGTGTCTGGGAGGAGGGGTAGGAAATGAGATGGAAGAGGGGTGTGTACGCGCGCGCGCGTGCGTGTGTACATGTGTGTGTGCGTGTGCGCGTACATGCATGCGTGCGCGTGTGCATCTATCCATGAGCTTATATATGTGTGAATGTGTGTGCATACGTGCGTGCGTTTGTGCGTGAGAGTGCGTGTGTGCTTCGTGAG
>CM054159.1:36054078-36056578 GCA_028751875.1 Rapana venosa | reverse complement strand
TGATGTTAACTCCAGGGGAAAATATCCCCTTGAACGAGAATCGATCCCGGGTCGTCAGATTGCGAGCGCAATGTTCTAACCACAAGGCTATCCCGTCCCCCCTTTTTTGTTTGGAGAAGGGAACAGAACCAGGAGGGAGACGAAGAGGCAGACAGACACAACGATGGGAAGACAACATCAGAGAGTGGAGGACTGGCCTTGAGTGAAAAGAATTACTACGGAAAGCAGAGGACCGCGGGGAGTGGAGGAAGCTGGTTTGCAAAATCTTCATTAGTGCCCCCACGGTCCAAGGGACTATGGGATAGGTGAGGTGAGATCTTTGAAGCTCTTCACTCTCTTTTTGGTGGGTGAATGAGGTAGGGTATGTGTGTGTGTGTGGGGGGGGGAGGGGGGTACAGTTTTACAATAAAAGTATTGAAACATAGATTTATTTTCCTGTAATTGAAGCAGATACAAAAAACATATTGCCACTTTCCATGAAATGATAACACGGTAAAGGTGTCCCATAACCTATTAAGGTCGTAGGGGAGCAAGGCGTCAGAGACCTCACTTCTCTAGGGCCAGCATATTGAGGGCGGCGCCCATCTCCTCTCCCTCGCTGCTTTACCTTCCCTGACCCTAAAGAGGGCAGGTACCCATTTACAGTTAGGTGAACTGGGGGAAATGTACTGAGGCCAAGGCGCGCAAACCGTCACCCATCCAACTGGTAACCACGCTCAATGCAGCTTAACTTGGCTGGGGGAAAGCGAGTGCTCCGACCACTGAGCTATCCCATCCCCATGAAATAATAAACAAAACAAAAACAAAACGCAGAAGAAAAAAACAACACGAAATGATGGATACATGCATGAGAATTTCATGAATTTCAGACAAACGTGCAAACTTAAGAAATAATAAGGAATGCGAAGATTTTTTTGATAAGATATGGTGTTTTCTCTCTCTCTCTCTCTCTCTCTCTCTCTCTCTCTCTCTCTCTCTCTCTCTCTCTCTCTCTCTCTCTCTTCTCTCTCTCTCTCTCTCTCTCTCTCTCTCTCTCTCTCTCTCTCTCTCTCTCTCTCTCTCTCTCTTTCTCTCTCTTCTCTCTCTCTCTCTCTCTCTCTCTCTCTCTCTCTCTCTCTATATATATATATATGGAATTTGTATAGCGATATATCTTGCAAAGACAAATCAGAGCGCTTGCATTCAACATATTCTTACAGAGCCAATAACTATTAAAAGCTAAAACAAATTCAAATGTACGCACCCACCCACCCACCCACACACACACACACACACACACACACATGTTGTAGGCTTTGGAAGGGTAATAGGATTTGGGCTGTTGAAGGCAGGGGCAGTTTTGAGATGAAAGAGGAGGGGAACAGTTAGGTTGGAAATAAATAATAATGTATTGAGGCTGGATTTAAATGTGTCATAAGTAGACTTTTGTCGTGGAGAGAGAGGGAGGTCGTTCCAGACGGATGGACCAGAAATAGAGAAAGAGCGACGACCAACAGTGGATTGGTTGAATCTAGGTATTTGTAAGCACGAGGTATCTGCAGCTTTTGGTGCACTAAGAAAAGCTGTGGAAAACGACTAGGAATTGTTTCTCTTTCCAACACACACACACACACACACACACACGCACGCACGCACGCACGCACGCACGCGCACATACTACCCAAACACACACGTATACATACACATTCCTTCCCCCACCCCACAACACCCCCACCCCCTCTCCACCCAACCACCCATAACCCTTATCATTTCTGTTTTTAAAAAACCCAAAGAAAAACCCAACAAACAAACAAAAAACCCGACATAAAAAGACAAGGGCGATTAACTAGCAGACGAACTGACTGCCACCCCGGAGACACAAGAGTTACGGTTCGCAAATAACCAGCCAAGGCCGCAGCATGCCAAGCCCGATAACTCTGGCATGGCAAAAACAGATAAATGGGGCTAGTCTCCCTTTGATCTTGACCTTGAGGGCGGGGACTCGATGTTAACCCTAAGCTACCCAAGCAAAACGTGTGCAGGAAATAACCTTTTCATTTCTCGTTGGTATGGAGAGGAGGGGGGGGGGGGGGGGGGGGGGGGGGAGATAGGGAGAGAGAGAGGAAAAATAAACAGAATAATAATAATATGTAAAATGATGTCTGGGTCATGCTAACTGTGAAAGGTTTTTTTGGGGGGTTTTTTTTGGCTTGTTTCATTGGTTGTTTTTTTTATTTTATTTTTTTATAAATCTCTGTTTCTTCTGATTCTAATGTGCTTTTTTTTTGTGCCCGTGCAATTTTTGGAGGCTTAAAACCTCTATGGAATAAATTTCAAAGGAGAAGAAGAAGGAGGAGGAGGAGGTGGAGATGGAAGAGGAGATGGAAGAGGACGATGAGAAGGAAGAGAAAAAGAAAAAGAAGTAGGAGAAGGAGAAAGAGGAGGAGGAGGAGGAGAACAGCAGCAGCAGCAGCAGAAGAAGAAGAAGAAGAAAAAGAAGAAGAAAAAGAAGAAGAAGAAG
>CM054159.1:36046578-36049078 GCA_028751875.1 Rapana venosa | reverse complement strand
TCTCTCTCTCTCTCTCCTCTCTCTCTCTCTCTCTCTCTCTCTCTCTCTCATCTCTCTCTCGGGCCATAGCCTGTACTGAATAAACCATTTCGAGTTCTCTCTCTCTCTCTATTACATTGAGGGTGGAGGGTTGGGGGAGGTGGGAGGGTGGAAGGAGGGGAGGGGGGGGGGGGAGCAGGGAGGGTTGGCGGGAGGGGGGGGGGGGGAGGAGAAGGGGGAAGATGCGGGAGAGGGGGGGGGGGGGGGGGGTTAGTTGAAATTTAGGAAACGGAAAGGAAATACTTTCAGCATATAATAGAGGAGTAGGGGGGGACTGAGGCCTGCAGGGACCAGCTGTTGTAGGGTTGTTGCTGCTGCTGCTGCTGTGTGGACCATTTCCTCAGAGCTAAGCTTGCTTAGCCTTGTGAACAGTACAGGAGTAGGCCTAGTAGTAAGTAGGAATCCCTCTGAAAGACACACAGAGAGAGAGAGAGAGAGAGAGAGAGAGAGGAGAGAGAGAGAGAGGGGAGAGAGAGAGAGAGAAGAGAGAAGGGAGGGAGGAGGGGGGGAGGAGGGGGGGAGGGCAGAGGGAGAGAGAGAGAGAGGGGGGGGGGGGAGAGAGAAACAGACAGAGATACGGGACACATCGAGAGAGAGAGAGACAGACAGACACATGAAGAGAGACAGTGAGAGACACAGAGAGAGAGATATGAAGAGAGAGAGGGAGAGAGAGAGAGAGGGGAGAGAGAAGGGAGGGAGGAGGGGGGGAGGGCAAGAGGGAGAGAGAGAGAGAGGGGGGGGAGAGAGAAACAGACAGAGATACAGACACATCGAGAGAGAGAGAGACAGACAGACACATGAAGAGAGACAGTGAGAGACACAGAGAGAGATATATGAAGAGAGAGAGGGAGAGAGAGAGAGAGAGGGGGGGGGGAGAGGAGAGGAAACAGACAGAGTACAGACACATCGAGAGAGAGAGACAGACAGACAGACACATGAAGAGAGACAGTGAGAGACACACAGAGAGAGATATATGAAGAGAGAGAGGGAGAGAGAGAGAGAGAGGGGGGGGGGGAGAGAGAGAAACAGACAGAGATACGGGACACATCGAGAGAGACAGACAGACAGACAGACACATGAAGAGAGACAGTGAGAGACACACAGAGAGATATATGAAGAGAGAGAGAGAGAGGGAGAGACAGACAGAGACAGAAAGACAGGCAGATAAAGAGAGAGAGACAGACAGACACATGAATAGAGACAGAGAGAGGAGACATGAAGACAGACACAGACAGACGGAAAGAAAGACAGGCAGAATGACAAAGAGAGAGAGACAGACAGAGACAGACAGACATAAAGAGAGACAGACAGGCAGAGGCCGACAGACACATGAAGAGAAACAGACAGAGGCAAACAGGCACAGAGAGAGACGAATAGACACAGACAGACACAGAGAGACAGACGCAGACACATAGAGACAGTGAAAGACACAGAGAGAGATATATGAAGAGAGAGAGAGAGACAGACAGACACAGACAGACAGACAGAAAGACAGGCAGGAAAGACAAAGAGAGACACAGACAGAGACAGACAGACAGAAAAAGAGAGACAGACAGACACAGACCGACTAAAAAGACAGGCAGAAAGACAAAGAGAGACACAGACAGAGACAGGCAGACAGAAAAAGAGAGAACAGACAGACAGGGGACAGGCAGACAGATAAAGAGAGACAGACAGACAGAGACAGACACAGAAAGAGACAAACAAACAGACACGGGACAGACAGAGAGGGAGACAGAGAAAGAGAGAGAGACTGAAAGACACACACAAGAGAGACAGGGACAAAGAGAGACAAAGAGACAGACAAAGAGACAGAAGAGGGAAGGAGGGGTGGGGGTGGGGGGGGGTGGGGGGAATCCCAAGACGCTGATCCTTAATTTAAGTAGCAAGCACGTGTAAGCTTTGCAGGAGAAAGGAGGGGGGGGGGGGGTTTTGAGAGGGTGGAAGGGGAGGGAACAGAGGCAGGAGGCTGGAGAAGAACAAGAGGAGAGGGAGAGAGAGAGAGAGAGAGAGAGAGAGAGAGAGAGAGAGGAGAGAAAAGGAGAGAGAGAGAGAGAGAGAGAGAGAGAGAAGAGGAAGATGAGAAGGAGAGAGAGAGAGAGAGGGAGAGAGAGAGAGAGAAAGAGAAAGAGAGAGAGAGAGAGAGAGAGAGAGAGAAGGGGGCGAGGGGGGAGAGAAAGGGGTAGGGGGTGGGGGGGGGAGGGGTGGGTGGAGAGTGCGGAAACATCATCATGACTTATCTCCCATTCCATTGAGCGTTGGTTCCCACGCTTTCCAGAGAGAGAGAGAGAGAGAGAGAGAGAGAGAGCTTTTGTTCTTTCTTTTCTTTCCTTTTCTTTCTTTCCTTTCTTTTTGTCTTTTCTTTTCCTTTCTTTTTCTTTTTTTTTTTCTTTTTCTTTTTTTTTCTTTGCTTTGCTTTCTGTCTCGTTCCGTTTTCCACTTTCACCTTTTTTTTCTCTTC
>CM054159.1:36016615-36041615 GCA_028751875.1 Rapana venosa | reverse complement strand
CTTTAAAAAAAAAAAGAGTTATGGACGAAAAAAAACAACCCAAAATAAGCGAGAAAAAGGTCACGCGATTACTTCCCCTGTCCCCGTTTGTGTCCCTTAGAGAAGCATGATAAGCCCCCTCCCCCTTCACCCCCCCCCCCCCCTCCCCCCCCCCCCCCCCCCCTCTCCCCCTCAACCCTGAACTTTAGGTTGTTGTTGTTGTTGTGTTGCGTTCCCCAGCTTAACACTCTGGGAGTCACCCAGAATGTGCACTCTGACTCACTACATCATCCCACCTGGGAATCACTGTGAGATTGAAATTGCACACTACTGAATGAGAAGGGTTTTCTTGCGTGTATGACTGGTTTTAAGGTAGCCATACTCCTGACTTCAGAGGATTTTTTTTCTCTCCTTTAACAAAGGAGAGTGCAGGTTTGTTATGTTAAGAGCTTGTCATGGGCTGAAGGCAATCAATCTCAACACAACATTTTTACAACATAACAAACATTTTAGTGTAAGCCTTGGCCATTAGTTGACATCAATAACTGACACAGCTTTTGGCCTGGGCCATGAACTTAAGTCTATAATGATAAAATGACCAAGATTCTTTGTCCATGTGTACCGCGATATTAATGTTAGCAAACACAAAAGGTTTAGGAAAAAGAAAGGTGTGTCCTCTAAATGTGTTTTCAAAACCAAACCATTCTACACTACTAGATTGTTTTTTTGAAAAAAAGTAGTTGGCAGGCTCTGAGATGTGATCGCTAAATCCTCTTCACCATGAATGGCTCTAATCAGCTGTTCTAGTTGCCGAAGATCCCTGAAAAGAAAAAGATACAGGCAAAATGGGGGAACCTTCGAGAACAAAGCGCTTGGATTTGTCTACTTTACCAGATTCAGCGCTGTATAAATCCCATACATTACTATTTAAATAACTGTATTACTGATGTATTTGTATGTTTGTCCGTCGTGTGACCTCCAAAACAGCAGAGGAGGCAGCTGCTGTTTGGGGAAATTGGGCAGAAGTTTGATTATAGTGGAGATGCCTTGCCCACAGTACATCCCCACTCTCTCGGCCAAGAGGGCATAAGGACAGTCAGCGTTGGAGATGTTCTCCAAAGGCCATCTAGCCCCCAGGGCTGCTGCAGCACATAAGGACTGTGCGAGTCAAGCCTCCTAGTCAGAGAGTCATAATCGATCACTAACTGATGTACAAACATTAAAAAACACATATAACAAACAGTTTTGTATTTTTTTAAAAACGGTTTTGCGAGCTGTAACTGTTTTCTTTTCTTTCTGATCATTTATATATTACTTCTTTTTTTAGTCAAAGAAGATTATGATCAATGAAATCAAAGGCTTTTTAAAATCAGCGATCAGGCGATGGAGTAACAATGAATACTGGTGAGTCAATGGTCAGCTATACACTGGGTAATAACACAGTAGGACAAGAATGATTTCTTTTTCAAGCCTGGTGATGATGATGATGATGATGATGATGATGATGATGATGATGATGATGATGATGATGATGATGATGATGATGATTTAAAAAAAAGAAAAATCACATTGTTGCTACAGTTTGGAAATAAGTATTTCTATCACCAGGTGAAATATTACAAAACCCAATAATTATTATTTTATTGAAGCTGATTTGTTTTATAGTTCGTTTAGGCTTTCTTCATTCCCTTTTGAGTTTTGTTAGGAGGAGACAAGGTTTTGAAAGTACTGCATCTGTTGTTGTTGTTGTTGCTGCTGCTGCTGCTGCTGTTGTTGCTGTTGTTGTTGTGCATTCCACAGCTTAATACTCTGGGAGTCACCCAGAATGTGCACTCTGACTCATCATCCCACCTGGGAATCACTGTGAGATAGAAATTGCACACTACTGAATGAGAAGGGTTTTTTTTTGCGTGTATGACTGTTTTTGAAGTACCTCGCCAAATAGGCAGCCATACTCCGACTTCAGAGGAATGTTCTCCTCAATGGAGAATGAGGGTTGTTATGTTAAGAGCTTGTCGTGGCTGAAGGCAATCAATCTCAACACAACATTTTACAACATAACAACATTTTAGTGTAGGCCTTGGTAATGAGCTGACATCACTAACTGACACAGCTTTTTTGGCCTGAGCCAAGGACTGCATCTTAATGGATCTGCTTTGCTTGACTTCGGGACGTTTTCCAGTTCATACTAACTCATCATGCATGCACTTTCTTTCATATCTCAAATATTGTGTGTGTGTGTGAGAGAGAGCGCGTGCGTGTATCCGTGCGTGCGTGCGTGTGTGTATGTGTGTGTATGTGTGAGAGAGGAGACATAGGGACAGAGAGATTAAAAAAATTTTTTTTTTATTCTTTTATATCGAGGATAAGGGAATAAGCACTTAGGTGATTTTTTTTTTACTTTCAGTCCAGTGTGTATGCGGTTTTGTAAATTCTGTCATTCCGTTCCCACCGGCACACAATGCACTCTTACGAAAGCGGAACAGGATTTAAAGTGTGTGTAAGATGTTCCGGCGTGCGTTCGCACAGGGGGCCTCGATTTATGGGTCTCACCCGGACTTTGGGGGGAGAGGGAGTCTGCACTGATGTTAACTCCAGGGGAATTTTAACAAAAAAAAAAAAAAGGGTGAAGGAGAAGAAGGAGGGGAGAGGAGGAAGAAATAGAGAGAGAGGAGAAGAGAGAGAGAGAGGAGAGAGGGGGGGGGGGGGGGGAGAGGGAGAGAGTGTGTGTGTGTGTGAGGAAGAGAGAGAGAAGAGAGAGAGATGTGTGGTGTGTGTGTGTGTGTGGTGTGTGTGTGTTGGTTGTTGTCTGTCTGTCTATCTCTCCTTCTCCACCATCCCTTCCCTACATCCTCCCCATTTATATTTTATGAGTGTCCTTGCCTGTCCTGTCTCCCAGTACTCTTAATAATATATTTTTGTTTATTGCCCCTAAAAGGAACTCAAGTACTTGTCACTACTTCAAGTGGAGCCTGATTTATTAAAAGGCACAACCAAGCCCCCAAAGGCCTATAGCTTATTTATCACCAGCTGAAGACAATTTACGGGTACTAAGCACCCCAACCCCCATCCTTCCCTCCCTCCCTCCTTCCAAACTCTTTCCTGCCTGATAGAATGTCTCGGTTCCAGATTCCCCAATAACTGCTAAAAAAAAAACCCAAAAAACAACACCACACCAATAAAACCAGGTCATGGCCTTTTCAACAACAAAGGACTCGAGGATAAACTAACGTGCATTTTCTTTGCATTATTTGCAACGGGGGGGGGGGGGGGGGGGGGGGGGGGGGTAGCTACTGAGTTGTCAGTAAGTAAGTAAGTAAAGGTGGAGAGGAGGTAGACGAGGAGAGGGGAGGGGGTGGTGTAGCAGAAGGGGTGGGGGATGTTTATGGGGAGGAGGGGTTTGTGTGTGTGTGTGTGTGTGTGTGTGTGGGAGGGGGGGAGTGGTGTTATAATATATTGCCGTGTTTATGTAGCCATCAGGGGCAGGGCGGTAAAAGAAGAAGGATGGTGGGGGGGGAGGAGAAGAGAGAGAGTGTGTGTGTGGAGGGAACCGCAGTACAGGGTTGTGTGGTTTAGTGGTTTGACATCACACACATACATGTATACATACATGTTACATACACACACACACACACACACACACACACACACACACACACACACACACACACACACACACACACACACACACACACACACACATGGGACGGATAGCCTAGTGGTTAGAACATTGCGCTCGCAATCTGACGACCCGGGTTCGATTCCCGTACAAGGGGATGTTTTCCCCTGGAGTTAACATCAGTGCAGACTCCAATCTCCCGAAAAGTCCTTTGGATGAGACTATAAACCGAGACCCCGTGTGCGAACGCACGCAGAACATCTTGCGCACACGTTAAATCCTGTTCCGTTTTTCGTAAGTGTAGTCCATTGTGTGCGGGTGGGAACAGATGACACAATATTTACAAAAACTGCATACACACGGGGACTGGGTGTAAAATAAGCACATAAGTGCTTATTCCATTATCCTCGATATAAAACAATAAATACATAAATAAATACATAAATAAATAAATAAATAAACACACACAGTGTTGTGGTAGCGTTTGGTGCAAGAGAGAGTATCCCAAAACCAGTAGGCTACCCAAAGGTGTGAGCTGTTGCACTAAGTGCAGAAATTCTGATTTTATATCATTTCACTCTAAAATGTTCTAACTATACTCTTTAACTTTCAGCCTGTCTCTCTCTGTCTACAAAACTGCATACACGCGGGGACTGGATGAAAAGAAGCACACGCGTGCTTATTCCATTATCCTGGAAATAAATAGATAAATAAATATATCTTAACAGCAGCAACAGTAGCAAAATGCATCAGTTAGTAATATCAGTGGTAGTCAATTATAGTAGTAGCAACAACAGTGGCAGTTGCAAAAGTAGTAGCAGCAGCAGTAGCGGTTGCAAAACTAGCAGCAGCAACAGTAGCGATTGCAAAACTAGCAGCAGCAACAGTAGCGATTGCAAAAGCAGTAGCAGCAACAGTAGCAGATGCAAAAGTAGTAGCAGCAACAGTAGCAGTTGCAAAAGCAGTAGCAGCAACAGTAGCAGATGCAAAAGTAGTAGCAGCAACAGTAGCAGTTGCAAAAGTCGAAACAGCAACAGTAGCGGTTGCAGAAGCAGTAGCAGCAACAGTAGCATTTGCAAAAGTCGTAGCAGCAACAGTAGCGGTTGCAAAAGTAGTAGCAGCAACAGTAGTTGTTGCACAAGTAGTAGCAGCAACATTAGCAGTTGCACAAGTAGTATCAGCAACAGTAGCAGTTGCAAAAGCAGTGACAGCAACAGTAGTGGTGCAAAAGTCGTATCAAAAACAGTAGCAAATGCAGTAGCAGCAGTAGATGTCACAAAAATATCAGTAGAGTCAGTAACAAAAGCAGTAGCATCAACAATAATAAAAGCAGCAGCAGTAGTCACAAAAGTGGTAGCAGCAACAGTAGCGGTTGCAAACGTAGTAGTAGCAACAGTAATAGCAATGGCAGTCGCTTAAGTAGTAGCAGCATCAGTAACAAAAGCAGCAGCAGCAGCGGTAGCAAGCACGTTAATAGTAGCACCATCAGTAACAAACGCAAACAGCAGTAGCAATCACAACAGCAGCAGCAGCAGCAGCAGCAGCAGTAACAAAAGCAGCAGCAACAGCATAACAAGAGAAAAGATCTGCTACTACCAACCAGGTTGTCACTCTAGATAGATTCCCCGTCACTATTCAGCAAAGCTGAAGGAGCCTCATCATTTTCAGTGTCGGAGTACAGCCAAAGCAAAAGAAACAGAGCGACTACGATGAAGATGCCAGCGGGCGTTTTGTGAAAGATGCTGGTGTCGCAGAATTGTGGGGCTCCCTCCCTGTATAATATAATACTGCTGCTGCTAGGCTATCAAGTTAGCGCCTACCGGAGCGCCCCCCCCCTCAACCCCCCGTACTCATCCCCCCCCCCCCCCCCCCCCCCCCCCCCCCCCCCCCCCCCCCCCCCCCCCCCCCCCCCCGCCTCTCCCTCCCCTTTCCAACGCCCTGGATATTGTGTGATATGTGTTGTATACATGTGACCCACTCAGTAGGCCTGCAATATACACGCATTCACGTTGACAGCTCTTGTTGCAGTTGTTTTGTTTTGTTTTGTTTGGGTTTGTTTGTTGTTGTTGTTGTTAGTGGTGGGTTGTTGTTTTTTTGGGGTGGGGTGGGTGGTGGTTTTGGGAGTGGTTGTGTATGGTTGGTTCATTGAGTGTGTGGCTGTGGGTGGTGTGTATGTGTGTGTGTCTGTGTGCGTCTGTGTGTGTCTGTGTGTGTGTTTATTTTCTTTATTTCTTTTAAAAATTCTTTTATTTCGAGGATGCTAGAATAAGCACTCGCGTGCTTTAATTTTTTTTTTTTACATCTAGTCCTCGTGTGCATGCAGTTTTGTAATTTTTGTCATCCGTTCCCACCGGCACACTATGGCCTACTCTTCCGAAAAGCGGAACGGGTTTTAACGCGTGCGCAAGGTGTTCTGCGTGCGTTCGCACACGGGACCTCGGTTTATAGTCTCATCCGAAGGACTTTGGAGTTCGGGGGGGGGGGGGGGGGGGGGGGGGGGGGGGGTGGAGGGGGTGGCGGAGTGGAGTCTGCACTGATGTTAACTCCAGAGGACAAATCCTCTTGAACGAGATTCGAACCTGGGCCAGCAGATCACGAGCGCATCACTCTAACCACCAGGCTACACGTGTGTAGCAACATTTACAAAACTGCATATGCACGGGGGACTGAATGAAAAAACAACAACATAATTATGAGTGGTTATTCCATTATCCTCGAAATAAAAGCGTAAAATACAAAATAAAATGTGTGTGTGTGTGTGTGTGTGTGTGTGTGCGCGCGCGCGTGTGTATGCGTGCGTGCGTGCGTGCTCTTTCCACAATCACATTGCCTTCTGGCACTGGGTCAAACTTCCCCTTGATGTAAAAGACCACTCTGACATTTCCTTCATGCCCAGTTTTTTCTTCTTCTTCGTCTTCTAACGCTCAGACAGCAACTACTGTTGTCTGTCATATGAGCGAAAGGTGCGGTGCGCTGCCGTAAAGCGCCTGGCAAGTCAGACCCAGCGCATCCCACTTCCGCGCGCGCGAGAGAATTGTTATCTTTTGATATGTTGGGTGGGTGTCAGCATCTTCAATATGTTAGGTCTATCTTCATTAGGGGGAGGGGGGGATGCATCAGTCCCTCTATCCACTGCTGTTAAATATCTAGGGGTCATTATCCACAACACACTCTCTATGCAAAAATTCATCACCCAGACCTGCCAGTCATGCTACTATCAATTACGGCGTATTAGTGCAATTCGAAAGTTCCTGTCCACAGATGTATCATCCAAACTTGTTTCATCTCTCATTCTTTCACGTCTGGACTATTGCAATTCTCTTTTGGCTGGTCTGCCAGCATCATCAATCCACTCCCTTCAACGTATACAAAACTCTGCAACTCGACTAGTCCTCAGAAAGAAAAAATCTTAGCACATTACCCCTCTCTTGCGATCTCTCCACTGGCTGCCTGTGCCACAGAGAGTAAACTATAAGATCAGTACCCTTTGTTACAAATGTCTCCACAAAACAGCACCCTCCTACTGGCCCAGGCCAAAAGCTGTGTCAGTTATTATTGATGTCAGCTAATTGCCAAGGCCTACATTAAAACGTTGTTATGTTGTAAAATGTTGTGTTGAGATTGCCTTCAGCCATGACAAGCTCTTAACATAACAACCCGCACTGGGGAACGCACAACAACAACAGCAGCACCCTCCTACCTCTGTGAATGTCTTCACTTGTACACTCCTTCTCGTTATCTACGCTCTGCTGCAGATAACTTGTCCTTACGCTTACCTAGATTCAACCAATCCACCATGGGTCATTGCTCTTTCTCTATTTCTGGTCCATCGATCTGGAATTACCTCCCTCTCTCTCTTCGCCAAAAGCCTTCTTATAACACTGTAAAATCCAGTCTCAAGACATGTTTATTTTAAACCTAAGATTTTCCTCTTCTGCTTCATCTCATAGCTTTTCCCTACCTTCATCAGCCGAGATTCTATCACCCTGCCAGGGTGTGTGACCTGTGTGTGTGTGTGTGTGGTGTGTGGTGTGTGTGTGTGTGTGTGTGTGTGTGTGTGTGTGTGTGTGTGCGCGCGCGCGCGCGTGCGTGCACATTTGGAGTTGTTGGAACTATAAATTGTTACTGGTTGTATGACTGTGTAAGAATGAGTTGAGCGCAAGTGCTTTGATTTGTCTGAGCAAGATACTGCGCTATATAAATTCCATTTATTATTTCTTTATTTATTATTATTATTATTATTATTATTATTATTATATGTTAGGTCTATCTTCATCAATATATTAGGTCTATTTTTACTATTTTAGGTCTATCTTCAAAATGTGAGGTCTATCTTCAATATGTTAGGTCTATCTTTCAATATGTTAGGTCTATCTTTCAATATGTTAGGTCTATCTTCAAGATGTTAGGTCTATATTCAATATGTTAGGTCTATCTTCAATATGTTAGGTCTATATTCAATATGTTAGGTCTATCTTCAATATGTTAGGTCTATCTTCAAGATGTTAGGTCTATCTTCATCAATATGTTAGGTCTATCTTTACCATGTTAGGTCTATCTTCATCAATATTTAGGTCTCTCTTTACTGTTAGGTCTATCTTCATTATGATAGGTTTATCTTCAATATGGTAGGTCTATCTTCAATATGTTAGGTCTATCTTCATCAATATGTTATGTCTATCTTCAATACGTTAGGTCTATCTTCAATATGTTAGGTCTATCTTTACTATGTTAAGTCTATCTTCAATATGTTAGGTCAGTCTTCAATATGTGAGGTCTATCTTCAATGTGTTAGCTCTCTTCAATATGTGAGGTCTATCTTCAAACTGTTAGGTCTATCTTCAATAATTATGTTAGGTTTATTTTCAATATTACAGGTCTCAGCATCTTGGCTATGATCGTCTTTCGAACTGGCATCCCACCCCACCCCAACAGACCTCCCTTTCCTCAGTGTTTGTGTGTGTATGTTTCGTCTGTCTTCCCACTGTATAACTTGCAATCACTGTTTGCATATAGTGTGTGTGTACGTGGGGGCGGGGGTGGGGGTGGGGAGATTCGTGGGTGTGTTGTGCCTGTGGGTGTCTGATGGCCATGCTTTAATATGAATAAAAGTGGCAAACCAAACTGCAAAGGGTGAGAAAGCACAGAAAGCCTCAGAGAAGGATTAAGGACCCCACTAGGCTATTAAATTTTGTACATGGACCCCGCTTTCTGTATATGTACCCCGGAATCTGTATATGGACCCCAAAAACTGTATATGGACCCCAGAATCTGTATATGGACCCCAGTATCTGTATATGGACCCCAGTATCTGTATATGGACCCCAGAATATATATAATTATCGGCCCCAGAATGTGTATATAGACCCCAGTATCTGTATAGGACCCCTGTGTGTATATATATGTAGACCTCAGAATCCGTGGTATCTGTATATGGACCCCAGAATCTGTATATGGACCCCAGAATCTGTATACGGACCCCAGTATCTGTGTATGGACCCCAGTATCTGTATACGGACCCCTGTGCGTGTATTATAATATATTATATATATATATATAATATATATATATATAATATATATATATATATATATATAGACCCCAGAATCTGTGGTATCTGTATATGGACCCCAGAATCTGTATAAGGACCCCAGTATCTGTACATGGACCCCGGTATCTGTATATGGACCTCAGCATGTGTATATGAACCCCATAATCTCTATAATTATGGACCCCAGAATCTGTACATGGACCCCGGAATGTGTATATGGACCCCAGCATGTGTATATGGACCCCAGTATCTGTACATGGACCCCAAAATCTGTATATGGACCCCAATATATGTATATGGACCCCATAATCTGTATATGGGTCCCAGAATCTGTACATGGACCCCAGAATCTGTACATGGACCCCAGAATCTGTATATGGACCCCAGTATCTGTACATGGACCCCAGAATCTGTATATGGACCCCTTAATCTGTATATGGACGTCAGTATCTGTACATGGACCCTGGAATCTGTACATGGACCCCAGAATCTGTACATGGACCCCAGTATCTGTACATGGACCCTGAAATCTGTATATGGACCCCAGAATCTGTATATGGACCCCAGAATCTGTGGACCCCAGTATATGTAAATGGCCCCAGTATTCATGGTTTTCAGCCTGTTCATTCAATGTGGACCACACAGTGTGACTGCCAGTGGTATGTTGTTATGTACATCACCTGGCAGCAGCTAAGTCATTGGAGACTGCATGCACCAACCACAATGGATTCCGTCTGGCATAGTTGTGGAGTGCCCGTGTGAGTGAGTGTGTGCCGTGTGTATGCTTGAAGCAGGATAGGTTGATACGTGCCTGTATTCGTAATACCTATGTCTTCAATTTAAAGGTCTTTTCACACACAAAAAGTTCTAGTAGACATAAGATGACCACCTCCCCCCCCAAAAAAAAAAAAAAACCCAAGAAAAAACCCAGAAACAAATAACAACAAAAACAACAACAACCCCCACCCCCAAAAAAAAAAAAAAAAGAAAAAAAAAAAGATAAGACTTTGGTACATGAATATATCTATGTATTCAAGTATATAAAATTATGTGTATGTTCGCCTCTCTCTCTCTCTCTCTGTCAATGTCAAAGTCACACTTTCATTTTCACATGGTACATTGATTAAGCAGTGCAGTTGCTTTTTTATCATCAAGTCGTGTGTGTGTGTGTGTGTGTATGCGCGCGCACGCGTGCGTGCATGCGTCCATGCATACATGCATGTGTACCAGCCTATCTTAAGTATGCACTACCAGTCTGTCGCAGAATTAGGTGCATGCACGTAGGTACGTGCGCGACTTGTCTTCCGACCACTGTTCAGTTCCCACTCAAGTCTGGCAAAATAGCTTCCAGCAGGCTACACTCCGTACAGTTCCTGCACTGTCAACAACCACATGACCCAGCAGCTGTAGTAGTACGGAGTCAAAACATACCCCCTCCTCCCGCTCTCCCCCCCCCCCCCCCCCCCCCCCCCACCCCCCCTCCCCCCCCTTCCCTCTCTCCTCCACACTCTTTCTACTTCGTCTCTTCTCTTCTCTCTCTCTCTCTCTCTCTCTCTCTCTCTCTCTCTCTCTCTCTCTCTCTCTTCTCTCCCCACCTCTCTGTCTCTGTCTGTTGTCTGTCTCTTCTTTCTCCTCTCTGTCTCTCTTCTCGTCTGTCTCTCTCTCTCTCTCTCTCTTCTCTCTCTCTCTCTCTCTCCCACCTCTCTGTCTCTGTCTGTCTGTCTGTCTCTTTCTTTCTCCCCCACCTCTCTGTCTGTCTGTCTGTCTGTCTGTCTGTCTGTCTGTCTGTTTTCTCTTCTCTCTCTCTCTCTCTCTCTCTCTCTCTCTTCTTTCTCCCCCCCTCTCTGTCTGTCTGTCTGTCTCTCTCTTTCTCCCACCTCTTTGTCTCTGTCTGGCTGTCTCTGTCTCTCTCTCTTTCTGTCTCTCTCTCTTTCTCCCCACCTTTCTGTTTCTGTCTGTCTGTCTCTCTCTCTCTCTGTCTCTCTCTCTCTCTCTTTTTCTCCCCACCTCTCTGTCTCTGTCTGTCTGTCTGTCTGTCTGTCTTCTGTCCTGTCTGTCTCTCTCTCTCTCTCTCTCTCTCTCTCTCCCCACCTCTCTGTCTCTGTCTGTCTCTCTTTTTTCACGCCTCTCTGTCTCTGTCTGTCTGTCTCTCTCTCTCTCTTTCTCCCACACTCTCTGTCTCTGTATGTCTGTCTTCTCTCTCTTTCTTCTCCCCCACCTCTCTGTCTCTGTCTGTCTGTCTGTCTGTCTCTCTTTCTCCCCCACCTCTCTGTGTCTGTCTGTCTGTCTGTCTGTCTGTCTGTCTGTCTTCTGCTCTCTCTCTCTCTCCTCTCTCTCTCTCTCTCTCCCACACCTCTCTGTCTCTGTCTGTCTGTCTGTCTGTCTTTCTCTCTCGGCTAGTCAGGTGCAGATTTATGAGACCTGCTCTGACCAAAAGCAACTGGCCGGGGGCGAGATGCATTCTTTCTCTTCCTTCTTCGTCTTTTCTTTTTTTTAAAAACCATTCTGCCTCTCACGCTCCTCCAAACCACCCCCACCTCCCTCCCCCTCCCACCCTCTCCCTCCCTCCTTTCTTTCTCAGTAAGCAGATTTTTCAATCTAACCCCCATGCCTCTCTTTTTAAGGATCTCTTTTTTTTTTTTTGCAGCCCAGTCAGAACTACGCCCCCCCCCTCCCCCCCCCCCCCCCCCCCCCCCCCCCCCCCCCCCCCCCCACCCACTCTCTGTTTTTTTCTTCTTCCTTCTCTTTCTCTTTTCTAAATACAACACCCCCTCCCCCTCTCCTCCGGCTCCCCTTCCCCCCCTTCCAAAACAAAAACAAAAACAAACAAAAATCACAGTTTTCCACCAGATTCCCACAGTCCTAAGCCCCGCCCATAATCCGCCTTCTCCTAGTCAGCTCCGCCCATGACCGCGCCTACCGCGATGTAACGAAGCCTGCGGTTGGCTGAAAGCTTCCCTTCGCGATATAAAACCCTGAAACGGTACTAGAGGCTGATGTTGGCCGCGGCTTGTTAGTCTACAAGCCCGTGGTGCCATTCCAAAAAAAAAGACTGCTAGGCATCATTCGTGTTGCCCCCCTCTCTCTCTCTCTGCTTACACTAGGCTCATCTCATCATTCCCTGCAGCAAGGTTGCTTGCTGCTAGCAGCCTTAGCCTAACGCAGCATCGCTTGGACGCTGCACGGGGACGAGATCGAAAGTGGGGGTGAGGAGAGGTGGACGGACCCTGGGAGTTTCCAAGGGTACCTACCTACCCCTCTGTTTTCTGTAAGCTAACAACTCTCCACATTTCAGCCAAGCTCGCTCTGTCGTTGCTGGTCTTCGTACCACGTACGACAGACAGGAGAGTTGGCTGTTGTGGTGTAGGAGTTAGTAGTTACTTTGTCGTAAGCAAGCGAAGAAGAGGAAGAAAGAGAAGATGAAGGTGACGAGGACGATGATGTGTCGTGGTGGTCGTGGTGGTGGTGGTGCTGTGGTGGTGATGGCGGCGGTGGTGGTGTCGGCTGCTTTTCTACTGGGGGTGGAAGCAGGTGAGTGTGGGGGGTGTGGTGAGGGGGTGTTTTTGTTTATGGTGCGTGTGTGTGGGAGGGTGGGGAAGGAGAGGGAAGTGTGGGAGTGGGGGGTGTTGAAGTGTTTTGTTTGTTTGGTTTAGTCTGATGCAGATTGTTATAGGGTAGATTTGTGGTTTTCTTCTTCTCTGATGAAGAGAGTGTTGTTTCTCCACTGTGGTGGTAGTGGTGGTGTTGTTGCAGCTGGTGATAGTTACAGAGATGCGTCTTCACCTCCACCTTCACCTCCACCTCCACCCCACATCCCTTTCCCCACCACCTCCAGTTCCACTTTGCTGAGCATGCGTGTTAGCCTCGACACCCCCCTTCCCCTTCCGCAAGAAACCACCTACCTCACCACCCCCACTCCACTCACATTCCAACCTATCAATGGCTATCGGGTTTTAAAAAATTGTTTTTCGATATTGGTTTGGTGGGGAACGGGGTAGCTCAGTGGTAAGGAGCACTTGCTTCCCCCCAGCTAAGGTTAAGAAGCATTGACTGTGGGCCTTTGAAGTCATGGGTTCGAATCGCAGAAGTCCTGTGGGCTGAAATTTTAGACACTAAGACTTTTTTAAATCCTGGTACGATCGATGTGTGTGTGTGTGTGTGTGTGTGTGTGTGTGTGCGTGCGTGCGTGCGTGGTGCGTGTGTGCGTGTGTGTGGTGCGTGCGTGCGTGTGTGTGTGTGTGGTGCGTGCGTGTGTGTGTGTGTGGCATGCGCGTGCGTGCGCGCGTTTTTTGAGGAACTGGTTTTTACTATCATAATTTTGATTTCGTAGATTTGGTCTTCAGCTTACCATGTTTGTAATGTCTGTTTTAACTAGTGATTGTTTGCTATTGGTTGCGTGACTGAGTAAGAATAGGTTGAATGCAAGCGCTTTGAGTTTTTGTCTTTGCAAGATCTAGCGCTATCAAAGTTCCATTTATTATTATTATTATTATTATTATGCTTGGGTAACTTTTCCGCACAGGGCTCCGAGTGCTTTAGACTCTTTTGTTGAAGACATAATGTTAATGTGCATATTAAGGATCCCGTATCAGATGTAAGGCCCAGCATGCACCTGGAGAAGAATAGGCTCCACTAAGTTCAATCTGCTTCAAAGACAAGGCCTGCTGAGAGCCAGTGAGAGATGATGAACACATTGTTTTTTTTGTCAGGGCAGTAGCATGAAGTACGCACGTGTGTGTGTGTGTGTGTGTGTGTGTGTGTGTTCTTGTGTGTGTGTGTGTGTGTGTGTTCTTGTGTGTGTGTTAGTGTGTGTGTGCTTGCGTGTGTGTGTGTGTATGTGTGCTTGCGTGGTGTGTGTGTGTGTGTGTGTGTGTGTGTGTTGGTGTGTGTGGAGAGAGAGAGAGAGAGAGAGAGAGAGAGAGAGAGAGGAGAGCGACAGAGAGGAGAGACAGAGTCAGAAAGCGAGCGCGCGCGGGTGCGCGCGCGTGTGGTGTATGTGTGTGTGTGTGTGTGTTGTGTATGTGTGTTGTGTGTGTGGATATGTCAGAATCAGGATGGGGATAACATGAAGAAAGAAATGAATTGGCCTAGTTCTTCACAAGGTACACTCTAGTATTTGCTAATTTTATTTGGTTATCTTTTTAAGCATATGCTTGTATAATATATTATGAATTTCTCTGTTCCTGAGATAAATAAAGAGTTTGAATTGAATTGATGAAAATTATTGTACTCCATCCCAACTGTGTGAAAGAGAGTGAGTGAGAGTACCATGTTTATTATTATTATTATTATTATTATTAATACCATCATTATAATATTTATTTGTTATTATTACCATTATTTATATATAGATATATATGTTTATCTAGGATAATGGAATAAGCACTTGACAATGATGATAATTATTATCGTTGATAATGTTGACAACCGTGACTGTATGATAATTAAGGGGCATGTTTTATTATTATTATTATTATATTATTATTTTATCATTTTTATTATTATTATCATTTTTATTATTATCATTATTATCATTATTATTATTATTATTATGTTTGAATGTTTGTATAATGTTATCCAGGGAACATCTCTCTCATACACACACATTCACACACACATACACACACAACCTCTCTCACATGTGCGTGGGCAGGGACACACACACACACACACACACACACAACACACACCCCACACAAATCTTGCGCACACGTTAAAACCGTTTCGATTTTTGGAAGAGAAGGCCGGGGGTGGGGGTGGGGGGGAACAATAACACACAGCACGCACGCACGCACACACGCACATAAACACACACACACACACACACACACACACACACACACACACACACACACACACACACACACACACCCATCTCTCTCACGCACAACCCGTTGGACAACAGCATAAAATCTTAAGTTTTAAAGATTGATATCCCTCTTCTGAAAAAAAAAAAAAAAATTACAAAAAAAAAGATAAACAAAACAAAAAATGTTATTATCAATGTCATCATTTAATGATGTATATTGTTTAGGTTTATTAGGTTATTTTGTAAACATTCAATCTCAGTGCAGCAAGCAAGCAAGCAAGCAAGCAAGCGCGCACACACACACACACACGCGCGCGTGCGCACGCACACACACACACACACACACACACACACAGAGGCTTTTGGAAAGAGTAGGCCATAATGTTCCGGTGGGAACGGATGACAGAATTTACAAAACCGCATACGCACGGGGACTAGATGTTATAAAAAGCACTTAAATGCTTATTCCATTATCCTCGATATCAAAGAATAAAATTTTAAAAAATAAAATAAAAATAAACAGGGGAGAGAGAGGGGCAGTGGGAAGAAAACAATGAAGAAGTGGGGAGAGGAGAGTGGGGGGTGGGGGAAAGATAAAAAAAATTTTAAAAATCCGGAGCAAGTCGACCCTTCCTGCATGCTGGTAGCCTATCCTAGACACGAGTCTTAGACTTCCAGGCCCTTGCATTCCTCTGGTCGTCTGCCGGGAAATCAAGAGAGCACGTGATCCCTCCTGCGCATGCGTGGCCTTCCTCCCAAGGGGGCCGCGCGATTCTAGTGATGACTTCAGCATTTCCGTTTGTGACATAACTTCTTCCTTCCTTCCTTTTCTGCCCCACTATTGCACTTGGCCACACAGTAAGCACCTGGTGCACTTTCTTTTTATTAGATCTGTTATACCTACATGCATGAGCACGCCCGCCGCTGCACACACACACACACACACACACACATAATAGAGATAGAATAGTAGAGAGAGAGAGAGAGAGAAGAGATGTAAAACATAGTTTGCTAGTTTGCTTTTTTTTTTTTTTGAAGAGGATAATTAATAGTCTTTGATAGAAGCCTTACCCCCCCCCTCCCCAAATCCGAAACTATTACATTGAGAAACAATTTCTAAAGAGAAAAGCAACAATCTTCAAACTTTTTTTTATTAGCAACTGAATCAGTCTTCTTTATTATGACTTTTCAACTGGCTTGAAATTAATTTAACTTTTCTCAGACAAATGCTCAATGATTGATGATTTGATTGTGATATGATAGATGATGATATAATAAAAATAAAAATGATAATGATAATAATAAAGATAACCATGCTGATAAGGCTGAAAGACATCAACAAAAACACAACCAACCATACAAAGCAAAGAAACTTAAAATAAAACGTCCAAGATTTCATAAGAAAAAAATTGATAGAACAAGTCACACTCCCTCTCCCCCCCAAAAAAACCCCAAAACAACAACAACAAAAAACAACAACAAAACCAACACCAAAAAACCACAATAAAAAACCACAACAGCAACAAAACAAAGCACAAAACAACAACAACAAAACCCAGACACTAAAAAACAACAAAAGACCCCACAAACCAAAAACAAAACAACAGCTAATAGACAAAACACACACACCAGTGAAAAGACAACTTTATCCATTAAACCAAGAAACATTAAAATATCACACACACAACCAAGCACGCACACACACACACTTTTAAAGATGAGTTAGGAAGGTTTAAGATTGGACAGACAGTGTAGATTTGTTTTTTGTTGTTAGCTCTGTTCTTACATTAGGGACACACATACACTGAACGCTGAAAAATGAAATCGTCCCCCCCCCCCCCCACCAACACACACACACACCCACCCACCCCCCACTTCAAAGGAAAGTAGAAGATGCTGTATAAGCACACAAATGCAAGGTCAACAATAGATGTAGACTTGGGCTGGCCACTTTAAGTCTGGAACTGTTGAACACCACATATCAAAACCAACATTTTTTTTTGGGGGGTGGGGGTTTGTTTGGTTACACAATAGGTGTGTCAGAAACCACACATGGCTTCCATTCCATTCCCCTTCTCTTTCTCTCAAAACACTTGAGGCTGCCTGCATGTGGTGCCCTGCTGACGTCATCGTGGCATTTCCTTTTGTGGGAAGCTTGTAAGAATCTGTTGAGGAAAATGCAGCATTGTGTGTGTGTGTTTTTCCCCCCAAAGGCACTGAGAATGCGCCAGAGTTGGCTTGCAGTGAATTTCCATTTCCTTTTTTCTTCCCTGACGTGGCAGTTTTGGTTTCTGCAAGACAAGCATATATTTTGTTGAGGTTGAAATGTCAAAGGGGTCATTTGCGTAATGTGTGTGTGTGTGTAATAGGAAACTGGCCAGGGAAATATTGTTGAAGTGGGCAAGGAATAACAAAGAGAGGTGTTGTAGCATATGGATGGTTTATATTGTTAATAAAGATGAATGAATTATGGAGTACTGGCCTTCTTTTGTTTTTTGTTTTGTCTGGTACCACATCACTCCCCTTCCCTCCCATCTTTCCCATCCTTATTTCTGGTCTCCAGGCCTCAGCCTATTATACAACTTGTGTTGTTTTTGTGATGCTTTCCTTTGGGATTTCCTCTCCCATAATTACTCCCATCCCACTCCCACCCCATGGCTCCTTTTGGGTAAATGAGAGACAGAAACAGGCAGGCAGGCAGACATAAAGTCTAAGTAACAGAACATTAATTTGATACAATTGCTGATACTAGAAGGACAAAAAACGAAATCTAAATTCCAATGTATTATCAGTTGGAAAAAAACAACACTCAAATGTTTGGCTTTTTTGTCTTTCTTTCTGTCTCTCTGTTTACTGTGAAGCATGATAGTTTTTAAAAACATTTAATGAGAAACAGGTTGTTTCCCAAAAAGTAGATACTTCATCAAAAACAGATCTTGATCCTGTCAATGACAGTGGTCTTTGACCAAGTGTTTCAAGCCAAAGTCAATTCAAAGTCATTCCATGGAGAGAAAAAAAAGATTTTCACCTGAAAAACGACATAGTGTATCACCAGACCATTTATCTTTAAGTCTTTCTGGGGGAAACAGGCAGACGAATGGACCAGGAAGGCAGAAAGAGGATGCAAAAGGAAGAAAAGGAACTCAGCAGAAAGAAAGAAGAATAGAAAAGAGGGAGTTCCTAGCAAAGAATTTTCTGAAGGTGAAGATGATGCTTATACTGGCAGGCCCCCAGCACCCACACAGGGGGGATTCCAAGACATTCAGAGTCTGCTGCACCAAGTCCAGCAGCTGTGCCCTTTTCTCAATATTCCAGTCCAGTGCAGGCCATGCAATGCCTTCATCGCCTGGGCTTTGTCACAGTTCTTGATTACACTATTGACGCTGGGGGCAGCAGCAAAGTGAGAGGCTGTATGATCAGAGGCTTCTCTCATGGATTTCCACTTTACAGCTTAGTCTTTAGTGATCGACTAAGACCCTCTGACTAGGAGGCTTGACTTGCACAGTCCTTACGTGCTGCAGCCCTGGGGGCTAGTTGGCCTTTAGAGAACAGCTCCAACGCTGACTGTCTTTATGCCCACTTGGCTGAGAATGTGGGGATGTACTGTGGGCAAGGCATCTCCACTATAATAAAATTTCTGCCCAATTTCAGAAACAGCAGCTGCCTCCTCTGCTGTTTTGGAGGTCATCGTCGAACGTGACGCACAAACATGCATGCCATGCGATATTGTCCATGACTTGACTCCCATGGAGGACTAGGGTGGGTGTGACCAGTCCGCTTCCATTGACCACTTCTGATCCTGTTTCTTCCTGCTGTGTCTGGTTCTTCTGCAAAGCTTTTGATGGTTATTCATTCCATCTTGAATTTTGATTGGTAATAAGTTCATTCCAATTTGGAATTTTAATTAGTAATTTATTCTGTCTTGAAATTTGATTGGTAATTAATTCATTTCATCTTGAAGTATGATTGGCAATTTATTCATTCAATCTTGAATTCTGATTGGTAATTCATTTCATCTTGAATTTTGATTGGTAATTTATCCCCTCTTGCACTTGCTTGATTAGGAGAGATACTGGTGTTGAACAGAATGATTAGTCCCAAGTTTGTAGAGAAGTCAAAGGCTCAGGTTTGTGGAGAGGTCACAGGCTCATGTTTGTGGAGAGGTCACAGGCTCATGTTTGTGGAGAGGCACGTCATCTGAAGGTCACAGCTATGTTTGTGGAGAGGTCAAGGTCAGTCTGTGAGGTCAAAGGTCAGGTCTGTGAAGGTCACAGACTCAGGTCACAGACTCGGGTTTGTGGAGAGGTCAAAGGCTCAAGGTTGTGGAGAGGTCAAAGGGTGAAGTCTATGGAGAGGTCACAGGGTCAGGGTTTGTGGAAAGGTCACAGACTCAGGTCACAGACTCGGGTTTGTGGAGAGGTCAAAGGGTCCAGTTTGTGGAGGGGTCAAAGGGTCAAGTTTGTGGAGAGGTCACAGGGTGAAGTCTATGGAGAGGTCACAGGGTCACGTCTGTGGAGAGGTCACAGACTCAAGTCTGTGAAGAGGTCACAGGCTCAAGTCTGTGAAGAGGTCACAGGCTCAAGTCTGTGAATAGGTCACAGGGACACGTCTGTGGAAAGGTCACAGGCTCAGGTCACAGGCTCACAGGTTTGTGGAGGGGTCACAGCCTTAAGCCTGTGGAGAGGTCACAGGCACAGCTCAGACCTGGCATGCAGTGTTAGTCACTGTGGTTGGGATCCTCCAGGTCTCACATAAGGTGTGTGCCGAAAGGAGTCCACTGACAGCCCTTTACCCCCAGAGCCTTGGGTAGTCATAGTGGGAGGGGGACGGGATAGCCTAGTGGTTAGAATATTAAGCTCGCAATCTGAAGACCTGCCAGGTTCGAATCCCGTTCAAGGGGATTTTTTTTCTCCCTGGAGTTTAACATCAGTGCAGACTCCACTCCCCCCCCCCCCCCCCCCCCCCCCCCCCCCCAAAAAAAGTCCTTCCGATGAGGCTCCATGTGTGAACGCACGCAGAACATCTTGCGCACACGTTTAAATCCTGTTCTGCTTTTCGAAAGAGTATAGGCCATTGTGTGCCAGTGGGAACACACGACAACTTTTTTTTTAAAACCGCATACACGCGGAGACTAGATGTAAAAAAAAAAAAGCACATGAGTGCTTATATCCTCGAAATAAAAAAGAAGAAATGTGTGAATTTAACAACAGCAGAGGTGTGTGTGTCCCTTCTGACTAAATTGGGGGAGGGGGGGGGGGGGGGGTAATACGCAAGGTACCATCAGACATACCTGTGGGCAAGGTGAGGGAAGATGGTGGTGGGTGGTGGTTAGGTGTAGGGGGAGGGGAGGAGGATGGAATTGGGGGACAGGGGTGGGGGTGGGGGTGCGATTGGGCAGGAGTTCTCCATTTTCAGCTTGTGACTGACAGGAAGGTGAAGGATCTCGGGAAGGAATTTTCTTTAGGAGCCATAAGACCCCCTCCCCCTCCCCCTCTCCCCCTCCCCTCCCCCCTTCCCCTTCTCCCCCCCCCCCCCCCCCCCCCCCCCACTCATACCCCCCTCCCTCCCCCTCCACCTACCCTTAACTCCACCCCTCTCTAACTGACCACGTTTATGCAATTTTTCATGTGGAGCGGCCTAGCCTCCTCCATCCTTTACCACTACTGTCTAAGGCTCCTTCATCACCTTCACAGACATTCCCCATCTTCTTCATCTTTACTGCTTGGACAGCTTTGTGATATATCATAATTATTATCTCGCAATCTGACAACCCGGAGTTCGAATCCCGCTCATGGGAATTTTTTTTCCACCTGGAGTTAACATCAGTGCAGACTCCACTCTTCCCAAAAAGTCCTTGGATGAGATTATAAACAGAGGCCCCATGTGTGGGAACGCACGCAGAACATCTTGCGTACACGTTAAATTATGTTCCGCTTTTCGAATGAGTAGGCCATTGTGTGCCGGTGGGAACAGATGACAAAATTTATTTTCTAAAAACCGCATACACAGGGGGACTGGATGTTAAAAAGCACATGAGCGCTTAATCGAATATCCTTGATATAAAAGAATAAGAACAAGAAATCTGTAGTAGTAGTAGCAGCAGCAGCAGCAATAGTAGCAGCAGCAGCAGGAGCAGGAGTAGTAGTAGTAGTAGCAGCAGCAGCAGCAGCAGCAGCAGCAGCAGCAGCAGCAGCAATAGTAGCAGCAGCAGCAGGAGTAGTAGAAGTAGTAGTAGTAGTAGTAGTAGTAGTAGTAGTAGTTCCTCCCTGTGTCTTACAGAATTTTGATAGTTCAAATATTTCCTCTGCAGAAGGGAAGTAGGATTAATAGCTTAGTGGTAAGAGAGTTGAGCTCGGGATCTTCTTCGTCGTCGTCGAACGCTCAGACAGCAACTAATGTTGTCTGTCATATGAACGAAAATGCGTTGCGCTGCCATAAAGCGCCTGACAATTCAGGCCCAGCGCATCCCACTTCGGGCAAGGGAGAGAATTGTCATATTATTTTTTTTTCTGGGGAAAAAAGGGCAGGAGAATGGACCAAGAAGGCAGAAAATAGACGAGAAGATGGTAGCAAGAAGAAAAAAGAACAAAGCAGAAACAATGAGAGGGATAGAAAAGAGGGAATTCCTAGCACAGACTTTCCCAGAAGGTGGGGATGCTATTTTATACTGACACCCCGGCATCTCCACAGAGGAAAGCTCAGGATATGACGGCCTGGTCCGAGCCTTCGCTGAGACACCCATTTGAGGGGATTTGTTGTTCGCAGTCTCCATTGAGTTTTTATCTATGTAACATATTCTTTTAATTACCGTTATTGTGGACCGTGTGTTTTTTGTCTGTGTTGATATCATTATTAGAAACTGATGCGCTAAGCAGTTTACTAAAAAAAAAATGTCCAGTAACGTTACGTTCGGACCGGGTTCGCGCAGTTAATTAAGGCCCTAAATGCAGTTAAGGACACAAAATTATTTACACTCACATCCATCATCCTACCCCCTCCTCCTCCTCCTCCCCATCCCCCCCCCCCCTCCCAAACCAACCTCCCCCCCCCCCCCCACCCACATCTATCTTCCTAGGTGTGTGTGTGTGTGGAGAGAGAGAGAGAGAGAGAGATACCCCCCCCCCCCCCTAACCTCCCTCCCTCCTAGCGTTCCTCCATTTCTCTGCCTCCAACAACCCTTCTCCTGTTTCTCCAGAACTCTTTCCACAACCTCCGATCCCCCCCTCTCCCATCCCCTCTCCTCCCTCCCCCCTATCATCCACCCACCCCCCTTCTTCCTCTCTTTGACCCTTCCAACTTCATTTTAACCAGATCAGGGCAACCTTGAGTATGTGGCACTTGCTGTGATACTCCCGTTTATTGTGGGTTTTTAAAAAAAATAATTCTTTCGTTATATGAAAGAAAACAACTAAATAAATAAGTTGCCAAAAGAGAAGTAATATAAATAAGAGAGAGGGGCGGGTCTTGGAAAGGGTTTTTCAGAGTAAGATAACAGTAACAAACAAATAAAAGGAATAATAGGCTTTTTTTGTGTTTTGGGGTATATAGGCTCATATACCGTCATTCTGACCCCATAGGCCTACCCCCCCCCCCCCCCCCCCCCCCCCCCAACACTCTGCTCCCTCGGGCCACGAAGACTCTGGAGGGTTTCACACGCACACACGTGCGCACGCACGCAGAGAGAGAGAGACACAGAGACAGGGGGGAGGGGGGGGGGGGAGAGGTACAGAGAGGCAGAACGCGCACAAGAAAGCACAGGAACCGTGATCGTTTTCTCCAAGCTTGCTAACATAACAACACCCGCCACAGTCAACATCAATCTTGCTGGCCTCGCGGCGCGCGAGACTTTTCTCTTCCACCCTTGTCGTCGTCGTTCTCCCTCCCTCCCTCACCTACCACCCCCTTCCCCCCCCCACCCCCTCCCCTCCCCCTTAATACCCTCCATCCTTTACCCATTTCGCTAGGCTGCTTGCAGCCTAGGTTAGGCCTATGCCTTGAACAGAATTCTGCAGACAGACCATGATAATGTCTGCGAGCGCTTTTGCAAAAGGCAGGCTTAGACAGCTGAGCGGGCACTGCTCTGGTGCCTGCTTTTAGCCTAGGCCTACCCAAGCCTAACTCAGCAGCACTCATCATACATAGCCTAGGCCTGGTAGACTAGCCTAGTGCTGCAAAAGCTAGCCTAGCCTAGCTTAGCCTACCCGGCCCTGCAAGAGAGGCTGCCGTCATCAAGACGCCATGTGTTGATGCAATCAGGTCACCCCCGAGTGAGGAAATCCAATGCTCGGAGGAAGGGAGGGAGGGAGGGATGGAAGCATCAGCAAGAAGAACCCCCCCTCCAAAAAAAAGAAGGTGGATTTGTTATCATACGTGGCAAATAGCATAGCTTAGCGGGACACCACCACACCACAACTGCTACCACGTCAACCACGACGGCCATCTTGTGCTGCTGAGTTTACAGAATTTATTTTGGCGGGGGAAAAGAGAAAATAAGGGTAGGGTGGGTGGTGTGGAAGGGGCAGGCTGGCCTAATACAGTTGGGTTTTTTTTTTTTTAAAGGGCTCGTTGGTTTTCATTACAGAAACACTACTTAACAAGGGCTGCAGCTGGTGAATCTCTCAAAGCCTCCTCTTAGTTTAGGTCTGCAGTGGTCATGAGTTAAACTAGTAAAGCAGTTACAGCAGAGAAATGAGCGAAATGGAAAGTTATTCTACAATAAATACACATCAAGAAAAAAGTTGTAAACAAATGCTGGAGAACAAACTTTTGGTTGCCTCCCTTCCCCCCCCCCCCCCCCCCTCCCCCAGTTCCCTGTAATTATCCCATGGTTTTGGTGATTTTTGTTGTTGTTGGTTGTTTTGTTTTTGGGTTTTTTTGGTGTTGTTGGGGTTTGTTGTGTGTGTTTTTTTGTTTTTTTTTTTGGGGGGGGGGTTGTTGGTTTTTTTTGGTAAAGGGGTACTGTGCTGTACAACAACTTTCACCTGTGTTCCTTCTTCTTGCTCAGCTCAGAGTGATCTGACTTTGCCTGACAATTATAATAAGTACATAATAATTATACCAACATTGTCCTCTTTGTAACACTGCCAGTTCATGCTGATTTTATTTATTTATAAGGTGTGTACCTTCTGGTCTTTGCAAACGCAATCTGATTGTTGCAGAAACACCTTGCCTTTATAGGGACTGTTAAAACATTAATTTTTTGGGGGGGATTGCAATTGTTAGTGTTGCACGTTCCCCAGATTAACACTCGGGGAGGTGGGGAGAGGGGCATCTGCACCCAGCACATGCACTGTTTATTAGTGTATTCTTTTATATCGAGGATAATGGAATAAGCACTCAAGTGCTTTTTTTACAATCAGTCTCTGTATGTATGCAGTTTTGTAAATTCTGTCATCTGTTCCCACAACACACATCAGCCTACTCTTTTGAAAAGCAGAACATATTATTTTAATGTGAGCGCAAGATGTTCTGCATGCGTTCGCACACAGGAACTAGGTTTGTAGTCTCATCACACCTTGGGAACTACAGGAAGACCATATTATTATTATTATTATTATTAAATACACACTAGACAATGTGCGAGTATGGCCATAATTATAGTCATACTCTGACTTAGAATACTTCTTTGCTTCTTAGTAAGAAGAGAATTAATTCTTATGCTAAGAGCTTGTCTTGACTGAAGACAATTTTAGCATAACAGTTTTAAAGCCAAAGTGTATTTCCACCTTGCAACCCAGTGTGTGATTCAGATTCAGATTCAGAATATTTTATTGTCATTTAAGTAATGTAGACTTATATGACACAACAAAAACATCAATGATAATTATTATCTATTTTGGCTAAAAGTGATGTACACTAAAAACATGTTGCATTCTATTTATCTTTTTTCAAAACACTCATACACATATCTGATGATATCTGCTTGATACATATCAACTATGATTATGTCACTTAATTTGTGTACACAGTTTTTGCGTTCTTTGTCTTTCGTTTTGATTTTTAATAACAAAGTGGGTGGGTGGGTGGGTGCAGGAGAGGGGTG
>CM054159.1:35931615-36011615 GCA_028751875.1 Rapana venosa | reverse complement strand
TAATCAAGCTGGTACAAATACCATCTGGATAATGAATTGGTATCAGAGCCAGATGAGTAGGAAGTTAGCATAACATCATCATCAGAAGATGAGTAGATACCATCTAGATCATGAACCAGCGCTATCTGGATAAAAAGCTGATGTCAGAGTTTGTGGATCAAAATTAATGCTGTATCATCTGGAAATAGAGTTTATACCATCTGTGAAAGGAGTCAGGAACATTTCCAGATGAATGAGGTATCATATTACATCTGGAAAATGAGGTCTATCATCTTGTTGATGAGTTATACTGTATGATAATGAGTTATTTCATGTGGATGATGAGTTAATACAGTTGGATTTAATACAAATTCTTTGTATATGACTAGTTAATACTAATGTGAATGGGATGGTTAGTTGGTGCTAAAAAGCCATGAGGATATTGAATTGATACCTAAATGATAATTTAGGTCATCAGGATAGTGAATTGATAATAAATTAGCATCAAGGTAATGAGTGTGCAGTGGTTTGAATCCCATTTGGGCTGGAAACTTTGCCCCCATCCATTAGACCATGAGTGGTGGTCTGGGAGCTAGTCTTTCGGATGAGATGATAAACCGAGGTCCAGTGTGTTGCACAAAATTATTCAGCGCAGATAAAAGAACCCACAGCAACAAGAGAGTTGTCCCTGGCAAAATTCCTTGAAAAAAAGCCACTCTGATAGGGAAGCAAATACAGTTGCAGACAAAAGAAGAAAAAAAAAAAGGGTGGCACTGCTCTTGTGGCTACGCGCTCTCACCAGGGAGAGGTAGCCTGAACTTCATGTAGATAAATCTCGTAACAAAGTGGTAGAAAATAAATATAAAATATAAAATTATGATTGTGATCATTTACAATGATTGGAAACGGTGGTTTTTTAATTTTTTAAAATCTTTTTAGCATGAAAATGTCTCCAGAAATCATTAAAAAAAGTGTGTGCATGTTTGTGTGTGTGTGTGTGTGTGCGTGTTTGTGTGTGTGTAAGTCTTCAATTTTAACGTCTTTCCACTTTAAGTGATACCAGACGGCCCTAAGATAGGAGATTGAATGAAAGAGATAGATGGATGGATAGATATTGATAGATAGATCTACTCTGTGTGGTGCGTGCATGTGTGTGTGTGTGTGTGTGTGTGTAATAAAGAGTAATAACAAGGGAAATACACAAATAGTATTCTTAACATAAACAGATCAAGAACAACATTAAAAAAAAAAAAAAAAAGAAATTCGAAGAGAACTACGACTACAATAAGTGCCCTATAGGACTTAACAATAAACCTTTAGCAATGTCAAACGTTAGCTTTACATTGATCAAAACTTCGTCAATGGTATTCTCAGAAAAGGCAGGGAGATAAGGTTTTAAATTCTCACATGTGTGTGTGTGTGCGTGCTTGTGTGTGTGTGTGTGTGCCTGCACACGTTTAGGGTCATCCTGGTCTACGTGGATTCCCTGGACCTCCGGGTCCCTCGGGACCTGACGGAGATGAAGGCATGCCTGGAGACCCTGGCCCTCCTGGGCCTGCAGGACCTGTGGTCAGTAGTATACCCCCTACCTGTCTGTCTGTCTGTACCTGTCTGTCTGTCTGTACCTGTCTGTCTGTCTGTACCTGTCTGTCCATTCCTGTCTGTCTGTCTGTACCTGTCTGTCTGTACCTGTCTGTCTCTCTGTACCTGTCTGTCTGTCTGTGTCTGTCTGTCCATTCCTGTTTGTCCGTCCATCCGTTCCTGTCTGTTTGTCTGCCTGTCTGCCTGTCTGTCTGTCCATACCTGTCTGTCTGTCTGTCTGTACCTGTCTGCTTGTCTGTCTGTCTGCCTGTCTGTCTGTACCTGTCTGTCCATCCGTCTGTACCTGTCTGTTTGTCTGTCCATTCCTGTCTGTTTGTCTGTCTGTTCATTCCTGTCTATGTGTTTGTCAGTCTGCCTGTCTGTCTGTCCTGTACCTGTCTGTCTGTCTATCCATTCCTCTCTGTGTGTTTGTCTGCCTGTCTGTCTTTGTGTATAGTTTTCTGCCTGCCTGTCCAGTCCTCTGTCCACAAATGTGTGTAAATTTCTCTCTGTCTGTCTCTCTGTCTCTGTCTTTCTGTCTCTCTCTCTGTCTCTCTCTCTGTCTGTGACTCTCTGTCTGTGTCTCTTTCTCTCTCTCTCTGTCTCTCTCTCTCTCTCTGTCTCTCTCTCTCTGTCTGTCTCTCTCTCTATGTCTGTCTGTGTCTCTCTGTCTGTGTATCTTTCTCTCTCTATGTCTGTCTCTCTGTCTGTCTGTCTGTCTCTCTGGCCAACAAAGGGCTTAATATTTGCCTGTCTTGTGTTTTGTCATTGCTGTTGCCGTTTTTGTGCTTTTGCCTATACAATGTATTATTGTGTACTTATAGAAGTCTCTGTGCTTGTCTCTTTCCTCAGGGAAATGCTGGAAGCCCAGGCATGTCTGGAATGCCAGGAATGAAAGGACATCGGGTGAGTTCTTGCCTGCCTAAAAATACACACACAAAATCTCAACAATCTCCCTTCAGTGTAAAACTCACTGAAAACCGCTGACATCTTAGGTGTGCATTTTGTGGAAGTAATAGTCAGTTGCATGGTAGTAATACTTGTGAAGATGTTTAGAAATAAACAAACAAAACACATAATGTTGTTGAAAAGTTTTAGTTTTTAGAGGTGTTTCTTTCCTATTTATGGAGATCAACTGGTCAGGTTTTTCTCCATTTAATAAAACTAAGAGCAGGATAAATGCAGCAATATTTGAAAAGTAATTTATGTTCATAAATGCAGCTATGACGAGGTAATGGATGAAGGCAGTGTTAACCTCTTTCATTATTATAGGTGAAATTCCTGGACATGAACACAAGATTGTACACCTGTTTTGGGTTACATTTTTGATAAAGCATCTATGAAGTAATTCCTGGTATAATATGCTGCTGTGTTCTGGAATGCTCAGTCTATAAAGAGACGTCAGGGAGGGATAGAGAGGAGGAGGGGGATAGGCAGGTTAAACTGCATCACTTATAAGAAGCAAAAAGGGGTTTGTTTGTTGTTGTTGTTGGGTTGGGTTTTTTTTTTGGGGGGGGGGGGGTGTTGGGGGGAGAAGGAGAGGGAGGTGATGCTTTGATCTGTTAGCTATATTCCTTTTGAAATACTGTTTATAAAAACTGCAGTTTCTTCTCTTTATTTGCAGTAACTCGTGTCTTATCTCTGTTCAAAATCATCATCAATTAGTCAAGTCTTCCACAGATGATATAAAGTTTTACGCTTTAGGAAATCTTTTTTTTTTTTTAATTACACTTTGTCTTCCACAAATGATATGAAATTTTACACATTATCTTTGTTTCACTTGCTGTGGGCATGTTGAAAGGAGGGTATGTACAAAAAAGAGATGGTTTCATTTTTGTTGTTGGGAATATTGTCTGATGGTACACTGTGTTGTGATTTCAGATGTTACCCTGTGCTATTTCCATTTGTTACCCTGTGTTGATTCCAGTTTGTTACCCTCCTCTGTTTCCAGTTACCCTCTGTGTTTTCCGTTTGTTACTCTGTGCTGTTACCAGTTGTTACCCTCTGCTGTTACTAGTTACCCTCTGCTGTTTTCAGTTGTTACCCTCTGCTGTTTCCAGTTGTTACCCTCTTTTGTTTCCCGTTTGTTACCCTGTGCTGTTTCCAGTTACCCTATGCATTTTCCATTTGTTATCCTGTGCTGTTTCTAGTTGTTACCCTCTATTGTGTCCAGTTTGTTACCCTGTGCTATTTCTAGTTTGTCACCCTCTGCGTTTTCCAATTGTTATCCTGTGCTGTTTTTCAGTTGTTACCCTGTGCTGTTTCCATTATCCTGTGCGTTTCTGGTTTCCCATTGTTACCCTGTGCATTTTCCAATTGTTACCCTGTGCATTTTCCAGTTGTTAACCTCTGCTTTTTCCAGTTTGTTAGCCTGTGCTGTTTTCAGTTTTTTACCCTGTGCTGTTTTCAGTTGTTACCCTGTGCTGTTTCCAGTTACCCTGTGCTATGATTTAACTTGTTACCCTGTGCTGATTCCAGATGTTACCCTGTGCTGTGATTCTCAGATGTTACTCAGTTCTATGATTCCATTTGCTACCCTGTGTTGCTGTTATTGTATTTGTTATCATGTGCTTGTTCCAGTTACCCTGTGTTAATATTTGAGTTGTTACCCTGTGCTGTGATTCCAGTTGTTACCCTGTGTTCTTATTTCAGTAGTTCTATAAGAACTGAGCAGTGTTGATTTGTTTATGGGAGTGACATTCAGTAATCAATAATGATACTTTCAGATATATTGTAATCAATCATCAATGTTGATTGTGTTATGGATAGGGTAATTAATGATCAGTGTTGATTGTGTCAGAGGTGGGATTATCAGCATTGATTGTTTCAGGGAGGTGATGATCAGTGTTGATTTTTGCAGGGATGGGTTAATTATCAATGACCAGCATTGATTGTTGTGCAGGGATGGGGCAATCGATGATCAATATTGATTGTCAGGGATGGGGTAGTAATCAATGATCAGTGTTTTTTGTGTTAGGGGTGGGGTAATCAATGATCAGTGTTGATTGTTGTTTAGGTATGGGGTAATCAATGATCAGGGTTGATTGTTGTACGGGAATGGGGTAATAAGAAATGATTAATATTGATTGTGAGGGATGGGGTAATAATCAGTTATCAATGTTGATTTTGTTCAGGGATGGGATAATCAATGATCTATGTTGATTTTGTTCAGGGATGGGATAATCAATGATCAATGTTGATTTTGTTCAGGGATGGGATAATCAATGATCAATGTTGATCATGTCAGGGATGGGATGATCAATGTTGAATCTGTCAGGGATGGGATAATCAATGATCAATGTTGATTGTTTTTAGGGGTTCACTGGACGCACTGGCAGACCTGGTGATGTTGGAGAAACTGGAACCAAGGTGACTGACCTTTGACGCGTTGATAGCTTGGTTAGCTAGTTAGCTAGCTAGTTGGTTGGTTGGTTGGTTAGCCAGTCAGTTTATTGAGTAATTGGTTGACTTCCTGTCAAATGCTTGTTTGGATGATTGACTGGTTGATTGTGCTTGGGTGAGCAAGTGATGGCCAACTGAAAGAAATGGCGTGGTTGGTTATTTGATTGATCAATCCAAGCGAAAGAAACGGCATGGCTGGTTACTTGATTGGTCAGTCTGGCTGGTTGATTGATTTTTACTAGGTAAGTAGTTGGGGGAGGGGGGTAAGGGGTGGGAGTGGGGTGGCCAGTTGAATACTTCTGTTCCATGAGAGAGTGTGACATCAGTTTGCTTGACATTGGTGAATGGGGGTTGTGGGGGGGGATGTGGATGGATGAATGAATCAGAGTGATGGGCGTGAGTGACAATAAGTATTTTTGTGGTATGACTTTGATCAGCTTAACTCTGGCCTATGGTGTTAGTGACAGTATGTATTCTTGTATTATTATTAATTTGGCATCTACGACTCTAGAAATTGAGTGAGTGACAGTTATGTTTTCTTATGCTGTTATATTGGTCAGCATTAGTATGGTCTATTGAGTGGCAATATGTCCTCTTGTGTTATTATTTTGGTCAGTATAACTCTGGCCTTTTGAGTGGCAATATGTATTCTTGTGCTATTATGTTGGTCAGGATAACTCTGGTCTATTGAGTGGCAATATGAATTCTTGTGATATAATAGTGGTTCACCTATGGAGTAAGCGACCGTATGTATTCTTGCACAGTTAGTCAGTTGGTCAGCTTATAGAGTAAGTGATAGTATGTATTCTGTGTACTATTCTTTTGATAAGTGTAACTCTGACCTTTTAATTTTTTAATTTTTTTTAGATCAGATGTAAGTTTTTAGTTTTGGTACATCTATTGCATTTGTATCTATCAGCATATGTTTGAGTCGTAGATAAGGTTAACAGAAAAACAGGCATAAAGTAGTGTGTGATGTGTGTGTGTGTGTGTGTGACAGGGCCCTGTAGGACCTGTGGGCCCTATGGGGGCAATAGGATCCGCTGGCGTCAGAGGAAGTCCTGGAGATAGAGGTCGTGATGGATCCTCCGGTGGACCTGTGAGTCTTTGTGTGTGTGTGTGTGTAGTGTAGTGTAGTGTAGTGTGTGTGTGCAGTGTAGTGTAGTGTGTGTTGTTTGTGAGCCTACATAGTGTGAGTAAATCTGTCTCTGTGTGTTGAGAGGGGAGGGAGGGTTAGGGGAAGAAAGATGACTCTATGTGATCCTGATTCAGATTCAGAATATTTTATTGCCATTTAAGTCATGTAGACTTATTAGACACAACAAAAAACATCAATTATAAATGTGTGTGAGGGGGAGGGGGTGTTTGGGGTTTGGGTGTGGGGGGGGTGTGTGGGTGTGTTCAGTCTACTGAAATACCCTGTCATATTAATAAGGTTACTTTTAACTCTTTGGCTGCCAAGTTTCCAACTGAAGAACTCTTTTCAGCCCTGTTACTGATTTTCCGGTGTTCAGTATGTGTCAGAACAACACAGCCAGTAACATGACCTGCACTGTCAACTGGCCGTGAAAGAGTTAACACGATCCCTATGTGTGTGTGTGCCTACACTATCAGCACAACCAGTGCCTAAAACTATCCCTTTGTTAAGAGAGAGAACCCCTCTTTCCCAGCTCTCCTGCACTGTGCCCATTTGTATGCTGCCATAACCCAGTAGTGGGTGATACGGAGGGAAGGGTTAGTAGATGGTTGGTTACCCTATAGCGGGTTACCCATAAGGAAAAGGTTAATGAGCTGTGTAAGCAAGAAAGCCTGCTCCCTCCCCCCCCCACACCTAAGGTTTTCTGCCTTTTGCAGTGAGATGAGCAGCCAGGGAAGCATCAGAAATCAAGCTGTCTTGCTGATAATTATATAACATAAAGCAGACCTGGGAGAGTCTGCTTGTGAACCCTTTATGTTGGGGGGAAAAAGGCAACCCAGCAGTAAAAGCTTAGACAGACCACAACGTTGTAACATCAAAATTTGCTGCGCTGTGCCAATTCCTCAATGCTTGTAAAGGGGTTGCTGCTCTGGCAAAAAAAAAAAAAATTCCATCATCATTCTGATCTCTCCTCATGTCTTGAGGTTGTGTACTAGTGCCAGGGTCTCTGAGAAATTGAAAGTATGAAATAGCTTTTAAAAAAAATCCAAATGGATGTGATAGAATTGTGTTGTGGCTGTGGTATGAAATATCCTTTAAAAAAAATCCAAATGGATGTGATAGAATTGTGTTGTGGCTGTGGTATGAAATATCCTTTAAAAAAAATCCAAATGGATGTGATAGAATTGTGTTGTGGCTGTGGTATGAAATATCTTTTTTAAGAAAGACACAATCAAAATGGATGTGATAGAATTGTGTTGTGGCTGTGGTATGAAATATCCTTTTTTTCATTTTTAATCAAAATGGATGTGACAGAATTGTGTTGTGGCTGTGGTATGAAATATCCTTAAAAAAAACAAAATCAAAATGGATGTGATAGAATTGTACTGTGGCTGTGGTATGAAATATCCTTTAAAAAAACCTCAAAATGGATGCGATAGAATTGTGTTGTGGCTGTGGTATGAAATATCCTTTTTAAAAAATAATCAAAATGGATGTGATGGAATTGTGTTGTGGCTGTGGTATGAAATATCCTTTTTTCATTTTAAATCAAATTGGATGTGATGGAATTGTGTTGTGGCTGTGGTATGAAATATCCTTAAAAAAAATGGATGTGATAGACTTGTGTTGTGGCTGTGGTATGCAATATCCTTTTTTTCATTTTAAATCAAAATGGATGTGATGGAATTGTGTTGTGGCTGTGGTATGCAATATCCTTTTTTTTCATTTTAAATCAAAATGGATGTGATGGAAATGTGTTGTGGCTGTGCTTGCAGGGTAAGAGTGGCAGTGACGGAGCCCCTGGGTCCTCAGGCCCCCCCGGTCAGGCTGGTCCCCCCGGTACTCCTGGATTCCCTGGTGCCCCTGGTGCTAAGGTATGAGAGACAGACAGAAATGGACAGAGAGAGATAGACAGACAGATGGACAGATGGACAAACAAAAAGAAAGACAGAAAGATAGACAGACAGAAAGACAGACAAGACCTCAAAAGCTCAGAGACAGACAGACAGACAGAAGAGTCCTCGAATGCTCATGTAGGGAGGGGAGAGAGACGGACAGACAGACAGAGAGAGAGAGACAGATGGACAGAAGAGTCCTTGAAAGCTCATGTAAGGAGGGGAGAGAGAGAAACAGACAGACAGAGACACAGAGAAAGACAGACAGACATGGAGAGAGAGACAGACCGAGACACAGAGACAGACAGAGAGAGACAGATCACCGATGGCTGCTAGTCTGTATCTCTTAAGGCATGTCTACCCATGCAGTTGGTTTGTCTTCCTCGCTCTACGTTCAGTGTGTTTTCCATACCAGGAATCCTGATAGAATCTATGCCCTCTAGGTTTTGACTGCCTCCAAGCCAGGCTGCTTTTGCAGCCAGTAAGTTAACCACACTACCACAGGGTCACATGTTGTTTTGTAAGGACATTATTCCTTAACCAAAACCGTATTCCGTACAAAGACACTTTATTTCTTGTTCCTTACCAAGGTCCTCATTCCTTACAAAGAACATTATTCCAGTCAAAGAGCATATTTCCTCACAAAGAACATTATACCTCTCAAAGAACATTATTCCTCATAAAGAATATTATTCCTCACAAAGTACATTATTCCCCTATAAGAACATTATTTCTCCCCAAAAGAACACCATTCCTTCCCAAGTGCAATAATGTGTGTGTGTGTGTGCATGTGCACACTTTTTAAAAAAGTCTTGAGTCTATAATACTGTTAGCTTATCATTTTGTGTTGAACTTTTTGCTTTTCAGTTCCTGTTAGTATTGATATTATGTTTAGGTGTATTGCTTTTAGGTTTGTTCTCCTGTTCAATTCATTTGTAATCCTCCATACCCCAAAAGGGGTGAAAGGAATTAACTCTTGAATTTTTAAGTGTGTGTGTGTTTATTTGATTGTGTGTATGTGTCTGTGTGTGTATGTGTGTGAGTGTGTGTGTTGTGTCTGTCTGTGTCTGTGTCTGTGTCTCTGTGTGTGTGAGAGTGTGTGTGTTGTGTTAATGGAATAAGCACTTATGTGCTTTTTTACATCCAGTCCCTGTATGTATATGCTTTTGTAAATTCTGTCATCTGTTCCCACCGGCACACAATGGCCTACTCTTACGAAAAGCGGAACAGGGTTTAACATGCATGTAAGATGTTCTGCATGCGGTTGCACACAGGACCTCAGTTTATAGTCTCATCTGAAGGACTTTTGGGGAGAGTGGAGTCTGCACTGATGTTAACTCCAGAGGAAAATGTCCCCTTGAATGGGAATCGAACCCAGGTCGTCAAGGGGATATTGTGTCCTGTGTGTGTGTGTGTGTCTCTGTGTGTGAGTGTGTGTTGTATCCCTCTGTCTGTGTGTGAGTGTGTGTTGTATCCCTACTTGTGCGTGCATGCAGGCATGTATGTGTGTGAGCGTGTGTATTGTATCCCTGCGTGTGTACGTACATGCATGCATGCATACACGTATATATGTGTCTGTTGTGTATGTGCACACATGCATATCTATATATATCTCTCTCTCTGTGGGTTCACAGGGAGATCGCGGTCCATCAGGCTCCCCAGGCAGTGTAGGACCTCCAGGTCCAGCTGGTGCTGATGGCCTGCCAGGAGCACCAGGCACTGTGGGCCAGTCTGGAATCCGCGGAGAAGATGGCATGCCCGGTGCCAAGGGTGCCCCTGTGAGTAGGACACTGGGGAGGAGAGGGGAGAATGGAGAGAATAGAGATTTGTGATTATCTACCGTTTTCTTGCACATAATTTCAGACAACGCTGAGTAAGTGAATAATGTGTTGTATTGAATTATGAAAAAGTTTATTTCGTTGTGTCACATAAGTCCATGTGACTTTTATGGCAGTAGAAAAATAATTTCCGATTCTGATTTCTGGAGAGGACTTGGTAGTGTGAGGGAAGAGAGGAGTGTGTGTGTGTGTGTGGGTGGTGGTGGTGGGGTGTGTGTGATGTGTGTGTGTTGGGTGTGGGTGTGTGTGTGAATGAGTGAGTGAGAGAGTGTGAGTGTGTGTGAATAAGTGAATGAGATAGATACAGAAACGATGGTGTTGTTATCATTATCACCAAAATAATTGTTATAATTATCAACAATAGTAGTAGTAATAGTAGTAGTAGTAGTAGTAGTAGTAGTTAAACTGGTAATTGTCATAGTAGTAGTTAAACTAATAGTTGTAGTTAAAGTAGTAGTAGGAGTAGGAGTAGTAGTTGTAGTAGTGGCGGAAGCATTTAGCTATAATATAAATGAAAAAAAACCTAATCACCAACCAGCTGTAGTTGATTGATTGGGCTTTAATGCTGTGTTGTGTTCTAGGGACCAGTGGGACCACCCGGTGCTCCAGGTTTCCCTGGTCCCATGGGACCCTCTGGTCCTGTGGGAAATGGAGGACCACCCGGCTCCAAAGGCAATGACGTGAGTGTCTTTTGGCTTGCTTGCTTGCTTTTCTTTCTTTTCTTTCTTTTTTCCCTTTCTGTCTTTCTTTATCTATCTGTCTGTCTATCTATCTATCTATCTCTATCAATCTCTATCTGTTTATATATCTGTCTGTTTATCTCTCTCTAACTATCCACATCTATCTATCTATCTACATATATATCTATCTATCCATCTATCTATATCTATCTCTCTCTCTCTCTCTCTTGCTATCTGTCTGTTTATCTATCTGTCTGTCTGTTTGTCTGTCTATCTCATCTACCTTTATCTATCTGTCTATCTCTCTATCTTTCTCTGTCTGTCTGTCCATCTATCTATCTATCTATCTATCTATCTATCTATCTATCTATCTATCTATCTGTCTGTCTGTCTGTCTGTCTATCTATCTGTCTATCTATCTATCTATCTATCTATCTATCTATCTATATTCTTTGTTTCCTTTGGTCTGTTGGCTTCTTTTCTGTGCTGGACCCAGCAGTGGGATGATAATATGAACAAGGGAGAGGAGATAAAAAAAAAGAAAAATAGATGGTGTGTGAGAGAGAGACTTTTTCTCTTTTTTTCAGCCAGCCTTTTTGAACCATTTAAGTTTTGTTTACAAGTTTTGTTACTCAAGTTATTCTCTCTCTCTCTCTCTCTCTCTCTCTCTCTCTCTCTCTCTCTTTCTCTTTCTCTTTCACCTCACACACATATGCACACACTCACACATTCCCCCCACCCCCCACCCCAACTTTTTATACCAAGTTTTCAATGAGTACAGATGTTCTCTTAAAACCTTGGGTTCATGTGTACCGAACAGGGACAAAATGGCGTGAACGGTGCTCCCGGTGACTCTGGTCCTCAAGGATCCCCCGGGCCAGCAGGAGAGAGAGGGATGCCAGGTCTGCCAGGTTCTGAGGGAAAGCGGGTATGCTGGCACACACTGACAAACACACTGAAGACACACTGCCAAACATAACAAACATAGTTGAATAGCTATGACGCTTCACCACAAAATGAATCGCATTGCACCAGAGGTCATTTTTTTACTGACATTATTAATCTGCAATAAAAAGGCTATTCAATGCAAAATGTGTGGATTGAAAATCGGACAATTCTATGAAAAGATATTACAAATTGAAATGATACACTGCAGGATGGGACAAACTGAGAAATTGTACAAGTTTAGCATTGTAATTAGTGGCCAGAATGAAGGCTTGGGTGTTTTGAAAACATGTTTTAAACCAAAAGGAAACAAAATTATGCCTTGATATTTCATTACAAACTAGAATAATGGCTATAGTTGTATAATCAATCAAAATTGCAAAATCAACCACCTGACCCCCACCTGCCTAAAATGACTAGCGGGAAAAGTGGGTCAAGTGCAGAGTGACTGATTTTGTGATGGAGCGTCACATAATTATACATTCTACCAAATGCACTAAAGTGGGTTGATATATATGCACTGCTAAACACTCTTAAAAGGGTTGCATATTGCCAAACACATGAAAGATAATTGCTTCAACACACTGAAGATAATTGTTCCAAAAGACTGAAGATAATTGAGCCAAATATGCTGAAGGTGGAACACGCTTAACCCTTTAGGCACTTTATGGAGTATGATGCTGCTGTGCTAGAGTTACTTCAGAAGTTATGTACACTCACAATAACAATAACATTAACAACAAAAATAACATAAAAATTCGTTCTTTTTTATCACAAACTGCATACCATTTTATGAAAAACGATTTTTCAAAGATCAAATTTTTTTTTTTTTTTAATTGTATTTCAAAGAGGTATGATACAACATGGAAAAAAATGTAGCACCTTACTTCTTAATTGTTGTAACTGTTGCCATTTCGTATTTTATTTCATGTCATCGTCAGGGATCTGCTGGTGCAAGTGGTTCACCAGGAGCATCTGGACCTCAAGGTGAAAGGGTAAGAAAGAGTTAACTTTTCCCCCCTAGATACAGGCAGCACAGTCTTGAAAGAGTTAACTGAGGATTTTTGTTTTGTTTTTTGTTCATGAATGATAGCAAGTGAAGTTCATTTTGGTTTGGTAATATTTTTGTTATATTCTGAAGTAAGATGGGATCTGTTTGAAAGAACAAATGCCCTCAGCTGGACTTCAGGGTGAAAGGTTAAGAAAAAGTTAACTTTTACCCCTATACGCAGGCAGTACAGTCTTGATAGAGTTAAGTGAGGATTTTTTTAACCTCATGAATGTAAACAAGTTAAGTGTGTTTTTTGGTCTGGCACCATTTCTTATACTGAAGTAGGATGGGATGTGTATGAAAGTGCAAATGCCCTTCACTAACAATGGTGCTGACTATATGTGGCATTTCTGCCTTTAATGATCAAAACATGAGTGTGTGTGTGTGTTCAAGGAGAGAGAGAGAGAGAGAGAGAGAGAGAGAGAGAGAAGAAAGAAATTCTGCCATTGATATGTTTGATGTATTTCAGATGTTAACAGAAAATGTCTTATGAATCATAAATATCAGATTGTGTCAATCATCATCATTTGTGTCTCTGTATCCTTGCTCTTCTTGTGTTTTTCAAAATAAATTTTTCTTCTATTTTTCTTTGATTTCTTCTTTAATTCAATTCTTCACCCTCCTCTTTCTTTCCCTCTTTCTTAATCATCATCATCATCATCATCATCATCATCATCATCATCATCATCATCATCATCACCTTCTTCATCATCATAATCATCACCACCACCTCCTACTCCTCCTTCCAGCCTCTGTTTTTCTTTCTGTTTTTCTTTATCACAATGATACCTGTCTACAGGTTGGGCTAGATATTCTTTACAATGGTCGTGGTAAACAGAAGGAAGGTGTAGACACTTTTTTGCATGTTTGTTAGGGTTTTTATCTAAGGGGATGGGAGGATTGTTTGTTTTGATTTCATTCATTTTCAACTTTACTGTAAAAAAAAACTTGACTCTCAATGGATGGATTGGCTGATTGGTGCAGGGAGCTCCAGGTCTCTCCGGTCTTCCTGGACGTCCAGGTTTCCCAGGATCCCCAGGACAAGATGGTTCCCGTGGAGAAACTGGCCAGCCAGGCACCCCAGGAAGTGACGTAAGTAATGGCGGCTTTTTCTTCTTCTTCTTTGCACTTTTTTCTTTGCAATTCTTCTTCTTCACAATTCTTCTTCTTTGAAATCCTTCTTCTTCTTCTTCTCTCCTCCTCCTCCTTCTTTGTTGTCTTTAATGTGCGCAAAAATGCATTGCACTGCCATTAAGCATGTGACAAATCAGTCCCAGCACATCTGACTTGACGTGGGAGAGAATTGTTATCTTTACATGAAAAGAAAAGGATGGGGAATGAACCAAGAAAACAGAAAATAGACAAGGAGGTAGAAGGAACAAGACAAATTTTTTTTAATGAGAAGAAGGGGTTTTTATGTTTTTCATTGTAAACAGCGATTTCTGCTAATAATTTTTTGTGTAGAAAGAAATTTATTTTCATATTTTCTAAGTACATACAGATTTTGTCACCCATTTTCATGTGAATAAGGGGGTTTGCTTAAAAAAAATTGTCATGTGGTGTGTGTGGGTTTGTTTTCCTTCTTAGTTGTTTTTTTTTTTTTTGCAGGGGAGGGGGGAAGTCTGCCTTCCTTGTCTGTTTATTTCTATATTGACTTATTCGTAATAGATGTGTGTTCCTTTATGTTTTGTATTTTCATTCATTCATTCATTCATTATCTGTTGCAGGGACCTCAAGGTCCAATGGGTTTCCCCGGTTCTGCTGGACCCAGGGTATGTGTGGGTGTGTGTGTGTGAGTTAGTGAGTGTATGCTTGAGCAGGCAAGCATGCCTATAAATCTGTGTATACCAGGTTCAATATTTCATTCTCTCAATAAACAAATACACATGGATTACAAGCCATACTTAAACACAATAAGAAGAAAATGGTTTTATCACAGGAAGTAAAATTCCATCTTAAAAATGTATGTTAGTGTATGTATGTGTGTAGGTATGCAAATTTGTATCACGTGTGTTTGTGAAAGACTCTGTGTGAGTGTGTGTGTGTTCGTGAAGTATGTATGTGCTTATATGTGTGCATATGTATGTATGTATGAATGTATGTGTGCGTGTTTGCGTGTGTGCATGTGTGTGTGTGCATGGATGCGTGCGTGTGTGCACATGCATGCATGCATGTATGTTTCCATGAAACCGTGTCGCTACTCACTGAAGTCAGCATCCTTCATGATGTGCGATGTCTTGTATTCTGCAGGGCTCACCTGGTATCCCAGGTGAAGATGGGGCAAGAGGCGAACCTGGACCTACTGTGAGTTGAAGAATCTTGTGTTCAAATCCCCAACATTTCTTACCATAGTTTTGGTTTAACATTTTCCCTACAGGTAACCCGCTATAGGGTAACCAACCATCTACTAACCCTTCCTTCTGTATCACCCACTACTGGGTTATGGTAGCATACAAATACGCACAGTGAACATGCACTGGAAAAAAGGGGGGGATGGTGTTAACCCACTCCTTTCGATCCACTGCGATCACAGTGGTCTCATGCACACCACATGTCTTCAAACTACTGCTATCCCAGGATCTGACTTTTTAGCTCAGTGACATCAAATTCTTGTTTGAAAATCTCGCAGATGCTTTTCAACCTTAACCTTCTACCTGTGTGTCAACAACAACAAACCATGAAAATTTCCTGTACTTGTGTTGACTATCTTTTTAGTGATTAATTCTTTACTAACAAACACAAACGACCAGTACAGAGAGATGGGCTTTGTAAAAATCAGGCAGTAGGGAGTGAGTTAATGATTTCAACGATCTTTGTTCTGTCTGAATAGGGTAACAGACTTTAGTGCTGTTAGTTGTCTAAATAGGGTAATAACGGCTTCAATGTTTGTATTGTCTGAGCATTGGGTTCTTTGTTTTCTGAATAGGGTAACAATGACTCCAGTGCTCTTTGTTTCATCTGAATAGGGTAATGATGACTTCAGTGCTCTTCGTTTTGTTTGAATAGGGTAACAATGACTTCAGTGCTCTTCATTTCATCTGAATAGGGTAACAATGATTTCAGTGTTCTTTGTTTTGTCTGAATAGGGTAACAATGACCAGTGCTCTTTGTTTCATCTGAATAGGGTAACGATGACTTCAATTCTATTCATTTTGTCTGAATAGGGTAACAATGACTTCTGTGTTCTTTGTATTGCCTGAATAAGGTAACAATGACTTCAGTGCTCTTCGTTTTGACTGAAGAGGGTAACAATGACTTAAGTGCTCTTTGTTTTGTCTGAATAGGGTAACAATGACTTCAGTGTTCTTTGTGTTGTCTGAATAGGGTAACGATGATTTCAGTGTTCTTTGTTTTATCTGAATAGGGTAACAATGACTTCAGTGCTTTTTGTTTTCTTTGAATAGGGTAACAGTGACTTCAGTGCTATCTGCTTTGTCTGAATAGGGTAACAATGACTTCAGTGCTATCTTTTTTGTCTGAATAGGGTAACAGTGACTTCAGTGCTATATGCTTTGTATGAATAGAGTTACAATGACCTCAGTGCTTTGTTTTGTCTAAATAGGGTAACAATGACTTCAGTGTTCTTTGTATTGTCTGAACAATGTGTTCTTTGCTTTTTCTGGATAGGGTAACAATGACTTCAGTGCTCTTTTTTGGGGTCTTGTCTGAACAGGGTAACATTGATTTCAGTGCTCTTTGTTTTGTCTGAACAATGTGTTCTTTGTTGTGTGATAGGGTAACGAAGACTTTAGTGTTCTTATTTTTCATGAACATTGGTCTTTGTTTTCTCTGAATAGGGTAACAATGACTTCAGTGGTCTTTGTTTTCTCTGAATAGGGTAACCATTACTTCAGTGCTCTTTGTTGTGTCTGGATAGGGTAACAATGACTTCAGTACGCTTTGTTTTGTTTTTTTCCCTGAACAATGCCCTTTGCTTTGTCTGGATAGGGTAACGATGACTTCAGTGCACTTTGTTTTGTTTTTTCCCTGAACAATGCCCTTTGCTTTGTCTGGATAGGGTAACAATGGACTGGATGGTGCCCCAGGAGAACAGGGACCCCAGGGTCAGCCTGGTCCCCCTGGTCTAACTGGAGCCCCTGGAAACCGCGGTGATGGCGTGAGTATTTATTTAACTTATGGCGGAAAATGAATAATTAAGCGATTCTTCTAATGCATAAGTTGTTAATTAAGCCGAGTGCTGTTTTTTTTCCTTCCTGGTTTTGTTGGAATTCAGTACTTTTTGTTCTGTTGGTTGTTGAGTTTTGGGGTTGTTTTTTTCCCTCAAAATTTTGGTCGAAAAAAATATCTTAATAGGTAATGTAACTTTTTTCTTTCTTTCTTTTTAAGAAAATCAATTCCTAAGGGTTTTTGTTCAGCCACGTGTATGATTATGCTAACTTATTCTTTATGTTTGAGAATTTTTTTATTTGTGTCGATCAGATTGTTTAAAAGCATCATCAAACTTAAAAGTCAAATTTGATAATCAACTGATCTCAATAAATATAATCAATGTAAATCATAAATTTGCTGTTAAAATACACCAGAAAAAAAACACAAAATATCCATCATACTGCTCCAGTGAGTGTGAAAGAGTAAATAAACTCTGTGTGCGTGCGTGCGTGTGCAGTGGATCTGTGGTCTAGAGGTAATGCACCTGTCTAGAAAGCGAAAAGTCCCAGTCAGAAGTGTGCGTAGGTTCATATCCCGTTTGGACCAGAAACTTTTCCCCCATCCATTAGACCATGAGTGGTGGTGTGGGTGCTAGTCTTTCAGATGAGACGATAAACCGAGGTCCCGTGTGTTACACAAAAATTATTTAGCGCACGTAAAAGAACCCACGGCAACAAGAGAGTTGTCCCTGGCAAAATTATGTAGAAAAAAGCCACTCTGATAGGGAAACAAATGCAGTTGTAGACAGAAAAAAAAAAAAAAAAAGGGTGGCGCTGCTCTGTGGCGACGCGCTCTTCCCGGGGAGAGCAGCCCGAATTTCAGGCAGAGAAATCTGCCGTGACTTAAAGTGGTATAAATAAATAAATAAATAAAAATGTGTGTTGCAGGGATCAGCAGGACGGCCAGGTCCTCAAGGCAGTGTAGGACCTGCAGGTACCCGCGGTGACCGAGGACCTGACGGATCTGAAGGACCCACAGGCAGACCTGGCAGCCCTGTCAGTATCTTCTCTCTCTCTCTCTCTCTCTCTCTCTCTCTCTCTCTCTCTCTCTCTCTCTCTCTCTTTGTCTCCTCTGTCTCTCTCTCTTGTCTCTCTCTCTCTCTCGCTGTCTCCTTCTATCTATCTTTTTTCTTTCATCTCTCTCTGTCTCATCCTGTCTTTCTATCTTCTTTTCTCTTCATCTCTCTTCTCCTCTCTCTCTCTCTCTCTCTCTCTCTCTCTCTGTGTTGTTGTTGACGCTTTTGTTTTGCTCTTGGTTTCTTTGCTATTTTCTCAGTTGCTTCTGTGTTTTCTGTTTTGCTTTCTTTTTCACTTGTTACTTTCTCTCTCACTCTTTGGTGATTTTTGGTGGGTATTTTTGTGTAGATATTTTTTCCCTATACTGTGTGAGTGTATTGCTATGGGCTTTATTTTATTTTATTATCATATATATCCCTAAGGGCAGGGACTGGATGTAAAAAAAGCACATGGGTGTTTATTCATTATCCTCAAAATAAAGAACTTGGCATTGTCATTGTCATTGTCTCCTCTCTCTCTCTCTTATAATCATATGATATATCCCTAAGGGCGGGGACTGAATGTAATAAAACACATGGATGCTTATTCATTATCCTTGAAATAAAATAATTTATGATTGTCATTCTCTCTGTCTGTCTCTCTGTCTCTGTCTCTCTCTCTTGCTCTCTTTCTTTCTCTCTTTCTTTCATCTAATGAAACATTCATTTTAAGAAACAGAATCTGTTCCCTTCTTCTCAGTGTTTCCTAACTGGTAATGTGTTTCACACAACTGCTGTGTAGCAATGGTCCTGATTTGGGAATAGGAGCTTTAGATTTTTCTCTTTTTTGACTTGGGTAAGATACCATGTTTACTACTCTGTATGTTAAAAAAAGCTACGCTGCCCTGTTGATGTTCAAAAGCAACATACAGAAGAGAGAGATTTTACAGATCTGGCAGTGTGCTTGAGACCTGACTCTCACTGCATCCTATGATCAGAAAAGAATGCGCACGCTTCTTCACAATAGTTCGTTTGATCCATCAACGATTGTTTTATTGAACAAAAGTGGTATGATCATTGAAAGTTTTACCAGATTGACTGGTTTTTAACCAACCAGAGCATGTGTTTTGTATCGATGGTAGGTAGTTGGTTCATGATCAATGGATGTTTTATCAGATTGAGTGGTTCTTAACCAACCAGAGTGTCTGTTTTGTATTGGTGGTAGGTAGTTGGATCAACTGGTTGACTTGAGTGATTGATTGACTGATTGATTTACTGTGCAGGGCAAACAAGGTCAAGCAGGTACTCCAGGTACCGCTGGAGAGCCAGGATTCCAGGTAATGATTGAACAGTGTCCAGAAAATAATGTAGCTGTGTCCAGATAATTAATGTAACAGTGTCCAGGTAATGATTGAACAGTATCCAGGTAATGATTGAACATTGTCAAGGTAATGATTGAACAATGTCAAGGTGATAATGTGACAGTGTCCTGGTAATGATTGAACAGTTCAGTCATCTGTGACTTGTACTTTTACAAAATGATAGAAAAACAGAATTGGGTTGCACAAGGATCAAACTTAATGAATTTCACATACTTTCTTTTTCTTGTATAAAGTTGTTAGTGTTATTGTTCTTGGACATTGTCCATTTGAACACTCCAGAGTGCACCCAGAACATGGTGGTGTTCTGAATATTATGTGACATAGCCTTAACTTGCAGTAGCATATGTGACATAGCCTTAACTTGACTTAGCCTTAAATTGCAACAGTGACAAACTATTTATCCTGACCAGTGATGTGTCTCAGGTAATTGTGACATAGCCTTAACTTGCAATAGTGACAAACCTTTCATCTCAGCGCTGCTGTGTCTGTCTCAGGGTCTCCCTGGTCCCCCAGGCCCCTCAGGACCTAACGGAAATCCTGGACCCAGAGGAGAGACTGGACCTGGTGGGGAGGCTGGAGGTGCTGGAGAGCAGGTGAGATTTTGTCCAGTTGGTTGGTTGGATGGATGGATGGATTTGTGGGTGGGTGTTTGGGTGGATGGTTGGTTGTTTGGATGGAAAGATTTGTGGGTGGGTGGATGGTTGCTTGCTTGCTTGCTTGGTTGGATGGGTGGATTGATGGATGGATGGATGGATTTTGGATGGTTGCTTGGTTGGTTGGATGGATGGATGTATGGGTGGGTGGGTGGGTGAGTGGGTAGATGATGGATGGTTGGTTGGTTTGTTTTCAGTGTGTGTGGGCATGTCTGTATGATGAATGAGTAGGCTATGTCATACTCTTTATTCTCACTTTTTGTTGTTGTTGCCTATGTTGTGTATGATTCTGTGTGTATGTATGTATGTATGTATGTAGGTATGTATGTATGTATGTAGGTATGTATGTATATTTGCATTATATCTCTGTGTGTGTATGTCCACAAGGTCTTGTATGCCTGCTTCTTTGTTGTTTGTCTGTCTGCCTTTTTGAGAGTTGTTGGGTTCTCTGCATTGTTGTGCATTTTTTCTTGTCTTTGTTTGTTTTGTTGGGAGTTTTGTTGTTTATATATATTTGTTGTTGTTTTGTTTTGGATTGTTTTATTGGGGTTTTTTGTGGGGGTGGAGGGGTGTTTGTAAATACTTTTTAGAGATATCATAATGATAATAATAGTAGTGGTGAAATAAAGTGTGTGTGACAGGGAAATAATGGTGATATAAAATGTGTGTGTGACTCAGGGAGAGCGAGGTTTCCCTGGAGAAGCCGGTCCTCAAGGTTCCCGTGGTATTCCTGGAGAGAGAGGATTATCTGGCCCTTCTGGGCAATCTGGAAGAGAGGTACCTGCACTGCATTGTAATCATAAACGCCAGCTTCATTCATTGTGGCTTTTTTGTGATCATTGACCTGTTGTTGGTTATTTTGTCCTTTTTTTCTTTTTGTTTTCTACCTCATTGAACAATCCAAATCATCTGTACTTGCTGGGACATAGAACAATTTTTTTTGTCATGTGTTTGTTTAAACTTGCTTACATTCTTTTATATTTCTGTTAAAAACTATTTATTGTAACTGGTTGCATGTGAAAGAGTAGCATGGATGAAAGCACTTTGATTTGTTTGGTTGTTGTTTTTTTGCAAGATAAAGGGTTATATAAATTCCATATTACTATTAGTATTATTATTTCAGAAAAAATGTCCTGCACATTGCACGTTTTTGTGAAAAGCTGCCTTTTTAGGTGCATATGGTTCCATAGAGTGACTATCTATCACACCTCACCAAGAGTAGAGCAGCACACTAGAGGTGTGTCTATTAGCAAGGCAGAGCTTGTTGCATAATGGAAGTATCGTCATCATCATCAGGCTTTTGGGGGGGGGGGGGGGGGGGGGGGGGTTAGTGGAGGAGGGTGCTGGGGCTAAAATGAATATAATTATAGAGGAATTTTTCCCTGCCCAAAGGTCATGCTCAGGCTCTTGCAGCTCTCTTGTGCTTTGCGCAGGCCTGGCACAGTTGCTTCAAGAATTGTAGTATGTTTTTTAGGGTGGTCCACATCGCCAAAGTGGGATGATTTGCAACCACAATCTCTAGATTGGATAACTCCGCTGGGACTTTAATGCAATCTCAATCAATCAAGGCTTGCCAGAATTGGCTAGACTAAATGCAGAAGGATTTATGTGTGGCATTTCAATTTTTGTTAATCATTTCTTTAGTGCATCATAGATTTGCGTCTAGACTGATTATATGTTTTAAGGTTTGCTTTTCTTTTTTTTTCTTTTTTTAAGAGAAAAGACATCTGTCAAGAAAATTGCAATTTTTAAAAACAAACAACAAAACATTGCCCTTTTTATCATCTGCCCTTTCTTACACTATTAGATCTCCTGTCTGCTTGTCTGCTCCTGTCTGTCTGTCTGTCTATCTATCTATCTATCTATCTATCTATCTATCTATCTATCTGTCTGTCTGTCTATCTTTCTATCTGTCTGTCTATCTGTCTGTCTATTTAGTCTGTCAGTCTGTTTGTCTGTCTGTCTGTATATCTATCTATCTAGCTATCTGTCTATTTAGTCTCCCTGTCTATCTGTCTGCCATGTCTGTGTATCTAGTCTGTCTGTCCGTCTGTCATCTGTGTACCTGTCTGTCTTTGTATCATCAGTCTCTCTGTTTCAGGGACCAAGTGGACCACCTGGACCACGAGGACCACCTGGTGCCCCTGGTGAAGTGGTCAGTGTTCATCTGGCAATTTTTCTTTTCAATAGAGAGGATACACACAGAACTTGGTAAACTTGACTGACCTATGAACTGAAATCTATGAACTGTGAGAACGTGCAACGTTGATGATCTGAAGTCTGTAGCTAGTACCAATAGACTGCGCTGGTTTGGGCATGTTCAATGGAAAGCAGACCACCACATCATAAAAAGAGCAATGAACTTCGTAGTGGATGGAAAGAGACCAAAGGGAAGACCTAGCAAAACCTGGGCTGTCTGTATTGCAGATGATCTTAGAGAAAGGGGCATAAATAAGGAGGAAGCTCAAAACAGAGAGAGATGGAGAAGGCTCATCAATGTCAAACCTCCCCTGGGAGAAATGTGACAAAAAAGAAGAAGAAGAAGATACACACAGCAAGGAGAGGAAACTGAAAGGCTTAACCCTTTATATATGAGCATGCAAGGGCTGAGTTGCTACACAAACCATGAGTACAACTAGCCCATTCTGTCCGTCTTTCTTCTTCTTTTTTGTTGACTGCTCAGACAGCAGCTCCTGAGGCCCTGACAAATGCTGTGGTGCGCTGAAGGCCCTCCAGGGGTCCGAAGAGTTTGTCCCTCATCAGCAGGTCAGTAGGCCAGATATTGGCCTTCAGGTTTTGGAGTGTTGGACAGGTCTGGAGGAAGTGTTCCACTGTCATGGGAGAAGTGCCACAGGGGCACGCCTCAGAATCACCAATGTGGAACTTAGTAAACTACACTGACCTATGAATTGTGATCTATGAACTGTGACCATGGCTTGTCAATATATGAACCTATGAAATGTAACCTATACACTGTTATCATGACATGTGACAAGTGAACTGTGACTGGTGAACTGTAACCTATAAACTGTGACCATGACATGTCCCAAGTAAACTGACAAATGAACTGTGATCTATAAACTGTGACCATGGTTCATCCCAAGTGAACTGTAACCAATGAACTGTAACGTATAAACTGTGACCTTGACTTGTCCCAAGTGAACTGTAACCAATGGACTGTGACCTATAAACTGTGACCTTGACTTGTCTCAAGTGAACTGTAACCTATAATCTGCGACCATTGCATATCACAAGTGAGTGTAACCAAAGAACTGTAAACTGTGACCATGACATGTCACAAACGAACTGTAACCAATGAACTGAGATCTATAAGCTGTGACTATGACATGTCACAAGCGAACTGTAACCAATGAACTGAGATCTATAAACTGTGACCTTGACTTGCCCCAACTGAACTGTAATCTGGGACCATGACATGTCCCAAATGAACTGTCACCAATGAACTGTCACCAATGAACTGTCACCACGACATGTCCCAAGTCAACTGTAACCAATGAACCGTTATCTTGACTTGCCACAAGTGACCTTTAACCTGTGAACTGTGACCCCTGTTTTTTCAGGGTCTGGCCGGTGAATCAGGAGTTCCTGGACGCCCCGGTGATCGCGGAGCCCCGGTGAGTTGCTGAGAATGAAGACGTGTGAACATGTGACTTGTGTATGGATGGCGGAAACATCTCCCGTCATTATGGTAGTAGTGTGCACAGTAGCTTTGTCGCTTGTCAGACAAGGCAGGTGGACATAGCACAGCGCAGCTGAGCATAGCATTCTGATGCCCGATACAGCATAGCATAGCATTCTGTAGTTTAGCACAGCATAGCATAGCATAGCATTCTGATGCCGAGTGCAGCAAAGCATAGCATAGCATTCTGTAGTTAAGCACAGCTTAGCATAGCATAGCATAGCATTCTTTAGTTTAGCACAGCACAACATAGCATAGCATTGCATTCTGATGCCCAGTACAGCATAGCATAGCATAGTATAGTATAGCATAGCATAATACAGTGTAGAGCAAGAGGTTGATGCTAGGAGAGTGTGTTGTATTGTAAAGGGCAGAACATCATGAGATTATCTATCTGTCTGTCTGTCTCTATCTATCTATCTATCTATCTATCTGTCTGCCTGTCTCTCTGTCTGCCTGTCTATCTATATGTCTGTCTGTCTCTCTATCTCTATTTACCTACCTACCTACCTATATATATATACATATACGCACACATACACACACATACATACAAATACACTTCATACATACATACATATATATACACACACACACACACATACCAGCCCACACATTGTGATCCATCGTACACTCGCACTTGTGCACGGGTACCAAAACAAAACCATGTACTTGGTATACCACTGTTCCTACTTCACACACACCCAATAAACGCCAACACTTTCCTCAGGGTCCACAAGGCGAAGCCGGACGGGAAGGCGAGATGGGACCTACAGGTGAGCCAGGTCCCCAGGGGTTGGCAGGTACCCCAGGTCCCTCCGGCCTGGTGGCGGTCAAGGGCGACAGAGGAGCACCGGGACCTGCGGGTCAGACTGGAGCACCCGGACCCACCGGACGCACAGGGGCCCCTGGTGCACCAGGACCTCAGGGAAACACCGGCATAGCTGTGAGAGGGAGTTGTGTTGTCTGTGGTTGTGTGTGTTGGGTTGGGGTGGGGTGGTGTGGTTGGTGGTGGTGTGTGGGTTGTGGTGGGGTGTGTTGTGGGTGGGTGGGGGGTGGGTGGGTGTGGGGGGGGTGTTGTTGGGTCGGGGTGGGGGGTGTTGTGTGGGGGAGGGGTGGGGTTGTGTGGGAGAGATGGGGTGGTTGGGGAGGGTGGTGTTGGGTGGGTTGTTGAGTGTGTGGTGGTGCGTGTGTTTGTGTGAGAGTGTGTGTGTGTGTGGTGTAGGATGGGAGGATGAGGGGTTGGTGGTGAGGTGTTGTGTGTGTTTTGTGTGTGTGTGGGGGGGGGTGGGGTGAGTGAGTGTGTGTGTGTGTGGTGAGTGAGTGAGTGAGTGAGTGAGTGGAGAGAGAATGTGTGTGTTTTAGTTTATAGAGAGAGATAGATTATGTTATAGTATGGGAAGTAGGTGTGTGAGGGAGAGAGTGTATGTGTGTGAGTGGTGTTTTTGTGTGTGAGAGAAGAAGGTGGGGTGAAGGGTGAGGAGTGAGTGGTGTAAGAAGAGAGATTGAGTATGTGTATGTTTTTCACAATTATGATTTCTACTTAAGGTGAATTTGAACTATACTAAAAGAATCATGAGGAGAAAGGTAGCAGAGGAAGGGAAGAATGTGTGTGATATGAGTGTTTTTATTTGAGAAAGAAGAAAGATAGGGGTGAAAGTAAAGGAAAAATACAGAGAGGAGAAGAGTGTTATGGTATATGAGAAGTGTGTGTGTGTGTGGAGAATTGATTTAAAAATTAAACACAAAAAAAACCAAAAGGACACTAGTCCGTCAGAACATGAATAATATAATAAAGTAATAGAGGCTAAGGAATGCAACATGTAACTACTATGTAACATGAATGTGACTCTGTGTGTGTGTGTTCAGGGATTGCCTGGAGAAGCTGGATTCCCTGGTTCAACTGGAGCTCCTGGAGCAAGGGTAAGTGTTGATGCTGGTCACCGAATCAAGCCCCCATTCACCAACTCCCTCTCCTTTCCATATATCTGTCTGTCTGACTATCTGTCTGTTTCTTCATCTGTCTATTTTATCATAATAATCAATTGATGCATAGGGTTTATGCCATCTTGTACAGAAGGGTTCTTTTATTTTGTGTGTGTATATTTTGACAATTACATGATAGAACAAAATGTGCAGGAATGTACATGTGTTAGGATTTGTATAGTTTGTAAAGGTTTGTAAAACTTGAACTTCTGTAAACAGTGTTGAAATGAGTGCCAATTGAAAATAAATCTTTTGGCAAACTGAGACAGACTTTTTTCCAATGTTTGTCCAAACTGACGTGGGTCTTTTTAAAAAAAAGTTGTACATTTCAAATCCACTTCTCCTCACCCAGCAACCCCCTCCCCCTCCCAAAAAAAAGGAAAAAAAAGAAGAGAAGATCTATTCTGAAAGCTTGGGAATGTTTTCTTCAATGAGAAAAAAAATAAACAAGGTTAAAAAAAAAAGTAAAAACTGAAATAGAAATCTAAAATGTTTCTGATGAGATCTTATGTTCTGGTCAGTGTAACTTTCACTTTTCTTGTCATCTGTTTTTGTACAGGGAGATACTGGAGCCCGTGGGTTCCCTGGAGAGCAAGGAATAGCTGGTGAAGCGGTGAGTAAAATTCCTGTTTTTCTGTCTGTCTTCTTCTTCTTCAAATTCTTCTTCAAATTCTTCAAATTCTTGTTCTTCAAATTCTTCATCTACTCCAAATTCTTCTTCTTCTTCTTCAAATTCTTCAAATTATTCTTCTTCTTCTTCAAATTCTTCAAATTATTCTTCTTTTTCTTCTTCATATGCTCAGACAGCAACTATTATTGTATGTCATATGAGCAAAAAAATTAATGTGTTACACGACTGTTATGTACCTGACAAGTCAGGCCGAGCACTGGAAAGAGAGAGAAATTATCTTTAAAGTCTTTCTGAACAAAAAAAAAGCTTTTGCCTTGACCTAACTCCAGTGGGATGAACACTAACACACATACATGCACGTATGCACACACACACGCGCATGCACACAGAGAAAATTCAGTTGGGATTTAATTCCATGCCCTTTGAAAGTACCTCAGCGATCATCCACTTGCTGCTTTCACTACACTTCTCTTTATCCCATTCTTTCTTCGTAAGTATATTTTGATTTCCCTGTGAACTTGTTCCATGTCTTCAACTCTCTGTACATATGATGATTCTCAGTAAATGGGTTCCATACCTTCTACTCTATGCACACTCTATGTTGATTCCCAGTGATCTATCTTCATTTATATGCACATAGGTTCATTCCCAGTGACATATAGGTTTATTCTCAGTGACATATCTTCAACTGTATGCACATAGGTTCATTCCCAGTGACATATCTTCAACTGTATGCACATAGGTTCATTCCCAGAGAACTTGTTCCATACTTTCAAGCCTATGCACTTATTGATACCCAGTGAGGGTGATCCATGTTTTCAGCAATATGCACAACATGGTTGATTCCCAGTGAACGTGTTCCATAATACCTTCAACTATATGCACATAATATTCTTATGTATTACATGGTGCCACATATATTGTGTTGATTCCCAGTAAATGTGTTGAATAGTTATCTTCAACTTCATGCACATATGTTAATTCCCAGCGAACATGTTGAATGTCTTCCACTTCATGCACACATGTTAATTCCTAGCGAACATGTTGAATGTCTTCCACTTCATGCACACATGTTAATTCCCAGCGAACATGTTGAATGTCTTCCACTTCATGCACACATGTTAATTCCTAGCGAACATGTTGAATGTCTTCCACTTCATGAAGCATGTTTGTTAATTCCCAGTAAACATGTTCCGTATTTTTAACTCTAACGCACATACACGGACTCCCACGTTCCCGTACCTTTAATAACTCTAATGCACATACACCCCAATGAACGCGTCCCACACATTGAAACAATGTGCACATGATTTATACTAAGTCCTTCGGATGAGACTATAAATCGAGGACCCGTGTGCGAACGCATGCAGAACATCTTGCGCACACGTTAAATCCTGTTCCACTTTTCGAAAGAGTAGGCCATTGTTTGCCGGTTAGGAACAGATGACAAAACTTACAAAACCGCATACACACGGGGACTGGATGTAAAAAAAAAAGGCACATAAGTGCTTATTCCATTGTCCTAAAAAAAAAATCAAAAAAAATCTGAGCACTTCAATTTGTTGCTTTACAAGATTCAGCGCTATATAAATTCCATACATTATTATTATTATTTATTAAGATCTGACCATTGGCGTTACAGGGCCGGCCAGGTGGGGATGGGTCCAAAGGTGAGACAGGAGAGGCGGGTCTGCCTGGACCCTCTGGTCAGCCAGGACAGCCAGGGACTATGGGTCCCCCAGGTCTGACGGGCCCACCTGGGCCTCTGGGGCCCACTGGCTCACAGGGCATGCCTGGAGAGAGGGTGAGTGAGTGCACAGAGATAGTGAGAGTAAGAGAGGGGGAGGAAGGGAAGGGGGGGGAGGGAGGGAGCGAGGGGGAGTGGGGGTGGTGGAGGGAGGGACAGAGAGAGATGGACAGACAGGCAGAGAGAGAGAGAGAGGGGGGGAGGGAGGGAGATGGAGGGAGAGAAAGGGGGAGGGAGGGACAGAGAGAGAGAGGGAGTGAGAGAGGTAGAGAGAGAGGGGGGAGGGGAGAGAGACAGACAGAGAGAGAGAGAGAGAGAGAGAGAGAGAGACACGGGGGATGGAGGGAGGTGGAGGGATGGATTGAGAGGGACAGAGAGATTGACAGACAGACAGAGAGAGGGAGAGAGAGGGGGGGGAGGGAGGGGGATGAAGGGAGAGAGGGGGGGAGGGAGGTGGAGGAAGGATTGAGAGGGACAGAGAGAGATGGACAGACAGACAGAGAGAGAGGGAGGGAGGGACAAAAAGACTGAGGGACAGAGACATGTGGACACACAAAGACAGACGACAAAGAGAGAGACAAAGACAGACAGACAGATAGACAGACACAGACATTGTATGTGTGTTTGTGTATATGTATGTGTGTGTGAATGTGGCAGGCAACACAAGACCTCAAGTGCATTGCTGGGACAGGCTGTGGTGGATTTGAATGATTTTGCAAAGCACACACACACACACACACATATATATATATATACACATACATACATGCATATATATATATATAGATAGATAGATATATGTATACATATATATATATAGAGAGAGATATATACATACACACACACTCACTCTTTCTCTCACTCTCTCTCTGTGAAGTGCTGAGGCATCCATTCTCCGTGTGCAGGGTAGCCCAGGAGAGACAGGCCAGCCTGGTATGCCAGGAGAGAGCGGTAACCCCGGAATGCCAGGTAACGATGGACCATCAGGGGAGAGAGGCCAGCCCGGTTTGCAGGTAGGTCTGTCTCTGAGTCAAGGTCACTGTTGCTGGCATGGTTTTGCTGCTATTGTCGTTGTCATCGTTAGATTTTTTATATATTGTCTCACACCAGGAAGAAAATCTTGGTTTTAGGTCTGTCTCATTGTATGTGTGGTTGACGTGGCTTTTCCCACAAGGCGGTGCCAGGCACATCCTCGGTTGACCATTATGGTCGGCCAGGGTGTTGATACAAGGAACGACGTTATTGTTGTTGGTTTTTATACCCTGTTTTAATCTATGTGTAGTTGCACAGTTTTAGTCTGAGATTAAACATTGAATGACGTGACAGCCCTGATATGACCTTTGTGGTCGGGGCTTTAAACAACAGGATTGGATTGGATTCGCAGGTGGTCTGGTGGCAAGATATTCTGTGTGAATTTGCACACGGGACCTTGCTGTATAGTCGCATCTGAAGGACTTTTGGGGATAGTGGAGTCAACACGGATGTAACTCCAGAGGAAAAATCCTCTTGAATGAGAATCGAACCCAGGTCAGCAGATCATGAAAACATCACTCTAACCACCAGGCTATCCTGTCCCTCTTTTTTAAAAAAAGTTGGCATGGAATGATTTATCATTGTTAATGATAATTCCCTTCTCAGTGCAAGGGTCAGAAGGACAAAATATTATGTCTATACTTACCCTTGGACATAAAGAGTATCAATCAATCAGTCATATTAAAGACAAGAAGGAAAAACTATGTCTATATTTGTTTGTTACTCTTGGAAATAAAGATTATCAATCAATTAATCAAACTAAGGACAAGAAGGTAAAAAATATGAGACAAGACTATAAACCAAAGTCCCGTGTGTGAACGTACACAGAACATCTTACGCACACATTAAAACCCGTTCCCCTTTTCAGAAGAGTAGGCCATTATGTGGGAATGGATGACATGATTGACAAAACCGCATACACACTGGGACTGGATGTAAAAATCAAAATTATTCAATCACTCATTCATTCATTCATTCATTTATTCATTCACTCATTCATTCATTCATTCATTCATTTACTCATTCATTCATTCATATTCATTTACTCATTCACTCATTCATTCATTCACTCATTCATTCACTCATTCATTCATTCATTCATTCATTCATTCACTCATTCATTCATTCATTCATTCGTGATCTGTGCAGGGACCACAAGGTGGACCAGGTGTGACAGGCCCACAGGGAGAGCGAGGATCTGGAGGTTTCCCAGGGTCATCTGGAGAGCCAGGACCTCCCGGTCCTATCGGAAACCCTGTGAGTAGGCCCTGCCTCGTGCCTCGATAACCTCTGTGTGTGTGTGGCTGGGTGTACATGGGTGTGGGTGTGCGTGTGTGTTGTGCATGTGTGGGTGTGTGTGTCCTATCGGAAATCCTGTGAGCAGGCCCTGCCTCCTGCCTTGGTAGTGTGTGTGAGTGGGTGTGGGTGTGTGAGTGTGTGTGTGCATGTATATGTGTGTATGTGCACTTATGAATGTGTGTGTGTTGCTCTCTTTCTCTCTCTGTCTGCCTATGATTGGTATTGCTCCCCCTCCCTTTCCCCTTCTCTCTCCATCTCTCCCCCTCTCTTTCTCCCCCTCACTCTCCCTCCCTCTCTCTCTCTCTCTCTCTCCCTCACTCTCTCTCTCCCCCTCCATCTCTCTCTCTCTCATCCCCCCTCTCTCTCTCCCTTTTCTCTTTCCCCCTCTCTTTGTGTCTATGATTGTTATTTATTTCTCTCTCACCCTCCCTCCCTCCCCTCTCTACCACCCCCCCCCCTTCTCTCTCCATCTCTCTTCCCCTCTCTTTCTACCCCCTCTCTCTCCCTCTCCCTCTCCTCCCTCGCTCTCTCTCTCTCTTCCTATTGGTTGGTATTGCATGCTCTCTCCCTTCCTCCCTCCCTCTCTTTGTGTGGCTGTGATTGTTATTTTTCTCTCTCCCCTCTCTCCCTCCCTCCCTCCCTCTTTTTCATGTTGAGGGTTGGATGAAAAAAAGTCTTTGTAACTTAATCTATTACCCTCGTAAAATTAAATTGCATTTGCGTTTCTCTCCTCTCTCTCTCTCTCCTCCTCTCTCTCTCTCTCTCTCTCTCTCTCTCTCTCTCTCTCTCTCTCTCTCATCTCTCTCTCTCTCTCTCTCTCTGTATACCTGTGATTGGTAAATAAGTATTGCTCTGTCTGCCATTGGTAAATAATTATTGCTCTGTCTGCCATTGGTAAATAATGATTGCTCTTGTCTGCCATTGGTAAATAGTTATTGCTCTGTCTGCCATTGGTAAATAATGATTGCTCTGTCTGCCATTGGTAAATAATGATTGCTCTGTCTGCCATTGGTAAATATTTATTGCTCTGTCTGCCATTGGTAAATATTTATTGCTCTGTCTGCCATTGGTAAATAATGATTGCTCTTGTCTGCCATTGGTAAATAGTTATTGCTCTGTCTGCCATTGGTAAATAATGATTGCTCTGTCTGCCATTGGTAAATAATGATTGCTCTGTCTGCCATTGGTAAATATTTATTGCTCTGTCTGCCATTGGTAAATATTTATTGCTCTGTCTGCCATTGGTAAATAATGATTGCTCTGTCTGCCATTGGTAAATATTTATTGCTCTGTCTGCCATTGGTAAATAATTATTGCTCTGTCTGCCATTGGTAAATAATGATTGCTCTGTCTGCCATTGGTAAATATTTATTGCTCTGTCTGCCATTGGTAAATAATGATTGCTCTGTCTGCCATTGGTAAATAATGATTGCTCTGTCTGCCATTGGTAAATAATTATTGCTCTGTCTGCCCACAGGGTGAGTCTGGTGCCCGAGGTGAGGCTGGAAAGAATGGAGCCCCAGGTCTGCCAGGACCCCCCGGAGTTTCTGGGTCTGCAGGGTACCCTGGAGAAGCCGGAGCTCCAGTGAGTTGGGTGTTCAAACCTCTCTGTGAACGTTGGTGTCTCCCAGTGCATGCGTGTGAAAGCCTTGTGAAGTGTGAACGTTGGTGTGTTAAGTGCTGTGAATGTTGTTGTGTTACAGTTTTCGTGTGAAGTGCTGTAAATGTTGTTGTGTTACATTTCTCGTTAAGTGCTGTGAACGTTGTTGTTGTGTTACAGTTCTTGAGTGAAGTGCTGTGAATGTTGTTGTGTTACAGTTATCATGTGATGTGCTGTGAATGTTGTTGTGTTACATTTCTCGTGTGAAGTGCTGTGAACATTGTTGTGTTACAGTACTGTGAACATTGGTGTGTTACAGTTCTCGTGTGAAGTGCTGTGAACATTGGTGTGTTACAGTTCTCATGTGAAGTGCTGTGAACATTGGTGTGTTACAATTCTCATGTGAAGTGCTGTGAACATTGGTGTGTTACAGTACTGTGAACTGTGAACATTGGTGTGTTACAGTTCTTATATGAAGTGCTGTGAGCATTGGTGTGTAACAGTTCTTGTGTGAAGTCAATGGTTTTTACATCATTGTATTCCTACATTGGTGTGTGTGCATTCATATGTGTGTGTGAGTGTATGTGTATGCCGTGCGTGTGTGTGTGCACGCGTGCTCCTGTGTTTGTGGGTGTGTGGGATTTTTGTTGTTGCTGTTGAACTTTTATCTCCGAATGTTGAAAAGTTTTATCTTGGAATGTTTTATACCAATTTGAAATATAGTTTTCTTCGTGTCTTTCGAGGTAATTTATACGTATCAATGTGCCTGTCAGTACTGTAATTGCCCTTCATGGGATGATTACGTGCCTTTGACTTTGACTTTGACTTGACTTGACTTGACTTGGCTTGGCTTGGCTTGGCTCTGTGGTTCAGGGTCAGAGAGGCAAGGACGGAGCCGCTGGACAGACTGGAGCTCCAGGCAGCAAGGGAAGCAGAGGCAACCCTGGTGTGCAAGGCTCTCCTGGACTTATGGGACCTGTGGTGAGTGGTGTGGTTGATTTGGATGGGTTGGGTGGGTGGTGGGTGGGGTGAGGGGTGTGTGTGTGTGGGTGGGAGGTGTGAGGAGTGGCAAGGGTGTGTGTGTGTTGAGAGAGAAGAGAGAATGTGTGTATAGGAGGGGGAGAGAGAGTGAGAGATAAAGTGAGTGATGCTTTACACATGGTTTCAATCATTATTGTTTTACATGTGGTTTCAATCATAATATCTTACATGTGTTTCAATCATAATATCTGACGTGTGGTTTCAATCATAATATCTTTCTTACATGTGGTTTCAATCATAATATCTTACATGTTTCAATCATTATTGTTTAACATGTTTCAATCATAATGTCTGACATGTGGTTTCAATACTAATGTCTTTCTTACATGTGGTTTCAATCATTATTGTTTTACATGTTGTTTCAATCATAATATCTTACATGTGTTTCAATCGTAATATCTTACATGTGGTTTCAATCCTACTATCTTGCATTTGTTATATCATAATATCTTACATGTGGTTTCAATCCTAATATCTTACATGTGTTACTATCATAACATCTTACATGTGGTTTCAATCATTATTGTTTTGACATGTTTCAATCATAATATCTGACATGTGGTTTCAATCATTATTGTTTAACATGTTTCAGTCCTAATGTCTTTCTTACATGTGGTTTCAATAATTATTCTTTAACATGTTTCAATCCTAATGTCTTTCTTACTGTGGTTTCAATCCTAATGTCTTTCTTACATGTGGGTTCTTAGGGGCTACCCGGCCAGCCAGGCCCTGCCGGACCTCAAGGTGAACGAGGAGAAAGGGTGAGTTTTCTTCCTTTCACTGTGAATTGTCGTTTATCTGCGTGGACAGAGTCTGACATTATGTGTTTTTACTTATCAGCTGCCACTGAGAATATAATATTTGTGTCCAGGCGTGCGCACAATTGGTCAAAGAAAGCTTTTTTTTTTTTAAGGTGTCATTCTTACACATATTCTTAATTTTGTCTTCCCCCCACTTTGTTCCTCTCCTTCCATAATTATATCCTCCCTTTTCACTGAGAAACTTTCATACATTTGCACTTTGCATTTCTCGCACACATGCATGCATGCACACACACACAAACACACACTTATACACACACTTTTTCCATTAAAAATCACTCCAATGAAGAGATGCTCAAGTGCAAATTGAAAGAACTCTATAGTATTGCAGAGACATTCACATGCATACATTCAAAATATGATTGTCAATGACAAAGATGAATATAATGTGTTATGCCAGTGGAAGGAAACATATACCTTCTTGTTATGATTGTTGGGCGTTCCACAGTCTAGCCACTGTGGGTTCACCAAAAAAATGCACTCAATCTCATGTTTCTCATCTGGAAATCGCCGTGAGTGCACCCACTACATGAACAAGTTTGTGCACACCGAAATCAAATGTGCTGGGCCTTACCTGTCAGGTAAGCACTGAGACACATGTCTGCTCATATGACATAAATAGTTGCTGCCTTGAGCATTCAACGATGAAGGAGAAGAAAAATTGTGTGTATGATTGTTCAAAAACCTCACCATAAAGGCACCTAGCTGTGCTCCAATTTCAGGTGATATTCCCCCGCCCCCCCCCCCCCCCCCCCCCCCCCCCCCCTTAAACCTGACTATATAGGTAGCCATATTCTGGCTTCAGAGGATAGTTTCCCCTCTGTTAATGGAGCTTGCAGGTCTGTTATGCTAGGAGATTGTCAATTGATGAAGAGGATTCTTTTTATAACAGTTGAAAGCATAACATTTTAAAAGTTTTGTTTAGGGGACAGGGTAGCTCAGTGGTCAGAGCACTCGCTTTCCCCCAGCTAAGATTAAGCTACATCGAGCGTGGTTACCACTGGGATGGGTGACAGTTTGCACACCTTGGCTTCTGTACAGTCCCCCAGTTCACCCAGCTGTCAATGAGTATCTGCCCTCTTGGGTGTTAATGAGTATCTGCCCTCTTTAGGGTCAGGGAAGGTAAAGCAGCGAGGGAGAGGAGATGGGCGCCGCCCTCAATATGCTGGCTCCTTTAGAAGCTGAGGTCTCTGATGCCTCACCCCCCCTCCCTACCACCACTGGACACACCTTTACTTAACCTTTTTTTTGGATAATCCGTAACTGACAAAGGTTTTGACCTGACGTTTTCAGGGAGAGAGTGGTGGCAGTGGACAGCAAGGACCTGCTGGTGCCCCTGGTGCTCCTGTGAGTGTTGAGTGTGTGTGAGTGTGTGGATGGGTAGGTGGGTAGGTGTGTGTGTATGTGTGTGTTAGTGTGCATGCTTTGTGGTCCTGGGTCTGTGTGTGTAGTATTCACTGTAGACAGTGAAGATTGTTTGAAAGTTTCCCTTAGTTATACCTTATGAAACTAAAATGAAATAAGTGGAATGGCAAGAACGTGTAAATGATGCATTGACTGTAGAAACGAAACTGCTACAGATGTTGCTGATGATATGAATATTACCATCAACACATTGAGAACAATACGAGTATTTTCTTAAGTAAGTAGTTGAAGCGTACCTCTTAGTCTTGTAATGAAAATACATCTTTATTTGATTAACAACGATGTATATTGAGCTAAAATATGTAAACGCTTAAAAATAAAAAGATTTTATAAGTGATAGGAATATTGTCGATTATTGCAAATTGTTTAATGTTAACCTTTCTTTAATGTTACATCAAGAACAATACTAAGCGAATTTGGTTGACAAAGAAACAAACATTACTTACATTACAAACTCTGTGACATCGCTGTAGCAGAAGATGTCGTAACAAGTCATGTGACATTGGGGTCAAAGGTGAGCGCATGCTGGGTTTCAGGGTGCTCAAGGTCAACAAGGTCCTGCAGGTCGTGCCGGAAAGTCTGGTGCCAAGGGAGACAAGGGCTGGCCAGGAATGCCTGGATCTAATGGACCTCCCGGACCTCCTGTGAGTGAACCGTTTCCCTATGGGTAACCCACTATAGGGTAACCAACTATCTACTAACCCCTTTTATTTCATTTTTAAAAAATTTATTCTTTTCTTTCAAGGATAATGGAATAAACTCTCATGTGCTTTTTTTCCCCATCCAGTCCCCGTGTGTATGCAGTTTTGTCAATTTTGTTATCTGTTCCCACCGGCACACAAATGCCTATTCTTCCGAAAAGCGGAACAGGTTTTAACGTGTGCGCAAGATGTTCTGCGTGTGTTCGCAAACAGGATCTCGGTTTATAGTCTCATCTGAAGGACTTTAAAGGAGAGTGGAGTTTGCACTGACGTTAACTCTAGAGGGAAATTTCTCTTGATTGAGTATCAAACCCGGGTCAGCAGACCACGAATACATCACTCTATTCGCCAGGCTATCCCGTCCCCACTCCATATCATCCATTACTGGGTTACAGAAGCATACAAATGTGCCCAGTGCACATGTACTGGGAAAGAGGGCTTCTTTCCTTTAACGTAGGGATAGGGTTAACTGACTGCTCACTGCTCACATATTCGGGAGGTTGGGGGGGGGGGGAAGGGGGCAGTGGTGGTGGTGGTGGGAGGGGGGGGAGATGGAGAGAAAACAAACAAATGAACAAAATTGTAATTTTTTTGATAATTGGGAAAGAGGGAGAGGGAAAACAAACACAAAGGAACGGGATTTGTTTTTCGAGGGTGATTGAAGTTCAACAAAGACTTTCTTTCATTCAACCCCTGAGAACAAGATTTTATGTGTGTGTCTGTGTGTGACTGTGACTGTGCTCACAGAGTTCAAAGTAAAGCACACTGTGTGTGCTTGCATGGGTGCGTGCATGAGAGAGAGAGAATAAATGAATGAATGAATGAATCTTTATTTTTCAAGGGTAACTGAATAAGCATACACATACTTTTTTTCATCCAGCTCTTGCCCTCATTAGGGACTATCAATAAAACAAGGGTAAAAAAAAAACCATGGCAAGAGAGAGAGGGAGGGATTTTTTATTTTGTTTATTCTTTATTTATTCTTTTATATCGAGGATAATGGAATAAGCACTCATGTGCTTTTTTTACACCCAGTTCCCGGGTGTATGCAGTTTTGTAAACTTTGTCATCTGTTTCCACCGGCACACAATAGCCTACTCTTCCAAAAAGCAGAACAGGATTTAACGTGTTCGCAAGATGTTCTGCATGGCATGCCGTTTCGAGGAGAGGGAGGGGAGGGGGTGAGAGAGAGAGATGTATAAGGGTGAGAAAGATGAGATAGAGAGAGAGAGAGGAGTGAGAGAGAGAGATAGTGTGAAAGTAGAGAAAGAGATGAGAGGGGGGTGAGAGAGAGAGTCTGTATATGTGAGAAAGATTTAGAGAGAGAGAGATGGTGTAAAAGAGAGTGATATGAAAAGTCAAGGGATTGTTTTGTTAACTAGTCCAACAGGGCCCCATGGGAGACAATGGACCTAGTGGACTGCCGGGACCCCCTGGATCCCAGGTAATTATATAATTATACAGGTGATAATTTATTTATTTTTATTTCTATTTATTTTATTCTTTTTTTTCGAGGATTCTTTTATTTTGAGGATAATGGACTAAGCACTCATGTGCTTTATTTCATGTAGTGTGTATGCAGTTTTTTTTTCATGAATTTTGTCATCCGTTCTAGCTCTAGATAAGAATGAGTGACTGTATAATTATACAGGTGATAGGAATGAGTGACTATATCATTACACAGGTGATAGGACTGAGTGACTATATCATTACACGGGTGATAGGAATGAGTGACTATATCATTACACAGGTGATAGGAATGAGTGACTATATGATTATACAGGTGATAAGAATGAGGGACTATATAATTATACAGGTGATAGGAATGAGTGACTATATAATTATACAGGTGATAGGAATGAGTCGCTATATAATTATACAGGTGATAGGAATGAGTGACTATATTATTATACAGGTGATATGAATAAGTGACTGACAGAATGAATCTTTGGTAGAATAATCAAGGGGAAAAATGAATGGCTTGTTGATTGCCTCTGAAAGGGACCCTATTTTCAATAATCAGTAATGAGTATGGTGTTATGTATAACGAGGCCAGAAAGTGTATAACAAAATATTTATAGGAGGTTATAATAATAATAATTATTTATTTATTTATCATCATCATCATCATCATCATCATCATCAGTAGTAGTAGTAGTAGTAGTAGTAGTAGTAGTATCATCACTATCACTATCATTCTTCTTCATCTTCTTCTTATTATTATCATCATCATCATCATCATCATCATCATCATCATCACTAGTAGCAGTATCATCACTATCACTATCACTATTCTTCTTCTTCATCTTCTTCTTATCATCATCATCATCATCATCAGTAGTAGTAGTAATAGAAGTAGTAGTAGTAGTAGTAGTAGTATCATTATCACCATCATTATTATCATCATCAACATCATTATTATCATCATCGTTATTCTTATTATCATCATTATTATCATTATCATCATTATTATCGTCATTATTATTCTTTTATCATGAGAGGAATGGAGGGAACTGGTTGTTGAGTCTTTGAGGGTGCCCCCATGGTTGTCAGACTACGGGAAAGATAGATAGATTATTATTATTATTTTTATCATCATTATCATCATTATTATTATTATCATCATCATCATCATTATCATCATTATTATTACAGGGCAGTTCTGGATCCCGTGGACTCCCTGGCCGCAATGGAGAGCCTGGACCACAGGGCCCACCTGGCAGTCCCGTAAGTCTGCGTCTGCCTGTCTGTCTGTCCGTCCATCCGTCTGCCTGTCTGTCTGTCCATCTGCTGTCTGTCTGCCTGTCTGTCTCCTTCCTATTTGTGATGGATTTCCTTGAGCGCTTTGATTTGTTGCTTTACAAGATTCAGCGCTATATAAATTCCATACATTATTATTATTATTACCTGGACAATGCCAACATGTAGTTCCGATATATGTGTGTGTCTGTCTGTATTCTGTGAATGTGTGTGTGTGGAGAGAGATTTAAATTGATTCTTTTCTTGTATTTTGAGGATAATCGAATAAGCATTCATGTGCTTTTCGTGTTTTTCATCCAGTCTTCATGTGTATGCCATTTTGTCATCCGTTCCCGCTGGCACGCAATGGCCTACTCTTCCGAAAAGCAGAACAGGCTTTAATGTGTGCGCAAGATGTTCTGCGTGTGTTTATTTATTCTTTTATATCGAGGATAATGGAATAAGGGACATGCATATGGGACCTTGGTTTTTAAGTCTCATCGAAAGGATTGTTGGGGAGAGAGAGAGTGCATGTGTGTGTGTGTGTGTGTGAGAGAGAGAGAGATCTAAGTAATGACAATCTATATACTATGTTGCAGGGACCCAGAGGACCTAATGGTGAAGCAGGACCCTCCGGTGTTGCTGGACCTCGAGGACCCCCAGGACCTCCTGGACCCCCGGTACTTTTTAAAAAAAATCTTTTTTGGTTTTGTCTGTCTATCTGTATCTCTTTGTCTTTCAGTCCCCAAATGAATACGTCAAGGGTAATTCGAGCCTACACTATGACATGATCGTTTAAGTCTTGATTCTGATGCTTGAACCACCAGGTTATTCTGTCCTGATGTGGCAGGAGTCGTTTTATAGCGTGATGATGAATGATGGTGAGGTATATGATGCTATGATTGCTACTATGGATGTGCATAAGCTTTGAGAGTATTGCATCATGATGCTGCTATGGAGGTGCATAAGCTTTGAGACTATACATCATGATGCTACTATGAAAGTGCAATTATTATAAGCTTTGAGACTATACATCATGATGCTACTGTGGAAGTGCATAAGCTTTAAGACTATACATCATGATGATGCTACTGTGGAAGTGCATAAGCATTGACAACTCAATTCAACACAGTACAACACAGTACAGTAAAGCAAAACATTCAACACAAGATATGATACATCACAAAACAGTACAGTACAACACAATACCATACAACATGATACAACACAATATTCAAAATAGTGCACCCACACTCTGTGTGTGTGGTGTGTGTGTTTGTTAAGTCAAGTCAAGTCAAAATGATCTTTATTGAGGGTAAAAGATTAAGTTTATACAACTTTTTTTCATCCTGCCCTCACCCCAAAAAAATCAAGAAAATTGACATATGAAAGCAATCAAAATACAATGTTCACATGTGTTGAAGACAAAAATCTATGGAATCTATGATTTTTTAAATATAAATCCAGACTAACAAACCATGATAAAGCAGATCAAGACTGTATAACATAAGCTCAAGTCATACAGATAAATGAAGACTTTTTTAACCCCAAAAAATAAACAAACAAAAACAAAAGCAAAAACCAACAAAAACAAGACTCACAAGACAAGATAAAACAAAACCAAGACAGTAAGCTCAAGTCATAAAACAAATGAAGAAAATATGAATAACAAAGGTAGGAATAACAACAAGGTAGCCTGATGTACATAACCTCGACTATAAAAGTGGACCTACAATTTGTCCATCAGATGTTTCTTCAAGAGTTTCTTGAACGTTTGTTTGGAAGGAGCTGGTTTTAAAGAGATAGGTAGATTATTCCACACAGTTCTTCCTGAATAAGCAAGGCTTGATTTATAGAGATTGTTGTGGGGCCTGGGCAAAGAAAATCTATAAGTAGGTTTGTTTTTATTAACGGCATGTATTTTATGTGTGTGGTGTGTAGGGCTATGCTGCTGCCTATGGTGGCCCCCAGAGCTACGGTGGCCAGAAAGGACCTGATCCCTACATGGTGAGTTGTGTGACTAAGTCATGTCTTCTCTGTGTGTGTGTGTGTGTGTGTGTGTGTGTGTGTGTGTGTGTGTTGGTTATGGGTGGGATGTGTGTGTGACAAAGAGAGAGAGTGAGCGAGTGAGTGGATGTGTGCATGTGTGTGTGTGTTCGTGTCTGTGTGAATGAATGAATGAATGAATCTTTATTTTTCAAGGGTAACAGAATAAGCATAGGCATACTTTTTTTTTCATCTGGCCCTTGTGTCAGTCAGTCAGTCAAGAGTGAGAGTGAGTGAGTGAGAGAGAGAGAGAGTGTGTGTGTGTGTGAGTGAGTGACAGAGAGTGACTGTGTGTGTTTGTGTCAGTCAATCAGTCAGTCATTGAGAGAGAGAGGGGGGGAGAGAGAGAGAGCGTGTGTGAGTGAGAGAGAGAGATTCATAAGACTGCAGAATTGAATAACCTTATTACCATCTTTACATGTTCTGTTTTCCTGTCTGTGTGCAGCAATACGACCAGCCACTTGATGTAAGTAAACTTTAATTACACTTCATCGGTACTGTGTTTTCCATCTGAAATAACAGTATTGAAAGGGTATCGCATGGACACAAAATCATTGTACTTCTCATAAAAACTGATCAACCATTTGGCTAATATACTGTTATAATCATCAATGAAAGGTCAGCTGATTAACTGATTCTGGAAGCAGCTGGTACAAGGAAGACATTCTCAGACGCTAGTAGAGCGAAGATGATGATGACAAGGCTGATGTTGAACAGACTGTGATGTTTAGTGGAGTGTGGAGCTCTCTAAATGCCTGAACTATGCACACGATGCCTTGTTCTGTGACCGTGATGATGATGATGACAAAGATGTCTAACTGGCTGTGGAGCTGTATAAAGGCTTGAACTGAGCGACACACTTGTTGTTGTTTGTTTTCTGTCTTGTAGGCATGATGAAATCAATGATGACAATTATGATGGTAATGGTAAGCATGATGATAATATCACCAATGACAACAATGAGTATGATGGTAGCAGTGAGAATGATAACAAGTGTGTGTGATGCTAATGACAATAATTATGATAACAGTGAAGATGATTATAGCATTGAGGATGATAATGATAATAATGAAGGTGACAACAATGATGATAATAGTGATGTTGATGACAACGATGATGATGATAATCACAACAACAATGATGATGATAATCACTACAACGATGATGATGATGATGATGATGATGATGATGTCTAACAGAATGCTGACCTGTACGATGGCCTAAACTACGCCACTGATGCCCTGTCCCGTGTGCTACGACCAACTGGGCAGCCCACAAGCCCTGGCAGGACCTGCCAGGACATCAAGGAGGCCAATCCTGATGCTCCCTCAGGTCAGATCACCACTAATTACTTCCCCTCATGTGGTTCTGGCAGTAGTGATGGTTGCGGTTAGGGCAGTAGCAAAAACAGTAGATTGAATGGGATTTAAAATAATTGAAATTGAAAGATATTCCTTTCTTCACCTCTCCTGTAGTCTTGTAGACCATGGGAGCACCACTGGAGCCTACCAGCTTCCTCCACTCCCTGCGGTCCTCTGCTTTCCGTAGCAAGTCGTTCCACTCAAGGCCAGTTCACTCTCTGATGTTGTCTTCCCATCGTCTCCTCTTTCTGCCTCTTCTCCTTGTACTGTTCCCTGTAGGACAGTCTTGGCCAGTTCAGATGTTCATGTGGCGTGCCCATACCACTTAAGTTTGCGTTTTTCCACTGATGTTAGGAGCTCTTCATAATTATGGTCAGATGGCATTTTTAATTCAGCTTTTCACTTCCTCATAAGTGATGTGATCTTTGTATAAGATACCAAAGAGTTTGCAAAAGCATCCCTTCTCCATTGCCTGCATCCTTCTTTCAATGCCTGCTGTTTTATTCCTTTACAGGTGTGAAATAAAATCAGTAAAAGTCAAACAAGATATTCCTTTACAGCTGGTTTATGTCTTGCATTAAATGATGACCTCTCTGTGGAAAGGAGTGGTTGAATACTTCATTGACTTTTACTTTTTCTAAAGTAAAATGGTTACCTGTATGTGGATGGGATAGCTCGGTGGTCAGAGCACTCGGTTTCGCCAGCTAAGGTTAAGCAGCATTGAGCGTGGTTACCACTTGGATGGGTGACCTTTTGCGTGCGCCTTGGCTTCAGTACAGTACCCCAGTTCACCCAGCTGTAAGTGGGTACCTGCCTCTTTAGGGTCAGGGAAGGCAAAGCAGTGAGGGAGAGGAGATGGGCACTACCCTCAATATGCTGGTCCCTTGATAAGTTGAGGTCTCTGATGCCTCACTCCCCTACGAGCACATAGTTTATGGGACACCTTTGCCTGTATGTGGATGTGTGCAGATGAATACCAAATCACTACTGTGTCTAGTATTTAATCATGATCTGTGGATGTGTGTACAGGCGACTACTGGATTGACCCTAACGGAGACAGCGCGGTGGATGCTATCTTGGTGCACTGCGACATGTCCAGTGTGGAGACGTGTGTGCGGCCCAGTCCTTCAAACTTCGGCAACCAGCAGTGGACCAAGTCTGAGGGTGCTGGTCAGCTCTTTATGGATGACATGAAGGGCAGCGAAGAGGTCAGTTCTTTCTTGTGGTGATTGTTATCATTGTGGTTGTGATTGGGTTGGTTTTTTTTTGTTGGTTATTTTTTGTTGGTTTTTGTTTTTGGTGGGGGTGGGGTTCAGGGGGAGGTGGGGGTGGTAGTTTTGGGTTTGTTTGGGGTTTTTTGTGGGGAGGAGGAGGGGTTAATAGGTGGGGTTTTTTGGTGTGTTTTTTTCAGGGGGAGGTGGGGGGGGGGTAGGATTGGGGGTTTTTGGGGGGAGAGGGGGGGATGGAGAGGACGAGGGTTTAATAGGTGGGGGGTTTTGTGGGGGTTTTTCAGGGGGAGGTGGGTGTGGTGGTTTGGGGGGATGGGGAGGAGGAGGGATTAATAGGTGGTTTTTGGTGGGTTTTTTCCCCTTAGATTTTCAGGCAATTTTTTAAAGTTGTATTGTTGTATATGTATTGTACTTTGTGTGTGTGCGCGCGCATGCTTTGTTGGAGAGAACAGTATCTACTGTGTAAAAACTCAGTGTATGGTTTTTTAAATTTTATTTTTAGATTTGCATGGACAGTCATGTTTCTGCAACCACATATTGTACTTTTGGGTGTTTTTTTTACAGTTCCTTCATGCAATCTTTGTAACAGCTGCTATTGATGACGATGAGGTTGATACTGTTAGGAATGAGGATGGTAATAACGATGTTAATATTGTTGATGATGACGATGATATTGTTGATGGTGGTTATGTTTCATGTTATGATGATGAGAATGATTATATTGTTGATTGTGGTGATGTCATGTTGATAATGTTGATGGTGGTGATGTATACTGTTGATAATGATGATCATGATGATGACGACAACAATGATGATGGTGGTGGTGATGATACTGATGATGATATTGATGATCATGATGATGATACTGATGATAATAAGGATACTCACCACGACATCCTTTTCTCCAGTTCACCTACAAGGCGGAGAAGCAGCAGCTGAAGTACCTGCAGCTGTTGTCGGACGTGGCGCGCCAGAACGTGACCTACAACTGCCTCAACAGTCAGGCCTCTGGAGCTCGCCTCCTCCTGGCATCTGGGGAAGAGCTGGACACCTCTCTGCCCAAGTACAGGAAGACCACCTACATCAATGTCAAGGACGAATGTGTAAGTTGGGGCACTACTCCTCATCATACTATGAGCCAAGTCTGTGGGGATGCCAGGGAAGTGGGGGGGGGGGGGGGGTTGGGGGGAGGTTTGCTGTCAGTATAAATAGTATCCCCCACCTTCTGGAAATTCTGTGCTAGGAATTCACCTTTTTTTTCATTCATTCTCTTTGTTTTTGTTTCATTCCCTTTTTTAAAAATAATAACAGTAAAGTATCACTTCTGTAACACAATGCTGCAATGATTTTTAATATCCTCTCTTAAGAATGCCAAAGAAAGTTTCAGAGTAATAATTGACATTTTCAAATTCTTATCACCTTTCCATGTACAGAGACAGGCAGAAAGAGATAGAGACTGACTGTGATGTAAGCTTTTGTTTGATTGGTTGTTTCAGGCTCGTGACAACCAATGGCACAGCGCCGTTTTTGATGTCCGCACCAGCAAGACTGACATTCTGCCAATCACAGATATCCGTCTGTTTGACGTGGGCCGCCAGAATCAACAATTTGGAGTGGAAATTGGCTTTGTCTGTTTCAGCTAAAATTAACCAGATTTACAAAAAAGATCTTTATGTTTTTATGATTATTCTTCTGGGGACAGATGGCTCTGATGCTCTGAAAGGAATGCTTTCTGTTTTCAAGGAAATGTTTGGGGAGAAAAATAAAGTCTATGAAATTGCTGATTTTAAGGGCAGTTTACCTTTTTTTAGTGGGTGGGGATGCGGGGAGCGGACATTGTGATGATGTTTCATGATGCCTTTCTTGTGAGAACGAGTGGTGACTATTGTGAAGTGAAGTGCCTTATCGAACTCCGTCCACATCTGTACGATAATGTATCTCATCATCATGGTATTTTTGATGCTGGTATCTTTTTTCATTTTTTTTTCCTACTGTTGTCGAGTGTCACTTTTGTATGACTTTGATTTCTTTTTGTGTGTACTCTCCCTCTTGATCATCTGCCTGTGTGTAAGATCATTCCAAAAGGAAACAGAACACATGCACACCAACTGCTGAAAATGAAATCTTCCAGTGTTATACCAGACTGGTACAACAACGTAGAAACCATCTGACTGTGACAACTGTCCATTGTTTGGTTTTATGATGAGTAAACCTGCTCACTACTATGCTCAGGTGTGCAACATCACTGTACATTTCCATTCAGTGTACAAGATAACAAGAGAAGATTGCGAGCATGAACTCAGAAACAGGATTGTTGGAAACATACAGTAAAAAGGAAAATGGGTATTATGTTAGTGCTCGATGTGTTTCCTTTTATTTCGTTGTATGGTAGTGTCCATCTTTCGAAATTGTGTAGGAAACATTACATTGAGGGATTGTGAGTTGTGTTGTTAATGATGTTTTGTCCTTTTTTTTCATGTATTTTTTTCTATTGTCTTTTGCATTTACACAATCATGACAATGTGCCGCCGACTCGCTTTACTGGAAATAAAACTTTATCACCTGTTCACACTTCTCTGATTGGACGTGTTTTGCATTGGTGGTGGTGTGCAGTTGCATAACTGTATCAATCTCATCTGTCTCCAGTCATTTCACGCTGTCTGTTTCTCTCTGTCTGTCTGTCTGTCCATCAGTTTGTCTCAGCCTCTCTGTTCATCTGTCTTCATCTTTGTTTCTCCTGGTACACATACTTATCCTGCTCTTCATAAATGGTATCTACCCCCACACCACTCAGTAACGACAAAACCCAAATCAGTTCAAAAGTCTATGACTGTATGACACCTTTTTTCTAGACTCCAAGAAAGACACAACTAGAAACAGCACTGACAGGACATTAAATAACACTTAAAGAGCTAGGACAAGGAAGTTTACATTTAGCAGTAGAGTAACCAACCATTGGAACAGACTAACAAATCATATCAAACGAGCACCTAGTACAAATATCCCCAAGAACCTCATAAGACAAAAATGAAGTACGGAAAGAAATTATATATGACTTTGATTAATAAGATAATATATTTAGTCAGGGTGGCGTCTCACCCAATCAGACTCTGCAACTGAGCTATTAACTGTCATTAGTAGGGGGCTTAGTATGTGGTGTACAGCATGTTAGTTCAGAACTGACACCACTGAACACCATCACAGTGACCCAGCAGCAGTGCAGGGCCACTAGGGCTGGTGGCTCCATGGTGACCTAACAATGATGATCTCCCTAAAGACTTCTGACCCTGAAGATGTGACATTATGAATCAGAGTGGGGTTGGGGCAGAGAGATTGAAATGAGCAGTGTGGGAAAAGTAGGATTGTAACATCACAGAAGATGAGGCAGCAAAAAAACAGCCCCCTCACCTAAAAAAACCCACCCCAAAACAACAACATGAACTAAACAAATTCCCTAAGGGGGCACTGCAGTGTTCATGCAATGACTGGTGTAGACACACCAGTGCATGGTGTAGACATTTTAGTGCAAGGTGTAGACACAGCAGTGTTCATACTTGACACTGCATAAATACAGCAATGTTCATACCTGACATTATGTAGACAAAGCAGTGTTCATATATGACACTGTGTAGACAAGGCAGTGTTCATACCTGACATTATGTAGACAAAGCAGTGTTCATATATGACACTGTGTAGACAAAGCAGTATTCATACTTGACCCTGTGTAGACAAAGCAGTGTTCATTATATGACACTGTGAACAAAGCAGTGTTCATACTTGACACTGTACAAAGCAGTTTTCATACTTGACACTGTGTAGACAAAGCAGTGTTCATTCTATGACACTGTGTACAAAGCAGTGTTCATACTTGACACTGTGTAGACAAAGTAGTGTTCATACATGTCACTGTGTAGACAAAACAGTATTCATTTATGACACTGAGTAGACACAGCAGTGTTCATACATGACACTGTGTATACAGAATTCATACAAGTCATGACACTGTGTAGACAGAGTTCATACACAGTTCACGTATGACACTGTGTAGACAAAGTAATGTTAATACATGAATCTGTGCAGACAGGGCAGTGTTCATATATGACACTGTAGACATAGCAGTGTTCATATATGACACTGTGAATAAAGCGGCATTCATATATGACTGTGTAGACAAAGCAGTGTTCATGTATTACACTGTGTAGACAAAGCAGTTTTCATACATGGCACTGTGTAGACAAATAAGTGTTCATGGAATTATGACACTGAGTAGACAAAGAAGTGTTGATAATGACACTGTGTAGACAAAGCAGTGTTCATATATGACGTTATGTAGGTAAAGCAGTGTTCATACATGGCATGGCGTAGACACAGCAGTGTTCATACATAACACTGTGTAGACACAGCAGTTCATATAATTATGACCGTGTGTTGACAAATTAGTGTCCATAAATGACACCATGTAGACAAATCAATGTTCATAATTATATAACACTGTAGACAAAGTAGTGATCATATATGACTCTTTGTAGACAAAGTAGTGTTCATATATTCGTTATGACAAGATGTAAAGACAAAGTGTTCATATATGACACTGTGTAGACAAAGCATTGTTCATACATGGCACTGTGTAGACAAAGCAGTGTTCATACGTGGCAATGTGTAGACAAAGCGGTGTTCATTTATGATACTGACTACACGTAGCAGTGTCCTACATGACACAATGCAGAGTTCATACATGACACTGTGAAGACAAAGTAGTGTTCATATTTGACACTGTGTAGGCAAAGCAGTGTTCATATAATGACATTGTGTAAAAACAGCAGTGTTCATATATGACACTTTAGACGAAGCAGTGTTCATATATGACACTTTAGACAAAGCAGTGTTCATACATTACACTGCGTAGACAAAGCAGTGTTCACACATGACAATGTGTAGACAAAGTAGTGTTCATATATGGCACTATACCGAGTAGACAAAGTAGTGTTCATACCTGACACTACACTCTGTAGACAAAGCAGTGTTCATGTATGCTACAGTGTAGAAAAAGCAGTGTTCATACATGACACTGTGTAGACAAAGCAGTGTTCATACATGACACTGTGCAAAGCAATGTTCATAGATGTAACTGTGTGGACACAGCAATGCATTGTGTAGACACAGCAGTCTTCATAATTATATGTCACTGTGTAGACAAAGCAGTGTTCATATATGGCATTGTGTAGACAAGGCAGTGTTCATATATGACACTGTGTATACACAGCAGTATTCATATATGTCACTGTGTAGACAAGGCAGTGCTCATATATGTCACTGTGTAGACAAGGCAGTGCTCATATATGACACTGTGTAGACAAGGCAGTGTTCATATATGTCACTGTGTAGACAAGGCAGTGTTCATATATGACACTGTGTAGACAAAGCAACGTTCATATGTTACTGTGTAAACAAGGCAGTGTTCATACATGACACTGTGTAGACAAAGCAGTGTTCATACATGACGCTGTCTAGACAAGGCAGTGTTCATATATGACACTGTGTAGACAAGGCAGTGTTCATATATGAGACTGTGTAGACAAGGCAGTGTTCATATATGACACTGTGTAGACAAGGCAGTGTTCATATATGACATTGTGTAGACAAGGAAGTGTTCATATATGACACTGTGTAGACAAGGCAGTGTTCATATATGACATTGTGTAGACAAGGCAGTGTTCATATATGACACTGTGTAGACAAGGCAGTGTTCATATATGACACTGTGTAGACAAGGCAATGTTCATATATGACACTGTGTAGACAAGGCAGTGTTCATATAAGTCACTGTGTAGACAAGGCAGTGCTTCATATATGACACTGTCTAGACAAGGCAGTGTTCATATATGACACTGTGTAGACAAGGCAGATGTTCATATATGACACTGTGTAGACAAGGCAGTGTTCATATAAGTCACTGAGTAGACAAGGTGCAGTTTCATATATGACACGTGTTTAGACAAACAGTCATATATGACACTGTGTAGACAAGGCAGTGTTCATTATGACATGTGTAGACATAGGCAGGTGTTACATAGAGTTATATGTGCTGTGTAGACAAGCAGTGTTCATATATGCATGGTGTAGACAAGCAGTGTTCATAAGTGACATGGTGTAGACAAGCAGTGTTCATTAGGCACTGTGTAGACAAGCAGTGTTCATAATGCATGTGTAGACATCAGTAGTTCATGTATGACATGTAGACACAGCGGTGCACTGTATAGACACAGCAGTGTTCATGTAGAGATTGATGTAGACACTCCAATACTTATGCAGTGTATGGTGTAGGCATAGCAGAGCATGGTGAAGACACAGCAGTGTTCATGTAGTGTATGGTGTAGACATAGCAGTGTTCATGTAGTGCATGATGTAGGCATAGACAAGCATGGTGTAGACATAGACAGGCATGGTGTAGACATAGGAGTGTTCATGTAGTGCATGGTGTAGACATAGCAGTGTTCATGTAGTGCATGGTGTAGACATAGCAGTGTTCATGTAGTGCATGGTGTAGACATAGCAGTGTTCATGTAGTGCATGGTGTAGACATAGCAGTGTTCATGTAGTGCATGGTGTAGACATAGCAGTGTTCATGTAGTGCATGGTGTAGACATAGCAATGTTCATGTAGTGCATGGTGTAGACATTGCAGTGTTCATGTAGTGCATGGTGTAGACATAGACAAGTATGGTGTAGACATAGTAGTGTTCATGTAGTGCATGGTGTAGACATAGCAGTGTTCATGTAGTGCATGGTGTAGACATAGCAGTGTTCATGTAGTGCATGGTGTAGGCATAGCAGTGTTCATGTAGTGCATGGTGTAGACATAGACAAGTATGGCGTAGACATAGCAGTGTTCATGTAGTGCATGGTGTAGACATAGCAGTGTTCATGTAGTGCATGGTGTAGACATAGCAGTGTTCATGTAGTGCATGGTGTAGACATAGCAGTGTTAATGTAGTGCATGGTGTAGACATAGCAAGCATGGTGTAGACACAGCAGTGTTCATGTAGTGCATGATGTAGACATAGCAGTGTTCATGTAGTGCATGGTGTAGACATAGCAGTGTTCATGGTGTAGACATAGCAGTGTTCATGGTGTAGACATAGCAGTGTTCATGTAGTGCATGGTGTAGACATAGCAGTATGTCATGTAGTGCATGGTAGATAGCATGCATGTGAGACAGCAGTGTCATAGTGCATGGTGTAGACATAGCAGTGTTCATGTAGTGATGGTGTAGACATAGACAGCATGGTTAGACATAGCAGTGTTCATTGTAGTAGCTAGCAGTATGTGTAGACATAGCAGTGTTCATGTAGTGATGGTGTAGACATAGCAGTGTCATGTAGTGCATGGTGTAGACATAGCATGTCAGTGTTCATGGTATGCATAGATGTAATGGTGTAGACATATGTACAGTAGTGCATGGTGTAGACATAGCAGTGTTCATGTAGTGCATGGTGTAGACATAGCAGTGTTCATGAGTGCATGTGTAGACATAGCAAGCAGTGTTAGAAGTCATGAGCATTGATCATGAGTGCATGGTGTAGACATAGTAGTGCATGGTGTAGACATAGCGGTGTTCATGTAGTGCATGGTGTAGACATAGCATGTTCATGGTGTAGACATAGCAGTGTTCATGTAGTGCATGGTGTAGACATAGCATTGTTCATGTAGTGCATGGTGTAGACACAGCAGTGTTCATGTAGTGCATGGGGTAGACATAGACAAGCATGGCGTAGACATAGCATTGTTCATGTAGTGCATGGTGTAGACATAGACAAGCATGGTGTAGACACAGCAGTGTTCATGAAGTGCATGGGGTAGACATAGACAAGCATGGTGTAGACATAGCAGTGTTCATGTAGTGCATGGTGTAGACACAGCAGTGTTCATGTAGTGCATGGTGTAGACATAGCAGTGTTCATGTAGTGCATGGTGTAGACATAGACAAGCATGGTGTAGACATAGCAGTGTTCATGTAGTGCATGGTGTAGACATAGCAATGTTCATGTAGTGCATGGTGTAGACATAGCAGTGTTCATGTAGTGCATGGTGTAGACATAGCAATGTTCATGTGTGAAGACATGAGCAGTGTCATAGTAGTGCATGGTGTAGACATAGCAGTGTTCATGTAGTGCATGGGTAGCATAGCATGTTCATGCAGTGTAACATAGCATGTTCAGTAGTGCATGGTGTAGACATAGCAGTGTTCATGTAGTGCATGGTGTAGACATAGCAGTGTTCATGTAGTGCATGGTGTAGACATAGCAGTGTTCATGTAGTGCATGGTGTAGACATAGCATGTTCATGTAGTGCATGGTGTAGACATAGCAAGTGTTCATGTAGTTGTCATGGCATGTGTAGACAATATGTTCATTAGTCATGGTGTAGACATAGCAGTGTGTAGTACATAGCATGTTCTGTAGTGCATGTGTAGACATAGCAATGGTGTAGACATAGCATGTTAGTGCATGGTTGTCAAGTGTTGCAGTGCAGTGCAGTGTAGACATAGCATGATGTTCATAGTAGTGCATGGTGTAGCATAGCATGTTCATGAGTGCATGGTGTAGACAATGCATGTAGTGCATGGTGTAAGCATAGCAGGTTCTGATGCATGGTAGACATAGCAGTGTTCATGAGTGCATGGTGTAGACATAGCAGGAATGTTTCATGTAGTGCATGGTGTAGACATAGCAGTGTATCATGTAGTGCATGGTGTAGACATAGCAGATGTTAGACATGGTGCATTATATGTAGACATAGCAGTGTTCATGTAGTGCATGGTGTAGACATAGCAGTCGTGTTGGAGACATAGTAGTGTCATGTGCATGGGTAGACACAGCAGTGTTCATGTAGTGCATGGTGTAGACATAGCAGTGTTAATGTAGTGCATGGTGTAGACATAGCAGTGTTCATGTAATGCATGGTGTAGACATAGCAGTTCATGAGTCATGGTGTAGACACTAGTAGTTCATAGTGTATGAACAGATGTGTAGTGCATGGTGTAGACATAGCAGTGTTCATGTATGCATGGTGTAGACATAAGACAGATGCAATGGTGTAGACAAGCAATGTTCATGTAGAGCATGGTGATAGACAGTAGCAGTGTTCATGTAGTGCATGGTGTAGACATAGCAGTATGGTTGAGACATAGATGCAATGGTGTAGACATAGACAAGTGCATGGTGTAGATAGTAGCATGTGTACATAGTATGCATGTGTAGACATGAGCAGTGTTGCATTAGTTGTAGAAGCAGCAGTGTTTATGCATGTGTAGATATAGCAGTGTTCATGTAGTGCATGGTGTAGACATAGCAGTGTATGGTGTAGACATAGCAGTGCATGGTGTAGACATAGCAGTGTTCATGGTGTAGACATAGCAGTGTTCATGTAGTGCATGGTGTAGACATAGCAGTGTTCATGTAGTGCATGGTGTAGACATAGCAGTGTTCATGTAGTGCATGGTGTAGACATAGCAGTGTTCATGTAGTGCATGGTGTAGACATAGCACTGTTCATGTAGTGCATGGTGTAGACATAGCAGTGTTCATACAGTGCATGGTGTAGACATAGCGGTGTTCATGTAGTGCATGGTGTAGACAAAGCAGTGCATGGTGTAGACATAGCAGTGCATGGTGTAAACATAGCAGTGTGCATGTAGTGCATGGTGTAGACATAGCAGTGTTCATGTAGTGCATGGTGTAGACATAGCACTGTTCATGTAGTGCATGGTGTAGACATAGCAGTGTTCATGAAGTGCATGGTGTAGACATAGCAGTGTTCATGTAGTGCATGGTGTAGACATAGCGGTGTTCATGTAGTGCATGGTGTAGACATAGCAGTGCATGGTGTAGACATAGCAGTGCATGGTGTAAACATAGCAGTGGTCATGTGGTGCATGGTGTAGACATAGCAGTGCATGGTGTAGACATAGTAGTGCATGGTGTAGACATAGCAATGTTCATGTAGTGCATGGTGTAGACATAGCAGTGTTCATGTAGTGCATGGTGTAGACATAGCAGTGTTCCTTTAGTGCATGGTGTAGACATAGCAGTGTTCATGTAGTGCATGGTGTAGACATAGCAGTGTTCATGTAGTGCCATCTGTAGACATAGCAGTGCATTGTGTAGACACAGCAGTGTTTATGGTGTAGACATAGCAGTGTTCATGTACTGCATGGTGTAGACACAGCAGTACATGGTGTAAAAACGGTAAAGGTAACCCATCATACAGGAGCGAGGCATCAGAGACCTCAGCTTCTCCAGGGGCCAGCATATTGAGGGTGGCGCCCATCTCCTCTCCCTCTCTGCTTTACCTCCCTGACCCTAAAGAGGCAGGTACCCATTTACAGCTGGGTGAACTGAGGGACTTACTGAAGGCATGGTGCACAAACTGTCACCCATCCAACTGGTAACTACGCTCGATGCTGCTTAACCTTGGCTGGGGGAAAGCGAGTGCTCTGACCACTGAGCTATCCCGTCCCCTGGATGGGCATGATGTAGACACAGCAGTGCATGGTGCAGTGATTGTGTTCGATTACTGGTTAAGTAGGCCTACAAAGTTCTGGGTTCCAATCCCATTTAAGTCACAAGGTTTTCAGACTTCAGTCAGCAGTGTGTTCGCTAAGTACTACAATGGGAAGACTGGAACCACACTGTCAAACTTCAGCCATTTTATCTGCTTGAGATTTCAAGGGAGCTGCTCATAATTACCTGATATACACTTACTTGCATGCGTCTGTATCTCTCAGACCCAGTTGACAACTGGATACAATATAAAAGGAAGCATTGAGTATAATTCAGTCAAAGAAGTCTCAAATCTGGTTGAACTTCCATGGAACTGTCATTATATCATTCTTATGTCCATTGACTATCATGCCAAAAAGGAAAAGAAAAAAAAAGTAAGTTGTTTCATTTCTGAAACAGTAGTCAGTTCATAGCAAGTAATCTTCCAGGACTGGAGATTTCCAGAAGGCAGTTATAGGTTGTCACTTTTCAGTGAGTGATGAACAGGTGAAAGTGTGAGAGAGACAAACTGAAAGAAACTGGGAGGAATAAGAGAAGAGAGGAGAGGAGAGGAGAAAGGGAGGAGAGGTGAAGAAGAGGTAGAAAGAGTAAAAGAGGAAGAGAGAGAGAGAGAGAGAGAGAGAGAGAGAGAGAGAGAGAGAGAGAGAGAGAGAGAGAGAGACAGACAGACAGACAGACAGACAGGCAGACTGGAGACTGTGAGAGAGAGATAGACTGAAAGAGACCGAGAGGAATAAGAGAAGAGAGGAGAGCAAAGGAGAGGAGAAAGGGGAGGGAGAGGAGAGGAGAGGGGAGAAGAGAAGTAAGGGAAAGAGAAGAGAAGTAAAGAAGAAAAGAGAGAGAGAGAGAGAGAGACAGACCAGACAGACAGATAGACAGACAGATCAGATAGACAAGAGAGACACAAATAGACAAGTTTCAGACACACACAGAGCAACACAAACAACATCCAGTATCATACAACTTATTTTATTCCACTTGCATACTCACAGAATATAAAAGTAGTAAAAAAAAAATTAAAAATTATTTTAAAAAAACACTGGACGGATAAATCTAATGATCAAACAACACTTCCTCCTTGCGCATGCGTATCCATGATGAAAAACAATTGCACACGATGTTATGTACAGTGACTTGATATCAGAAATCATGAAATAATTACACCACGAAATGTCAATCATCCGAAAGGAGCCTGTTTTGTGCAATAATGGGGAAACAAAACAGATTCACACCACCGAATGATGTCCTCTTCCTCAAAGACGCCATTTTGATCTTCGATCAACATGAATGCAACACAACTTTTTACTTATACCAGCTCAGAAATATCCCATCACACTGCAAATTCAGAAATGAAGTTATGTGTTTGCCAAGGTCATAATACCACACAATCATATTTCTGAAGCAGTTTGACGAAACAGGGTAGTCAATACTAACTCAAATCAGTCCATGATGTAAAGAATTATCATATGATGAATTCATTCATTTAAAAATGCATGGTCAAAATCTCGAACAGAACAAGGACATCAATCTTTGGACAAGCACAAGACAACAATCTTGAAAACAAGACAAGACAGAACAAAACGATACAATGTAGACAAAACAGGACATCACATGACAAAACAGGACATCACATGACAAAACAGGACATTACATCACAAAACAGGACATTACATAACAAAAAAGGACATTACAGGACAATTAGACAAAACGGAACAAACGCAATCAAGAACAAAACAACACACGCCTCACATCACGTTTGAAAACCATAACAAGACCGAAACAAAACATCACAAACACAAAACCAAAACATTGTGTCGCCGACAAGCATTACATGGCAAAATTTCAAGATAATTTCAATAGACAATACGATTCCAAGCTCCAAAGAAAATGGACTGACCACAAAAAAAATCAACATGACTTAAAATTCTAGATATTTTCAAAGTAACCATGAATTATCCAAATCCCAAATCTCCTCTTTCAAAGAAAAGAATTTAGGAGTAAAAAAAAAAAAAAAGTCAACCTCCCAATCTGAAACCATTACAAAGCAAGAAGTAATGAATGATGTCTCGTAAGGGATCACATGACACGGCCAGCCAATCATCTGCTCCAGAAGCAAGCACGTCCTATTTTCAGGCCGATCTCTCCCTGGGACTGCTCCACAAAGCCCACATCCAGAATGGGCAGACGCTTCATCATCTTCTCCCCGCTCACCTCAATCACTGTCTGACCAGCCTTGCCTGACATCTCCTGAAACACACACACACATACACACAGGGTGAGGCACAGTCAATCAATGAACCAATAGAGCAATCAGTTTATTGATCTTTGAGTGGCAAATTTGTCCTTTTTGTATATTATGGGACACATACACATTTAATCAATCAATCAATCAATCAGTTACTTAACCTCTGAACTGGCAAGTTTGTTCTATCAGTACATGGCAAACACCAGTTAAAAATTCCCCATGCACTGCACACACACCAAAATCCTGGCACAAATCCTAGATGGAGCAAAACCAGTCCTCTCCTATCCCCTACACTGAATGTACATGGTGGTCTAAGCCCAAGTCACTGAGTCAGATAATCAATTTAAATCCCATGTGTAGCCAAGTATTCAATGCATGTGGAAAAACCCCATAGCATAGCTGCTGTCCCTAGACACATTATGGTCAAGTGTTTGTGTGTGTGTGTTTGTGTTTTCAAATCATAGTCACTGGGAAACAAAATGTACATGCACACAGGAAAAAAGGATTTTGAGATCGCTGACACTCCACAATGATGACCATGTAGGCCTACATACACTGATGAAAGGCAGAGGATCTCAAACCTTGCTCAGAAAGATCTACTGCAATTCAAAATGCAATGCAATGCAACGCATTAGAATACAGTACAATAAGATGAAACCTATACCAGTGTGCTAATATCATACACACACCCTGTGCAGCACCCATGAAAAAGAACCCACCCCTCCCTTCACAACAATGCAAGGCCAACCCATGGTCATTGTTATGGATGACATCAACATACCCAACATGCAATCTACAACCTAAAAAAAAAAGAAATGGGCTCCACAACGTTCAACTTGTCAGATACACTACGTGGCAGTGTCAGCATGGTGACCAATGATACACTCTCTCTCACCACTCCCTCCCTCCCTCATACCACATGTGTAACTTACTGCACTCAGTCCAGTCACATCACATCATTCACATACCTGGCACGTGTCCCGCAACACATTGTAGCGGTGTGACTTCTTGCTGCGTGCTGTCAGGAGCTCTTCGTCAAAGGAGGTCAGGACCAGTGCCTTGTCGTACGAGTTGTTGGCCTTGTCGTAGATGGCGATACTGTTCCTGCAGTACATGACCAGGCGCTGGCGACCGTTGTCCAAGTGATGTTGCAGCATACGGATCTGGGAGTGCATGCTGTTGTAGTCAAACTGAAACACCACACAGGCACAGGCTGTAGAACTCAATCTTAATTTTTAACACTTTTCTTACGTTAAGGGAGAGAACCCGTCTTTCCCAGCACATGTACACTGTTTGCTTTTGTATGCTGCTGTAACCCGGTAGTGGGTGATGCAAAGGGAAGGGTTAGTAGATGGTTGGTTACCCAATAATGCGTTACCTGTAGGGAAAAGGTTAAAAAGTGTTTCATTTCTTTTTCTTCATCATCAAAGCTCAGACTGCAACTATTGTCAGTCACATGAGCGAAAATGCGTTGCACTGCCGTTAAGCACCTCACAAGTCAGGCCCAGCACATCTGACAAGTTGTTTTTTCTGTCCATCACGTTCATCACTGGCACATAATGGCCTACTCTTCCGAAAAGTGGCACAGGTTTTAACATGTGCACAAGATGTTGTGAATGCCTCCGCACATGGTACCTCAATTGAGAGGGAAACAGCCAGACAGAGATAGAGAGACAGACAGACAGAGAGAGAGAGGAGAGGAAGAAAGAGGAGACAGACAATACACCCATGCCCCCCCCACCACGGTACACACACACCACACACACAGGCAGAAAGTCAAACAGACAGGCTAAGACAAAGGTCACAAATAACAAAAATTTTAAAAAGGAAGCAAATAAAAAAAAAAATTTTAAAAGAAGGTGAAGGGCTTCTACATACCACATCTTTCTCAGTGAAAGAGGAAGCAAAGGACCAGTATCCCATGTCCTTCTGTGTGAAGCTTCTGCGCTGAGCCTCATACTGCACAAAACACCAACACCACACCGTGTCACTGAGAAGTCATCAGCCCATCAACACAATGTACCTCTGTATGTAAACTGCTGGGTTTTTTGGTAGATTCTTTCATAGAGGAGTGAGATAATGCAGACCATCCAATTTGCATATCTATGTATCTAACTATCTCTATCTATCTCCCTACTATCTATCTATATGTCTATCTACACATATATATATATAACACATTATATATATATATATATATATATATATATATATATATATATATATAATATATATCAATCATAAGAGGATAAACATGTATGCATATGCCAACACACATCAAGACATACACATGTGTGCATGTGTGCAATAAACAAGTGCATCACTCTCTCTCACACACAAACACACACACGTGCATGCACACACACACTCGCACAAACACACATATACTTGCACACGCGTCAACTCTCTACATAAAACAAACATAATTTTACCAATAAAATGGAAAATAAACCATCACACACGCTCACATCCATCCACCCATCTATTAATCTATGTCTCTCTCTCTCTCTCTCTGACTTTCTGCCTGTCTATTATACCACACATGTGGCAAACTGTTTATGTATCTCTGCATCTCTTGGTTGTCTTCTCTCAGTCTCTGTACATATCTGTCTGTGTGTTTGTCTCATACCACGTGTGTAGAGGTCTGCACACAGGTCATGACTCTCTTAGCTCTTGGTCTCTGTGCATGTCTGTCCGTCTCTCTGTCTGTCTGTGTATTTATGTCTATGTGCATGTCTGCCTGCCTGCTTGTCTGTCAGTGTCTGTGTGTGTTTGTCTGTTCCATACCACATGTGTAGAGGACTGCACACAGGTCATGGTTCTCTCGGCCCTCATCTTGCAGAACACCCTGATGGCATCCCTGGTGCTGCCTCCATTGGGATCGATCCAGTAGTAGCCTGCATCACATCATCATCATCTTTGTCATCATCATCATCTTTTTCTTCTTCATCATCATTATCACCACCATCATTACCATCTTCGGTAGCATCAACATCATCACCATCTTCGTCATTGTCATCTTCATCATCATCATCATCACCAACACCACCATCATCATCATCATCTTTTTCCTCCTCTAAGCCTTCAAAGTTTGTTTTTTTATGTCCATCACGTTCATCATCTTTACCACGCACACACTTGTTGTCTTTTTAAAATATTTTTTAATAGGAGTGCGCTCATATGATCAATTCTTCGAGAAGCCTTATTCTTGTGTCCCTATATTATAGGCTGAAAGAAAAAGAAGGGGAAAAAATCAAAGTTGATTTGTTTACCCTTGGCAGTTAAAATCTCTCTCTCCCACCCCCCCCACACTTCCTCTCTCCCTGTCATGCTTTGGCAGATGTCATACATGTCACATTTTGTTTTGGCTTTGTTTTGATATGCTTTGTTTGACCCCCACCTTCGGGGCTGGAGACTTGGAGAACAAATTTTTATTCACATTTGTTCTCTCCCTCTCCTCTCTCTCTCCTTCTTACCTCACTCCCTGACCAACACATGTTTTCAGCATAAAATTACCCCATTTCCTAAAGTAATACGTTTTTCAACTGGCATATCATTTGTAAAGAACCGTTCCTAGGACATTTCAATCATCAACCTGGGCGTACCGTTTGTGAGGGTAGGGTCAGCCAGAGCGATGTCACGGCATGTGGTTCCAGGGGCGTCTCTCTTCCCTGTGGGGGTCCTCACCTTCTTCACCTCCTCACCCACTTTGTTGAGGGCCTCCATGGTTTTTTGTGCCTGCAAGTCCGCCATTGGGGGTCACACAGAGGTCATAGTAAAGGTCATGCATGGAGGTCACATATGTCTTGACCGTTATTTTTATATCGAGGATAATGGAACAAGCACTAATGTGCTTTTTTTTTACATCCAGTCCCCGTGTGTATGCAGTTTTGTCAATTCTGTTATCTGTTTCCACCAGCACACAATGGGCCACTCTTATGAAAAGTGAAACAGAATTTAACATGTGTGCAAGATGTTCTGTGTGTGTTTGCACATGGGGCCTTGGTTTATAGTTTCATCCGAAGGACTTTTGGGGAGAGTGGAGTCTGCACTGATGTTAACTCCAGGGAAAAATATTCCCTTGAACGGGAATCGAACCTGGGTTGTCAGATTGCGAGCGCAATGTTCTAACCACTAGGCTATCCCATCCTACTTGGGGTAGCATGCACACATATAGGGATGGGTTTTTGACAATGGCTGCATTATGCGGCTGGTTGACCATCACTGGTCACACATTGACGTCTTAGGTCAAGCTCACAGGGTCGTACACAGAGGCTCACAGAGACAAGAGGGTAGCATCATCTATGTTGACCTCATGGGTCACACACTGAGGTTATGAACATTGACCTTGTAAATCACACGCAGAGGTTATGGATGTTGACCTCTTGGGTCACACGCAGAGGTTATGTACATTGACCTCATGGGTCACACACAGGTTATGAACGTTGACCTCATGGGTCACACACAGAGGTTTTGAACATTGACCTTGAGGGTCACTCACAGAGGTTATGAACATTGACCTCATGGGTTACATACACAGAGGTTAAGAACGCCGACCTCATGGTCAACACACAGAGGTTATGAACATTGACCTCATGGGTCACACACAGAGGTTATGAATGTTGACTTGTGGGTCATATACAGAAGTTATGAATGCTGACCTCATACAGAGGTTATGAACATTGAACTTGTTGGTCCCACAAAGAGGTTATGAACGTTGACCTCTCGAGTCAAACACAAAGGTTATGAATATTGACCTCGTGGGTCACACACAGAGGTTATGAGCATTGACCTTACAGAGTGTACAGATCATAGAACTCGCTGGTCATCATCACTATGCCAACCTCTTGGGTCGCCCACAGAGGTCATTTGAATTGACCTCACAGTTACACACACAAATCGCATGAATGTGGATGTGGTGACCAGAAATGTTAGACCTCATGGGCCCATGCTAGGTCATATGATGTTGACCTCAAAAGGTCACATACAGAGGTCAGACACCCCAGATCCAAATCCACAAGACCATCCAGGCCCTTGTAAAGGTGAAAGAACAGTTTCAAAACTGAATCGTAATCATTCACATTCTTAAAACTTAAGTCAGATTACACCATAAAATTAAAATGAAAATAAAACCGGACTTGCCTCTTCTGGTGCATCTCCCTGAAAAAGAACAAAAAAAGAACATGGCTTTCATCCATAGTAAACACACTTATAACAAACAAACAAGGATAACAACAGCAACAACCAACCCCCCACAAACACCCCCTCCCCCCCATCCCCAATTTGTATCAGTAACAACAGCAATTGACAACAAAGAAGGAATGGTAGGCCTAGTATAATTATCCATCTGAAGCCAGTCAGTCAGTACACTGATATGTCAAAATACAATGCAATAGACACAGTGAGAGGGAAGAAGGGAAAGAGAGCAAGAGGGAGGTGGAGGGGGAGAGAGAGAGAGAAAGAGAGAGAGAGAGAGAGAGAGAGAGAGAGAGAACAATGGAAAAAAAATTCTTCAGGACTCCAGCCCCTGGAAGGGGTCAAACAATGCATATCAAAAATAAGCCAAAACAAAACATGACATATATGGCAACAGAGAGAGAGAGAAAGAGAGAGAGAGAAGAGAGAGAGAGAGAGAGAGAGAGAGAACTTGAAATGTTTATTGAGAGTAAACGGATAAGCACAGGGCTTCTTTACACTATGCTCTCACAAAAAAAAAAAGAAGAAGAAAAAAATCAAGAAAAACCACACACACACACACTAATCAAAACAGAAGAACCAAAACCAAACCCAACAGCAACAAACAAACAGACATCAATGCAAAAAAACCCAACCCACCTCCAAATATATAAACAGATGCAAACAGTAATAATCGGCAGCTTCATATACATTCAAAGGAAGATTCAAATGAGCACCATAATGAAATACTACTACTAATAATAATTAGATGAAGATCAAAGAGAGAGAGGTAGATAGATACAGAGAGACAAGAGACATAGAAATAGAGAGAGTCTTTACTTGATCAACACTTCTTACAAAGCAGAACATCATGTTAAATTTCTAAACCACATGCGATTCATATTGGACAGGGCTGAGCATATGCAGACAGACAGACAGACATACACCCCACCATGGGCAAACACCTTCAATCAATCAATCAATCTCTCTCTCTTTATCTCACACACATAGAGGTATAATTCTCTTAACAGAATGCATACATGAACTCTAACTAACACACACTCACTCACTCGAACAATATATATATCTCTCTCTCCCCTTCGAAATTCAGATACAGAAAACATGATATTGATGACCTCAGGCTGCTATGCCCATTATGTAAGCAAGCACCAGAGGATGAAGTACATTTTGTGTTGTGCTGTCCACTATTAGAGGATTTTAGGCAGAATTACATCCCTGTTAAATATAGTAGACAGTCTTATTTATTTAGACTCTGTGTACTCCTGGCATCAAGTCATCCTCAGGTTGTGCACAGCCTCACTTTATATTTGTGTAAAGCTTTCAGATTAAGAGAGATGTTGTTATCCTAAGTCATATTTTTCTGACTTTTTGTTATACAGTAACATTTTGTCTTTACTATTGCTTTTACCCCCACCAAAATACTAAGCAGTTCGGCAACCCCCTTCATGTATGGGCCAATGGCCTTTTTGTGAATAAATCATTTGAGTTCGAGTCCCCTTCTCTCTCTCTTTCCCCCCCCCCCATCCCTCTCTTGTAGATGACGTACAGACTTTGTATCCCTTTGTCTCTCTCTCCCCCCCTCCCTCTCTCATAGAAAACATACAGACCTGGTATCCATTGTAGCCATTGTAGCCATTAGAGTAGCCACCATTGGAGCCTGAATACCAGCTGTTCATGGTACTTGCGTACATGGATGTTCCTGGGGCACCCTACAGCAACCACAACAACAACCATAACTACACCAGCAGCTTATGACTACAACATAATAACAACAACAATGATGACGATGACAACAACAACGATGATGATGATGATGATAAAGATATATGAAAGGTGGTTCCAGCGCAGCTAATGAAAATAAATGTTGTATGTGCACTTCTTGAACTGAAAGATAAAGAGGGTAAAATAATTTCCACTGCTTTTATGTCCTCCTCCAATACACTGCTGCTACAGCTGCTGCTGCTGCTGCTGCTGCTGCTCCTCCTCCTCCTACTACAACTACTACTACAACAACAACAAACATAACTACTATTACAACAACATTACTACTACTACTCTACTACTCCACTACTACCACTACCACTACTACTACTACTACTACTACTACTACACTACTACTACAAACTTAACTGTTGGTACTACTACTACAAAAAAACAAAACTACTACTACAAACATAACTGTTACTACCACTATTACTACATCCACTACTACTACAACCACTACTACTTCTACTACTACTCCTATGACTACTACTCTACTTTTATCACTTCTACTACTTCCATTTCTACAACTTTGCATTTGTCTGTCATGTTTAATAATGACTTCCAACACAGCAGAGGAGGCAGCTGCTGTTTCAGAAATTGGGCAGAAATTTATTTCAGTAGAGGTGCCTTGCCCACACACAGCACATCCCCACTCTCTTGGCCAAAAGAGCAACTATCACTATCACAACTATTACTATAATGTTTACTTTTACTGATAAAAGTAACAAGAACACTACTTGAAAATGCTGTTATTGCAAATTTTCGGGACTCTATATATTGCAGACATGGCCAGACCAGATCCTCAGCTTGAAATAGAGGCAATGCTGTTCAGAAGAACCATCTAGGGACTGGTTTGAATCTTCTTGAATTTGAATTATTCTGAATGCTTAGATTTAGCCAGTCCACTGTTGGCCGTTGCTCTTTCTCTGTTTCTGGTCCATCGATTTGGAATAATCTCCCTATCTCTCTTCACCAAAGGCCTTCTTGTGACACTTTTTAATCTGGCCTCAAGATATATTTGTTTCAAACCTAAGATTTTCCTCTCCTGTTTTATTTCATAGTTATCCCTGCTTTTCAACAGCCAAAAATTCCATCACCCTGCCAAGTGTATAACCTGTGTGTGTGTGTGTATGTGTGTGTGTGTGTATTTGGACTGGTTAGAACTATTACTTGCTATTGGTTGAATGACTGTGTAAGAATGAGTTGAGTGCAAGCACTTTGATTTGTCTGTGTAAGATACAGTGCTATTTATTATCATTCTTCTTATCATCATTCAAGAGGATTTTTCTTCTGGAGTTAAGGTAAGTGCTGACTCCACCCCCACCCATCCCCCAGAGTCCTTCAGATGAGACTATAAACTGAGGTCCTATGTGCAAACGCATGCAGAACATCTTGCACACAAAATAAAACCTGTTCCACTTTTCAGAAGACTAGACCATTGCGTGCCAGTGGGAACGGATGACAAAATTTACAAAACTGCATACACACAGGAACTGGATGTAAAAAAGCGCATGAGCGCTTATTCCATTATCCTTGAAATCAAATAATAAATAAAGACTGAAGCAGGGTTGGCTATCTGAGCTGACTGAAGTATGGTTGGCTATCTGAGCTGACTGAAGCATGGTTGGCTATCTGAGCTGACTGAAGCACAGTTGGCTACCTAAGCTGACTGAAGCACAGTTGGCTATTTGAGCTAACTGAGGCACGGTTGGCTATCTGAGCTGACTGAAGTATGGTTGGCTATCTGAGCTGACTAAAGCACAGTTGGCTACCTAAGCTGACTGAAGCACGGTTGGCTATCTGAGCTGACTGAAGCATGGTTGGCTATCTGAGCTGACTGAAGCATGGTTGGCTACCTAAGCTGACTGAAGCACGGTTGGCTATATGAGCTGACGGTGACTGGAGCATGGTTGGCTGTCTGAGGTAGCCTAGGCCTTGAGCTTCTCTTGTTTCTTTACTATTTATTGAGAGACAAATGAAACCATATAGTGTGAGTATTGAGGTGAGCAACCAGCTAACGGATGAAATAATGATAATTATGTTCAAATACTGAAACATTCTACTGAATCAAATTGAATTCAACAAGAAAAATCATTGAAACTGTAAATGAGAGAACACAAAGGTGTATTCTTCTCTGGAACTAGTGTACAGTATAGAGAAAAAGACAGACACTTACAGGCATTCCACGAGATCCAATGTCACCAGGACGGCCCTGAAAAATGATTTGCAAGTATTAGAATATACATACATATAAATACACACTCACATTTCTCACGCTTACGTGTTATTAAAGGATTTGTACTTGTAAGTTGTACACAGGCACACACATGCATAGAGCTCCACAGATGGCAACAACAATCTTTTTTAGACTTAATTTGGTTTGGTAGTAAGTATCTATGTGTTCTTCTCTCTCTCCCTATGCCTTTGTCTAACCTGTTCTCTGAGTGATGTATAATACGGGCTTTCTGGTTGGTCATTTCTTAATATCAACGAAACATAAACTTAGGTTTGATTGGCTGCAATATCTGTTGCCATTTTGCCAAATGTTTCCTAATAATTGGCTGCCTAATTACTCATACTCACACTCTCTCTCTCATAAACAAACACACACACACACACATGCAAACATTCATAGCCAGGTTTCTATCTGGTTTCTTTTCTGTGCTTTCTGGCAACAGTGCATATATCTTCTTATTTCTCTTCTACAACACAGTACATGCCTCAATGTGGTCAGTGACACCATTACTGAAAGTTGTGCAGACAGAAAGGGTGGACAAACAGACAAAGAAAGAAAGATGCAGACAGTCAGACACACAGACTAAGTACTCACTCTTCGGCCATCCTCGCCAGCAGGCCCTCTGGGTCCCTGAAATGATGTCATAAAACAACACCTTAGTGCTGTCTACCTCGAAGACTTGTAGCATCATAATCAAACCACGACAGAAATACTGAAATTGTATATATACTTGCAATAAAAACTTGAATGTTCTTTCACAATCTTCTTCTCTTGTTCGCTTTTTTTACACCGTCAGATGCGTTTGGGAGAAATAGTGGCAAGCCCTTTCCAGCTCCTCTTACAGCTTAGTTTGCAAGGTTAATTTTCACAAGAAAATAATATACAAACTGTCAATACTATATTATTTATATTTATTTATTATAACATCATACTATTATTTGTGATGTCTTCTTCCTTCAACAACATTCTGTTTATACATACCAAACAAAAAGAAGAACCTCATTACAAACACACAAAAAACCATCATACTGTTTGCAGGCGGTCCACTACCAAACAACAACAACAACAAAACCACCAACAAACAGTACCAATATTAATACTTTCCCATCTCAACAGACAAGTGGCCATTCTATTTACAGGTGATATTTTCAATTCTTCACAATGGCATTACCAAAAAACATTAAAATAACAACAAAACCAGTACACTACATCGGTCCACAAAACCAATATTTATCTTCTCACTAGGTGAGCCACTATTCCATTCACAGGTGGTATTTTTCAAATCTTCACAATGGCATCACCAAAAAACATTAAAATAACAACAAAACCCGTCCACTAAAACCAAAATTTATCATCTCACTAGGCAAGCCACTATTCTATTCACAGGTGGTATTTTTCAATTCTTCACAACAACAACAACATTCAGAACAACATTAACCAGAACATTATGCAAAAACCAACCAAAACCAAAACATTTACAAAAAGAACAGCAGCAGTAACACCACCACCACCACCACCACCACCACACTACTTACAGTTGGTCCACGAGGTCCCTCTGCACCAGGTTCCCCATCAGGTCCCAACTGACCACGTGCTCCGTCTGGGCCCTGCAGGTAATAATAATAATAATAATAAATAATATAATAATAATAATAATTTAATGTATGGAATTTATATAGCACTGACTCTTGTAAAGCAACAAATCAAAGCGCTCAGGTTTTTTTGGGTTTATATATATATATAACATATATGTAACATTTTAACAACGCTTTCTTATTAGTAATATATCTATAATATATATATCATCGAGGATAATGGAATAGGCACTCGTGTGCTTTTTTTAAAAAAAACAACCAGCCCCCGTGTGTATGCGGTTCAACCGACATAAAGCCATCTGTGATTGGCTGTTTTATTGCTCAGTTCTTCATGTCAACCGATATAAAGCCACCTGTGATTGGCTGTATTATTGGTCAGTTCTTCATGTCAACCAACATAAAGCCATCTGTGATTGGCTGTATTATTGGTTAGTTCTTCATGTCAACCGACATAAAGCCATCTGTGATTGGCTGTAATATGTGAACTTTCTTATTTGTTGAATCTTTTTTAATCTCTGATTGGCTGTCTCATATCGGCTTTCTTATCAGTAAACTTTTAACAACGCTTTCTTATTAGTATTTTTATTATATTAGAAAACCATAAAGCTAGTTTTGGTTAGCTGCATGATAATGGTATGTAGATCATTCTTGCAAGAAATTAGAATGTATATTCTCATCGGCTGTTTAATGAGTTAATGTGAAGCTGGCTCTGACTGGCAATCGTTTTCCGCACATGTTAAACCCTGTTCCGCTTTTTGTAAGAGTAGGCCATTGTGTGCTGGTGGGAACAGATGACAAAAATTTACAAAACTGCATACACACCGGGACTGGATGTAAAATAGCACATAAGTGCATATTCCATTATCCCCGATATAACAGCATAAAATGAAACTTAAAATAAAATAAAACAAAATAAAACCTATTGACGAAACTATGGAATGCATCTTCAACTAGATGCTGTAGTTTCCTTCCCTCAATCAGCTTTCTGTCTTGTCTGTATGTATCGATGAATGTGAATGGATGTGTATGCCTATGTTATGTGTACATGTGAGTGAGAAAGTGTGTGTGTGTGTGTGTGTGTGAGTGTATGTGTGTGCATGCATGTGTGTGTAAGTGTGAGTGTGTTTGTTTGTGTGTGTGTGTGTGAAGGTGTGCATGTGTGACAGCATGTGAGTACACATGCATGTGCTCGGAGCACTTTTATTGGACTTTCTGTGCGTTCAATAGTAAAATATCTACAAACGCTACATTGTAATACTCAGCTATTCATTTACACGTTTGTTTTATCAGTGTTATGATGTATTGTTTTATGTTATATGTATCATGTCTGCTTATGTAACTCACTCTGCCGCCAGGTGGCCCACGAGGTCCCATCCGGCCAATCTCTCCAGGGGGACCCTGAAACATTGTCACACCTCCTTATGTCATGGTCATGCATTGTCACACCTCCTTGAATCATGGTCATGCATTGTCACACCTCCTTGTATCATGGTCATGCATTGTCACACCTCCTTGAATCATGGTCATGCATTGCCACACCTTGTGTCATGGACAAACCATTGTCACACCTCCTTGTGTCATGGACAAACATTGTCACACCTTATGTCATGGGGAAAACATTGTCACATCTTCTTATGTCATGGAAAAAACATTGTCACACCTTGTATCATGAACACTGTCACGCTCCCTTGCATCATGGAAAAACATTGTCACACCTCCTTGTGTCATGGACAAACATTGTCACACCTTCTTGTGCCGTGGACAAACATTGTCACACCTTCTTGTGCCGTGGACAAACATTGTCACACCTTCTTGTGTCATGGACAAACATTGTCACACCTCCTTGTGTCATGGACAAACATTGTCACACCTTCTTGTGTCATGGACAAACATTGTAACACCTCCTTGTGTCATGGACAAACATTGTCACACCTCCTCATGTCATGAGCATTGTCACAACTCCTTATGTCATGGTCATGCATCATCACACCTCCTTATGTCATGGTCATGCATTGTCACACCTCCTTATGTCAATGAACAAACAAACAAAACCCACAAGAAATCTATAACAATTTTTGTATTGTATTGTATTTTAGTCCGTCGTTTTCGACGATGACCTCCAAAACAGCAGAGGAGGCAGCTGCTGTTTCGGAAACTGGGCAGAGATTTGATTATAGTGGAGATGCCTTGCCCACAGTACATCCCCACTCTCTCGGCCAAGTGAGCATAAGGACAGTCAGCGTTGGAGATGCTCTCCAAAGGCCAACCAGCCCCCAGGGCTGCAGCACATAAGGACTGTGCAAGTCAAGCCTCCTAGTCAGAGAGTCATAGTCGATCACTAAAGACTAAGCTGTAAAGTGGGATTCCATGAGTGGAAAAGCCACTGGTCATACAGCCTCTCACCTTGCTGTTGCCCCCAGCAATAACCCTCTAAGAAAAACAACAAAAAATAAATGTCAAAAAGAAATATCCAGAAATAGGCATTGCATCAACTATTTACGATCAAAAGACATCCCGCCTTTTTCTTTAAAAAAAAATAAAAATAAAAATTCAATAATGGATGCTATTACATCCTTTTCTTTTTTTTCCCCTTCCAAATTCAACAATGAACAATATTTTGTAAACAGAGACGAACTACCAACAACAACATAGAAGAACTAACTCAAACCCTAGGCTTAGCCCCAAAGGACAAAATCCCTGAAACACACACACACACCTCAGCAGCAAGCAACAAATCAAACTCCCTACCATCCAATTACAGTTCAAACAAACTCAAAGCATCATCAACACTTTAACCACTTCAGGAAGAAGAAAAAAACCAAACACTTTAACCACTTCACTTACGAATGACATATTTAGCAGACACGCTTATGAGTTTCTGAACTTATGAAGCCCTGACCACAAACCCTCATCCTTCTACAGCTAACTAAGACAATGATGTGTGCAGAGAAGTAATAATAATAATAATAATAATAATAATAATAATAAGTGGCATTTATATAGTGCTATATCTTGCAAAAAACAAAGCGCTTAGGTAGCCCACATACTAATTCATGCAAGAAGAGGAGAATGAAGGGGAAACTATCCTACATACCTCAGGCCCTGGCAAGCCAGGCAAGCCTTGGTAACCAGTGGTGCCCTTCTCTCCTGTTTCTCCATTGGGTCCTGCGTCACCTGTCTCTCCCATGGCGCCCTCTGCACCCTGGTGACGTCAGAAGTGTTGCATCATTACCATGTCATAGCGCAGAGTTACATCATCAATGATGCATTAACTACTTTTAAAAAGACAACAACAAAGAGAAGAAGAAACAAGATTAACACTATCTTTACATCAAGGAAGAAAAAACCCACTTTTTTCCCCAGTACGCAATCACTGTGCCACAATTTTATGCTTCTGTAACCCAGTAGTGGATGATTCAGAGGGAAGGGTTAGTAGACGGTTGGTTACCCTGTAGCTGGCTACCTGTAGGGAAAAGGTTGGCCCCTTTACAACTGAATGACAGATTTAGCCAGCATACTTCTGAAATCTGTTATAAACAATAGTCACAGGTAAAGCTGTTATGAACTTTTCTTTAATTCTTATCTGTATATCATTATTTGTCAATACAATAACCCGGTCATGAGCTCCAGGATTCAATCTGATGTTAATCTTCCCCTTAGGTAATTACTGCCTTGTTTTTTTTATCCTTGAACTGAACTCCTCTTGACCAATGCGTCAGTGTGCGTAAAATGGGTGTGGTGATGAAGGTGTTAACTTTAATCTGTATGAGGTGAGGACTTCACCATGTGTGTGAGTGTGAGTGTGTGTTTGGGGTTGTGTGTTTGTTTGTTTGTGTGTGTGTGTTGTGTTTGGTGCGTGAATAAGAGCACAGCACGAAAATCTAACATCACACAGTCAAGAGTGCTGAATTTAGCTGTCCCTTCTTTTTACTAAGTCCCAAGTGTGGTCAGTTCCTGCTGTAATCAGCACCAGCTGGGATGAGATGGATAGCAGCTGAAAGTAGGGGAAACTGACCGCTGTCAGAGAAAGAGAGAGACAGAGAGAGAGAGAGACAGAGACAGACAGACAGACAAACAGACAGATGAACTCTGAGAGAGAGACAGACAGACAGATGAACTCAGAGAGAGAGAGAGAGACAGACAGACAGACAGAGACAGACAGATGAACTCAGGATTTGAACCACTTACAGGGCTGCCTCTCTCTGCAGACCACGTGGCACATCTGCTGACTCACACCTGAAATAACACTAAGTAGGAAACGACACTTCAAGAAAGACAGAGACAAGATGGAGAGAGACAGAAACAGAAGTCAAGGTGAACTCCCCAAAAGCAACACAGTTGAGTGCAGGGGAGGGGGAGAGACGTACAAATCAACTCTTGTTTCATGGTGCTATCTCCTCAGACCAAACAGAATGTCTGAAAACATACAAGCGTGAACAATATGCACTCTTGTCTCAAAAATCTTGTCTTACATAATCTATGAACACAAAGAAAGGAGATGATGGTGAGACGACAATTAAATGTACATGTGCATTGCCATAATACAAATTTTGCGTTGAGCACCTTTGCAACCCTTTGGCATTTTGTTTGGAACTACAAATTCAACTGATTTAAATGCTTTATTCTCCTGCACAAATTCCTTAGAATTTGTAGATGGCACTAGCCATGGTTAACAATATAATCACTGAAGAAATGCTCTTTCAATCTCTCCCTCCTCCCAATCATCCAATCTACACATTTTCGTGCACCTTCACTCTTGCATCTATCTTGAACTATATCTCTCATTTAATCCTCTAACTCCACTCCCCCATATCCCCTCATTCATAATCCTCCACTTCATCCTCTACTCACTCTTGCATATCTCCTTCTTCTTCACCTCATCCCTCTCCTCTCTCTCTCCCTCCACCCCATGCCCCTCCCCTCCTCTCTTCTCTACCCTCATGCCCCTCTCTCTCTCCTCTCTCTTACCCTCCTCTCACCTCTCTCCTCTCCCTCATGCCCCCTCTCTCCTCCCTCATCTTCCCTCCCTCTCCTCTCCTCTGCCTCTTCTCTCCCCTCATGCCCCTCTCTCTCCTCCTACTCCCCCTCTCTCTCCTCTCTCCCCACTCATGCCCCTCTCTCATCTCTCTCTCTCTCCCTTCACGCCCCCTCCCTCTCTCTCTTCCTCTCTCTCCCCTCTCTCTTTTACCCTCCCCCCTCTTCTCTCCCATCATGCCCCTCTCTCTCTCCCTCCTCCTCTTCTGTCTTCCCTCCCCCCCCCTCTCTCTCCCTCTCTCCTCCTACCCTCCCCCTCTCTCTCCTCCCTCTCTCTCTGTCTTACCCTAACGCCCCCCTCTCACTCTCTCTCTCTCTCTGTCTGTCTTACCCTCGCGCCCCTCTCTCCAGTAGAGCCCTGAGGTCCAACAGAGCCAGAGGGTCCTTGAAGCCCAGGAGGTCCTCCGGGACCAGGCAGACCCTGCTCCCCTCCGGGTCCGGCCTCTCCAGGCATTCCTGGCTGTCCTGGCAGTCCGTCGTTTCCTGAGGCTCCCTAAAACACCCCACAATATGCAGGCCATGCATTACACAGAGGTGTCGACGTATCACACACATCGTTCCGAATTTCTCTCTGCACACAACACGTGCCGACATGTCGCGCGTCATTGTTACACGTCACGCAGCGTGCCGACATAATCACACACACCTCTCTGTCTGTCTCTCTAATAATAAGACACATACACATAACACGCATACATATCAGAGTCCCTCTACAGTGCTCTTCAACAGTTATCCCCCCCCCCCCTTTCTTCTCATCCTCTCTCTCACAACTCACTTCCTCACACACATACACACAACCCACCCTTCAAATGAGACTATAAACCGAGGCCCCGTGTTCAAACACATGCAGAACATCTTGCACACATATTAAATCCTGTTCCACTTTTCGGAAGAGTAGGCGACTGTGTGCCGGTGGAAACAGATGACACATTTTACAAAACCACATACACACGGGGACTGGATGTAAAAGAAAGCACACGAGTGCTTATTCCATTATCCTCGATATAAAAGAATAAATAAATACCGCATACACACAGGGACTGGATGTAAAAAAAAAGCACATGAGTGCTTATTCCATTATCCTTGATAGATATAAAAAAATAAATAAATAACATAAATAAATAAACACATACAGTCACCCATCCACACATACAGTCACCCATCCACACATACAGCCACACACACAACCCCCCCCCCCCCCCCCACCAGACAGACACACACACACAACCCCTCCCCAACCTCCCCTCACCCCCACCCCTCACTTCACACACACACCCAGACAGACTTGAAACACAAAAAAGCCCCCATCACAGGCAGAACCAACCAACCCCCCAAAAAAGAAAGAAAGATGCAGAACTCACAGGAGCACCAGGAGATCCTGGAGATCCAGGGGCACCAGCAGGCCCAGACTCGCCCTGTTTGCCGGCAAAGCCGTCATTGCCGGGTCGTCCGGAGGCTCCTCTTCGTCCAGGAAGACCCACGGATCCCTGGGGGCCGGTTTCTCCTGGGACACCGGGTATTCCGCTCTCTCCGCGCATGCCTGGGGGTCCTGAAGGTCCTGGGGGACCCTCACCTCCCTGGTGAATAAAGGGAACATGGAGGATTTTTGTTTTTGTTTTTTAACAAGGGGGCATGTTTGTTGGGGGGGGGGGGGGGGGGTGTCATTTATTTATTTATAGTTATTTTTTTTATGTATAGCACTTTTAAGTCGTGGCAGATTTCTGTTTGTGGGGGTGTCATTTATTTATTTTTTTAAAAATTATTTTTTTTTAAATGTATACCACTTTTCAAGTCATGGCAGATTTCTCTGCGTGAAATTCAGGCTGCTTGCCCCCCAGAGAGAGAGAGCACCTCACAACGAAAGCAGTGCAGTTTTAGTGTTAAATTTCTTTTTTTTGACTAGGGGATCATAGTGATAAGTGAGGTGGTGGGGAGTACTGAGAGGGTTTTGAGATAAAGAAAAAAATTCAAGAAAAAATGTTTTGTGTTTGCAACTGTTCATAGGTGTAGTGATAAAGCAATGCTCTGGCAATATAATGCTTGATGATACAGGGAAAGAGATGGAGTGGATAAAGGATTATAAGGTATGAGAGAGTAAGGGGGGGGGGGGAAGAGAGGGAGAGAGAGTGCATGGTGATTTGTTTCTTTCATATAATTAAATGAAAACACAAAATACAAAAATACCTTGTCATGAAACTCCAGAAAATGCACACACACACACACACACACACACACACACACACACACACACACACACACACACACACACAAGGATACACACAGTTTCTCTTTTCCACACATTCATACTCTCTCTCTCTCTCTCTCCTTACTCCTCCATCTCTCTCTCTCTCTCTCTCTGTCTCTCTTGTCTTCCTTTCTCTGTCTCTATTCTTCTTCCCTCCTTCTTTAGTCCCTCTGTGTCTCTAACTTACCGGTAGGCCATCTTCACCACGGTTTCCCTGGTTACCGGGAGTTCCTGGAGTTCCAGAAGCACCTTTCATACCTGGTCTGCCCTGCTTGCCTGTCTCCCCCATTGAGCCCTGAAAATCACATCACACAGGTGGACATGTTTGTTTTATAAAGGCAGTTAATAATACTAATAATAATACTGATGATAATGATGATGATGATGATGATGATGATGATGATGATGAGGAGGAGGAGGAGGAGGAGAGGAGGAGTAGGAGGATGAGGAGGATGAGGAGGAGAAGAAGAAGAAGAAGAAGAAGAAGAAGAAGAAGAAGAAGAAGAAGAAGATGAGAAGAAGAAGAAGAAGAAGAAGAAGAAGAAGAAGAAGAAGAAGAAGAAGAAGAAGACGAATGAGTAGGAGCAGAAGAAGAAGAAGAAGAAGAATGAGTAGGAGCAGAAGAAGAAGAAGAAGAAGAAGAAGAAGAAGAAGGATGATGATGATGATGATGATGCTGATTACTTACATCAACAAATAAAGACATTTAAAAACACACTTTACACCCAGATGTTATTACTTGAGAGAGAGATAGAGAGGGACACATAAAGAGAGGGGGGGAAGAGAGAGAGAGAGAGAGAGAGGGCAAAAGAGGGTGAGAGAGAGAGAGAGAGAGAGAGACATACAAACAGACCGACAGAACACACACACCAGAATAAGAGCTACAATATCTCCGCCCTCCCTTCCCCCTACTGACCTTGATTCCTGGAGCTCCAGAAGCTCCGGCAGGTCCAGGAGCCCCGGCAGGTCCTGTGGGTCCTTGAGGTCCTCCACGGCCGTCAGGTCCCACCTCTCCAGGTACACCCTGAACTCCGCGATCACCTGGGGACCCGCGACGACCCGGGGTACCTGCCTGACCCTGAACAGTGAGAGACCCTCAACAGGTAAGAAAACAAGGGAGGTGATGATTGTGTGGTGGTTAAGATGATGAAGAAAGATGGTAATGATGATGACGATGACAGTGATGACGATGGGGGAGGAGGAGATGATGAGAATGATGGTGATAATGATGATGGGAGACTGTGATGACAATAATGATGAACTGTGATGATAATGGTGATTATTGTGACAATGGCAATGACAATGACGATGCTGCTGCTGCTGCTGCTGATGATGATGATGATGAGTGTGATGAGAATGACTGTGATGGCAATGATAAGTGTGATGACAATGGTGGTGATTGTGAGAACAATGATGATAATTGTGGTGACAATGATGGTGATGGAGATGATAGTGACTGTGATGACAATGATGTTGATGACAATTGTGACGGAAATGGCTGTGATTACAAAGATTGTAATGACAATGGTGGTCGTGGTGATAAATTTGATAGTGACAATGTTGACAGGAGTTAAGTGTGATGGGGTGGTAGTGGGGTGACGAACAGTTAAATAAGATGACATTGGGAGTGAGAGAGAGAGAGAGAGCAAGGAAAATACAATACCAGTACATATACACATTTGTGTGTGTGTGTGTGTGTGATAAAGACAAGAAAGGCTGACAAGAGAATACGTAAGTGAGAAAAAATAATACAAAAAGCCACTGTAATCACCTGTGCATTACAAAGATCCAAACATTAATCTATGAATACCCTGAACTGGAAATCTAGAGGCCAGAAGTTGGGATGGGGTGGAGTTGGAGGACAGTGGGGAGGGAGAGAGAGAGAAAGGAGCAGGCGGAATGGGGGGTGGGGGTGGGGGGTAATGGCATGTGAATGATGAAGATGAAATTAAAAACAAAAAATTGGGGGGAGGAGGAGGGGGGATACTTACAGTCTGTCCTGGGCGACCCTGCATTCCTGGGGTTCCTGGGTCTCCAGTCTCTCCCTGCACATAGACACGCGCACACACACACACACAAGCACACACACACGCATGTACGCACATGCACACACACACATGCACACACACTTTTCACTGCTGTGAGCATATAAAGTAAACACGACATTAAAACCAATGATTCTTTCTTCACAGAATGTTGGGTTTTTTTAAACTGAAATGCCACACTATACTTCCAGGTGAAAAAAACAACCCACAAACCAGAACATGAACATGTACATCATAACTCACATTTCTTTGTGTGCACTAAAATTTCAATTTGACAGCTTTTTTTGTACATTGACAGTATCCTTTTATTCATTTGATTAATTAAAAGAGAAAAAAATCAGAATAAAACTTAACTTATCGTTTTGCGGGGGTGGGGGTGGGGGGGATATCTACAAGCCTAAAACAAGTAGCAAATTTCAGACTTAGACTTTGCTTATATAAGGAGCAACATTTTCAAAAATAAAACTTTGTTTATCTATTTCTTTTTCCTATCTAAAGATAAAAAAGGAGCAAAACGTATTAGAATAAGACTTTACCTTTTTTGTTTACATTTTTTTTCCCCTATCTTAAAGGCTTAGACGACCAGCAACAAAAAAGATGCAAAATAGTATTTTACTTACTCATCTTCATGGAGTTTTAACAAAATCAGAATAACACTTTACCTTTTTTTCCTATCTCTAAGGAGCATTCAGGAAGACTTTATTTATATACTATCTTTTTCCTAGTAAAAGGAGCACTTGGAAAAAAGACTTTATTAATTTATGGGGTTTTTTCCCTATGTAAAAGACAAAAAGGAAGCACCAAAAATGGGTCTATCTATCTTTTGCCCCCTTAATCTAAAAGACCGAAAAGGAGACAGATGTGCCATACCTTGGCTCCTGGAAGTCCCGTTTCTCCTTTGGGACCTGGGGATCCAGCAAGTCCCTGTACAGAAATAATGATAATAATAACAACAAAATAATGCTGCTGCTGATGATATAATAATAATAATAATGATAATAATAATAGTAAATTATTATATATACATATATACACATATATATTTTAAATATAAAATATATCTATATATATAGTTTTTAATATATATATATATATCACAGTGACATCAAATGGAACAAAATGAGAGAAGAAAACAAAATAAAGGAACAGAAAAGCAACCAAACAAAATAAAATGACTTGCAGAAGAAAGTGACAAAACGAAGGAAGAAAATGCAGAAGAAAGTGACAAAACGAAGGAAGAAAATGAAAATGTATAGAACATATCAGGAGCAGGATAGAAGAATATCTATAACATATGCAAAGACAGACAAGAACAGAGACAGAAAGAGTGACAGAGAGAGAGAGGTAAAACAGAAGAAACCACATGAACATAAAAAGCTATGATTAAAATGTAAATTGCCCATACAAAAAAAAAATCCCTACAATTTTATACAATTACAGAGACAGATATATTTGCACCTATGCAAATGGAAACAATACTAATGCCTCAAATTGAATATAGCATGAAGTTTTAACAAAAGGATTCAGCCATCTCGTCAAGTTTTAATCTTCTTCCTCAGCATTCACAAATACACACACACGTGGGATAGCCGGGTGGTTAGAGTGACGCATTTGTGATCTGCTGTCCCGGGTTCAAATCTCATTCAAGAGGATTTTCCTTCGGGAGTTAATTAACGTTCAGTGCCAACTTCACTCTCCCCTTTGGATGAGACTATAAACCGAGGTCCTGTGTGCAAATTCACGCAGAACATCTTGTACACACATTAAAACCTGTTCCGCTTTTTGGAAGAGTAGGTCATTGTGCATTAGTGGGAACGAATGACAAAATTTACAAAACTGCACACACACATGGGGGCTGGATGTAAGAAAAGCATATGAATGCTTATTCAAATTATCCTTGAAATAAAAGAAAAAATAATAAATAAAATAATACACAACACCCGCATTCCCACCCACCTACCACACACACCCGCCCATCCACCCACCCACTCAGACTTACACACACACACCCCCCCCCCCACAACAACCCCCCTTCCTCCCCCCCACACACCCCCCACCCCCCCAACACCAACAACCCCCCCCCCCCCCCCCCCCCACACACACCCACCCAACACTGCGACACACTCACCGGGAAACCAGGAGCACCTTGCTTTCCTTCAGGGCCGACCTCCCCACGGATTCCCATAGCTCCTGGGGGTCCATTAGGTCCTCGGAAACCAGCGTCACCGGGATCCCCCTTAGCTGCAGGAGGCCCAGCAATACCCTCTGAACCAGGAGGACCACGGGGGCCTCGCAGACCTCGGGGGCCTGGGGACCCATCAAAACCTGAAGATCCTGCATCGCCCTGCAATGAGGAAGAGAGGTTGATGACTTAGGTGGAGATGTGGTGTGTGGTGTTGTGGTGTGTGGTGAGGTGTGGTGTGGTGTTGTGTGGTGAGGTGGAGATGAGGTTGGTGTTGTGGTGTGTGGTGTGGTGTTGTGTGGTGAGGTGTGGATGAGGTGTGGTGTGTGGTGAGGTGTGGATGAGGTGTGGTGTGGTGAGGTGGAGATGAGGTGTGGTGTGTGGATGTGGTGTGTGTGTTTGTGGTGGTGAGGTGAGGTGTGGTGTTTGTGGTGGGTGTGGTGAGGTGGAGATGAGGTGTGGTGTGGTGAGTGGAGTGAGGTGGAGTTTGTGTGGTGAGGTGGAGGTGAGTGTGGTATGGTGGTTGTGTGTTGTGTGGTGAGGTGGGGATGAGTGGGTGTGGTGTGTGTGGTGTGGTGTGAGTGGTGTGGTGAGTGGAGATGAGGTGTGGTGTGTTGTGGTAGATGGCGTTGTTGGTGAGGTGGAGATGAGTGTGTTGTGTGTGAGGTGTGGTGGTGGTGAGGTGGAGAGAGCGTGTGGTGAGGTGGAAATTGGGTGTGGGGGTGTGTGTTGAGGTGGAGATGAGGTTGGTGTGTGGTTGGTGTGGTGAGGTGTTGTGGATGAGGTGTGGTGTGTGTTGTGTGGTGAGGTGGAGATGAGGTGGTGTTGTGTGTGGTGAGGTGGAGATGAGGTGTGGTGTGGTGTGTGTGGTTGGATGGTGTTGTGGAGATGAGGTGTGGTGTGGTGTTGTTGGTGGTGGTAGTTGGTGAGGTGGAGAGAGGTGTGGTTGTGGTGTTGTTGTGTGGTGAGGTGGGATGAGGTGTGGTGTTGTGTGTGTGGTGAGATGAGGTGGTGTGGTGTGGATGTGGTGTTGTGTTTGTGTGGTGAGGTGGAGGTGAGGTGTGGTGTGTGGTATGGTGTGGTGTTGTGTTGAGTGGTGAGGTGGAGATGAGGTGTGGTGTGGTGAGGTGGAGATGAGGTGTGGTGTGTGGGTGTGGTGTGTGTTGTGTTGTGTTGTGTGGGTGAGGTGGTGAGGTGTGTGTGTGGGGTGTGGTGTGGTGTGTGTTGTGTGCGAGGTGGAGATGAGGTGTGGTGTGTGTGTGTGGTGAGGTGGAGGTGAGGTGTGGTGTTGTGGTGTGTGGGAGGTGGAGGTGATGGTGTGTGTGTGTGTGTGGTGGGTGGAGGGTGAGGTGTGGTGGTTGTGAGGTGTGGATGAGGTTGTGGTGTGGTTGTGTGGTGAGGTGTGAGGTGAGGTGGTGTGGTGGTGTTGTGTGGTGAGGTGTGGTGTTTGTGTGGTGAGTGTGTGGTGAGGTTGGTGGTGTGTGGTGAGGTGTGGGTGAGGTGGAGGTGAGGTGGTGTGTTGTGTTGTGTGGTGAGGTGTGGGTGTGTGGTGAGGTGTGGATGTGGTGAGGTTGTGGTGTGGTGTGTGGTGAGGTGTGGTGAGGTGAGGTGTTGTGTGGTGTGTGTGTGGTGAGGTGTGGTGTGTGGTGGGTGTGGATGAGTGTTGTGTGGTGAGGTGGAGATGAGGTGGTGTGTGGTGAGGTGGAGATGAGGTGTGGTGTGTGGTGTGGTGTGGTGAGGTGGAGATGAGGTGTGGTGTGGTGTGGATGAGGTGTGGTGTGGTGAGGTGGAGATGAGGTGTGGTGTGGTGTGGTGAGGTGGAGATGAGGTGT